>CM073770.1:99645166-100270791 GCA_037158775.1 Hetaerina titia | reverse complement strand
GGAAGCATGATCCGTTCTCCTCCTGTGGATTTATCTTGGCGGAATTGGCAACTTTATACGGCCTTCAGCTCATGTAGAAACTTATTCATCTTCATCTCCACTGGTCATCGAGCCCTATTGATTTACCGCAGATCTCTACTCCACTCTCCTATCTTTATGTGCCCATAAGTCGTCGTTATCTATTTTCCAACAAATCATTTCTAGACCCATGAATTATTGGTCTCCCCCTATGATACCTTTCATTTTGACGCCATAAACTTTCCGCAAAAACCTATTGTGCATGAAACCATCCCAAATAGAGAAACAGTTGGGCAATTACAAATAAACTGTTCCCAGGATCCATGAAAATGTTTGAATGAAATAAAATTTTCAGTGATGTAACGTAGCAATCGGCGAAACTGATAAGAATGTGTCCAATCAGTAGAATTTCGAAAGTGGGAAAATGAAGAAATCTATTAATTTACCCTTGCATAACTGAGTGATACTTTTTTTATCCAGATGAATCAGTACGTAATGTCGTGTTCTCGAGTTCGTTCACCCTTTAATCATAAATTTTTACCTGTCGTACATTTTTCAAAAATCCCAAGTATTTTGCCTGAGAACAAGATGCGTTACTTAAAATTTTCATATTCTGAAATGAATAGAAAAGCTTTTCAAGCTTGAGATTGCGAGGGAGTTAATTGAATCTCATGCAACAATAAACTGTCTCGAATAAAGGAATTTTTGGCATACTATCTGCATGGCAGTGAGTTAGAGGCACTTAACAGGAAGTTGAATTTTGTATGAAGTAGCAAGGGTCTTTGCACAATGGAATCGCATATCAGGCACGTCGTCTCTGTCGTAGGCAAGGTCTCAGCGTTTTAAGTAGTACCCTCGAGGGGTATTGAACCGACAAGAAGAACATACGAATGGACGAACGAAGAGGGGAAGCTAGTCTCCCATTATTAATCCAAGCCCTGAAGGGTAAGACTAACTGTGAAAATTATATTCGCACCATTCTTCTTGTATACTGTGCCTATGACGGATTTTTGCGCGGAAACTGCGCAGGTAGTATTTTAGCTACACATTTCAACAGTTACAACGATACACTTTTGGTAAATTAAGAAAGTGATACACGCCAGGATCGCATGAATGTATTCAGCTATTACTATTGGTAATAACTTATCTAAAAAATCAGATAATATGAAAAATTAATAATGAAACAAATCTACTGATTCACATATTCATTTCATAAAAAACTGAAAAATGATAGACAAATGGGAGATCACCCTCATCTAAGAGAGAAAATTAACTAGGATAAAATAATGCGGTGCGGTGGATTTGTGGATAAAGCATTTACCTCCTGACGGGAGGGTTCAGAATCACATTTCGGGTGATAACTCTAGAGAAATCCTAATCTGAAATTCAATCATTACGATCTCCATTGTCACCAGAAAATCGTGGGAAACTGAATGGTGCCTCGGAAAAAGAAATTGCCTCCCATTCCCTAAATGTGGGATCTCCCTTTGGAATTGGGTCTTAGGGAAACCTCATTGTTTAGATTTAGGATGAACTATAACCTCATCTGGGAAAAATAATTTCCGGATTGACTCTTCCTTTAATGTAATGAGAGAAGACTGAGGAACTTAGGAACTCTACGCAAATTAAGGCTCGTATCCATACGACCATATTTATTTGTTAACAATTATCATATTGTTGTCATTCTACTTATCATACAGTGCTTTAAAAGAAATGAAGGATCTTTCTAATTATCAAGAAATCAATCAAGACATTTCACCTGTTTTATGATTGATTTTTGATGGTTTGCGATCGCTCATTATTTCTAAGTACCATGCGGGTTTCCTATTTCTTTCTTCATTTCTTCCTAACTTTTGCTTACATTCATGAAGTCTTATAACCTCACTCCCTTACTTCCAATCGTTCTTCCTTCTATTACCATCTTAAAAGTATCACTACTTATAGTATTTTTCCTCCATCCACCTCCTCCACCTTTTTCGGATATCCACCAAATACGTTCTCCTTTCGCCCAGCCGATTTACAACTTCCTCGCTTGTCTTTCTCTCAGTCCACATTATAATGTGTGATTAAATTTAGAGATTAATGTGTCTTGAGTTTTGATGTGACCTAGTTGAGGTCAAATCCAGAAAAACCATTGTTATTCGCTCTGTGGTTTCGACTACTTTTACACTTCATAAATAAAAAGAGACGCTTCAGGCGTGATATGGTGGAATATCATGATAAATTAAAATTGGCAATTTTCCATAAAAAAATTTTAATACGACCGGTTTCGATGTAACTACATCATCTTCTGTTGCACTCAAAGATGATGTAATCACATGGAAACCGGTCGTACTGAAATTTTATTTTGTGGAAAATTGCCAATTTTAATTAAACTTCATAAATAGTCCCCTCTAAATGAAGTACCCCGACCAAATGGGATAGTTCGTATAGCCAAAAACATTTTCATTCACCATAATGCCTCCCTATTAAAGGTTGGTTTCATGAAATATAATTGCGGCTCTAGGACCCGGTCAACAAATTCAAAATGTCAGCGAGATGAACAGATGAACTTTTAGTGAGTAAAAGAACATATCTACGACGAGGCTTTTCAATCAATTATTACCATTAGGCTAAATATTTATCAAGAACCATTAAAACTTCTCCAGCACACCCCTTGTGTGCCAGCCATTCGTTTTTAAACAACTTCCATTTCCTTCACACGCTCTGTGGAACATCATTCTTTGATATCATCAAAGAATCGTCATCCCATTGTCGTCCTCTTCTTCCGTTCATCTTCCCATTGCGATTTCTAATCAGATATCACATTCCAACATTCTATTTCTGACCAAAAAATGCCGCTGATAGGTACTAAAAAAGCTACTTACTACTTACAGCATGTGCTAACAAATATTTTAAGAATATGTAACATTTATTTTTTTTAAATACAAGAAAAGTGGTAACATGCGATATTGCAATGTAAAAAAACGAGGGATAGAAGAAGAAACAGACATCTGAAATAAATTAGGAGACAACATTTTGTAGCAATAGAAGCAGCCGTTCAAGCGAAAAGGCAAAAATATTCAATAACAAAAATGGGAGTAAGAAAATACCAAAATATTTTTACTCAATAAAACCACGCAAATTAACACATGGAAAGAGAATTTAGGGTGTGTATTTTTAGGGGCAAATGTGTGATTTCGTAACTACATTTTGATATAAATTTTCTGATAATCGTAACAGCTTAATATCAAATAATCTCCGTTTTTTCGGTCGGTGGACTTCTTTGGAGTAAAGTTGAACTCTTTATTTTTTTCCATCGAAAGCACGATCAAAGGAAGAAAAACGAAATTCGATTAAATTTGAGAAACACGCCGTTTCACGAATTTTTCCGGAAGAACCAGTTGTGTCTATGCCAACAAGCACATAGCACGCTAACATTTACGTTACAAAGAGATGTTTAGAGGCTGTCAAAAAGTTACAGTAGTCAAATATCTAAATAGAGAAGGTTCTTATCGACTCTATGGCACTTTCTATGCGCACACTTCAATGCAACGTTCATTACGTAATTAAAAAGCCAGGAATAAGGGTGCTTAACAAATTAAATGATAAATCACTGAGGTAGCGTTCAATTTATTTTCACTAGATAGATTTTATCTGGGAGGTAACTTAGTTTTTGCTTCAGTTTTAATAACAGAGACCAAAAATGTAAAAAGTCTCCAAAATTGCCTCAAGGAAATTAATTCGTAGCTGCGGATCTCCAAAAATTCGTTTCTTAATATACATTTCAAATGCGCCATATGCAGCTATTATTTTTAATGACTAGTAGAATGATCAAAAGGGATAAGTCCCCGCAAAGCTCTGCGATGAGTCCCGCGGAACCCCTCTTTTGGATGAAATTTGACTTCATACTTTCTCTTATCGCTCCCAACCCATCTATCACTGTCCATTCCATTTTACACTCACGCCGGTGAAGGGCTTTTCCATTTCGGCAGAAGATTGGGTCTGAAACAGTTAGGGAAAATTGATGAAAGAGAATAAACTCCACCAATTTCCTCCGTTTTCCTTCGTTTTAGTCCTCCATCGGCACCCAATATGCTTCGTGAGGCTTTTTTCGCTCGATGGAATGTGTTTTTGTTGATACTCTGTGGATGGGGGGGGGAGGATGTTTTGAGGGTCCTCTATCATTGTCCATTATTGCAATAATATTTTCAACGCGTGATACGTTTTCCTCGTGTTTAAATTACTGACAGTGCCTAAATACTGCTAAATTAACCACCCCTAAAGTGTAGAAGTGTTAAATCCAAAAGGTTCCGAAAATTACATTAACAGCCAGAAAGTACCCTGATAATCTTCCGCAAAATCAACCTGGAAAGGATTCAAAATCATCACCCATTTTTGTAAAAGTCTGAGATTTTATCTCATCGGTTCGTTCTACCAAATTCAATGCTGAAAATATAAACCTCGCATGCAAAGTGGTTTACCATAATTGAAAGTAAACTACGGATCTTCCAAAGAGTAATTTTTCTCTATTCCAAGAAACTGTGGGAGGTACCGCAACAGTAACGTTTAACGGAGTCATCCGCTAATATGCACTTCAATGCAACAATTTCAGATTGTAAAAATCATTCGCCTTGACCGAGGTTCGAACCCAGATCCCTCGATGTCCGGCCGAGTGCTGTTAGCCAGTGAAGCTATCGGGACGTCCTCTTTCGAATATTAAGAGGATTCCGCGGTTGCTTAACTGGCTAAAATACTCGGCCGGACATCGAGTGATCCGGATTCGAATCTCGGTCAACGCCAATGATTTTTATACTCTGAAATTGTTGAATTGAATTTTTCTCTACTCATTCAATTCATTCATATTCCACTTTTATTTTGTAGTAAGCAATCTCCGGGATGGAAATAAACGCTTAAGCATCAAGAGATAAAATGAGCATTGAATAAAATATGTCAATAACACGTTAAATCGGATTTTGGTAAAATGAAATGAATTCCACGTGATCTCGTTAATGCCGAGATCGGGAATACTTCAGAAAGTGATCTCTCAAACCTCTATATCTGTAAGTGCCGCCACATTTCCGTGCGAAGTATCAGGTCTTTTCAAAGTATGCCGACTTGTGCGGAAAGACCGACCGTTCGTATTTGTCCTGGAACAATTCCACGTCGTGTGGTGTGCGTTCCAGTTTCCTTTGTACAATCCAGCGAAAAATCACTAATAGTGATCTTTCGCGGCTGGTTTCACCGCGATGTGCTGAGTGGTGTAGTGAAAAGTTCATGCTTTTTTTTCGCACTGCCATGGCAGTTCCATGCAAGGACTTCAACAGTGTCAGGTGTGTATGTGCCATATTAGACATAAATGCGAAGGATTAATTCAAGGATTCAAGGATCAGGAATTCAAGGATAAATTTTTTTGTCTTCGATGGTAGGAACCTTCTGTTTCTCCACCATTATGCCACGATATCATTGCAAAGGTTCGTGAGGGGGGCACAGGAGAAGATTGGAATGGAGGGGGCGGAGGGCGAATAAGGGACGACAGAAGGCTAGCGGCTGTGAAGAGGGTGACTGTGGGAGAGGAAGAAACTCAGCAGATGGGTTACCACCATGACAATGGGACGGGGAGAGGGGAGGGTTTGAGTTTGCTGCCGGAGAAGAGCTAGATGCCACGCCCTTTCTCCTGTCAAACTGCAGTCTCTTTGCCTCCTTGTCGACTTCGCAGCCCCAATAATTCTCCGGATGCACGTCGCCACATGGAAAGCATTTTGCGGGCTCGGTGGAAGATTTTGTGCATGCGCTGCTGAGGTGGTCACCACCGCAGAGGACGATATTTGGTTTAAGGAAGCTGTGATTTTTGGCGTGGCCAATACGTTGGCAACGGTAGAATTGCACAGGCTCGTTGAGTTTCCTAAAATAGTCGCGGAGACCGAGGCCCGCAATAGCAGAGATTGCTAGGAAAGCCTCGCAGTCAGTAATGTTGTCCGCAACGATGTGGCACGTAAGTGTCGGATAGCGGGGGACTTCGCGAGTGCCAGCGGAGCGCTCAATGTCGAAGGGACGCGTGGAAGTGACAGGGCGAACCGATATCACTGGAAAACCAAGAGGCTGCAGGTTTGACGGGATCTCCGGTTCAGTAGAGGAACATGCTACGTTGCCATAATTGGAGTTAATGGGCATGAGTGATAATGTAAACCAATAGCGGGTCACTATTACGATACGTCTTGACTGAATTTATAATAACACTTATAATTATCGTTCAACATGCTTAAATTTAAATTATGCAATTGGATAAATATCAACAATATCCGCAAATTTGTCATAATTGGTTGTTGCAAGAAAGTAAAGAGTGACGGAACTATGGGAGAATATGAAATAAGAGTGACTCTCGAACATGAAGAGGGCGAGCAAGAACAATACCTGTATTGACAATAGTATTTGAGCTTTGATGTTTCTTAGGAGTTCCGCTGTCAGAAAAGGTATTTAAACTTCTAACGTAAGATACTTCAACAGTGGAGAGAAAGGCGTTAGCGTGGGTCACAAACTTCGAGGAAGGCGTTGGATGCTAAAGTACATTTATGACATATAGTATGAGACCAAGAGACTTATAAAGATCTCACACTATGCATGGCCAGAATGCCTTACAAAGGCGGAATAAGGGATTGAATCCATCAGGGACTAATTATAAATGTATTTCTTCAGACGTACAATTCCCGGCCAAGATAAAAACTGAAGATTTTGCACTTTTTCCAGAAGATGGCTGGTGTACTTCCTCAGTCATTCCCATTCCACAAACTTCATTTTTGATGACGCATGCATAATTCAATGCTGGTGCACTCTGACGTTCCCCGTCACGAGGGACTTATTTGCGCAGCGGAAGAAGAAAAGGTAGATATCATAAAATGACAAACTTGCATGAATGGAGCGCCAATTAAATTCATGGCTACGTTAGCGTAACTTAGGAAAGAGATAACTCAGAAATTTCCCCAGTATGATATTATTCTGTAATTGCATCATGAGGGAACATATCTAGGAAATAGGAGTCTACAGATACAGCAGAAGAAATCAGAATAATTAGTTCGGAATAAATCAAGCTATACGGCGTCGCACCTAACTCCATCCTATCGCGGGGCGCAAACATTACGAGGAGACATACCCTTCGCCTCAAATACACTTGGTTTCATTAAATGGATTGTCGGGGAAGGTAATGAGAAAGTGAAGGAGAGATTATTTCTTGCTTTGCTAACATTGAATTTGAAAATCGAGGCAAATACTTTGAGTTCAACGAAGGAGTTAATTAAGGAATTTGTGAAATTCAAAATACCCTCAAGGTTCGACAAAAATTACTACGAAATTATGGGATTTGCCATGACGTTATTTGAAAATTAAGAATTGAAGTACTTCAAACACGATGAGAATCAAGAATAATATGACTTAAAATGACGGTAGAGGACTCTAAAGTGAACCTTTTACACTCATGGAATAAATAGAACCCCCACTTCATTTTGTTGGATTAAAGCATCCGGATAAACAAGAGAAATAAACAACGCTACGGGCAGATATAGGTATATTTTTTCTCTCAAATAATTAACTAATATAATTAGAAGAATAAGAAGAAGAATTAGAAGAATAACCTGGTGACAATATAAACAGAATTACACTCTCTAATGCGAATATATCAAATTTACCTACCTTAACAGGATGGTGACCAAAATCCTCCAGCTATATGCCAAACGTGGGGGCTCGTAGGTTACTGCATAGCTGTAGATTTTATATCTATAGAGGTAATGAACATCATTTAATTTTTATATCTGGAAAACAAACGCTGAACTCGTTTTGCAAAATTGAATGAGATCGCAAGTTTGGATAACTGTTCAAAATTAAATGCAGTTTCTTGAAATAAATAATATTAGTTTCACCACATGAATTTCCTTTAAAAACCCCAAACGGCGGGCAATGCAGCCAACTTGAGGCAATTTTAAAATGGTTTGGTAAGTTTCCTTTCTAGTTAGTTAGATAGTTAGTTTTGATTATATCTTGTTAGTTAGCATTAACCCAATTTCGTTTCAAAATTGAACCTAACCCAAGCAAAATCCAAGCCGAACCTTACTCCTCCCGTACTCCTCGTAAGTTCGTACTATTTTTAAAAGACTACATTAATCATGTGGTGATTAAGGAAATCCAATATATTATACTTCATTGACTTTACTCCTTATTTTTTTCCCTGCAAAATACTTCTCTAAGATTAGTATGCCCCTCTTGTCTTTCATTGCCACTGAGATCGCCTACGCACTAATGGATATCCATGTGGTAGTGAAATTTCCCTAACTTACTTTTCAAATAAAATTTTCACGATATTGGATAAATTTTTACGACTTTGTAAGGTGCATGTTAGTTAATAGTATATTTATTTGCATGCGTGTATGTTAAAAAGGTTTTTTCATGAATGTGTACGCCTCTAAGGATGTAGATTTGCAAATATATGTTGGTTTTGCATGTGGTTTTGTTCTCTTTGACGGGTAATCTACCTAACACCCCCGCCACACGCCCTTGCGGCGGCTTGCCTGGTATTATGTAGATGTAGATGCATCGTTGAGGAGACGCAAAGGTAAATTTCGATCTGGATAGTAATCTAGGAGATTGTGATCACCACTAAGTGAACATTACGTAGATAAGAAGCGAGCCTTAGGAAGGCGTGAGGTAAAAACGAAAATCACTCCGGGTGTGTCGGCTTAATAAGCTTCCCGCCCGTAACATCCCAATACATCTCATCTTCTCATAAAGAGAGAGCGCTTCAAAGCTTTGATATCGCCGTCACCGCATCAATATCTTTCCCAAGGCATCGCTATGAGATTGCGAAATGCAAATATCGCCTTGCTTTCAATTTGGATTGATGATTCTCGTGATTTCAGCCGGCAGCTGAAAATCGTGGTTATTATCTATAAACTTATAAATTTACAATATTCTATTGATCTTAATTTCAAGTTTGAAGTTTGTACATAGCGTGACGATTTATGATAAATCTCTGATTTTTCAGATTTTTATTTCGTAAGGTGAATAGATGGTGCAATAGATTTGCAGATATTCTTTTAAACTTCTTTCATTCAGAAATAATTTAACAACTGAAAGTTGAACCTCACACTGACAAGTCACCCCGATGTGGTAACTTAATATTATGTGTATGCTTACAAACTGCTTAATAAGAATTATATATGTGTATATATAAAGAGCAATATAACTTTTGGACGGCACAATAGAACACAGAATAAAACAGATAGCAGTCTGACCTGAAGAAGGCCTCGGAGTAGGCCGAAAGCTTAAATCATCTACAGTGTGAGTGTCCTTTTACGTGTTATATGTTTTATTCTGTGTTCTATTATATATATATATATATATATATAGAGAGAGAGAGAGAGAGAGAGAGAAAGAGAGAGAGAGAGGGATGTAGGGCGCGGTAGTCCAGGGGGTAGAGCGTTGGACTTCTGACCGGAAAGTTCGGGTTCGAATCCCGGGCGAGGCAATCTGGGCACTTGCAGTTCCACCCAAGTGTGTATTGAAAGTGACTATATATATATATATAGTCACTTTCTTATATATATATATATAGTCACTTTCTTGGAAAACCCACGAACGTGTGCAATAATGTAAATTCACTAATAGTCATAACAAACACAGAAACCAAAACACACAAAAGCGAACGAAAATTCGAGAACCAGTGAGTCTCTCTTTTGTGTGTTTTGGTTTCTGTGTTTGTTATGACTATTAGTGAATTTACATTATATATATATATATATATATATATATATATATATATATATATATATATATATATATATATATAATACACGCACTTGAGTGGAGCTGCAAGTGCTCAGATATATATATATATATATATATATATATAAATAATAAAGGACGAACACAGTAGAGGTGGGGAAGGCGGATTCAGGCAGACCACTAATGTAAAAATATTTTCCTCGACTGGGACTTGAACACCGGATCTCTTCCCTTGCCGGGCGGATGCTTTATCCACTTGAGCTATCGAGAATATGTACTTTAAACTAAAATCTGGGATCTTGAATATTAATCTGCGGCAAATATTTGTTCGCCGTATGGTGTGATTTCGTGATTGATTATATTTATATCACTAGGGCAAAAATATTTCCTTGACCGGGACTTGAAGACTTGAACACCGGATCTTGTGATCTGCTCGATTCCGCCTTCCTCACCTCTCTTGCTTTGTCCATTTTTATGTATTCCTCCCAACCCTTTTACCCTCCACTCATCCTCAAAACAATTAAGCAGGTTTTCATCTGGCTCCTGGAGTCCTGGTTCCAAGACCGAAAAAGGCTCGACGAGTGCGGTCGAACGTGAAGTTTATGCTCTCTGTGTTCTTCGATTTTAATGGCATAGTGTATCATGATTTCCTGCCGCCAGGTCAAACGGTCAATAAGAATTACTGCCTACAAGTTCAACGAATTTGCGTGAAGCAATCCGAAAAAAACGCCCGGACCTGATGAAAAAAATTCACGGATTTTGCACCACGATAATGCACCAGCTCACACTTCATTGCTTGTTCGTGAATTTTTGGCCAAAAGCATTAATGCAACATTGTCCCAGCCTCCATATTCACCAAATGTGCTCCGTGTGACTTTTCCGTATTTACAA
The DNA here is from genome assembly GCA_037158775.1 of Hetaerina titia. Classification (NCBI taxonomy): domain Eukaryota; kingdom Metazoa; phylum Arthropoda; class Insecta; order Odonata; family Calopterygidae; genus Hetaerina; species Hetaerina titia. The sequence goes on along the minus strand of CM073770.1, from coordinate 100,260,132 downwards.
AAATAAATAGAACCTTGAAGGGCCTTCGGATTACAGCCGTAGATGATATTAAAAGCGCATCGCTGGAAAAACTAAAGGCTATCTCTAAGATCGAGTTTGAGAAGTGTTTCGGGGATTGGAAGAAGCGCTGGCACAAGTGCGTAATCTCCAATGGGAACTATTTTGAAGGGGACAACATCAATGTATAAGAATAAATAAATATTATTGTCCGAAAAATTAAAATTCTCATTATTTTTTAACACACCTCGTACACGTGTGTTTCTGTCAAAGTTTTTATTTAACACTTCCGTGTTACTTTGAAGAAACCACCTATTCACCTATTCAGAAACACCTAGATACCTCCTTAAAAAAACTCTAAATGTATATTATTAACACTGAATCAGAAGAAATAATGCAAGCTTCGTAATATTGCATGCATTGTAAAGAGCGCAGTGAAAATTTAAGGCAAATGAAACGCCAAAACGTTCGATATGAGGAATCATTTTTCCCTCCCAACTAGTCGAGATCACAGAAGTAGGGCACCTAAACTACTGCAAATTGAACTTTCTGTGTGTCATTAATCACCACTCACCAATAACTTTAATGGATGGCCTAACACACCCTTCCACAAAGCCTCGTGGTGTTTTTCAGGGTAAATGTTGACGTATCAATTCCTTCCGGCTCTGATTAATATTGATCGCTGGAGAATCAGGTGCTGACATCTTAAAAATGACAGTTGGTTGTCAAAGCCGTAGTAACCACGTAATAAATAGCGATGTGGAAACTTTAAATGTCACATTTAATTTTAATTTGGATTATTTACGCAGGATAAAGGCCAAGAGTGATTTTTAATACCTCATATTAACTTGGAATTTTGAATAATACACATACACCTATGGCTACACTATTACATAATACAAATGAAACATACGTATCATATTTATTACATCCCAAACTGGTCGGTGGACTACTGGACAGAAAATACTGAATCACTGTCTGTAGGCGAGCACCTACATTAATCCCATATTTGTTTTTAAACCATACTCATCTTTTTGTAAAATATGTTTCCTTAGAATGACTCCTCTGCAGGGAAGTAATTGTATTGGCCCCTGCTCCAGAATCCATCTATACAGTAAATATTTTTGAAAGAGGTGAAGCTTCTGCGGCAAAATGGAAGTCTACTATACATTATCCATGAGCGACGCGTCCAACGAATGAATTAAGATGCGAGCGAATGCCCTCTATTTGGAAATATAACTCTTGGATTGCGAGAAGTGCACTCGAGAACCTTAGGCACCCTAACCATCGTTAAATTCCTGGCATTTATCTTTGCCCCTTGCAACATCTCCTGCTGCTTAAAGACATGGGTCGTTTAATAACTGTTTAGAAAATCCAGGAGATGGCTCTCGTAGTATGGGCTTGCTATTAGTAAACATCATCTCTCAATAGAGTGCTGTTCATGTCCCAGTTATATCCATCACGTGATTTCATTGTCACAGCCGATTGAAGCAAAAAACTTTTGTTTATTTAGTGAAAAGGAAAAAATGAGTTTCGCGCGGTAATTTCAGAATTCTATTTAGAAAAGTTTTAACATCGATAGGGATAAGAGCCAAGAAATGAAGTTCATGGCACACCTGCTCCTGTGTTTGCGATTACTGACTGGTACACTGGTTGCGACTGTTTACTGGTACTGGGTTGCAGGCCCTAGCCGTGGCACGGTTAGTCATTGAACCCTCTAGTCCACCTACTCCCCGTACAGTGCATCTGGATTCAGCTGGTTGACGAAATCAAGTTGACCTCTTTTTATCCAATATTTGTGAGTAAAAAGTCAGAATATTATACGCTATCAATAGTTTCAAATTATCTTTGTATGAAAACATGAGTCACTCAAATAGTTATTATTCATGTATACGAAATCGGAACAATACCCTACAATCTCATCGAAGTTACACGTTTTTTAATTAATTTTACCGATGAGTAATGAAGAATACAAGATATTTTTCCACATACTTTTATTTCAGGTGCGGATTTATCGCAGGTAAATGAAATTGTGTGGATAAATGCTTTGTATCCTTCATTTTATCAAGAATAATTTCCATCAAGTCATGCATGATACAATCAAGTTTAAGGTCATATATGTTACTATTTGACAGTAATTTTTAATGGCTACAATGATATCATAACATTGTTAATTCGAGTTAAAGACGTGAGAGTTAATACGCGTCCAGAGAACAGCTGATGCGAAATTATTTGCATGGCTTGGCTCAATATCGAATGCAATTTCATCCAGTTCCCGAGATTCAGATAGCACCGAAGAGTACTCCTTGCCCCGGGAAAGTCAAGCACTCCTCGAACGGCTTTCTTATTTCACCTTTGGTGTTTTCTTCACAGAAATCTTAGGGTTGATTCAACCACCGTATGCCCATTATTTTATTTTGGTCACGATTTCAGCGCTGAAATACCAGAGTGGAGGAAAAATGCAATTGCAAATGGGAAACCGAAGTGTATTTTGCCATCAGTCACTCTGGGAATTGTTGATAGTCACCATTATTATTTTTGAAATAATACTTGTTATTTGCGATAATCATTGCACTTTTTCAAGACTATGACGCGATGAGTTATACGGAAATATATACAGTAAAAAGGGAAAAGAAAATGATTAAAACAATTCTGATGGCCTCGTGATTTTTCAGCATAAGCAATCGGTCTTTGTGTTTTGTGGGGCGAGGGGGGGATTCGTTTCTCTGTATTGAACAATTAAGGACAAGTGTATCAAGACCACTCGAGTGAATCATTAAATCTTTCACCTTGTTCGTGCGAGGCGTCGGATTGATCTAGAGGTGTCCTTTGGTATACATCCTCCCGGAATGTCATTCGAAGGGGGCCGGAAGGAGGACTCCCCATCCAATTAGGAAGCCAAAAAGCCAATCCAAGCGCCATGTCTCGATTCAGGGGGTGAGCATGTTTCCCGGGGCTTTTCCCGTCCCTCTTGCTCGGCCATTTCATCGAAGCCACGCCGAAAGTGTTTCGTCACCAGAAAGAGTGGCGCGAGAGTGGAATTGGAAGCATCCGGACGATATTGACAGCGTCCCTCACGCCTTGAGTTTCCCTTGGGGTTTTACTCCAGGAAGAAAATATCCAACAGAATAAAATGTAAAGCCTAGCAATTTCCCTGGGAAACAAAACCAATGGGTATATATATATATATATATATATATATATATATATATATATATATATATATATATATATATATATATATATATATATATATATATAACAAGGTAGACGATGAAAACCGTGCGTATCCCTAAATACACATCCGGTTATTTATATATATATATATATTTTTTTTCGCAAATATATATGTATATAATATATATAAAAATACATATATATATTATATATATAACCGGATGTGTATTTTGGGATACGCACGGTATACATCGTCTACCTTGAAAATGGAAAATCTATCAATAGCGACTATTGGTTTGAGTTGTTGGTATTTTGAAGAACAAAATCGCAAAAAAAAACAATCGCACATGAAGAAAAAAATATCATCTTCCATCAAGGCAATGCACCATGCCACGAGTCAATGAAAACAATGGCCAAATTGAACGAGTTGGTCTTCAATCTGCTTCCCTACCCACCATACTCTCCAGATCTAGCCCCAAGCGACTACTGGCTGTTTGTTAATCTCAAAAAGATGCTCTAAGGAAAAAGATTTGGCTCTTATAAGGAAGTCATCGGTGCAACTAAAGCTTATTTTGAGGACAAGAACAAATCGCTTTACAAGCATGGTATCGAAAATTTAGAAAAGCGTTGGAATGATTGTTCAGCTCTTAAAGGTGATGATGTTGATGAATAAAAATGAATTTTGCGAAAAAATGTTGTTTTCATAGTTAGTTCCGAGACTTATTGAATAATGGGTCTTAAAAATATAAATATATATATATAAATAAATAAACATACATATATATATATATATACATTCAAATACGAAGTCCCACAATACGGCACACAAATAGGAAAAAGGGGAAAGGAAAACACATGAAAGACGAACACAGGACATGTATGGAAAGCGGTTTTTGAGCAGATCACAAGTATAAAAATATTTCCTTAACCGGGATTTGAACACCGGACCTTTCACTTGTCGGGCGGATGTGCTTCTGGCTATGCGTGCCATGAAACGTACTGTTCCTATTCTCTATGATACTATATGCTTTCTAACCAACTGTCCCCTCTTCTTGTGTGTATTGTCTATTTCTCCTTTGGTGGGTGGAACAGCTCCCTAAAGCCTTCCTTTGGCAAATGATTCAGAGCACTTGGGCGTTTTAAAAAACATCGCAGATGTCAGTGTAAATTAGGTTTCCTTGGTGGTGTAATTGGTAGCATCATCATCATCATCAAGTCATTGTATAAATCCCAAATTGCGATATCGACTGCACGAACGAGGGGAATTAAATTTAGAATGCTGATGGAAAACTGATTATCTCTCCCAAAAGTATTGTTAATTATAATCTGACATATAGATCAGTCAAAGTGATTGGAGTCTCATGAACATATTTTCAATCTAATTCGGAATCACCGCGATAAATATGTTTCAATCAATGGGTCGGGAAATTAGCTTTGTTGGTGTTTTATTACGAATTAATCCTACATGCCTTTTCTGAGGAAAAACATTCTCCGTTGTAAAAATGGACAAAAATGTATCGAATTCCCATTAGAATGTGTTGGTGATGCATAGTACTCTGTGTTGAGGGAGCAGTTCGTATGGCCTTTTCCTGTGATTGAAAGCGAATCAAGAAAAAGAAAATTTGCTTACTGTCAAGTTATGTACACGTACTTGGACGTATAAAATATTTCATTAACTATAAGTGCTCTATATTGACGAAGTAGCATTTATTTAAGTTCATTCATCTGATTAATAATTTTCTAAATCAAACTTGTCAAAGGATGCACACCGTTTAAAAGGTTCCAAATTGGAAAGCTTCTTTATAACTAGGGATAGAAAGACATCCAACTACATCTATGTAATACGCCGCAAGCCGCCGCAGGGGCGTGTGGCGAGGGTTCTTAGATCATCATCCGCAAAAGAGGATATCAGATCATGCAAAATCAACACATTCATGCAAATCTACACCCACAGAAGTATTCATTTATTCATAGATCTTTTTAACTCACATGTATGCAAATACATATGCTATCAATTAACCAACACATGCGCCCACAAATGTACTGAAAATCTATCCAATTACGTGGAACTAAGAATTGGAAAGCAAGAAGGGACATGCGACATACAACGGTTATAGATAGCATAAAGTCCACTGGCCACTCTCAGCATGTAGGGAATAATTAGTTCTACTGTGTTGCATGCAGTTTCACTAACCTCGTGTGTTTTGTTGTCAAAACCCTTTCTTTGCATATGACATCATTAGAATGCTTTTAAATAATGTAGTGCTCTTTACAGTATATCTTGCTCTGCCTTTTCTGTTTGCCCTTCCATCCCTCGTCTCTCCCTGCGTATAGGGACCCTCCCGCTACCTGCAGCATTGGGCTACAGTCAGTACCTGTATCCTTGGGGGAGGAGACCGTTGTATGTTGCATTTCCATGTGGTAGTGGAATTTCACCTGTCTACTTTTTAAATTCTAGCTGGCACGTTATTGGATGAATTTCTTACTGCATCCTAAGGGTAAATTATTTGTCAGATGATAATAATGTATTTGCATGCGTGTAGAATGAAAAAATTTGAATGCATACGCCGCTGTTGGTATAGTTTTGTATGTATAAGGTGTATTCTGAAAGTAATATCAGTCATTTTATTGTGACGCGACTGTACGTCGGACCGATTGTAACAGATAGTGGGGTAACCCAGCTAAGATGCGTTCCGTCGCTCAGTGTGCTTCGAGCATCCCGAGAAAGGGCACGGGCCTGTCCGTGAGTTTTTTTTATCTTATGCAAGTGAAAATTTAGCACTCGTTAGAACAAAAATGTGATCAAGTTTAGCGTGAAACTTGACGAGACCGCCACGAAAATTGTTTCTATTATGAAGACTGTTTACAAAGAAGATGCCTTTTGAGATCGGCTAGTGTTTCGGTGGCACTAGGCCTTTTTGGAAGGCCAAGAAGAGGTCGACGACGAGGAGCGCACCGGACTGCCATCCACGACCACCATGGCCGACAATATGACGCAAGTGAGGAAACTGTTGGACTCAGAACGACCATTATGTATTCGTTTGATGACCCGCATGTTAAATATTCCAAAAATTTAAGTTTATGAGATCGTTACGAACCATATCGGCAAACGGAAGGTGTTCGCAAAAATGATTCTAAAAGTGTTCACTGACGACCAAAAGTCACGCCGCGTTGAAAATTGCCGAGAAAACCTCGGCATGTTTAAACGTGAGGCAGTTTTGAAGCTTTTCAAACAGTTGTAACGAAAAGTTCAATAAATTATTCATAATAGACTTGGGGCCATTACTTTAGGGAAAAACCTTGTGTGCGTTGATTTTGCATATGATTTTGTTCCCTTTTTCGGGTGGTACCTAACATCCCCCACCACACGCCCTTGCGGCGGCTTGCGGAGTATTACGTAGGTGTAGATGTGAATAATTTATGAAAACCAGTGCTTGATTTTGCGAGGAAGTGTACATAATGCGCAGAAAAATGTGTGATGAGTCTCAGATGAGATTAGACCCTTGTCTAATCTCAATGGGCATTATTTCTACGACGACCACCAATATTAATGGCGAAAAAAATTCTTGCAAATTTCTCGAGTAAGGCGATGTCTTAAGGAATAACTTTCCAAAGACAGTTTTTCCGATGCATCGAAATTCTGATGACCGGCTACAAAATTGGTTCCGGATGACAAATCCACGATTAGATAATAGAAATATAGTGTAGTGATAGACTTCACGAGTCCTCCCCACTCCAAATGCTTTCAATCATTTAATATTTCTTTTATCCGGGTCCTATAAATTTCTTGAAATTACCTATCTGTTAACAACCGAATTAATTTATTCTAATATCGCTGTTAAATTTCAATCCATGCTAGTATCAGTCTAATCTATCCTATCCGTACCCTCGACATTGCGGCCGGGGCAAGTCTCCTCTTCCCCAAACATTATTCAACCATCAAGTGGAAAATGGAAGGTTTTTTATTGAAGTCGAAAATAGAAAATTTTAATGAATTTTTATCTAAAATATAGAGGTTAGTTAAGATAATATAATTAGGAGGTCTATCATATCTTCGGCCCATTTTAATTATTTCATTTTCAAATGGAATAAAAAATACCTAACATGGAATTTTTGAGAGCACTATGTTTATTATAATACACACAATAGTAATATGGCCTTTGCTGCTTCCAATTATAAATAAGAATTATAAGTCAAAGTTGCCTTTCGTGTAACATTAGGACGGAATTATTCTATTGGCTGGGCATGGTAAACCTGCTTTTCAGATTTTTATTCTGAAATTTCTTTCGCATAGAATAAAATAATCAGAAGTTTTTTCTTAATTGTTCTCTGCTTGTGTTTTCAACTTTCTTTAAAACTTGAGAAAGATACAGTCTTCAAGTTGTAATCGTCTCTCCCGAAACCACGAATAAATACGTTAAATTTTGACTACATGCTACGCGTTGTGTCCAAAAGTTCTACAATGAGGTTTTCATGCTAAACTTGAGCTTAGTGTAAACGCTACCAGTAACACAAATCAATACTTTTTTTCTCAGACTTTACTTGAGAAATCCGTCAAAGCATGGTTAAAAAAATCATTATCTTAGGAGGCTATTTTTTAAAGGTGAAATACCATTTATCAAGGGGAAAGTGATGAAATTGGAGCTAATTTTCCAAGTTTTTTCAGGCATGCCTAAGAAAACGAAATAGCCAATTCAAATAATTTCTGAAAAGAATGAAGATTGGATTTTTCACGACTCAGTGGTTACAATTCGGAGCTCCCGGCAGAATATCATCCAGAAAATAGTTTCACTGCTAATCAAATTCATGGCCCGCATAACAACAAAAGAAAATATTTATGGTCGAAATATATTTTATCTGGTAACAAGAATAGCGGGCGCGAATTTCCTGCTTCTTTTAATTATGAAGATTATTCTCAAAGTTATTTCAAATATGAGAAGGTGAGAGCTATCTTTATTAAATTTCGATGATATTAACGTCTTCATCAAGAAACGAGGAAGGTGAGCTATAATAACGCAAGAAAGGAAACTAAAAGCCAATTTTTCGATTGATGAGAATAAACTGGAAGATTTAGCATCTTCCTTCTTGTATCCTGGAAGCATATACACGCCCTCTGTATCGAGACAACTATTACTAAACGGATCTCGGGGGTGAAATCAAAATAATAGTCTACACACTCGTATATTTGAGTAGCTATCCTGGGGTTTAGAAGATTTTCGCATGAATTTTCGTACACGGCAGAGATAAAGAGAGACCTGATGTAGAGTAGGTGGATGGATTGGGTTTTATTATTTGGAGTTACAAAATATTTATTTGATACTTGTGTCCATCCAAAAACCTACCTTAACCGGTAGATTACCTAAGAATTAGAAATACGTATACGCCTCTGTGGATGAAGATTTGCCTGAACGTGTTGGTTTTACAAGTGGTTTTATTTTCTTTGACAAGTGATTATTTAACACCCCCGCCACTCGCCCTTGCTATGATTTATGTTGATGCAGATGTAGAGAAACCCTTCCCGCATGACTGCATGGGACAGCCATTACAGAATGCCATGCTCGTTACAGTATTGCTTACCCTGCTTTGTTTGCTTCCCCTTCCGTCCTTCGTCGTCTCTCTTATTCTGTTGTGGGAGTGGGAATCCTTCCGCTGCCTGCCCGCTGCGGTGTGCCCATTTATCCGTGTTATTTTTTGTGTGGTACTGAATGTGTAAGAATCAAAGGATTTTTGTTGTTGCATATTTTGAATAAAATTCTTGAAAAATCTTTTTTATTATAATCCTCATGGTAGTAGTTTTTCTGAAAAGGCGACCGACAGCTAAGGTCATTTGCGCCATTAGGGACGGGTGGGAAAGGAAGGATGGAGAGAAACCCGGCGTCGGCATTAGCATATTATTAATTGATTTCAATTTGATATCAATTAAAATATATAAAAAATATTTATCTTCTCGAAAGGCGCCAAGGGGTCCGCAGTTTAACGTCCCATCCGACGGACGGCGTACACACTCTCAAAGTGCTCTCCACACAGCACCTCAAGTAGAGATCAGGATACCACTGAAAAATATTAGCTATATATAATATATATTTGTCATATAATATATGGCATCGCGGTGGGAAGCCTGTACGTTAGCCTCCGCACCGTCCTGATCCCCTATAATCCTCATTAATTCCATATGATTTATTGGTTTCAATTTTATATCAATTAAAATGTATATCTATATTCTCTTCTCGTACTCGGTTTAGAAGTTTGAAAAAAAAGGCATATGGGCCATATGTCAATGGAAATAACTCTCGAGGGAATTGAAATAGAACGATCCCGCACAGGAAATTTTTCCTGTAAATCAATCTTACTTTTCATAAAAATCAACAAAATATCATGGGTTCGACATCGGAAATTGGATAACAAAAATATGAAAAAAAGCATAAAATTATTATTGGCCAACTAATGAGACACGGTGGCCAGGAACGAGGATGAAGGGAAGATTAATTAGCATACTGAATTTTTCCAAAAGCAAAAGTAGCTTATGCGCAGGCGTATATCTTTTCATTCACGATATACTTAGATCGGGAGAAAAAAACGCACAAGTCGACGCAGTATTCCTAGATTTCAAAAAAGCCTTCGATTAAGTCCCATACGAAAAATTGTTACAAACAACAACAAACTTAGATGCTATGGAGTCAATGAGAAAATTATTAATTGGATGAGAGACTTCTTGTCAAACCGCAAACAAAAAGTAGTCATCGATGGGGTGGGCTCAAAGGAAAGAGATGTAACATCGGACGTCCCCCAGGGAAGTGTAATAGGGCAACTTCTATTCTTAATATACATTAATGACTTAGGCGCACACGTTAGTAGTAATCTCAGATTATTTGCTGATGACACGGTGGTATACAGGGAAATAAGGAGCCAACTAGATTGCGAGCTACTCTCTAGAGACTTAGACACATGCTTAATATAGACAAATGCGCAGTTTTGAAATTTTGGAACAAAGGAAGTGGCGAAATGGCATAAACAATGACATAGAGGGTTCAGTACTAACCACGGCCAAACAAGTAAAATATTTGGGGGTAGTTCTAACACCACGCCTTTCATGGGGAGCACATATCTGGACAACATGCGGATCCGCTTTAAAGAAACTGGGCTTCATTAAACAGGTGGTGGGGAAATGTAATGAGAAAGTTAAAGAGAGGTGTTATTTTGCTCTAGTTAGACCACATTTGGAATATGCCACAAGTATTTGGGATCCTTGGGAGAAAATCTGGCAAAAAGAGTTACATAAAGTCCAGAGAAAATCAGCCAGATTAGTGAAAAATATGTATGACAAGAACACAAGTGTAACAGATCTCTTAGGGGATTTAGGCTGGGACCCCCTTGAAATACGAAGAGAACAAGCGAGACTTAAACTTTTAGAAAGATTCTGAACCAGCGAATTTAGCGACGACACCAAAGGAATAATAATGGCCCCACACTACTTAGGTAGATCAGACCACAAAGATAAAATAAGGGATATAGATTCCAATACAGATAGATTCAAATACTCATTCTTCCCCAGAACAATCAGAAATCATAATAGTAAGAATCCGAAGTCCATTTAGAAATATGAAAAAACATTTAAGTTACACGTTGGAACAAAATTAAAAATTCAATGATTGTGCATGTGTATGTTTGTTGGTAGTTTGTGGGTTTGCATGTGTGTCAAAGAGTTGGGGCGAAAGGGTTTGTGCTTGAATGTTTACCATGTTTGGTTTGTGGGCTGAAAATTTTTGGCTTCTGCATGCGGTTTTTTTTTCCTAATTTACGGGTGGTGCCCTAACACCCCCCGCCACATGCCCTTGCGGCGGCTTGCGGGGTATTGAGTAGATGTAGATGTATATGCGGAGCAAAGTATGTCTAAACAAATCAAGAATGATGTATTGCGCTTCAGTGCCCAGACATAAGAGCCTTCCTAAATGTTGTGGAATAAAATTATATTGAGTGAGTTAATGAATAAGTATTTCTCCTTTCAATTTACACCATACCCAAAAAATGGGGCTCGAGGAAGGGGCGTTAGAGCTTCCGCCGCCTCGGCATTCATCACTAGGAGCGGTGTGAATTTGCAGGCTCAGGCGACCCTTTCGAAGAGAGGAGGCATGAGGCGACTGGAACACATTTAACCGGACAACGAAAGCGAAATAAAATGCGAAACGCCGACAGACCCGAGAATCACGCTTACATCCTCGATACCAGTGGCCATTTCGACGTCATCCGCAACAATCAGGACAATTCAAATTAGAAGCGAGCCTCGCCTCGAGCTAAATTTTCATGGCTGCAGAAGGGAATGAAACTACATTTCTCGTTGAATTCCACGCAGTAATCGGTCGTAACACCAAAAATTAAGTAAACAAAGAAAATTTCTAAAGCATTTTAAATTTTAACAGCTTCGTAAAATTCAAGTAATAACTGAAAATTTTAATTAAAACTTTACAAATTAATTTTAATTTAAAGCGTTAACTTCACAAAATAAATTAATGTAGGTGAAATGCTAAATAGTCAGGATATATATTTTTTACTCTCTCTTACAACCGCGGATGGCAAAGAACGTTCCAAAATTATAAGATTCCACGATTCCATAACAACATTCTCCGGAGAAGGAAGTTCTAGGGCATACGTCATTTTGCTCATTTTTGCCAACATTCATCTCCTAAAGATTATTTTTAACTTTATTTCCTTATTAAGCGTAGTGTAGAACTGAAAAGGGCTCATTAGGTGGAATTTTCCAGATTCCAGTATCAACAAAATTCACTTTTTATTGTGAGGCGGGCATTGAGTCTCGAGCGAGTGAGTAAATTGAATCTCTTTCGCTGAAAAATTGAGCCCGGGTACGACTTCTAGATACGTACAATATAAAATGTCACTCTCCTTTCCGACAACGAGAGAGCATGAAAATGATCTTAAATTGCAACTAAATTATTATATTTCAAAGCACTCCTATCTGATTAGGATACTTTAAAACGCTTGTAGAGAAAAAGTAAGAGCTATACCTAGCTCTATCAGGGGTATCATGGAAACTCAAGTCTTCTGATTGGCCAGGTACTTTGAAAAAAAGACTTTGTATTCAGAAAAACTAAAAAAACTGCCAAAGGTGACTAATATTAAAAAATATTTTACATTACATCTCGTTTACTTGAGAATGGCGGAAAAATTACAAAAATAATGCTTGGACTACATTCAGTTGATGTGCATTCATGCTAATGTTAAAAATGAAATGCAACTGAAATTTCAATAGATAAGAAAAAGTAACATTCTCCTAATATTGCAATGCAAAAAAACATAATGAAACACTGCTTTTTCAAAATTTCACGAAATTGCTACATGAAATTATGTTGGTAACTTCATAAGTAGTTACAATTCACTTATCAAGCAGAAATGTCTCAAATTTTCTTCCTAAAGTCAGTAAAACATCTCTCTATCCCATGCTTCCCCCTTCCACGTATTCCCTACTTTCTCCCCTCTGTCAGAGCCTTACATGTGTGTACACAAGGCCTCGGAGTAAATCGAAAGCTTAAACAATCTACAATGTGAGTGCCCTTTTACATGTTTCCTATTTTATTTTGCGTTCTATTGTACCGTCGAAATGTTATATTACTCTCCTGAGTCCTGCCACATCATTGAGATATATATATATATATATATATATATATATATATATATATATATATATATATATATATATATATATATATATATATATATATATATATATATACCGGTCAAGGAATGTTTTGGATTGGCACAACTGCCAAATAAATATTTAGTTATTCCTAACAAATAACTCCTTCCATCCAATATCCCTATTCTGTTCCTTCTCTTTCCTCGTTTGCCTAACTTTCTTTCCTCTATTACAGTCTTCTACATCTCACTTCCAATCAAAATGCTCTTCATATATATGTGGAGGAAATGATTAAAGAGGCATGGGAAGAACTTGAAGCAGGAATGAAAGTCGGAGGGGAATTCGTAAAATCAGTTAGGTTTGCTGATGACCAAGCTTTAATTTGTCAGCCAAGGGGTTGCCACCATTGCTGAGTGAATTGTAAATTCAATGCGACATATATGGGATGAGAATCAATGTTAATGAATCAAAGATTATGCATTTTTCCAGAAAGAAAGACTAAGCTAAACATTAAAATAGGAGGGCAAGAACTAATCCCGGTAGAACAGTTTACGTGTCTCGGAAGTGTTTTGAACCGTTTTACAAATCTAGCTCCTTTTTGCTGCTCGCGATCCAATTCGGCAATTAATCCAACTTCGTGAGGATCCCACATAACTGCAAAATAAATTAGGTGTAACCAGCGAATGATAACATTTATCTTAACTTTTCATCACATTCACCCAGTACTCTTCTAATAAATTCGAACTTTTTGTTACTTTGTCCATTTATTCCCCGTACGTGTTTCCCCCAGGAGAGGTCGCGAGTGAAGGTCGCACCCATGTATATAATCGGTGTTCCCGATTCAGTAGGCGTTCGGGAGAGAATTGCTTCTTTTTCTGTAAATCCATCACTACGCTCGTTATGATAATGAATAACAGACCGTAGCACTGCGCACGTTTTTACCATAAGATGCTGCTCCTCATAGTGAAAGGCAATGGATATTTACAGAAAAATATTTAAGGAGACTTGGTACCGCGTAATGATAAAAAATGGTCCCTTTCACTCGCGTTGCTAACGGCTTACGAGGTAACTGAGCCACGGGCAGTGACCGAAAAATTCCCGGCTAGCAGTCGGAAGCCATTTGAGACCCACGCCGGTGCTAACCGGAACTCGCGTTTAAGTTCGCGATTCTATATGAAAATCATGAAAAACGGTCAACCAGCCTCGAAAGGACATCGACTCCACGTTTAGAAGATCTTTCAGTCCTTTCATCTCCACTAGGGTAACATTCACCTTTATTTCTTTTGCAGCGACCACTGAAGGCGGGGTGTGAAAAAGTATTTTATGTTCCTTAGGGAAAGGTTATGTGTAGAGCCGAGAAATCAAAATGGCTGTGATATTTTGTAACGTATAGGTGTCCGGAGGGAAAATTGCAACGAACCATCTTTACGCACAGTACGGACCGATCAGAAAGTTTTAGTGATGGCAGGATTCGAAGGCAATATACAAGGGTGGTCTGAAACGTTTGCGACCTAACAAAGATACACAACATTTGTTCTTAAATTTTCCGTGGTAAAAAGCTATTCAGATCAGCCACGTATGTACGTGCGCGACATTGCGACAAACAGATGGCGAATCAGGAGTAGTGGTCGAAGCGAGACTTAGACTTTAAGAAAGGTTCAGAACCAACGAGTTTTACGATGACATTAAAGGAAATATAATGGCCCCACACTACGTAATTAGGTAGATCGGACCAAAATGATAAAATAAGGGAGATAAGCTTCAGTACAGATGAATTAAAATACTCATTCTTTCCCCGAACAATTAGGAATCATAATAGTATGAAACCGAAGTCCCTTTAGAAATACTAAACACATTGAATTTACAAGTCGGGACAAAATTAAACATGCAAAGATATCAGGTATATTTGTGAGTGTAGTTTCATGTTAGTTGGTAGTTTGTGTGTTTGAATATGTGTGTGGAGTGTAAAGGTTTTAGTATGAATGTATACCATGTTTTGTTTGTGGACTGTATAAATTTATGGCTTTTACATGCGGTTTTTTTCTTAAAAAAGGCGGTTCCCTTACACCTCCCGCCACACGCCCTTGCAGCGGCTTGCAGGGTATTATGTAGAAGTATAAGCATAAATCCACATTCCTTGCACCAATCCGAGATTGTGTCTAAATCTCTAAAGGGTGGCTCGCGATGTGGTTAGCATCTTATTTCCCAGTGTGTTATCGTGTTGTCAGCAAATAAAGTAGCTGTAAGTAGATTTAGATACATCCGTACGTAACCAACTCCACGAGTCCTCTTATCCTCCCTCCAACAGAACAGCCCCACCTCCGAGCTAATCGGGCGAGGGAGGGATGACATTAAAACAGATCACCCTTCTCCCGTCTCACAGAAGCGCGCACCTTCCCCTACCCATTTAGATGCACAGCTTACTGAGAATTAATTATTCCTGTCGCCACCACTGCCGCGAGAGACTATGGAGAGGTCTTCAATATCCCAATCATTTCGAGAGTCGAGAGAGAGAGGGAGAGAGAGAAAGAGGAGGAGGGGGGAGAGAGAGAGTGGGGGAGGGGGAGAGGGGGGAAGGGGGGAGGGGGAGAGGGGAGAAGGGGTCGGATTCCATTCAACGAAGAGCGGATTTGGAGACGAAAACGTTTCCGACACCTTTCACCTCGAGTGCGGAAGCCAGGTTATTGTGTAAATATGTGCCCACTCACCGGAAACCCAATTCGAGTCAGAAGAGGATTCCCCACCTCAGCAGTGCATAAGAGTAGTCAACCCGAAGTTTGGTTCTGATGCGAGACGGTAGCGGCTCACCTTTCGTTAAGTTCTGTGGCTGGTGAAATACGCACGTTAACATGGCAGGGAAGGTGATTTACTTATTTTCCTGTACCGCCTGCGGTTTCTGGGAAGGATATTGTTGCCAAAGAATCCCACAGCTGGTGGTTGGAGGAGACATCCAGAGGAATCGACATCATGATTCGGCCCTGGTATCCTCAGGTTGTCCAACTACGGAAATGTGTGAGATAACAAGCCAACTAGGTGGAGAGTCGCAGCAACGAAGAAGAATAGAAAGGTGGGAGGAAGATGTTCGCTGGTCGACCTGTCTCTTCCCGAATACTATCAGTAACTCCGGCGATGGCAGCCCTGAGAGAATTTGCTGGCCGAGAGAGAATCCTGCCATTTGGTAAGTGAAGGGATGTGCTTTTCCCTTTCCCTATTTTTCTCCCGAGTGTTGGGCAAATGAATATGCTTTTTTTGCTGTGGTCTGACCGTCCCTCGCCACTTCACATGCCCTTGGTGGCATTGAAAACAGTCTCACTTATAGTTTCGATGTTCATTACTTCCTGCATGCGTCATAGCCCACGGGAAACATTGGCTGACCTCGCAATTGAAACGGACATCGCTCCCAATCTGGAATTCCAGAATGGGATATCAAATTTCTTACTTTTTTCCATTCTCCCGAGTTCGCTGAGGAATTGAATATTTCCGGACTCCGTTTTTCGTTTTCCCCAACATAGCGGCCACTACGCGTATGAATAAGGAGTGATATTTGGAGGAGTTAACTGTAAAAGCTACATCAATTAAGATGAGTATACTTTTACTGGAAAAGTCCAAATGTCAAAACCCAGTAAAATTAATTTCAGTTAGGCAAAAACAGAATTTACTTTAGAAGTCAATCCTGAAGTTATTTATTTCAACGGATTAGGACGAACGGACAGCTTAATCAAACTTGTCCTCAAAGTACATGCCTTGGCTGACGACATACCTATGCCAACGTTTCTTTCAGCTCTCGAACCCTGTCTGGTAAGCCGCCTTAGGGATACTCTTCAGGCCCGCCGTACAATTTTAGTAGTTTTAATGTCCGCAGTAGAGTCAAATCACCGCCCTTTCAAGGTTGATTTTAACTTTGGACAAAAAAGTCTGATGGAGCTACGTCTGGAGAGTAGAGTGGCTGCGGGATCACGGTAGTACCGTTTCTGACGAAAAACTCTGTCACGATCAGTGCCGTGTGAGCCGGCTCGTCATCAAGGTGGAAACGCCATGAATTGTTTCTCCATATTTCCGGCCTCTTACGGCTCACTGCGACCCTCAGCCTCTTTATAACCTTTACGTAGAAATCTTTGTTGACGGTTTGACTTTGAGGGACGTATTCGTAATGAATCAGCCCTTGGCCATCAAAGAAACACACCAGTATGACCTTCACATGCGAGCTTTCTTTGGTCGCGGAGAATGAGGACCTTTCCACTGAGAATATTGGGTCTTTGTCTCAGCATCATAACCGTAAGAACAGGTTTCCTCACCGGTAACGACGGTTTTAAGATGTCAGCATTGGCTCGATCCAAGAGTTCCTGAAACGTCCACACGTTTTTGTCTCTGTTCATCAGTCAGCACCCGCGGGACGAATTGTGATGTAACGCGCATCATGCCCAAAATGTCTGTCGAAATTTTCTGACAGGATGCAAAACTAATGTTCAATTTTTGGCTATCTCCCTAACAGTTAGTTGGCGATTTTCTCGCACCAAATCGTTCACCAATTTGACATGGTTTGGGTCTGTCGAGATGGAAGGCCGTCCCGTTCGCGAATCTTCATTTGTCGAGGTTCTGCCAGATTTAAAACGACTGTACCTCTCAAAACACTGTCTTCGACTCATACCTTCAATAACAAAGGCTTGCTGAATCATTCCAAATGTCTCCGTAACACATTTGCAAAGTTTGAAACAAAAGTTCACACCCACACGTTGCTCCTCTAGCTCCTTCATTGCTGGCGTTGCACGCGGCGACGAACAGGTTAAGACACGTACCGCTACTGCTGCGTAACGACTCGACTTAAACAAACGCAACACCTCTCGTTATAGTCGTCAGATGTGTCGCTAGATGGTGCACTGTTTTTCGTTTCGATCCGTCGAACGGTTTGCGCAGAATAAAATCAGTCAGGCATTTTTTTGATCAAACTTGTGCATCTACATTCACAAGGTATATACATATATATGTGTGTGTGTGTGTGAAAATATATGCATACATATACATATATACATTGATAAATATCAACACTACTGTTTCTTCTGATGAAGACGGAGCTAAATTCCGTCGAAATTATTATAAAATAACGTTTGAGTGCTCTTTTTATGTGCTCTTATATTGTTTGTTGCTGTCCAAGTTTAGATATGTATGTGTACATACGCGTATATAATTACATAGGCACACCGTAAAACAGATGATCATGGGTATCCCTGTATTCCACCATTACCCTAATTTAATGTGAAATAAATTATCTTCTAATCCAATAATGATCTGGCGTTTTTTGTTAGTTAAACGTTGAAAGTGTGAGTCATTTCACGGGTATTTACAACCCACTTATTAATTCTTTACGCATTAATATTAAACGCGTTATCCGAACCTGCTAAATGTACTCACCGATGAATTTATGAACTATGAATGAATGAGATGAAATGTGAATCTGAAAAAAATCATGATTCATATTCCCCAAACTAAAATCCTAAAATTATCTCTTGATTTCAATGCCTTATATCTTACGTTGCCATCAGATTACATAATTGGGTGCGCTGATTCAATTGCCTTCAGATACGTTTCAGAATACGTATTTGGAAGGATATTCTCATATGCTTTGAAAGTGATGCAATTGATATGGGTTTTCTTTTAACTGTCGCCGCAGTTCGTACAGCTGTACCTTTTGACTCGTTGACTTAACGAATACGCAATGAATGCAATTAATGGCAATGCGCAATTCACTTAATTTTACAGAAAATTTGCGATACTAACGTCGTCCGTTTATCCAAACTAAGCATAGCGGAACGAAATTATTTAACGTGAGTTCAAAGAAGCAAACATTTCATCAAAAATAATTATATAAACAACTCTGGGAATGTTCACGATCTATTTTCGACCCCTGTTTTGACACATTATGTCGTTACCAATTACATATTTATTGAGGATTTTACACATCCGAGGTCTGTAAATTAAGTAATGAGATTGATTTAAAAAAAAATTTTTCATTCAAATAGACTTACAATTTTATATTGTCACCCTCAAAATAACTTCCTTCTAAAGCTACACTTCGCTTAAGACGGTTCTTCCACTCCTCATAAGAAGTGCTGGAACTCCGATACTGGAATAGCCTTTAGCTGGTCGGTTACAGACGTTTGAATGTTTTTTACTATCCAAAAGTACTTTTATTCCCTTGAGGTATTTTCACAACTCCGGGAGGAGAAAAAAGTCACAAGGACTCAAGTCAGGTGAATAAGGAGGCTGAGGAGCAACAAGAATGCCAATGAAAGGCAGTCCTCGACGTTGACGAGGAATGGCCAATAACTTGTTCATTGGAATTGCCGTGTGACAAGGAGCATTATCGTGGTGCAACACTCAGTTGTTCTTGACGTTTGGTCTCACACGAATGACCCTTTTTCGGATTTTTTCCGGTAGAAGTGTCGATTGACCGTTTGGCCTTGAGGTAGAAACTCTTTCTGGACGATTCCGTGGATATCGAAAAAACAAATCAGCATGCATTCAATCTTCGACTTTCTCATTGCTTTTTTGAGCCTTGGAGAGGTTAAAGTGTGCCACTCCATGCTCTTGCGGTTGGTTTCTGGGTCGTACTCAAACACCCAAGACTCGTCAGCAGTAATGACACGTTCCAGAAAGTGGGGGTCATTTTCAATCGAATCCAAATATTCAAGGCACCTTTCCCTCCTGATGTCCTTTTGGTCTTGCGAAAAGTTTTTTGGAATCATTTTTGCGCATATTTTTCTTATCCCAAAATCATCGGTCAAAATCCGATGAACGGTAGTGTGAGACAAATTCAACTTTTCTCCGTTCATTCTGTCAACCGACGAACTGAACGCATAAGATCTCGGATTCTGTCGACATTTTCATCGGTTCTTGAAAATGAAGGCCTTCCGCTTCGTGGCTCATCTTCAAGTGACTCTCTTCCATCTGAAAATGCCTTAAACAACCGAAAAACCTAGGCTCTTTACAAAACACTATCTTCGTAGGCCTGCTTAAGTTAAGCAAGAATTACCGTTGCACTGTGTCCAAATCTGAAGCAAAACCTCAGAGCACACCGTTACTCGAAATTGATGTCACTCATTTTTAGAGCACAATATAAAAACTGTTTCACAAAAAAATCGCTACGGACAACCAAATGACTCCAGCGAGTTTAACCCCTAGTGAAGGCGGATCACATGTTCCCCTGCCGCTCCATCCAAGCCCAGCGCCTCCAGTGTTGCCAGATCGAACGCTACGTTGTCAGTCTCATTACCTAATTAACAGACCTCGTACATCTACGTAGTATCCCGCAAGCCGTCGCAAGTACGTGTGGCAGGGGGTGGTAGGTCACCAGCCATTCATTCACCATATTCAGCCATACATTCACTCTATTTTCTAATTCATCTGCCCCCCCCGCCATTCATCAAAAACCGAGTGGAAACGGGGTGACCAATCACTAATCATGTAACATGCTTTAAAATATTACATGGTTAGCAGCTATTCCTATGCCTAGACATAGAGACAAGAAAATACATGAAAGCACTAACGTGGCATAATATTGTAGGAGGGAAGACATTGGGAGAGAGTTGGGAAGGACGGTGGAGGTATTGCGCAATGCAGATTAACTTCGTCCCCACACTGGGAACCTTAAACTGCCTTTGCAGTCCTCATTTAGTGTCCATATGTATTGCTATTTTACCTTAGACACCAGACGTTTCATTTCAATGAAGTCATTTTGTTAGGATACTGACTGACTCAGTCATTGTGGGCAGGATACATTTATGTTTGGCCTTAAATTCTTTTATACAATGACTATGTAAATGATTTTATACAATGCTTTCATTTGAAATAAAGAGTAAAATAAATTGAAAAACGGAGTACACCAAAATTACAGAAAATATTTGAGGTTGTTGTGCGGTTTAAGTGCTCTTTCTCTGGAAAACTTCAAAAAACTTCGGTAAACCTTTCCAAAGTTCACCGAAGCAGCTGATGTTGTACCTATTACGCTGAATTATTTGATCTCTGCTGATTTCATAAGTTAAGCTAATTCACCAAAGCAAGGTGTGTGCCAAGTAGGGTTCCTTGGTGTTTTACGGAACACGGTACGTTTCACTACGATTAGCCAGAGTAGCTCAAAATTAATGAACGGAAATATGGATGACTTCCCTCAGATATTATGAATTAAGATAAAATATGGTGGAAAATTGCATGAAACCGGCATCTTGAACACTGAATTTTGCCTAAAGTTTTACGATATATTCCAAATATCATCCTACTCTATTATATGTAATGTAACCTTTCCCAACATAAGCCTCATTTAGAATATACAGCTAGTATATGGGATTCTCATTTAGTTGATAAGATCACGAGCAACGCAGTGGAGCTACATTTGCAAAACGCGGTTATAATATCCTGAGTAGCGTATGAAGATTATTAAAGAAACTAGCTTGGGAAGCACTCACGGATCGAAGATGAAAATTACCGATTAAATCTCTTGCCTTAATTGGAAGGAGGTTTATTTAGCAATGATGTTGAAAATGTATTATTAGCCTCAGAAGTAGAAGTGTCTACTCGTTGAATTGGCCTAATTATCGATTTTATTTTGCTAAATCATATGCACTGTTAAATGTACGTACAATGAACGTAGCTACGGTCGTGAATCAATGTAAAAAAATGCCTTGTAAAGATCCTTGTAAATATCTTTGTAAATCCTGAGTGTGTGTGTGAATGTGATCCACGAGAATGACTGTTATTTCTTAACACTTCCTAGTGATTGAGTGGTTGTAAGTTTGTTTTATTATTTATTATTTTTATTATTTATTTATCCTTTTGTGTGTGATTGAAGTATACGTGGGTCACTGTTTCTCAAACACACCCAAGTGACCTAGTGTGTGTTCCCTATTTCTCCCCTTACTTGTAACCTTTTTTGCAATCTTTTTTGCCCTTCCTTTTTTTCTTTTTTCTTATCACTTAGTGCCAATCAATTTTACGGTCTCGGCCTTTTTCTGTTTAGATATGCACTGTTGCCAAATTCCCAACTCAATGTTTTTCAATAGTCTAACCACAGTCATTTGTTTCGAATGATAAATTTGACCAAGCCTGAAAATTAAATATTTATTTCCAACTAAATTTAGTTGTTGCTATTGTAACAACCACAAATTTAAAATATATTAATATAATCAACAATGAAAATGCATTTCAATGAAAAAATTTCAGAGTGAAAAAATCATTCGCCTTGAAGGCGAAAGATTTTTACAAGCGGATAACCCCGTTAAAAAGTTAGTGTTGCGGCATCTCCCGCAATTTCTTGGAATTTAATAAAAATGCAAACTAAACTTGTCATTCCCAAAAAATTTGCGGAATGGAACTCTATCCCAGTAAAACTTGGAAGCTATTACCCGAAAATATTTCGCCACTTTGACTTCATGAGCCGAGCATGCATATTTTCGTATGGGAGTACCAAAAACTGAGACGTAATAACAATTTCACGATTTTACCAAGCCACTGTCCTTACCCGACCCTCGCTCGGATAAATAAGCAAAATTGCCCTCTACCTCCACCGCTCAAGGTTTGACCACCATTTTTCGTCCCGTGTTAACAATAGTCTTTTAAGGGTCACCCATCACTGGGAGTCGAATATTAATAGGACCCTTTGAGAGCACAATACAGGTCCCAACTAGTCGACCTCTCGACCTGTAGGTCCCAAATCGATTAGTCTCAAGTTGAAACACTTGAAATCGGTGATGAATATTGTCCTATAAAAAGCATGAAAAAGCCTAAGTTTTTACTGGTGAAAATGTTCCTTTACCTCCTGAACCTCATTATAGGGAGAGAGAGACGATTTTTCTCGGGCGGGACGAAAACACAAGTTATTTCTCGTACAATCCCCAGAGCGTCTTCACGGCGGACGAGTGCCGAGAGGGAAACCGAGGCAGAAAAAGAACCCAGACTCCTCCCCTGGAATGCGTGCGTTGAGGGGAATGGCAGGGGGAGAGAGAGTGTTCAGTCAACGCAACATTATACCCCGGACAAGCATGGCGAACACCTTCACTCTTGGGATCCGAGGAGCACTTGGCCCATTACAGGCACAAAGACGAGATGAGATCAACATTACCAAAACTTTATAGGATATAATCAAAGACAATCCACGTCTCATACAAGGCCAATCTCCTTGAGCCTAATGAAGATATATTCACCCGCAAATTCACCGTCAGATTAAAGTCAGATTTGGGCCTCATTCGTTCTCCACTTCATATCCCTCCTCGCATCGAGTTAACCTTCACGATTTCTTCGAAAGATTGGCTTTTCACTTTAATCATTAACATCGGAAATCAGGTTGTTGATAGGCAGTAATTGACTGATTCATTTTTCAAATGTAATTCCCCATTTCACCATAATCCGATATCCTTTTTGCATGAAAAACACGAACAAGGATTTTTGCTCGTAATGCGACATTCGATTTGGCCCGATATTGATTAATATTCCTAAACGAGTACATCTACATAATACCCCGTAAGCCGCCGCAATGGTGTATGGCGGGGGGTGTTAGGTCAACACCCGTAAAAAGGAAAAAATCCATGTGCAAAATCAACACATGCATGCAAACCAATACCCACAGTGGCGAATACATTCATGCAAAAACCCTTTCAACTTACACGCATGCAAATACATGTACTACCATCTAACCAACGATTACACCTTAGAATGCAGTAAAAAATTTATTCAATAGCGTGCAAGCTAGAATTTGAAGGGCTCCTGACGGAAGGACTGAGTCGTTGAGTCTGCTATTTATGGCATCTACTATTTCCCGAAATTTATAAACATGATCCAAGCGACCAATGTATGTTGGAGTGCGAACAATTTGCAAGAACTCGGTACTGAAACATACGGATCTGAATTTATTTAGTAAGTACAACCTAGCATTGAATCGTCTATCTTCTAATGATTCCCATCCCAACTTCATAAGAATTTCAGTGATGCTTTCGTTTTATCATCGTAAGAGTTTTTAACGAACCGGGCTTCCCGGCATTGAACATTCTTAATTTCCCAAATGAGGTATTTTTCACTCGGATCCCATACGCTTCATGAATATTCTAAATGAAGCCTTACAAGAGCGTGGCAACATTTACCACACTAAACTCTCCCGATTGGCAATTTTCTGCATCCCGATGGCATTTAAGTATCACAGCATGTATCTTTTGCCACGTGCACAATCAAAGAAAATGGCTCCAATAACACGAAGAAAGAATTGATCTTTCATTGAAATTTTTCACTCCTTGATGAATAGGCGTGAAAATAAAAATAAAGTTAACATTAACATTCGTGACCAAAGTATATCGAAGCAAAAAATTCCATTCGTCTAAACGGAACGCGATTTCGCATAAACATTAGCAATTTATGTATGATATTAATTTCAAATCAAATGTTTGTGCTCAAATAATTTATTAAGTACGAAGAATTACCAAGTTTTTGTAAACCACTATCTGCTATGGATGTAGGACCTTTCATTTTTTTCCGGGCACTACCACGAAAAATTCGACGCTTGTGACAGTCCTGTAAAAATGATGAGCCCATTGCCCTTTTGGCATTCTATCATTTGGATTGACTTTGTATGTGGACGCAATCAGAGCCTACCGGCCTTTTCCATCAAGGGAAAAAAATACCAAGCATTGCGGAAATGGCTTTTTCAGATCCTCCCAGACTTTTTGCTTCATTCCCAGCTATCTTCCTGCCCCCCTGTATAGGGACACAGCGCCAACGTCCCTTACTTCCCATAAAAGCAATTATTTCCCCTCTATCTCGCACCCTCCAGCTCCACGATCAACCACTTGATCACGTTTGTGAATGACTGCAAATGACAAAACTCTTTCCCAGATGAAGACACCTTAGGCGTGGACGCGCCCCCATATTGAATTTTCCTCCCGCTTCTGCTTTTCTGATTTTTTGCCTTTTTTCGGTCTCCACTTCTCATCATCTCCTTTCAAAACGCCCTCCTATGCACCAATACACACACTAATCGCTTCAGCCATCGTCCTTCCATTTGTGTTCCTCATTACAATATTCCGCTACATCAACCTTCAAAAGGGTTCGACACCAAATCCGACTCGGAGTATCTTTCAATTCAAATCCAGATCAATCTCACCCGCCGTGCACCGCCACCAAGGAACCTCGTCAAACAACTCCCTTAAATTCTTTTTAATCTCCCTTAAATCAAGTCTCCTCGTGCAATAGAATAATCCATTTTTATAATCAGAGATATCCAGTAACGAAATTTCGAATGATCATTCTGGATTGTTGGTCCAAGTCTTCCCTGACTTCCAAAACCGCCATGAGATATGTGATCTAAAATCCCGGAGTTTAACACTGCCGATTCAATTCCCACTTTACCTCGTAAATCTTGATGACATTACTTATTGGGTGGCATGGAAGCTTTTTTATATTTCTATTGTAGTGCTCCTTGACACGCCTTGCGCGACCGTTATTATTCCAACTGTTTTCGGCAGACATTGAACATGAATCTAAAGAAGAAATATCTCAAAAAATGTCAATTCAATAACACAATTATCCTTTTAACTACAATAAATGTAACATTAAATTAAGACATATATGAAAATATTTTTTGTATAATAATCTTGATCAATGATACTAACTAGTTCTACTTGATAAGGTCATTACAAATATCAGGTTCATTTGAAATTAAGGACAACTCATGGACATTCTTCCTTGGAAATATTAATTTTTTATATATTTCTTCATTTAACATGGAAAAATTCATTTGGAATAAATTTAAAATCCAAACTCTTAAAATAAATCCTTGATTTCCCACACAAATCTGCGACTCCTGTCTAATTATTCCTGGCCGTATTGATTTTCCTGACAACCCGGAGATTTCTTAGTTTCCCATTTTTTTCAGTCGAAAAGTTTTGCGAACGCGGGCTGGAGTTTCATTGAAACTGGGAGACTTGTTGGGATCGAGTGCATCCGACTGACGCAAATTCCAAGACAAGATGCATTTATCGCATGACGAGGTAGTATTGCGAAATCATTTTCCTGGCATGGATTAAATGCACGTTTGAAGAAGGAATTCAATATTTTAACTTTTTCTAAGCTGGATGTAATTTTTTTGCCTTTTCCCGTCTTTTAGTAAGCTTACCGACGGCATAACACTTCGAACTTATCTCACGTACGACCTTTGGGATTTTCATCCGATGAGTCTCGCAAAATTTTACTCCAGAAATCAGCCAGCCTAAAGACTACTTTTGCCAATGACAAATACTTTTTTTAAATTTTCAAATAACTTAGTATAGTCACTATTAAAAAAATATCTACCGGAATTTTTCATTTTTTGCGTGGCATACTCCTTGGAGCCCAAACGATTACCGCAATTTAGCATTTTACCATCTTTGTTCTTCCTTTAATCTTTTCAATTTCATTTAGGTATTACGTTTTCAATTGCTCAAATGGTGACATCGAGGAAGTACCTCCAACATTTCCTCATCATCGCATTTGTTGCTTAACTGTTTGAATTTTGAAATTGGTCAGTTGGCTCACTTCTTGTACCATATCAATCATTCCTATTGAAATGGTAAATTTTTCTTTTGCGGATTGAAATTTTTCCTTTAGAAAAGAAGAATTAAGCATACACAGATTTGTAATCACTAATCCCCTCATCTTAAAATACGTTCAAAATATCAACATTTTCATAAGGAATACCGAATTGGAAAGTGACGACTCAATATTTAATACGTTCGCACTCTCGGCCTGTCCTGGATAAAACATAAACTGGGAATGTGCGGAAAAGCAGACAAAAAGTTTAGAGGTATTAGAAGAGTATTGAGGTTTTGTGATGAAGGGATTTAGGAGAAATGTTATCTTGCGATCGTTGATCAACTTTTAGAATATGCTGCAAGTATTTCGTTTCAATGGGATCCTCACGAAGTTGGATTGATTGCTGAATTGGATCGCGTGCCGCGTAGAGGAGCCACATTTGTAAAACGTTTCTCGTATGACACTCTCAGTAGCGTATCCAAAATATTAGAGCAGCTAGGCTGGGAATCACTCTCGGGGCGAATGCTGAACCACAGATTAAATCCTTGCATAAAATGGAAGGGCACCTCTTTAGCATTGATGTTGAAAATGTATTATTACTCCAATGGTACTACGTTGGGAGAGATCATGTCAATAAAATTACAGAGATTAAGTAGAGAACAGATAGATTTTAGATTTCGTTTTTCCCACGACCAATAAGGCATCAGAAAAGCAGTGTCAGACCGCGGTAGAGGGGACAAGTATTTTGGATCAAAAGTAGTCCGGTATGTAATCAACTCCTGCCACACATCCTTGCGGTGACTTGCAGGGTGTTATGTATAATAAAATAATAAAAAACTAAAGCAAAAAGTACTCCTCAACATATAAATAATAGTATTCATGTCGAACTAGAAACTGGCCAGAACTAGCAGACTCAAAGACACCCCACCGACAATACCGGAGAACCACTGTAGGGTTATGGATTGCAAAAATTCCACTTGCCAACCTTAGCGTATAGGGAATAATTAGGTCTACTCAATTGCATGTACTTTAACTAACCTCGTGTGTTTTATTGTCAAAATCCTTTCCGTATGACCGCATTAGAATGTTATTAAATACGGTATGCTCGTTACAGTATTGCTTTCTCTGCCTTTTCTGTTCTTAAGTTTCCCCTTCCATCCTTCGTCTCCCTCTGTGCGGGGGGACCCTCCCACTACCTGCAGCGTTGGATCACATTACTACCTGTGTCCTTGGGGAGGAGACCGTTGTATGTTGCATGCCCATGTGGTAGTGAAATTTCGCCGTTTTACTTTTCAAATGCTAGCTTGCACGTTATTAGATATATTTTTGCTACATTCTAAGGTGCTAATGTTTGTTATTTCATAGTATTTTTTTAGATAATTTACCGGTTAAGGTAGGTTTTTGGATGGACACAAATATCAAATAAATATTTTGTAACTAAACACAAAAACAAACCCAGCAACCAAATCTACATCAGTTCCCTCTTCATCTCTGTGTACTTCTTTCCTCCCTTCATCCCGTCCAACATCCCTATCCTGTTCCTGTCCTTTCCTCGTTTGTCTAACATTCTCCCCCTACTACCTTCTTCAATATCCCACTACCGCTACATACGCCTTTCATCCATTTTTCCTGCCTCCATAGGATACCTCCCGACAAACCCACCACTCTTCATCTCCTCACCCACCATCCCTTGTACTTCCTCATTTGCTTTCCTTTCGGTCCATTTCACCTTCTTCATTCTTCTCCACACCCACATTTCAAAAGCCTCCAATCTACGTCTATCCTCCTGCTTCAGTGACCACGTTTCCGCGCTGTAAATAGCTACGCTCCATATCAGAGTTTTTACGAGTCTTGTCTTAACATCCCTACTCAACCTCCCCGTCATCAACTCCCTCCTCCTTGAGAAAGCCTCCTTGCCCTGCGCAATTCTTCTCCTTACGTCCCTGAAACTTTGACCGTGTTGGTCCAAAACACTTCCGAGAATCGTAAACTGTTCTACCTGCTCTATTTTTTCCCCTCCTATTTTTTTTTGTTTAGCTTAGCCTTTTTTTCTGGAAAATCACATAGCCTTTCTCTTATTAATATTTATTCTCACCCCCCATATTTATCACACTGAAACTCCATTTCACTCAGCAATGCTTGCAACCCCTTGGCTGACTGAGCAACTAATGCTTGGTCATTAGTAAACCTAAGCGATTTTACGAATTCTCCTCCGACTTTCATTCCTACCTCCAGTCCTTCCCATGCCTCTTTAATCATTTCCTCCACATATACGTTGAACAGCATCGGTGACAATGGGCAACCCTGCCTTACACCTCTTCCTAACACTGCCCATCTGGACTCTCCGTTCCCCACTCGCCCCTGAGCATTCTGAGACATGTACAGGTTGCGGATCAGACTCCTGTCCCTCCAATCCATTCCTATTTTCTGCAATACACGCATTAATTTTTCCTAATTCACTCTATCAAATGCTTTTTAGAAATCTACGAAACAGACAAATACGTCCTAATTGTATTATATATTCCTCTCAATTAATGATAGTTGATTGTATATGTATTTGAATGCTTGTAAGTTGAAAGAGTTTTTGCATGAATGTATTCGCCACTGTGCGTGTACGTTTGCATGGATGTGTTGATTTTGCGTGTGGTTTTGTTCTCTTATAGGGGTAGTGACAGGACACTCCCCGCCACCCGCCCTTGCGGTGGATTGCGGGGTATCGTGTATATGTAGATTTACTTTGCTGCGGTATTGCCTTAGACGAGAAGTGTACCACAGGCGACTGTAAAACCACCCTATTATGAGTTTTCTCCGTGCGATTCAAGTTGTGGAGGCAGGTTTTTTTGTTAATAAATTAAAGATTTTATGTTTAAATAACTATTTAGAGTTTAGATCTCATCATAAAATGAAATGTGTACGAAATGTACTATATTTCTCAATCATATCAAATGTGTAGGGGAGACCTGTTCACTTCTTAGGGAATGGGGAGAGACGGGGATTGGGAATGCGGAAAGGAGCTGTTTACTTGGAGTCAGTCACGTGAGCAACAGTTTACGGTCGCATTCAGACCAGTGTCTCACGCGTAATATCAATGAGATCATTCAACCGAGTGAAGTTTGGTGTATCGCATTCGTGGATTACGTGCCATGAAGACGAACGTCAGGCGTCCCTTCGCGTATGCTGATTTAATCAAAGCTGCTCAATTCGCCTTCGATGCCATACTCGACAACAAGGCACGTGGGAGTCTCTGAGTGCGTGCCTAGAGATTTAAAAGTTAACAATTGAGGAACTAGGGCCGGAGGGACGAAAAGAGGATTCGTTTGGAGTGGCAAAGGGGTGTGGGAGATCCTTAATCCTATTATTTTTCAACACTTTCATGCATTTCGGACGTGATGTAATTGGTTTAACGAGCAATCTAAGAACCTTAGAAGAAAGTTCGTTGGAAAGGAGAAGACGTCCCTTTTGAAGGACATTGGGTAATATGAGCGAGCGATGCTCTTAAAGAGCTCCCGACCTAATATCTCCAAAATTCCCGTCACGCATATCCTTTTCTTGTGACACTCTTTCACAAGTATAGAGGATTTTCTCTAACATTTCTTTCATCCCATAATCAACATTTCTTTTAGTATTTACATGAATAGTACCATTTGTTTAAGTCTTCAATTTCATGGCATTTCTTTCGTCATTATCAGGAAGTAAGAAGGGAAGATCTGTGCTAATATTAAGATATAAGTCGAGTAAGATAATAGATGATACAAAAAAGATCAAAGAGACATGAAAGGAATTTACATCTACATCTACTTCATGCCCCGCAAGCCGCCACGAGGGCGTGTGGCGGGGGATGTAAGGGAACCGCCGATAAAAAGGAAAAAACCGCATGCAAAAGACACAAATTTATACAATCCCCAAACAAAACATGGAACAAATTTAAGCGAAAACCCTTAAAACCCAAACATATTCAAATAACAACTACCATCTAGCATAAATCTGTACCTACAAATATACGCAATGTATTTGCAGTGTTTAATTTTGTTCCGACTTGAAAATAACATGTTTTTAATGTTCTTAAGAGGCTTCGGTTTCTCATTATTATATTTTATGACTGTTCGGGGAAAGGATGAGTATTTGTGTCTATCTTTACTGAAATTTATCTCCATTATTTTATCTTTTTGGTATGACATAGAAAAGGAACATGACGCAGGCCCAGGCATACTCGACGATGAATTAGAAATGGCATTAAGGGAGATGAAACCAAATAAGACCGTGAGGGTAGACAACATTCTTGCGAAACTACTAAAAGATTTATAAAATTGTGGTAGGAAGAGACTATATGGACTGATTCATAGCATTTATGAGGAAGGAATCTTGCCGGAAGGTTTTGTCAGGTCAGAGATCCTATTTCAAAAAAGGTAAAGGCTATGTCATGAGAGGACTACAGAACAATAAGTTGGATATCCCACGCAGTTAAAGTTGTTCTCAAGATCATCAATAATAGGATAGATAGTAGAGCAAATGAATACTTATGAGGTGATCAGTTTGGGTTTAGGAAGGGGAGAGGTACGCCTGATGCTATTGCAGTAATGAGATCACTAATCGAGAGGAATATAGAATACAATCAGGACGTATGTTTCGTAGATTTCGAAAAAGCGTTTGATGGAGTAAATTGGGAAAAATTAATGCGTGTATTGCAGAAAATAGGAATGGATTGGAGGGACAGGAGGCTAATCCACAACCTGTGCATGTCTCAGACTGCTCAGGTGCGAGTGGGGAACGGAGAGTCCGGATGGGCAATGTTAGGAAGATGTGTAATGCAGAGTTGCCTACTATCACGGGTGCTGTTCAATGCATACGTATGTGGAGGAAATGAATGAAGAGGCATGGAAGGAACTGGAGGTAGGAATGAAAGTCGGAGGGGAATTCGTAAAATCAGTTATGTTTGCTGACAACGAAGCTTTAGTTTGCCAGTCAGCCAATGGGTTGCAAGTATTGCTGAGTGAATTGGTAAGTCAGTACGACGGATATGGGGCAAGAATAAATATTAATAAAATAAAGGTTATGCGATTATCCAGCAAGAAAAAGGTTAAGCTAAAATACAAAGGGAAAAACTAGACAGGTAGAACAGTTTACGTATCTCGGAAGTGTTTTGGCCCAACAAGGTCAAAGTAGTAGGGACGTAAGGAGAAGAATTGCGCTAGGCAAAGAGGCTTTCACAAGGAGGGGGGAGTTGATGATGGGGACGTTAAGTAGGGAGGTAAAGAAAAAGACTCGTAAAAACTTCGATATGGAGCGTAGCTATGTACGGCGAGGAAACGTAGTCACTGAAGAAGGAGGATAGGCGTAGATTGAAGGCTTTCGAAATGTGAGTGTAGAGAAGAATGGAGAAAGTGAAATGGACCGAAAGGAAAGAAATGATAAAGTACTATGTATGGTGGGCGAGAAGAGGGATTTTTGGGAGATATCCTAAGGAGCCAGGAAAAATGGATGAAGGGCGTATTGATCGGCACTGGCATGTTGAAGACTGTAATAGACGGGAGAATGTTAGGTAAACGAGGAAAGGGCAGGAACAGGCTGTGGATGTTGGACGGGATGAAGGAAGGTGGAAGAAAGTACACAGAGATGAAGGACTTAAAGTAGAGTAGTTTGCTGAGTTGTGTTTTGTTATGAGTCACAAAATATTTACTTGGCAGTTATGTCCATCCAAACCCGCGTATAGTGTAAGGGAAACGCTATATTATACTCAATGCTAAATACTATTACATTAAACGTTATATTATGCTCCGCGTAGATAAACTAACTGAACAACCTAATGATATTTTTTATTTCACCAATTCTTTCCGTTTAAATCTTGATATTATTGATATATTTTGTCCATAAATATGAATTTTCTTAACATTCTGACCTGATTACGCGTCATTTTCTTCCTCGATTACGAAAAGGCGTTCTTCTAAACTCACTGAGTGTTCCGTGTATGTCGTGCCTATATCCGCATGTTTCCCTATAGGCCACTTTATAAGGTGCATCTCAAGGATAGCCAACACCGGGAAAGCAACATCAAACTGCTACTTAATTTTTGATTTGCCAATTAATGTATGAATAATTCAAATGATAAAATTTTGAACGGCAGTTACATGAACTAAGACGTCTACAATATTTTCTACGAATGCGAGACAAACTTCTATTAATAATAACAAAATTATAAGAAATAAATAATATAATTATGACGCACGAGGCCACATAGAATAATGTTTTCCTAGCAAGAAGTTTATAGCTATATTGATTTCTAATAATTGACGCAACTATTGATATTTCAGTCTTCAATAACAGATGCTTATCATCATCGCAAAAGAGACCTGCTCCTTATCTATGTCAAATATTTGATCTTTCATTTAACCTTGGCTCCCGGAGTGATTACTTCCCTTACCTAATTTCCTAGAGTCTAGATACTCTACTAAGTCTAACGCAATAACGTGACAAAGAATCACCTCTTCGCTGAACACGATCTACAGGGTTCGTCCGGAAAATAAGTGTCTTGACAAATAAGTCTTTTTTGACAAAAGGGGAGTCGTCCACTATGAATTTGTACCTGAACGACAAACTGTAAATGCTGCATTTTACGTCCAAGTGCTCGACAGGCTTCGAAAACGAGTCGCCCGCGTCCGGCCAGCGATCAAAAACATCTGGTGCCTGCGTCACGACAATGCGCCGTCTCATACCGTGCTTGTCGTGTCGGACTTCTTGGCCAAGCACGGCGTGGCAACGCTGCCGCACCCGCCCTACAGCCCGGACTTGGAACCACCGGACTTCTTTCTGCTCCCGAAGATAAAGAGGAGTTTGAAAGGAACGCGATATGGGACTTTGGACGCCGTCAAAGAGACCGTGACGACGTGTCTTCGAGAGATTCCCGATGATGCCTTCGCGGGAGCGTTCCAGGAATGGGAACGCCGCTGGAACAAGTGTATCGACTCACAAGGGTCCTATTTTGAGGAATATTAGCTTAAGATATGTAAAAGTGTAATAAATTTTTTTTCCTGACCTCAGTACACTTATTTTCCGGACGAACCCTGTAATACTGAATTCACCGATCGACCTCATAATGGTCCCATGCATATGGTTAGGTATTGGATCTGACATCTGGCAACGCTATTGAAATAGGTGAGGTGAGGAGGAAAAGTTAAGGCGGAGGAGCCATGACTCACCCCTTTTGAATCTGAGCTCGCACAGTTAATCAACCATGTATAAATGGATGGTTAACATGCATGTTAACGTGAGTATGTACCCTAACTTCTTATATCGAAACTAAATCTGTGATTGCTGCGCAGTTTTGCCTTCTCTTTGAATTTAACACTTGTTCGCACGGTCTCGAAACACAATTTTGATTTGGTTCAACAGATAGTGTTCCACTTCCTTTTCCGGAAGCGGCGGTTCTGTTCGTGCTGCAGATTATTTTCAAAGGGTGAGATTTACAATGAAGTAAAGACCGAGACGTCCTGCATCACACGCAACAGGCGTGAAGATTGCAGACCACTTAACTTTTCTTCGCACTTGGCACAAAAATTCGAGATTTCCATTCCTCCGGAATTCATTCGACTCAAGAATTGAAACCGCGGGGAACGGATCAATCAGTTACGTTTAACAAATCAATTTAATTCCATCGTTCAGGAAAATGCAATCGTCTTGGGCTAATATTTATGTCAAGTGAAGCGAATTTTCATTCAGGTTGCTTCATCAACAAACAAAACTTCCTTTTTATTAATTAAAATTGCCAATTTTATTAATCATGATATTCCACCATATCACGCCTGAAACGTCTCTTTTTAAAACTTACCCTGCCGAGTCTGGTGCAGTTCCTATTGTACTACATGAACGACCATTGCGCTAAAGTTAAATATTTGGTGCTCAGCGTCGATCAGAATAGTTTCCCCGCCCTGGTTCCTCTTTCCTCGAAAATTGAAATGGAACAGTTGGCACGATGAATGATAAATGCTTACAGAATATTTTATGAACATTTTTTATTGATTGGACTCGATGTAAACATCAATGAAACTTGACTTCAGAAAGGTGGAGTTAAAGCCCATGTCACCAGAGAGACACTGAATACCTGAAGAATTGTTTTTCCGGGACGCTTAGCTTCTTGCTTTGGCGATATATCTATCTATCTCTCTACACAATACCCCGCAAGCCACCGCGAGGGCGTGGGGCGGGGGGTGTTAGGTTACCACATTTACACATGCGTACAGGGGCTCCAACCTAGGTCCCTTGATCTCTTTGCCACCGATTTTTCCATGGAATTTTTCAAGAGATGGAGTTTCTCAGAACGGGCGCCATTGATTTATTGTAATCAAGAACAAGATAAGACATGGGGTCGAGGAAACAAATGGAAATTATAAATTTTCGCAGCGAGTTATGAACAAATTCCGTAAAAATTACAAAAAAACGATTAGACGCATCAGAGATCATCAAATGGTTGGCGTTGTTTATAAAAGTAATCTTTACAAGTACACATTGCAATAAAAATATTTTCACGTCGAACGAGGAAGGCCATTGCCAACACAGATGCCTATTTTGAAGACCTACCGATGTACTACTATTTGGACGACCTTAGAAGTTGAAGAAACGCATGGAAAAGTGTATCGAGCGAAAAGGAGATTACTTTAACTTGTATCTTCTAAAAAAAACATAAACTCAAAATAAATTGTTTTTCTATATTTATAAGTAATTATTGAACTATTGACGCATAATTAACCTTGATGTATCCATTTGTACTCTTAAAATGATACTTTTTCGCTAACGTTAGATAATAAAGAAACTGTAACTTCGACCATGTAATTTTAATTTCAGAACATTATTTCGCGATCCTATTTTAGTCCCTATTTTGATATAATAGCCCCAAAATTTGGATATGATTGAACATCCTAAATCGCTTCTCTAAGTAGGTGCCTGTCCATTTCAATTGTTCGTTCTAATAAAGTGACGAGTGAAACATACGGGGACAGCAAATATGATACCATAGCAATGAGAACCATTAATTTTGTACCATACTGTTAAACATCTAAATGTGCATTTTCCACACAGGTTTATTATATTGGAACTTATTGAAACTTGTATGAGGGCTTTCAATGCATCTGGATTTCAAAACTCTGGTGAAAGGCCTGAAGGTTTTGGGATATCGGGTAATAATCCTGAAATGGGTGTAATGAGAATTATTATTAGTTGATTTTTAATTTTGTAACCGATATCCCTAATCAGAAGACTTTGAAAAAAGTATCAATTACCAAAAGGTCGTAAAAATATTTTTTAATGTGTTCACACGTGAACTGCGTAATTTTAATTATTATTAGGCACATTTATTATTATATATTCATATTTAATTGTATTATACATAGGCATTATTCAATTATTATAATGCAGTAATGTTTTTAAATTTAAAGTTGGGTAAAGGAATTATACAACTTTCAAAAGCATCGCATGATTACTACTTTAGGGTGCAGGGACTGGATTAATATAAGACTGGTAAGTCAAAATGAGCCGGTACCTATGGCACCAAATGGCATGGTATAGCAAAGTCGTGGAAACTGATATGCGTATCCAACAAATTAGGAGAAATGCAATTACTTTATTTCGTCTACGGCACGGACTCGGGAAAACTTAATTATGCACTTCATCTATTTCATTTATCCACGAAAAGTTGATATTTTCGCTTTGAATCTTAATTCTTTCCCTGGACTGAACACAGTGTTGGCAAGACCAAAGAGAGGTTTCTGAAAACATTTTCCCGAAATCGTTGAGTTTTTCTTCCCCGATGACATAAACAACTCCGTGCGACGCGACACCCGACAGAATTGATAACAGGAACACTACCGCCTAGGAACCTTGTTTATGCGAAGCCATTTTTTACCTCGCCGAGTGTGTTTCGGGGATATTCATTCCTCATTCCATCGGCACGTGCTTTTTTCCATCACTGGAGTTTTCTGGAGTGAGTGACTGAGTGTCGCTCCATGTCCGCATGACGCCGTCGTGATATGCACCTATACATATTGACAGAGGCACACTGCGCACCTTATGCATACGTACATGCCTCTTTTTAACGTTTCCACACTTTCCTGAAACACCATTAGATTCGCGAAAATTAATCAAACTTCACAAAGTTAAAAAATACCTCGTAAAAATTTCAGGTAAGATGCATTGAACCGCCAGAAAAGAAAAACACCATTTGGATGAGACATCATAGGATATTGCGAAACTATCAGGGTTTGGTATTGGTGTGATGAAATAGAAATAAATTTGAATAAAGCTAGATTTGAATAGATATCGGTGCATAGGATTGATACCCAAGGTCCTATCCTTCGAATAGTGTGTCGTTCGGAGCAGTTACGTATCAGATGTGATGGGTTAGACATTATTCGTTTTTAATATTGTTTACAATGATTAATGCAATAATTTTATAATTTTTAACCGGAATATTAATAGCGTTTATAGTGATAAAATATAAAGCAATATAATATTTAAGTTGTTTTGATTAAATAATTAGAATTATGAAAAGTATAATGAATGAATATTGTATTGAAAAGTCGTCCAGAACGTTCGCAAGTGATACAATGACTAAATGTCATTGAAATATATTTTTTAGCAATATAAAAATGTAGAATCTCTAAGTTTGCATAAAAAATGATGAAATAATATAATAGTACTTATGGTAAAAGAAAATCAATTTTGAACATTTCTAAGAAACCTCAATTTTCAGATTTTTTGGCTAATTTTACATTATATTTTTGTTACACAATAATTAAAAGTCAGCGTCTCACAATTTTACTAAACTATTTGGTTATTTTGGGTTGGCGCGCATGAAGTACGTATTCTCCTGTCTCGACCTCACTCTCCCTACTGAGATGCTTGTTTTACAGTTTGCGTTCACTTTCAACCCGTTAGGCAATCTCCGATCAATCTTTACAAAACAAGGGACTAGAGTTTTTATGGAATGAATTCAGATCCGTGACATCATTATCCTTTGCGGTTTTTTTAATTTGTAAAAAAGTTTACATCAGTTGCACTCACCACTGCAAAAATAATGCCTCAGGCCACCACGATGTAGGGCGGCTGTATGATAATTCACTCATTTTTATATACACTATCAAAACGTACTTATATATGCACTATCAAAACAAAATTCTTATGATTAAAAATTGGAATACAATTATTTTCTTTTCACCATAATAACAAAATGAATCGTGCGTCGATGCTACTGAATTGTTTTAATGGAAACACGATGCATTTAGTTATGATAGGCAATCTCTTTTTTTTCAATCCAAGGAGAGATCGGCTTTTAAATATCTCTTAATCAAGCCAGGTAGGGGTAGAAATAGGATAGGCATGCTGGAAGGAATGAAGGGAGGAAGGAAGCATGTGGCATTGGAGAAGAGTTTATTTTTGTTATATGTCAGGTTGTGTTAAATTAAGAGAGGCGGCTAAATGTATCATTGTTCAGTCTGCATTAATTCTAAACCTACCTAATGATGTAGACTACCTAATGAAGATAGTTAATAATTGTCTCCCAACTTCTCTATCTCCGCTACCCCTCACTCCAATTACAACTTCAGCAATACAGTGGTCACAATTCAGTGGCTCAACTTCACCTCCAACGCATTAAATGGATTTGTAATTATCGCTTCGGTATTCCCCAATGTTTTCTCCATTTCAATCTACAGAAACAAAATGAAACATAATTTCTCGATTTAGCTCTCCACGTTTTCCAACTGCACTATTATGTACATTTTCATGGCATTCGAGACCTCTATTATTACTGTTGTAGCTTTTGTATTGTCTTTGCTTTCGATACCATCAACTGACAAATATATTCAGACATTTTGCAAGTTTTTCGGTTTGGAAGTTCAATTAAATTGAGAAAATTAGATTCGGAGGATATTTAATCTCAGTGAAAATCCAGATTCGATTTCCCGAATCACTTGGTCTGATAGAAATCAAGGAACATCAGGGTAGTGCACTTGATTTTATGAATTTAAATCGAGAAAAAATCGCAAAACAGCCTTTGAAAATCAATTGTATTAAAAATTTAATGCATTTTTTTCGTATAAATCCTTCAACGAAAATAGAACGATTTTCCCACCGACGCGGAGGTGATAGGAGGTCTTGGGAAACCAACGCGGCGCGAGTCAGTTGCATTGTGTGGATCGCTGCTAGATTGGACCCCTGTTTGAGGGTCGCGTTACGAATTCACGATGCCGCTCTCCATGGAGCAAGGATACGCGGTAAAACTTTGTGCTAAGCTACGAAAATCGGGTTTGGGAGATGCAGAAATATCCCAAAGAATGGTTTTCTTCTGGAAAAATATTTTCTGGGAGGGTTGAAAGGAGGATGACGACGAGGAACGCCCTGGACGTCCGTCAATGACACAGTGCGACAAAAATGAGCTAAATGTGAGAGACCTGCTCAATTCCAATCAATACCTAAATAACGCAGATAGATTTCAATACAGATAGATACAATTACTCATTCTTTCCCCGGACAATCAGGAAACATAAAAGTAAGAAACAGAAGTCACTTTAGAAATAATCAAAACGTTTAATTTACAAGTCGGAACAAAATTAAGCATTGGAAAGATGTGCATCCGTAGGTGCATGTGTGTGTTAGTTGGTAGTTAGTGCATTTGCATGTTTCTGGGTTGTTAGGGTTTTTGTATCAATGTATACCATCTTTTGTTTGTAGACTTTGCATGCGGTTTTTTT
The DNA here is from genome assembly GCA_037158775.1 of Hetaerina titia. Lineage (NCBI taxonomy): Eukaryota > Metazoa > Arthropoda > Insecta > Odonata > Calopterygidae > Hetaerina > Hetaerina titia. Next base: position 100,221,027 of record CM073770.1, on the reverse strand, counting down.
CTTAATTACGGGTGGTGCCCTAAAACCCCCCGCCACACCTTGTGGCGGCTTGCGGGGTATTAAGTAGATGTAGATGTAGAAGTGTCCTCCATAGACTTTTCCCTCCACTCACTATTCATGCATGTGAAAGAGTTTTTCTATTCATTTTTTTATGCCTGAATCTGTTGCTTATTAAAAGGATATCTCGAAATTGGTCTGATTCATATGCACAGTTTTGTGGTGGTTCTGAATTTGGTCATACGTAAGGAATAATCCACATCTGGGGAAGAGCCTTAAATACGACAACGCCTGAATCGCTCGTGAAATGGTAGCATCAAAACGTATAGTGCACTATTTGGAAGTAATCTACCGGTTAAGATGGACACAACTACGAAATAAATATTTTGTGACCCCTAACAGAACACATCCTAACATCCCACTGTAACATAAGTTCCTCTTCTACTCTGTGTACTTCCTTCCTTCCTTCATCCCGTCCATCATCTATCCTATTCGTGACCTTTCCTCGTTTGCCTAGCATTCATCCAGATATCCAGAACTATCTCTCTTTTACGGTGAAATAAATAATGATTATTCCGCTAAATCTATCAACTTTTTCGAAAAAATCTTCTTCCGTTTTTTTAGAGTTAGTTATTGAAACTACAGAAATGGTATTTAAGCCATTAATGATATGAGCTAACCAAATCTAAAAATATGTTGACAGTCAATGAATTAATATACAGGCATTCCAAAAACATTTACCCCTTCTGTTTCCTGCTTGGGATTGATGCATTGCTGTTTTCCATCGCTCACGTCCGGCGTAATTTTTGAAACATTCCAACGTCAAGCGATGAGGGGTCACGCTTGAATACCAAAGATTCTTTTTTTAATGGCAAAAAAATTCCGCTTCTGCCGAATAACCGCAGAATCTTCATGCGCTAAATTTATTTGATTTCCAAAAACCGCTCGCGAGGCGAGAACATGCCTCGATGATGAATGTTTAGCCATGACTCCCCAACCCCCGACGAAGCTTAATCTTGTGCCTCGTGGGGAAAAAAATGTACGCGATCAATTATTCCCAAAACTCCAAATCCTCCCCCGATTGTCCTTTGGAATTCCATTGCATGGCGATTAAATGAGTGGAGGGGGTGAAGGAGACAGTTTAGAGGGACTCCAATTCAAAGTTAAACAATGTTTCCCAATGGGAAGCGGTTTTGGTTTCAAAAACGACCGCATCGCAGCGTTCGCTCACGCTGGGTATATTTCCACCGAATTGGAAGGACAGCCGAGGCTTTCCCAAACCCTTACTCTTCTATATCTACATAATACCCCCAAGTCGTCGCAAGGGCATGTGGAGGGATGTGTTAGGTCACCACCCGTAAAAGAAAACCAAACCACTTGCAAAATCAACACATCCTTACAAACCTACACCCACAGTGGCGTATAAATTCATGCAAAAATCCTTTGAACTTACAAGTATGCAAATACATATACTACCAACTAACAAACAACTGCACCTTAGGAGTAGTAAGAAATTTATCTAATAACGTGTAAGCTAGAATTTGATGAGCAAGGAGGCGAAATTACACTACCACGTGTAAATGCAACATACAACGGTCTCCTCCCCAAGGACACAGGTAGGGAATGTGACCCAACGCTGCAGGAGGGATCCTCCTCCGGAGGATCCCCCCACGGAGAGAGATGAGATATGGAAGGGGAAACTTAAAAACAGAAAAGGCAGAGCAAGAAATACTGTAAAGAGCACTACATTCATTACATGGTATTCTAATAGGATCAATTGGGAAGGGCTTTGAGAACGAATCATGCAAGGTAAGTTGAAGTGCATGTAATTGAGTGGAACTAATTATTCCCTAGGTGCTGAGGGTGGTAATGGAATTTTTGCTATCTATAACCCTACAGTTGCTATCCCGTATTGTACTCTTGCGGATGGGGCACTTGATCAAGACTAGGTACTCCTAGAAAAATACTACCGAAGTCTCCACGAGTTCCTGACACAAGTCACAAGTACTTAGGAAAGGTTGGTCCATAAGTCTTTATGTTAGCGACAAATGAAATTGAAGAAAAACGTATCACCTGTAAAAACGTAAATTATTATTTCCAAATTGGTTTACCCGTGCATTACTCCACTGACGTCCATCTGCCATGATGTTTACTCCTCCTTAGTTTCCTCCCAGCCCTATCACTTATGACTTCGGTTGATAATTTTTGCCATTCCAAGTGTGTATGAATTGAAATTTAGGCCAACAAAGAGGCTATTTGTTTTAAATATTCGCCCTAATTGCGTAACTTTGCTTTGGATATTTACTCAACTCCAATTCAATTTCGCAGATTTTCTATCGGTTGATCATTTGGTTTGAACGTACGAGAACGTAGTATATTCGAAATTTCACTTTTTAATAACAGCCCTGTGATGAACAATTTTACGTAATTGAATTATGAAACGTATGCAGAATAAACGCCTTAAAATCCAGGCATTGTTTTAATGTACTTCCAGTCCTTGGAGAATAATATGACGCAGGATAACCACTCTCCTTTCATAATTAAATACCCGGTTTTCCTGACGTTCCCACCGGATTGTTTAGCTTTTGAAAAGAATTTCCATATTTCAGTGAAATGACGCACATGATAAAGAATGGCAAAAGCAGTGAGGGAACGAAGTGCCATTAGAATCTCGCACAAACAAGCATATTTGATTACAATAACTGTATTAAATAGAAAATGTAAAGTACGAAGTAAATGTTGTTTATCACAGAATTCGATGAATTACATCAAAGAGTTCGGTTCAAATGAAAGAATTAGCCTTTTGACGCCTTCAAAAGTACGTTGCGTGAACAATTTTGAAAAGGATATGGCAATTGTAAATTTAAAAATTGTTGTAAAAAAACCCCGAAAGTTTAATGCGATTCTACTGACTGTTTCCAATATTTGCTTAAGCTGATACAATCAAAATTGTATACTCACAATCCATAATGAAAGGAAATTAATGTTTCTTTAAAGATGTGACCGCAGGAAGTTATCAAGCAAATCACATTAACTAACATTCTTACACGTATTTTCAGGGTTTAATATTTGGTATCCAAAATGGCGCCAATGAAACACGTCCATGCTTCAAAACCTATGATGCCTAATTAATTAATATCTGTAATGTAACATTAATTCACGTTGCAAAAAACATTTTTCTAGAACAAGAATGAAACGTGGATACCACGATCAAATTTCTGAGCACGTTAGCTAAAACCACTAAAAAGGCGTCCTTTAACATAGTGCTAAGGTTTTTAATATACCAGGAAATTCTGAATAATCAATACATATTGAATATTTTATGTATTGTCCATATATTCAACGACACGAATCAATCGCAGTCATTCTCGTTGCTCCACGATTCATGAGATTAAAGGAAATATTTTAAAACTAAAAGTATTTCTCCAGGACGAACAACCCTAAACTCTATAATTTTCAGCATAAGGACAAAGCTTTGCATATCATACCATAAAAATAAAAGAAATTATTGCCTAGAAAATGTTTCATGTTCCCCTGACATTAATCTATTTTGCAAGGTGTTGTCTCTGGCAAAGTATCTAATACAAATGCCTACCTTATGTCTCAAGTATTATCAAATAAATATTGGACGAATTCAATGTGTGATATTTTGCCAATGAGTTTGCATTTTCAACTAGGAAAGGACTATTATGCGGAAGACTAAAATTGCCGACATACTTAAATACGACCCCATCGACTCGGAGATGTCCGTGACTTCCGCCGGAAATGGTGTATCATCGATAAGACAATTCAAAATCTGAATGAATCCAATTATGACACTAGTTTTTTCCTATAAGCTACAGTTTTCAAGATATAGATATGTTGTTACTTACGTAAAAAAATCTTCTACATGATGATATGGGAATATTATATTAATAATAAAACCCACTAAATATAAAGACTTGAATTATTTCTAGCGCTGTTAAATCACCCACAAACACAACAGAATTTTACAATACAATTGAACACAAATACTAATTTTTTTACTGTAATAAAACAAATTGAAAAGAAACAAATACATAAAAACATCACTCAACACATTGGAAGCTTCTTTTGCGCGATTTTCTTGAGTGCACTTTGTTCAAACAGTCTCGTTTTAAGCACCAGCAGTAATCTCCCATCATATGGTTATCCCATCTTCCTTGGTAGCGAGCTTCCATTGTTTTTATATCCTGGTGAAATCTTTCACCTTGTTCTTCACTTGTGTCTCCTAAATTTCCAAGGAAATTGTCTAAGTGGCTGTGTAGGTAGTGAACTTTTGTGCTCATATTACATCCAAGTGATTTGAAGTTACTGAGCATAATGTTTACCAGCTCAATATAATTTTCACTTTTGTGATTTCCTAGAAAATTTTTTATGACCTCAACAAAAGACATCCAACTAATTTTTTCAATCTCATTCATTGACTCGACAAAAGCAGGATCCTTTGTAAGTTGTCTGATTTGTGGCCCCTCAAAAATACCAGCTTTAAGTTTTTCAATACTTAAATGGGGCATCTTTAGTCTTAAGTAGCCGAAGCATGGTCCATCCTTGTCAAGAGTCTTTACAAATTGCTTCATTAGGCCTAGTTTAATATGTAGATGCGGTAAGATGATTTTCTCTCTTTCAACTAAAGATTCAGCAATGATGTTTTCTTTCCCAACAACCAAGTTTTCTCTCTTAGGCCACTCCTACTTAATCCAGTGGTTTTGCCTGTCCCTGCTATCCCAGAGGCACAAGAAACAAGGATATTTTGTGTAGCCACTTTGCTGCCCAAGAAGAAAGTTCACCATTTTTAAATCTACACAAATCACCCAGCGGTGTTCCTGGTATTTTATCTTCTGTAAGACCAATGCTATTGTATCGTATTCTTCTTTCATTTTAGTTGAATGAGCGATTGGTATTGCGCCCAACCTGTTAGCATTGTGAAGAAGTACACATTTTAAACTACACTTGGAGCTATCAATAAACAAACGCCATTTACTAGCATCATATTGTGATAGTAGTCCCATTTTTTCCAATAGACCCTTAACGTCTAAACAAAATTTAAGATTGTCTTCTTGAGTAAAGAAGGGTAGCAGATCCTTTTCCCTTGTGCGATAAAAACTTATTTTTGTGCCGGGTTGCAGTAAATTCTTTTCATGCAGTCTTGATGCTAGTAGTTCGGATGCTTCCTTCGATAAGTTCAGTTTTCTAGCAAGATCGCTTAGTTCATCTTGATTAAATATTTGAGGAATTGTTGATACCCCCTCGTAGTCACTGCCACTATCGTCAATAGAATGAGAAATGTTTTCAAATAACTCAAATTCTTCCTTAGATATATCTGGTAACGTCTGAAATATTGGGATCGGTATTTCTTCTGAATGGGGTACCAGGCGTCTAGCTGAAGGCAAATCTGGATATGTCCACTTTTGGCGATTTTTTCGATTAATTCCCGAAACATTTACTATGCAAAAATAACAGTCGTCAATATGGTTCACAGGTTCTCTCCACACCATTGGCACACCAAATTTTAGACTTTTCCTTTGTCCTGTTGTCCATTGCCACAGATGTTCAGTACATGTTTTACACACAAAATGCGGTGCCCATGTTTTATCTTGGTCACCAAGCTTAACACCAAAATATCCTAAGTATGCACGTTTCACAAAGTCTGTAATATTTTTCGTATTTTCTTTTACCATATATTCCCATGTATACTTATAGATTTATTTAACTTTGAAAATTATTTTCCGGAATATATCAAATATTAAAACAACTAATCGTAATATGTGCCATATCTAAAAAAGTAGAGCTGTTAAATAAAAACGGATTTCATATTTGGATTCAGCTCTACAAATATAGTTAAAATCAACACAAAGATTCCCGGCACCAAAAAAAAAATTTTTTGTAGGCCTGTGTTATCAACTTAGGCCAATATTAAGTCATCGAGTATAGAAAGGTCATGGCTTTTGATATGAGCATAATGTCAGTTTCGTAAAAGCCATAGCCCACGTGGTACTGTTTGAACAGAGGTAGACATTAAGGGAGATCGCATGGAAATGGAAGAGTGAGGCCAACCCAGCCGATCTCCTTCGGCCATACACGTTACTACGTCCTTACTCGTTTCGAGTTCAATGCATATGTCTATCCCAAAACTAGTTTGGGAATTTATGCGCCACTGTGGGTATGGATTTGCATGTATGTGTTGGTTTGGAATGTGGTTTTGTTCCCTTTTACGGGTGGTGACCTAACACCCCCACCACACGCCCTTGCCGGGGCTTGCTGGGTATAATGTAGATGTAGCTGTACCTGAATTCCAACCTGGCTCCCTCGATGTCCAGCCGAGTGCTTTAGCCAGTTAAGCTATCAAGGCGAGGCGAAGCCCCCAAAAATATCGGAATCTAATAGGACGCCTCGGTAGCTTAAGCACTCGGCCGGACATCGGGGGATCCGGGTTCGAATCCTAGTCAAGGCGAATGATTTTCGCACTCTGAAATTGTTGTATTGAAATGCACATTTAGCGGATGACTCCGTTGAAAATTAGCTGTCACGACATCTTCCGCAGTTTTTTGGAAGTATCAGTTTGTGTGAGTTGTAATGAGGCAAAGTGCTTGGGCATCTGACCTGAGGGCATTTAAGCAAATGAAGCCAAACTTATTGAGTGCCACGTGTGCTCTGTTGGAATAGACGGGGGGATCCTCCGAAAATAAATAACTGCGACCCTTTTTCTTAGATTTAACTTTCACCCCCCCCCCGCCACAAAGTTCTTAGTGTGATATTAAAAATAGAATCTGAGTAAGTCTCTTTATGAAAGGGCAACTTTGACTAAATGTGCTGGTTGAGTAATTACGCTTGAGTGTATAAAATAAATTATCTTCAAAAGTTAGGTGTGTATTTCATGTTCGTGGAAACAATAGGAATGCCACCGTGGTCGGAGATTCGTCTCCCCGTCGTGGCAACGCGAGGTCTTGTGCCTCCTACTGACCGTGCTCAACACGCGGGTAAACGGATCGGAAAAAAAAACCCATCAAGCAGAGAGGGTGGCCGACTTCCTCGGCCTGCCCCCTTCCCCCCCCATTACGGCAGATTCGAATTCATTCAGATTCGAACCCACACGGAAGTAACCCCAGGGTCCTCCCCACCCCTTCCTCGTTACAAGATCACGACGGCAGAAAATAGCAAAGATGACGATTACCTCCAACCCCCCCCCTCACATTCCGCCTCCTCCCCTCTCTGGTATCTCGACCCTTCGTCCTTACCCTCCGCTACCGATGACGCAAAAAATAAAAAGCACTTACCCCAGATTGTTTCTGCACTTAGGGGACGCGTGTGGAGATATTTTTTTCCCAGCCTCCGCGCTCAACCGCTCGAGGACCTGACGCCTTGGTCCTTAAACCCCTCTCTCTCTTTCTCCCCGGGCGGAAGGAGGAGGAATCCCGGCCCGAAGCCACCACTCTACTCCCTCCCGTTCTCTCCCGGGGAGGCCTCCAAGAGGAGGGGCGATCATCCGCCTCCTGGATGGGGCGTAGGAGAGGGAAAGGTCGCGGGCGGGAACCCCGGGTCGACGGAGGGCTGGTAGGCGCTCCGGGGCCGCCGGATGGAGTGCGATCGTGGCACCCGACCCGACCTCCCACCGATGGTTAACCATGGCCAGATTCGGGATAGATTTCACGCATCGTGTGCACACTTATATTGGAGTACACGTCTCTTCGTAATTGAAAGGTGCCCGATTGGAGAAGCGAAGGAAGAAAGATTGGAGGTGATGGAAATGCAATGTTACCTTGGAATTAGGAAAATAAAATGGAGAAAGGGAATGCAACATGAAGTATTGCTTTCTAGGAGGGGGTGAAGAGAGAATCCTAGATCTACATCTACTTAATGCCTCTCAAGCCGCCGCAAGGGCGTGTGGCGGGGCGTTAGGGTACCACCCGTTCATTTGAAAAAAACTCATGCAAAAGCCAAAAATTTATACAATCCACAAACAAAACATGGCATGAATTTATGTAAAAACCCTTACAAACTACATACACATGTACCTAAAAATATACCTGATATCTTTGCAAGCCTATTGAGGACCCTAACAGGATTAAGAAGGACGCTGATTAGACGTAGGATCCTAAGACAAAATATCTGAATATCATGATTGAAGGAAGCGAATGGGGGAAGAATTACAGATTGAGACCAAAAAAGGAATATGATTCCCGGATTTATATCCAGAGGTAATGACTGTTTGCTGTTGAGACTGTGCTGGGTATTTCGTTCGTGATAACCTGCTGGTAGGTGTTGTCCGTGGCCCCTCTGTCAAGCGCACGCCGCACGCAGGCACATTTGAATATTTTCCACGAAAATAATTAAAAGGATGATGTTTTCATCACCTCATCGCCTATATGGTCACCACGTATTTCGAAAAGCAATTGAATTAATAATAATTATGCAATTTAATAAAAATAAATTCGCTAACGATTTTTAATGTCGCGGGTAATAGATGAATTCAGAATCTGAATCCATGTTTATTCCTCAATGTTTATTCCTTATTTATATTAGCTTTGGTGCAGTATTTTCAATTACTCTCAAAAATGTCACCATCGGACCATCAAATTGAAGAACGATGAGCAGTCACAATGTCAGAGGTCCATCCTTATGAATTATCATAATTGATCTCCTGAACTATCCAAATATGGGTTTTATGGGTTTAATGGCATTTTTAATGTATGGGTTAAATGGAAGAAGGGACCATTGGGTCTCAATTTCGCCCAAATAAAGTCCTTTATCTATCTATCTATCTATCAAATACAGGATAAAACCATCTAAGTCATCAAATTCCGACTTGAAATTTGACATACTCGTAGGTTGAAATAAAATGTGACAGTTACTACACGTAAATTTCGTAAATCAGACCTTTGACGTTGCCACTACCTCTTTTCAAGCTGTCTTAAAAAGTAATTGAAATTATCCTCATTTTCGAAAAGTTTAGAAATATATAAAGTGTCAATGCATTGATCGATACTTAATTTGTTTCTCAGAGGCAACTTACTAGATTGTTTTCCACTTGGACGCACAATAAAATAATAATACCAATTTTATGAAGTGCTTTTACATTCCACGTAAATATGCACGCATATTTCGACCATCTATAGCCCGTTTTTATAACTAATATCGAAAAAAGCACAATCACATTATAGTTATTAAGAGCATGGTCATTAGCGTATTTTCATGTAGAAAGAATCCACAGTTTTAAATTTATTTAATTGTGAAACTAAAGAGAAGCTGCGGGTGACTCAAATATTTAACTGCCTTCACACCGAACTTCATATTCTGGAAAGTCGTACATCTAAGAGCGAGGGTATTAATTCCAAGTAATAGGGAATTACACAAGATCTATCAGACAAGAATTGTTAATTAGAGTTCTTTTTTCAATAACTGTAGGAAAATGAGGAATGCACACTTTCAAAGGAAAAGAAAAATCGGCATTGCGTTTACAACAACACGGAGGAAATGTAATCTTAAGGATTGAATATATTCTATGACAGAAATATTTCAAACATACAGTAGAACTCCAATTATCCGAATTAATCGGGACCGGACCCTGTTCGGATAATCGAAAATTCGGATAGTTGGAGTTTTGTCCGGAGGAAGGGTCTATTTAAAGAAAACTACAAGCAAAATGAGAAAAAACTATGTATTAATTGATTTAAAAGAAGTGACACTTCGGCTTGTTAACTGTGCATTGCTTGTAATTACCAACGAAAATACTGCAAATAAATCAACTTATCTACCAATGAAAATACTTCAACTAAGTAATACAATATGTACTTATAAATTTACAGTTTTTGGTAAATTACAGCTACTTCTTACTGAACATCTCTGTCAAAGTAAGCTGTTTGGCTGTTTTACCCCGTTTTCGGACAGCCAAGTCGCGCATCCGCTTGACAGTCAGAAGTTGCATGTGCTCACACTCGGGCTGACGCTACATCCAGTTCAACGCAGTTTCAAGACGAGCAAATGCCTCACTACCACTAGGTCCCGCCTCGGGTTCAACTTCGACGTTGTCATCTTCTTCCTCAACACTTTCTTCTCTCACACTCGCACTAAGCTCATCATCGTTTAGAATCTGAAATCCGGGGTCAAAACGGCATCTTCTAAAACTTTCTTAGTCGCCTTTTTCATTGATTTCCTCGAAGAACTTCCATCTTCATTTTCAAGGACTGACACAAAATTCACTATTGTAGGTTCGTTTTTTTTAATGTCCAAATTGTTGATTGTCCAATACCGTACTGCTCTGCCAACTTTTTGCCCGTAACTACCTTATCCGATTGCTCTATGATTTTGAGTTTGTCCGCTAAAGATAATAACACAACGCGTTTTCTCTTTGAAACCTTTGTGAACAATTAAACGAACTCTCAAAGAAAACAACAAATCGGCGCGTAAAAAACCCTTCGATCTTAATATCTTTAGACAAATATCCACTATGGGACGCAATGAGTGCATGATCAACAAGTAAAATGATCACAGAAACATTTAACGGCTTGACCTTGTTTGAGGGGAGATTTACGAAATCGTTCTGAATTGGAAGATTAGACGAGTAAGTTCAATAAATCTCGAGGATAATGGGTTTGCGTGCGGATTGAGGTTTTTTCCCTTTCTCCTGGTTAAACGCACGTGCTGATTTTCGCTCGCGTGTGTTGCGATATGAATCCAGCAGATGGAAAGAAGTGGCCAATCCCCTTTTGAGTGTTCTCTCGAGGTTAATCGCCTGAACATTACTCCTTGCTACGAAACATACATTAATTTTATGGCAAAGGCCAAGCTAACCTTCCATACGACGTTCTATATTTTACTTAATGTTACAACATATTACGGCCATTGGAGTTTCCCCCCCGCCCCTTCTTATTTTTACTTAATGTTACTTCACCAATATATCCTGTCCACCTTTTATAAGGGCTGCTCACACACTCGATTGATCCGCGCAATATAAGCGTATGTAAGTGGCACATTTGCCTTTGGCGACCCTGTAACTCGGCATCCATCCGACATGGTCCATTATGAAATAAATGTACATGATTTTAGTGTGACTCGATCATCCATGACTGTGGTCATGGTAAAACCGATCGGGAAATATGGTGGGGGGTCTGCCCTTCCAACACAGCTGGTCGCCATTTTGCTCCGAGCAGTTTGAGCGAAAAGACGTGTCTCCGCGTGAAGTGTTTTTTTTCGACTATGTAACTATGTGCGATGGAGCGCCCAGCCACAAGTCCTTCATCGTCACCAACTTCCTGGTCCGGAGGATAACCCTGGTGGTCCCCAGCCCCCTAACAGTCCCGATTTGACTCTGTGCAACTTTTTTTTGTTTCCCCGACTGAAGTCGAGCATCGAAACGTCAGCCAATATGGAACCTCTGACCCGGTGGAAGACCCGAGAAAACTTCATCAAACTATGAATTAAAGTAAATGACACCGAAACAGAATTGAATTCCTTTGTTAATTGAAAAGTATTCCAAGGAATAGAATGAATCAAACAAAAATAAAATAATGGTAAAAAATATGTAGTTTTATGTTACAAATTTACATTTTGTAGTTATGTAAACTGTCTCTACGTTATTATTTTCAATTATATAGTTTATATTGGATTGTATGTGTTTTAGTTACACAGGATGTATTTATACAGAATTCAATAGCATTTTGTAGTTTTGCATAGTGGTTTAATGTGGTCGTTAGTTGTGATTCCCTTTTACATAGGATAGTTTCATTCTTCATATTTACCTACTGCAGAGTAATATGTTGTTTTACGAGTCAATTTGTGCATGCTTTGATTTTTAAATATATTTTTTGTTTTACACGTATGTAAATACTTTAGAAGCATTTCTTTATATCTTGACTGCTGTACGTTCAGAGACTTTTGCTACGTTTTTCCTCACTTTGAAAAATGCATCATGTGCAACTACGTGAAGAAAATTACAAACTAAAAACTGCAGCAAGTAAAACTAAATTTATCTATACCTTAAAATGCTACACTGAAAACCATTTTATTGCACATTCATTGCATTCATCGCTTTACTCCATAAAACTACAACATGTAAACAACGCAGTATATTAAAATACAACAATTTCCGAGAGTAAAAATCATTCACCTTGATCCCTGTCGAGACTAATGGGTTTTACACTATGAAATTGTTGGATTGTAATGCACACTTAGCGGATGACTCCATCAAAAGTTACTATAGCGGTCTCTTCCGTAGTTTCTTGGAACGTAGTTTATGTTAAAAAATATGTCTTATGGTTTCCACATGTTACGTGATGCAGTAAAACATCTTGTTAATATGTAATGTTTTTCAATTCATGTTTCCTGTATCTAGCAAAAATTTTATCTTGTATCAGGCAGTTATTTATTACCTTGTGGAAAGATTGAGGGATCGAAATGGTGCGGTGGTAATGTACTGGCTTCCCACCAAGAGGACCCAGGTTCAAATCCTGGAGACAATAAATATTTTTCATCGGATCCCTACTTGAGACGCTTTGTGGAGAGCACTTTGAGCGAGTACGACGTCCGTCGGATGGGACTTGCCAACAGCGGGCCCCTTGGCGCCTTTCGTCAAGAGTAGCCTAATGCCGGCGCCGGGTTTCTCTCCACCCTTCCTTACCCATCCATCTCTAAATGCCCCGTAAATGACCTTAGCTGTCGGTCGCCTCACATAAAAACTACTACTTGTGGAAATAATACTTCATAACATGTTATAATTTTCAAATTATAGAGAAAAACTGACATAAAATTGTTCTCATTGCTTGGATGGCGTTCTAAATATTTGCAATGCACCCGTAAAAAACATCTTTCACTGGCTTCTCTATTACATATAATGTGTTTCCATAGGTTCTCTGATACATGAAATCAATTCACTCACTCCTTCAGGAGTTTTGGTGATAAGCTATGGAAATTTTAAGAATGATAGAAGGAATTATAATATCAAGTGAGCAGTGAACGAGGAGAAAGAGAATAGGTCTTTTAAGGATCACGAATGACTATGGGCTATATGAAGATTTATTGCAGTGCTTGAGAAACATTCGTTAAATAGAAGTGCCAAGAAGATAACGACTTTGGGCCCGACTCTTGACAACTTTAAATACTACTTGACAACTTTAATACTAAGTTAATAAACGCTGAAGGAAATATGTCATTAACGTACAAATACCCAACTTAACGTTTATTATAATTGGTACTTTCTTGATTGAGATTAATATAATAGTGGAAATTAAGAAACATTTGATGTGTTGATTTGAATAGTGCTTCCTTTAGATTAAACAGGAAAAGGGGGCAAAACATTTTCAGGATATGATGACTATATGAATACCTACACGTCTCACACTACATCTACCTGCGTCAGGGAAGCAACCATATCAGGTCAAATGATCCATCCATGGTAAATTCCTTAGCAACGCGCGGCCGATTTTGCTTCGGACGAAAAAAGTGGCAAAATAAAAATAAGTGGTGGAAACTTCATATTGGCAGTTCACTGCCGCGAGTAAGAACTGGAACGGATATACTTGTAAAATTTGCCCCGGGAATTATCTGCATGCTCAAAAGCTTGATCGGCGTTCAAAGCACGTCTTAAACGAAGCTTCCAATAGGGTCACTGTCAGTGACCACAAAAAATTGTGAAGTGGTAAGAAAGAATAGACGGACGAATATAAAATATTGGTCCATAGCATGCAAATCCGGGGAAATATCTTTTTAATCGCTCAATTCCTGTTCATTAAAAAAAGTAATCATTCATTTTCACCGCGTTAAATCGATTGAATTCATTCATTGCTCTTCCCGGCCATGGTCAACCCACCCTCGGATAGCAAACCCAACAAATCCCACAAAATTACAAAGAGAGCCTATTCCAAAATGCATTCGTCCCGTTCACTCTGAGGTTTACGCTAAGCCAGAGTCAAATAAGAATTCCGCACACAAATAAAGCCCTCCGATGGCGCAATACCCAGCTCCGCGGTAGCGGCTAAATCTCGCGCGGCCTTGATTCTCCCTTTAAAATGACCCCCAGAGACAGAGGATTACATGCATCCGTGTGAATCCGAATGAAAAATGTTAATAACTCGCATGTCATGACCCAACAACATTCGCATCGCAATCAGGGCGATACCGAAACGGCGTCAATGAATAACAAATATTTTGATCAATAGCATGTATGTCCTTTCCATCCGTGAATGTTCCATCCATACGCTGTCGGTGTAAAACTCAAATTTCAATGTAAAGCCAAGGAAAAAAGCCTTTTTCCTCAAATACGTCTTCACTTTTATCATGTGTGGAAAACTATGAAAATAGGTCGATGATTTCAATAACTTTCAGAAGCAGGGGCAGGAAATTAAACTGAACTCCAATAAATCCCCGATGGCATTTAACTAAAAGTCCACTAATTCCAATAAAATTCTTCCCGTAGTCTCCATGATTCAATTTTTTATGAAAAAGCGTTCTTTAATACCTGAAGTTCCGTCCTTCTTTTGCAATTTCTTTCAAACATGGTTATGCAAAAGAGCAGTGACGAACGATGGCTTCTGCGTCAATCATACTCCACTGCAAGAAACTCACTGGTCATGTGACCGCGCACACTACTACTCAGTGCTATTATTATAATTATGCCACTGACCCTCAATAGGCTTCTTTCTTGTATATCACAAGGGATTCGTACACATTTATAGCAAAATTAATTTTTAACTGTTAAGCACATAATTTTCTCGTCACAAAGGGATTGTCGCTGTATCGATTGGAAGCTTGTTTCTATTCAAAACGTCCCTTAACCAGTAGATTACTTAAATAATAATGAAATATGCCTTAGTCGCCCTGGGTGTTCAAACATTTTTGTGCAAAGGTACATGGAAGATGGATGCATGAATAAGACATGTAAGGCAGAATCGGTGACAAAAACCTACTTGTTCTTTTATGTGCCTAATATGTGGAATTGCTGGATGAGGCCCCACATGATCATTCGTTAAACTTTAGTGAAATAACTGAGGAAATAATAAATCCAGGTAAATATAGGGAAAATTAAAGTATTTGTGATTGTTAAATTAGGATGGTTAATATTTATGGATATTCATTACAAACGGAGAAGTAATATAGATGTTAAGGAATTCAGGAATGATCAATATTAAATTAAAATTTAATTTAATGAATACTTAATTATTTCATAATTAAGGAATGCGGCATATTGAGGCGGAATCGCTTCCAAAAGATGGCAAAGAATTATGTGACTAGAAAAACATTTTTTTTAATATAATGATAATCATTTTCAAAGTTCCAAAAAAGGCAGCGGAGAAAGGACATCATTTCGCCTCATATTATATATGAAACTGAATTTCAATTACGCCAGGATAATCCTGAATAAATAAATGGGAAATGGGATGGTAAAGGATTATTTGCCGCAAAATGTGGGGTGAGGAAAGAAATGGTGGAGATAGAATTTGGATCTGTTGCGCGAGTAGCAGATCCGTTTGAATGAAATGTTTCACTGATTTGGCCATTTTGTGGGAATGTGAAGCTAACCACCAAACGATGGAAGGGTAGTTTTATTTCATTTAGTACTCTGCGAGCCACAACTAGGGTGCGTAACAGGGGGTAAATACACACAAGACTAATTTTTACCCGAACATGACCCTACCGCGATCGGAAAATGTTATTCTGATCCCTCATCGTTCGTGGAAAAAATGACATCTTAACTCTCTATGTTCTACTCTTAAATCTCTTGAACTTTATTGACTTGACCTTTCCTATCGTAAATGTATGGGGTTAACAACAAATTTTCAGCATCATTGCTAAAAGTACATCCTTCCAATTTATGCAAGAGATTTAATGTGTAATTTAACCTTTGTTCCGTGATTGATTTCCAGCCTAGCTGCTCTAATACTTTGGATATGCTATTAAGTTTACCATAACAACGTTTCACACATCTAGCTCCTCTACGCTGCACGCGATCCAATTCGGCATTCAATCCAGCTTCGTGTGGATCCCGTATACTTGCAGCATATTCTAAATGAGGCATAACCAACGACAGATAACATTTCTCTTTGACCTTATAATCACATTTACCTAGTACTCTTTTAATTAATTATAACTTTTTGTTAGCTTGTCCATAAATTCCTCGTATGTGTTTCACCCAGTAGAAGCCATGAGTGAGGGTAACGCCTAGGTATTTAATCGAATCTACACATTCCATTGCTGTGTTCCCAATGCAGAGGGAATAGTTTTTTTTTCCAAAAATTCATCACTATGCATTTTTTTAAGTTTAATTATAATTGCCAAGTGTCGCACCAGCGTTGTATAGCATTAAGGTCATCTCGAAAAGCTGCCATTTCCTGAGGATTACGTATATTACGGTAAACCACTGCCTCGTTGGCAAATAAGCGTATCTTACAAGTGACTACGAAGTCAATGTCGTTGACGTGAAGTAGGAATAAACGTGGTCCGTTAACACTTCCCTGAGGAACACCTGAAGTAACTTCTACCGCATTTGAGCTTACTCTGTCTGTTACTATTCTTGGCTCCCAATCATTCAAAAACTCTTTAATCCAACTTTGGATACTTTTACCTAGTTGTTTACAATGAAAAACTATGCCAAAAGCCTTTTCAAATCTAGAAACACTGCGTCCGCTGGATTATTGCTTTCTTCCGAACTAATGATATCATGAACATAAAGCGCAAGTTGTGTCCCGCAGGATTTACGCTTTTGGAAACTGTGCTGGTTATTCATTTAGAACTCCTGATTATCGAGGTGTGGCCCTATCCACCTTGGAACTATACGAGCTACGAACTATGCGTATATTCCATGACTTTGCATGATATGGAGGTGAGGAAAATAGGCCTCTAATATCTCGGTTCCTCCTCCTTTCCATTTTTAAATAGCTAATGGAACAGGAAACTTCCAAAAGAGATTTCTTACAAAGATGTTTTCGTTAACCAAATGTTCGGTAATGTCTGCAATTGCTGAGTTCCTCCTTGAATTTACTTTTAAATATTGATGTTACGTTAGCAGTTTTTAATCTCTGGGACCCTTTTGATCAACCAGCGACTTCTTAAATATCATTTCTAGATCCAGTTCAATTTCCGGCGCTAGATCCTTATATAGTATATACGATCGAGTATTTTATCGGGCCCGGATGATTTTATAGGATTAATATTTTTCAGCAAGCGTCTTATTCCATTACGTGAGATTTCAATTTTGGTAATCGGTTTGTAGGAACGAATTGGTAAGCTATCGGAGACATTCGGTGAGACATTGGTGAAGACGCTTTGAAAGAAGGAATTTAATGAGGTAGCCTTTTCCTAACTATTGGATACTCTTTCTCCTCGATAACCGTTAACGTCGCCATGCTTTTCTAACATCCGCGTTGTACCATCTAGGTTCTGAGTTATCTTATATAAATTTACTTGCAATGAACCTTGCAAGTAAATTTATAAAAGTTGACTGATGAACGTGTGATCTCCAAGAAATACTTAAAATTAACAAATCGACTCCGTAACAAGGATTTTAAGCCATTATATTTCCCTTCTTTCAAGCTTCTCATTTCGGACCCCATGTAGCTAAAACTTGTTGTTTACTGCCCTGTGGTCATTAATTCCTTTTATAATTTTTGTTCGTTGTTGACAAATTAAGAATATTATCGCCCCTAGTTGGTGAAGGGACAAGTAAATGCTAGGAGTTCAACATAAAATAATTCAATATTGATTCGCAAATATCTTTGTCTTTACCTCCAGATTTAAAACTGTGAAGGGTTAATAGTATGTGAGGGAGGGGAAGACCGTAGTAGGCCATTTGGGAACGTGATTGAGGATATTTAGTCAAAAGACAATAAGCGTTGGATGCCTCAGGAATAGAACATAATCAATGATACAACGAGCGGTTATGACAGAGGAAAAAGAAAAATTCATGTAAAGGACGAAATTGAAGAAACGATTGAAATTTATTACACTTTCTGATTATTCAGTTATTCAGAGGCTCTTTTTTCTGGGCTCCGCCAAACGGAACTTAGAAGAGCATCTGCATGAGCAACTAAATATCTACAACTTGACTAATGTATTCGGCTAATGAATAAACGAAATCAAATTGATAAAATCGGCATGAAGACGAAACTCAAAAAATTAGGATTCCCACGAATTAAGAGTAGTAGTAAGAAATATCCGGGGTCTTAAATCATTGATTTTTTAAGGCATCATACATTTAAATTAAAAATGCGGCGAGGACTTTAGAAGTGGTACTGCGATTGAATGCCAAGATTTTCCTACGTAATATAATGAAGTTTGAAAGCCAGGAAAAGAGGTAGAAAAGTAAAGAAAAGATTCCAAATTAAGGGAAACGTTCAAAAAGAATATTTTCGCAGATCTTCAACTCCTTTAGCAGTTCTGATTTTAAACTTAAACCATGGCTGAATAATTTAGATCATTTATTTGTCTTGAAAAAACACGCAAGATGTGATTCAGGTCATTTCGGTTCATTTTCAAAAGTTGGCATCAATTAAACATGAATCATTTGCTAAAATCCTTCATCCCGATTACATCCTTTAATTGGACGACTGACTTCTTTTCAGAAAATATTGCCACATGATCGGTCCAATGAATTTACATCGAGAAACAGTACCTCATCCTCGATAATCCAGTAGCTGGAGCGACACATCCTGAGGGAACGAAGGCTCAGTGATATCGGATATCCGCGACACGTCATACTCCCGAATTCGCACAGATTCAACCCAAGGACACGGAGATATTCAATGGGCATCATCAGGGGAGAGGCGGAAGGAGATAAGATGATGGGTGAGGAGGAGCCCTATGAGCCTTGCACCAAACCCTTAATTATTTTTCTTCGCTGGGAGTATCTGCAGGAAACTCAATTCACAACGTACACAAAGGACTGGATTTCCATTCGGGTTCGCATGTGGATCACGTCTCTCAAGTGGAAGTGTGAATGATATGCGCCTGGAGTGGGTTCCTGCCAAATCGTATGGTGACGAATAGAATATTGGTTTGACTCGAGAAATTTCATTGGGAGGAAAACAACACCGATTGAGTTTTGATTCTGGGTACGGTAGGCGTGTAGCTGAGCGAGGGGCGGTTGGCTGATGAGTATACTATAACAAAGCTTGAGGTAGCCGCCAATATCTATCACACCCGCCTAGGATAAATTAAGATGGTTGTCCTGAATTTTCTCCATGCTATCACATCCAGGGAAAAACAAATAGAAACTATTAGGAAAGGAGATTTACAACTTTTGACCGTGTTATGGTTATTGGCATTTCTTCTTTTCGTGTTGCAGACAGAAGTACATAGATAGAGAACACTTCAGCCAATTAAACACGAGGTAGCTTGGGTGATTAAAAATCATTCTCCCCCTTCCCCAACTCCTGGCTGCTTAGGTGGGGATTGGTCTATTTTTAGAGATAAAAGAGGGTTATTTGCATGCAATAGTGTCCAAAAATGTTCATCTTATTTGAAATAGTTTTAGAAAGTTGAAATTATGGCACACTGGTTGATTTGATTTTTCGTCATTTAAAATATTTTGAAGCCCACCAGAGTGGGGTCTATTATTCTCCCATTAGGGTGAGGAAAACAATGCGTGGGCAACGCATCGATGCACGAGGGAAATGTTCCGGATAAACTCCGAAATTACTCGCAGCCTGTCACTGATAAATTATTCAATCAATATAATATTATAAGTAGTATTAAGTCAATATTAAAATGACTACACAGCCATTTATAATCATGAAATTTTGCCATTTTACCCATGAAGTACTGTGTATTTCAAATATTCCTAATCATTTTCTAAATTCTTACATTGGTCGAAAATTTCACTTGAGTGAAAATGTTCATAGTTTTTCCCAGACGTTAAGCACGGAAGTATCAGGTTGTCGTCCCTTTCAAAGTCCACATATTAATTCGTGGGAAAACATTTAAAAAAAAACAAAAAAAATAAGCAAATGCATTTTCATATATAAAATAGTGCCTTCTTTACTATCAGTATTTTAACTCTAAGATTGATTTACTGCAACCGTACATTCCTTTCTATTCAACGTTAATTTCCTCATCCACATATGGTTTCTCTGTTTCACATCCTTCTTAAAGTGTCCTGTGTGCTTGACTCTTGGCCTTCCTTCCTTTTGGGATAATTCCTTCAATTTGGAGTTTAATTAAGTTTTCTAACTAAGTCATCTGCCCTTGAGGAATGTACAATTCATCGTATAGCTCTAACTTACCGGACAGATCTCCTTTTTATCCATTTCTCTTCCGCCCTTCTATTCACGAGGGCAATCCTAACAGGGAGACCTCCAGTTTTTTAAATAAAAAAAAATTCATTTTCAATAACTAATGCATTAATTTAAATCATAAATATTTCTCTATTTTCATCACGTTGTTTAGTTAAGTGAAATGTTGTAAGGGTAGTTTTTTTCACATGTAATTTCAGCTTGCCGCTGTTTCATTGAGGAAGCGTTGGGACTCATCCTTCACGATGCGAGAAGAGTAAGTCGAGGACAATTTCCGTTGGTCGTAAAATGTAATATAATCGTTGAAAAGTCATATTAAATCGATCGGTGGACTTAGAAAGCGTTTCCTTGGTAGAATTCACAGCCAAAACAATGAGAGGAATATGATTATTTTCTTTCTCCCCATGCTTATTTACTTCTGTTATCCTATTACCCCCTGCCACACACCTTTTCTGAATGTCGAACTAGGTCACCGTTTGTTATCCTATCATACGGATTCTCTATTTTTCACGCATTTCCCCTCAGTTTACACTTTATTTTTTAAGATTTTTTTCTTAATTTCATTTCACCAGCTAAAATTTAAATACGATTCCTACATGTATATAGCTATTATTCGGTTACCTGTATTCAAAATTAAGCCATAAAGTAATGCGGCCGCGGAGAAACTCATGTCCAACACCATCGTGGAGTTTCAAAAGATAGCAAATGTTCGTTCCAGCCAGTCGTTCCAAAAGGTGCGGAGGTAGGGGTTGCTTTTCGCGCGTGAAAAAAAAACCGATTAAGCAATCCAATTTAGACCAAACAAGCTCTCTAGACCATTCAAAGAGTTTGTGAGGAAACAAGCAGCCAAAAAAAAATCCCGATTCCGCTTTATGGATGAACGCATCGAGATTCCATCCAGCTATCCAGAAATATGGGTGTCGTTAAACATTTTAACCCTCCCGAATTCCCTCCATGATCATGACTGGTAAATTTAAAAAAATGATAATGGCCTTAATCAAATAAATGAAAATATTATCGAAATCAATTGATTTGATCTTAACTACTTCATGAATACTACACTTATCCTTTCACGGATCATGCGTAAAATGAGTCCCATGGTAGCCTGATGGGCAGGGCGTTTGGGGACGGTTCTAAAATTAAGCAAGGTATTTGTGGGGAACAGAGGAATTCCATTTAATTACGTTTCTTTACGGGATAGGGGGGAGAGTTCAGGTGGAATCTTGCATAATGCCCATTAGTACATTATTTCAGCCAATGTTCATGAAGAAAGAATTGTAATTATTCTTGAGCAATGCAAAATACACTGTGTCTATTCTCACGAATGAAACTGGGTCTCCGGAGCTAGTGATCATTTTTAACCTTTTAAAAAAGTTAAAACTCGTAACCTGTTAAAAATACTCTTTCATTTCATAGTAGCCGTTCTGATACCAACAAAATGAAAAATATCATCCATTGAGGTGTTTAGCAAAAACACGTTCTTTACGAGATCAGTAGATAATGGAATTGTGACGTATTAGTGTAAAAAACTTTTTCGTCAGATCTAAATTCGCTTGATTTAATATTTTCAAAAAGTGTCCCATTTGTTTCATTCGGTATGGTGCCGATAATTACGTAAGTTGGGAAGGTTCATATTTTGAGGATGTCTGAAAAGGTGAGGACGGTTTAAAAAATCGGAAATTTTTAACTAACCTGAGGACCCGGGATAGATCCCCGGTGGTCTTCGAAGTGCCAACATTTTTCCAAGCCGTGTGATTTTTCGGATGCTGGGTTGTCTGAAAAACCATAGATGGTGCAAGGACCCCTGACCCCTTCTCTCTGAATTGTAAATGCCATTCAACCTTAAGGATTAGTGCAAGGTGTGATTATCCTTGCTCATCAAACCAGACAGGGTTGATTGTTTGTGTGAAATTTGTTTAAGTACCAGTCATTATTCGCACTATTCCTCCGTCATGTGGTAGGATTTGATCGGACTTTGTCAAATATGCTATACTTTACTCGTAAGCTCTCACTAAAAGCACACAAAAAATCCTTAAACCCCATGCCCTACAATATATCAACATTTAGTGGTATATGCTGTATACGACGATACTTCATTCTTTATAGGCACAAGTGCTTTGGCAAAAATTCTAGGCACCGAACAGAATTTCACTTAGCGTCATATCAACTGAACCGAAGGAACATTTCCCGAAATGTTCCATTCGAACCGTTTCCATCGAAAATTTTTCCAGTTAACTAAAAGCGGGAGCACCTAGCGGCGAACTAAAACGGAGAAACATTTCCGGAAACATTTACCGTTAACGGATGAACTAGCCCAAGATGAACTGTTGTACTTTCTATTGTACCAAATGTTTCACTTAGTTCAAAGGAGGGAATAGTTCATTTGTTGAACTACTCAATCACACGACCCTTCCGTCTCTATTGGCGTCTCTAGACGGACGTGTTACAGTAGATGGGAGTTATCAGGAGGTGGATCGCGGGCGAAAGGAGGGTGAGAGGGGCGGAAGGAGGGCGTGTGGTAGAGGGAGGAAAGGGAGTAGGGGAGGTAGGGAGCGAGGCACGTCCGCCCGTGCGTCCTCGAATCAATTACTGCCATCTGGGACTCCGGTTACGACCCCTTTCCGAGCCGTGGAGCCGTAACTTGGGGGAGGGACGGAGGAAGTGAAACCGCAAAGGAGGGTGGGTGGGTAGAGGGGAGGGAAATATTAAGACGGGAGGGGTGGATATAGAGGTAGAGAGAAGGGGGGAAGTGGGTGGGAATTGGGAGGCGTGTCGAACGAAAGCGACATGAAAACAACGGTAACTCGGCGAAACATAAATCACGAGCGAGGGCACTTTTAGGCGGGAGGGTACCCGGATGCAGGACGGCCCGCCCGCGCTCCGCCGCCCCCGGTGACGGATTAGGGAAAAGGAGAGGGGGGTTAACTGGGGAGAGAAGGGAGGGAGGCTCAGAGCGGTTGGGTGGGGAACGTATATAAAAAGTGGGAAAAGATGAAATGGAAAAGGACGCGGGCGTGATGGAGAACACGATTTGGAGAGATCGTGGCGTTAAGCGATTTTTTTTCCGAAATATAAAAAAAAGAATTTTTTTCCTCTAATGGACATCCGAAAGGAATGAACGAAATATAATGCTTTGGGACGTGTGTTTTTTTTTAAAGGGCTTGGTTACTTTTTTTACAAAAAACTTGCGATTTTTTTCCTCCGAACCCTACCCTCTGGAAGCACTTCACCTCCGCTCGCGACCCCCTTGCCACATGCATATGGAAACCTTGCTCTGTTGCAGAGGATGCGGGGGAGTGCCTTCATATTTTTTAACGACCACCTGCGCGACGCACGTGAAACCGCGAATTATTCGACGGGAAAGAGAACGCAATGGAAGAGGGTGAAAGGTGAAAGTTGGTGCGAAACAAAAGGAAATTCCTGCACGCGGGGAGTGAGAGGGGGGGTGGGTGTCACAATATCGACAAGCAAGGGGGGAATAATCTAGGGAATAAAGAGCGCCGAGACGGGGAATGTCGCCCCTTCCGATGACATGCGATTCCTCCGGACAGTATTTTCCCCCAATGTCAACAACTCCTTTCTATTTCGGAGGGACTGATGACGAATTAATCGCCTCTAAATTGATTCCTCGAGTCTCCAACAGCCATAACCATATAAAAATCTGGAGCTCCGCTTTAATCTGTCTCCCCTCCGAACAATTGCTGAATCAAAGGCTTCGATGTAGCAAATCCTATACACACGAGCAAAAGTAAAACAGCCCGAAGTTTTATTTTACATTATTGAAAGATTAGAGAGTCCTCCTTGTACTGACAATCACACACTCAAACCTAATAGCGTGTATTATACGCATTAAAAGGATAATCATGGGGACTATTTCCAGAACCTTTCCATTGACTTATGCTCTTTCTATAGACCTCCAGACTCAGATGGAGAGCGTTTTGATTGGCGATGGGATGTCGGAAGACTGTAACAGAGGGGAGATTGTCAGGCAAACGAGGAAAGGACAGGAATATGGCAAGCCCTTTCGATGTAATGAAGAGAAGAAGAAAGAATGCAGAATTGAAGAGAGGCTTCGAAAGCTTGGGGACTTCAAATGTATAAGATGTTTTCATGAATACCGTGCATGCAATTTCACTGGGATTCATAATCGTGCGAGTTACGCCGTAGTCCGCGAGGTATAAAGCCAAACTTTAAACATTACGTAGAGTGTTTTACCTCGGAAAAATGTGTAAGAGGACGCCTGGGTAGCTGAAAAGCGGCCGATTGTACCATTGGATGGCAGGTTGTGTTTTGTCAGTAGAGGCAAGGAAATGTACCGTTGTTCCATTGTACGATTCACTTCCATCCAAAAACTACCTTAACCTGTAGAATGCCAATGATAATATTAACAATATGTCCTTTTATGGGCACGTATCATTTTTCAAATCGTTGGGCGAAAAAAGCCGAATTGGGAGTTTTTGAAAGAGTCTAATCCATAATAATATTTGGTATCCTATTTATTCTCTCATCCTTTTTTTATCAAAAGTTTTCTCCGGTCCTCGAATATATGTTCTTCCAATTGTATGATTATGTTGGAACAGGAAGCAAAATCAAACCCGAGATTGATATATTAATTGGTTCGTATTGCCGGAATACGTAGGTATTCGTTCAGTGGTACCGTTGAGTTCTCATAAAAATTTTCATATTCTCGCATCATTATACGGGCGAATATTTACCTGGGTGCTCCCACGCTTCCCCTCCGCGCGAAATTCATGCCTCTGACTACCTCATCCTGGAGTATCACGGAAACCTGATCCCTCGTTCCACCTCCGCCATATTTCGATTCTGCGAATTCATGAGCACATTGGGGTCGTCCTCCGAGTACTTCGAACCAGGGCAAAATATTTCTGCGAAATTAATGTGATGGAGTTCATCAACGGGAAATCGAGATCATCATTGGTACTTAATTAAATTTTCCACTGTTATCATACCAAAATCGCTATTTTTTTTCTCCCGACGGCGAAGTGGTGACGCCTCGTGAAGTCTATACACGTGTCATTGTTCCTATTATCACTTTAACAATTGAATAACTTTCTTTTTTGTTTAAATGTACTATCGTGTATTGAAGATAACGATCGAGATGAAAAAGACATTGATAAATTTTTACTTCTGATCTTTCTGGTTTTTTGGGGTCCTGCTAATCGAGAAATTGAAACATATTTATTTTCTATGGTGACATTGTGTTTTAAAAACTATAAAGAGACCATTCATTTAGATTTAGTTTCCTTTATTTGGTTATATGCTTTGCAAAAATGGTACTTCATAATTTTTTTAATTGTTACATTTGATATTTGAACATGTGCATAAAACACTTCAACAAACCACTTTTAATTATCTTAGTTGGAATTTAAAATTGAAGTTTCGAAGTTTTTACAGATCATCCCATGGGGCATGTTTATTGAGACACAGTCTCGCTGTTTAGCGTCGGAAGAACATTGTCAAAATCATGATAACGAATCCTACTTTACCCATATTACGAATACCAGCATCCGCGATTTGGGACGCAGAGCAAATAATTTATGATCCCTTCCTAGAGCGCGCAATAGAAATGCACATCGTGCCAACTAAATTGAAAAATTAACAGAAAACAGATGAAACAGAAGATCCGTGTTCAGCAAGTGATGCTGTATTGACACAATAATTCTCCCATTTCCCAATACTCCTGCATTGTTACTCTGGCGATCACCGTTGAAAAAATGGATTCGAAATCAAGGTTCAAACGGTTATTCACTGGAGATATGGCGCCATTGAGTTAGGCTTGATTTGGAGTTCATACACCACTCGCGTCGCAATTTGAGTTTTTCGAAAAATGATCATTTAATGGCGGCTATAAATGAACAGCTGGACAACCAAAAAAACGTGTTTGTCGTTTAGATTGCTGTAAACATTCGTGAAAGCTTTTAAGTAAAATGAGACAGCTTTAAGAAATAACCATATTTCATGGTTCTTATTTCTGCTTGTATGACAGAGTGAAATTGAGTAACTACTCGTACCTAATGGAGGTGTCAGGGACTACCATCTATCTTTTTAAGTGGGAGTATATATATATTATATACACGTATATATGTATATATATATATATATATATATATATATATACTACAGTCCTATCTTATCTTCCGAAGAAGACGGAGTTCGAGTCCGTCGAAATTATCAAGATATTATTGTGAGTGTTCTTTTTATGTGTTCTCGTGCTGTGTGTTGCTGTCTAAGTTTTTTATTCAACACTTTCGTGTTACTTCGAAGAAATCATCTATACACACACACACACACACACACACACACATATATATATATATATATATATATATATATATATAACATAAACACAGTAATCAACCCGAAGGTCGGTTTAGTAGGTGATGGTAGAGCTCACCCGTGTACCAAGCCCAACGGCGTGTGAATATTCACACATCAGGGTAGGGGGGCCAGTTCCTTTCCCTGTGCCGGTTATGGTTTCCCAGGAAGATCTGGTACCCGAAAAATCAACTAGCTTGGGTGGAGCTGCAGGTGCCCAAAGTGCCTAGCCCGGGAATCGAACCCGGGACCCTCCGGTCAATAGTCCAACGCTCTACCCGCTAGACCACCGCGACCCGCATATATATATATATATATATATATATATATATATATATATATATATATTCACACATAGAAATAGATATAAGGAAAGGGGATAGGAAAACACATAAAAGACGAACACAGGAGAGGTGGGGAAGGCGGATTTGAGCAGAACACATTACAGATATTTTTACGTTTGAAATTGAATAATTTTTTAAATAGTTAAGCTGAGAATAAAAATATTTTTTCACGATTTATCCTAATAGCAAGTTATAACATTATGAAATACCAAAAATAAAATGCATTTATCCACAAATTAAAAACCCTCATCATGTGGGTGACTATTAAACAATCTGTTCCCATTAAAGGGGTCAATATTCAAGTGATTTGGTTTGATAGCATCTGCTATTTTTTCCGTGCTACAAGTCATTTATCTAAAACTATCCAAAAGAGAAAATAGATTACGAGGGTCATCCGGAAAGTAGTATCCGTTCGTGCCGCATGAAGTGCTGACGACGCGAGTAGCCGCTGGACGAGGTCAGATAGCTTCAGTGGCTTGTCTGCCTTCTCTGAGCCAAGTTGCGTGACGCTAGCATTGCCTGTGTTGTTTCTGTGATTGTTTACAATGCTTAAAAAAATTGAGAACGCCGCCAGTTGTGAAGTGAGGGCAGTGATTAAATTCCTCAATGCAAGAAACGTTCGCCCATGTGATATTCATCGCCAATTAAAGGAGGTGTATGGAGACAATGTAATGGACGAGTCGTCTGTTCGGCGGTGGTGTCGCAACTTCAACATGGGGAGGGGGAACACACACGACGATGAGCGTTCGGGGAGACCGTCTGTCATTACAGACCAACTGGTGAGCTCAGTTGACGAATTCGTGAGGAACGATCGGCGCGTCACAATTGATGACATCTGTGAGCATTTTCCCAATGTTTCTCGAACAATTGTTCATGAAATTGTTAAACACCATCTGCATTATGCAAAAATTTGTGCAAGATGGGTCCCTCGCATGCTTACAGATGAGCACAAAACCAAGCGTATAGCTGCAGCACTGACGTTTTTGGGACGTTATTCTGATGAAGGAGACTCTTTCTTGACTCGCATAATTACTGGTGACGAAACATGGGTTTGTTATGCATCACCTGAGAGTAAACGACAGTCAATGGAGTGGCATCATGCTCATTCACCAAACAAACCAAAAAAATTCAAGACAGTTCTGTCCACCAGGAAACTCATGGCAACCATTTTCTGGGATCGACGAGGTGTATTGCTTATTGATTTTATGGCCCGTGGAGACATTATTAATGCCAATGCGTATTGTGAAACATTAAAGAAATTACGGCGGGCAATACAAAATCGGCGGCGAGGTCTATTGTCTACTGGTGTCATTCTCGTTCATGACAATGCCAGGCCTCATGCAGCTGGCATAACACAAAAACTTTTGCAGCAATTCAAATGGGAAACTTTCGACCATCCACCGTATAGCCCGGACTTGGCCCCTTCAGATTTTCATCTCTTTACAAAGCTTAAAGACTTTTTGGCAGGAAAAAGATTTGACAGCGATGAAGAACTTAAAGGAGTGACCCTGTATCTCAATGAGCTGGCGGCGAAGGACTATGCAGCAGGAATACAGAAACTTGTCACACGTTATGACAAATGCCTTAATTTGCTTGGAGATTATGTTGAGAAGTAGTTTAAAGTATCCTCTTTCAAATAAAATTTTTTATGTTTGTTAATATTTACTTTTGTGTCTTTATTTCACGAACGGGTACTACTTTCCGGATGACCCTCGTATATTTATAAATAAATAAATATATATATAAATATATATATATATATATATATATATTCAAACTTGAAAATCCCGCCATACGGCGCACAAATATTCATTCATTCAAACAGAAATTGGTATAAGGAAAGGGGATAGGAAAACACCCACCAAAGGATCCCGGATAGGGAAATATTTTTACTTTCGTGATCTGCTCAAAAACCGCCTTCCCCACATGTCCTGTCTTCGCCTATTATGTGTTTTCCTATCCCCTTTCCTTATACCAATTTCTGTTTGAATGAATGAATATATATATATATATATATAATTTTTTGTGTGTAAATACAGTATAGAAAAAACTATATTTCTATGTATCTAAACATAAAGTTCTCTTGTCTACCGATTGTGGATGGAGGACAGCAGCATAATATTGATATTTCGAAAATCGTAGATTTTTCGGCATCATACGAGCAATAATTAATGTTTCTACATGTATCATGTTGCCCTGACATTGAACATTGGTTTCCCAGCAAATGTTGCAGAAAATAATTATTCGGGGATGCGGATATAAAGTAGGATTCATAAAGGAGAAAATTATGAGAAAATAATATTTGTCGCCTTAGAGTGCCCAACTGAAATCAAATGTTACGGACTCACATGCTGAACATTAATAAAACATACCATGGTATGCAAACTTTAATGCAAAAAGGCCACGCCACAACATACACCAATAACCGTTAGAACGCTTTTATAACTCGTATTAATTCTTTTATTACTACGCGTTTTCATTTGTTATCTCTAAGTCAGGGTAAGCGGAAATATTCATCTCTGGCAAAGTGAGACGCTTCATTCAGGAATGATAATGATGTGTCTTTCCTAGAAATTTATCGGTAGTTAATTGCATCCTTGCGTCCCTCCTTTCAATAATAGGGATGAAAACTTCTAATGAGCTTACAGTGCAAGAATTATTTTAACGACTAACATAAAATTTTCCCCTCGTATTTTTTAATTCATCAAATTGTTAGGTTGTTACAGAAATTTTCTCATATTTGCGATAATAATGAACAGGCGACCTCGGTGGCGGCGGGGTAACGTCCTTGTCTTACAACCAAAGGGTCGCGTGTACAATTCCTGCCTGGGAGTGTTTTTCTCCACCAAGGTTTGGGGGTTAATAGTCCGATGTAAAGGCCAAAAAGTGCTGTTTTCGATCTAAGGCTAAATAAATAAATATTTGGCAAAATTAATTTAATGCTACACATATTATAGAATTGTAGAGGTAAAATTCTAATCAATAATCTTCAACTTTTATTTCACTGTGAATAAATTAAGATGAAATGCACGGTTAAAATTGTTTTGATATCTTGTTTAAATACATGCACATAATTTGCTAAAATTGTTGAATATTTACATTATTTTTCAATACTTAATGCAATAAATTCTATCCAGGCATCTACAATATATTTAATCTTTAAGTATATTTTCAGCTGTTGTCTGCTATTGCATCAATGAGTATTTTTGATCAACTTATCACCAATAGATAAATATTACTAATATTAATATAGTTACAGTGTCTAAATATTCAGAATCGAACTAGATAAAAAGATGGTCATAACCGAGAGGCAATTAAGACTTCTGCATCTTTCTCTAATCTCTGAGAAACGGGTCGGATAACAAATAGGTAAAACGGTGAAGTATGATGTGAGGCATTTAAGAAAAATTACGGTTTAATATTCACCGACGCCGGAGGTTCAGGTGGCCTGCAACATGATAATTGTGGGACGTCGCGTTTCATTTCCGCGCACCCTCCTTGCCAATTAACCACGTCGGCGTGCTCATCAATAATCTCTCATCGCGCCGTGGACCATCTCGCCCGCCCAGTTGGCCCAGAGAGATAGTGGGAATGCATCGGAGGTGGGCGCCGAAAGTTAGCGCTCTCACATCAATCGACGAAATTGTTATGTGTGAATTCGATTTCCCCGTCGTTTCAAAGTTGTTCCGACGGGTTTATGGAGCGCGTAAACAGCCGAGGATGGCGAGATTAACTTCGAATCGGAAGCGGACGGGGATTCGGGACGACGAGGATAGGCAAGCTGAGGATCTAGGGCAAGGGTGGTTATTTATACCCCTACATACTCCCAATCGAATGAACGAGGGCCATCGTTCGTCAACCATTCACAGGAACCGGTGCTTATGGGTTGATGAATGGCAGTGGATGACCCAG
The DNA here is from genome assembly GCA_037158775.1 of Hetaerina titia. Lineage (NCBI taxonomy): Eukaryota > Metazoa > Arthropoda > Insecta > Odonata > Calopterygidae > Hetaerina > Hetaerina titia. Next base: position 100,190,201 of record CM073770.1, on the reverse strand, counting down.
GTACGTCGATAACCGATAACCGATAATTGATAACTAATTAGGTTCTTATCCTGGTAGTTTTAGTTAATTGACTCCTTGCTATCGATAGCTGCGATTCTGATCAATTAACTGTTATCTAGGTGACGGTGTCTAGGTGAAGGTACCAAGGTTTCCTGACCTTGATACCGTTACCGAAGATTTCTTGCAGTAGATAGAATTTCCATCTTAAATTTAAAGCAGACTCAGTCAAAAGGAAAACCTTCGACGGCGCATATATGTATATTTTTATATATTTATTTATTTACATTTAATGCACATATAGTATAAGTGTGTGTATGTATATAGGTATGTATACATTGCGTATACATGCATGTATATAGGTACATACAGGTATATACATACTTATATATACAAACATATATACATAAGCAATATATATTATTCCTGCCCATCTACCTCCTTTCATCCTCCGCCACACGCTCTTGAGGCGGTCTGAGGGACATTATGGAGATATTTTTGCGCCAAAGATTCCCATGAAATCTGCGGGGAGCACGCTCAGGCCACGCATGGAAATTGCCCCGAAAGACACGGGAAGTGGGCAAGGCTCTGCCCATAGGCCGTTTTTGAGGGTGCGATCCTCGCCTAGGCACCAAAAACCGACCCGGGCAAGTCTATTTTGAACAACGACCGCTTTTAAAGGTTTTGAAGGAGAGTGTGACTAAAATCCTTGAAAGAGCGAACTTCTTCCCTTGGGAATTTCGCCTTTCTCTCCAAATCCACTCGTTCGACGACGGTGCTTTCCCAACGGTGGGTGCTGTTTTTTTGCTCTTCGAAGGCCCACAAGCTATCGAGCGAACCTCTACGCTTATGAATATGCATGCACATAAATTGCACCAAAATCAATTGTCCGAAGAATGGCGGGAGAACTCGCCCGGGGGCAGATGTGGTGTTGTGGGGAAGGAGACCTTTGGAGAGGAGTGCCTCCTGGGAAGTTACGTAGTTCGCCGGCTCTGCCTCCCATGGGTCGCCCCTGGCAACTTAAAAGTCATCAGTCACGTGAGGAAATTGGGGGGCGTTACTTGAAAAATACTCGAAGGCGGATGAATTCTGGCCTCGTCATAGAGAATCGGTAGGTTTTCCTCTAGTACTAAATCTTTTTACGTCTCCTATCATCCGTTCTTGCATGAAAGGCTTGGCAATAAGTACTTCTAAGGTGGCTTTCCTAAATGTTTTTCGCTTTGTTTACTTTGATAAACAATAGTTTAAAAGTCATAGATACAGTTCTTCAATCAATATTTCCTCACCAACGCGACCAATTGCTCATAATTTTTTTACTGTTCTCCTAAAATCTTTGAATTTTGAATCTCAGCCACGATCTGCATGACACCATCTCTCCCACATTGGGGGTGGGAGAGATGGGTAGAAACGGCAGGCCAAAGAGAGAGTTGGGTGCTTGTGGCTCTGTTTTGTTAGGAAGCACCCTCCTAACCGCATTAAAGAAGCTTCTGACCCTATTGTCACGGCTAGTGCTCTCCTCTTCGTGCACGGTGGTGATCGAAGAGGGCATTCTCCCTGCTTGAGTCCGAATGTCCTTTGGCAATCTCTTCCCATACGATTGTAACTCCTTTATGGAGATACTTTCTTCTTTCTAGCAAGACGAAGCGTCTCAAAACATCTTTTCTCTTACTCTTTCACCATGCTTATCTCCAAGGTTCCATTGCTTCACTTTGGTCCATGTTTCACTTAACTCTGGTGTGATAGTCCAACGGGTAGAGCGCTGTGCTATAAGCAAGTAAATTCAGACTTCATTCCGGTCCACAACTCTGGGTGACGTCAAATTCACTCAAGCAGTGTGATTTTTTCGGATACCGTATCACTCTGGAAAACCATTGAACTTCGTACAAGGTCACTAATATTAGATAGCGTTTACGTTAGCCTACTAGACCATTGTAAATAACAAATGCGTGGGGGTAGACAACATTTCAGCGGAACTACTTAAGGTTCAAGAAAAGGTGGGAGAAAGGGACTGGATCTGGACTGATGCTAAGAATGTATAAGGAATCTGGGCGGAAGACTTTGTGAGATCAGTGTTAGTTCCTATTCGAAAAAAGGTAATTGCTACATGGTGTGAGGATTATAGAACAATAAGTTTGGTTTCCAAACCGGCTGAAGGATTAATTAAAAATAGCAATTTTCCACAAAAACAAAATTTAATGCGGCCGGTTTCTATATTACTACATCATCATTAGAACCTGATGATGATGTAGTAACATTGAAACCGGTCGCATTAAGTTTTATTTTTGTGGAAAATTGCTAATTTTGATTAATCATGATATTCCACCATATCACGTCTCTTTTTAATCGGCTAAAGAATTTCTCAGGATCACCAACAAAAGGAAGGAGAGTAGGGAAAATGATTACTTATTATATTATCAGTTTGAGTTAAGGAAGGAGAGAGGTACGAGTGATGACATTGCAGTAATGAGATCACTAATCGAGAGGAATATAGGATACAATCCGAACATATATGCCTGTTTCGCAGATTTCGAAAAAGTGTTTGATAAAGTGAATTTCGAAAAACTAATAAGTATGTTGAAGAAAATAGGAATGGATTGGAGGGACAGGAGACTGATCCGCAACCTGTACATGTCTCAGACTGCTCAGGCGCGAGTGGGGAACGGAGTGTCCGGATGGGAAGTGTTAGGAAGAGGTGTAAGGCAGGGTTGCCCATTGTCACCGGTACTGTTCAACGTATATGTAGAGGAAATGATTAAAGAGGCATGGGAAGAACTGGAGGTAGGAATGAAAGTCGGAAGGGAATTCGTAAAATCGGTTAGGTTTGCTGATGACGAAGCATTAGTTGCTCAGTCAACCAAGGTTTTGCTGAGTGAATTGGAGGTTCAGTACGATAGATATGGGATGATAATCAATATTAATAAAACAATGGTTATACGATCTTTCAGAAAGGAATAGGCTAAGCTAAACAAAAAAATAGAAGGGAAAAAATAGAGCAGGTAGAACAGTTTACATATCTCGGAAGTGTTTTGGACCAATACGGTCAAAGCAGTAGGGAAGTAAGGAGAAGAATTGCGCTAGGCAAGGAGGCTTTCTCAAGGAGGAGGGAGTTGATGACGGGGACGTTGAGTAGGGATGTAAAGACAAGACTCGTAAAAACTCTGATCTGGAGCATAGCTATGTACTATGGAAACGTGGTCACTGAAGCAGGAGGATAGACGTAGATTGGAGGCTTTTGAAATGTGGGTGTGGAGAAGAATGGAGAAGGTGAAATGGACCGAAAGAAAAACAAATGACGAAGCACTAAGTATGGTGGGCGAGGAGAGGGGATTGTTGGAAGAAATTCTATGGAGGCAGAAAAATGGATGAAGGGCGTAATGATTGACAGTGGGAAGTTGAAGACTGTAATAGAGGGGAGAATGTTAGACAAACGAGGAAAGAGCAGGAGCAGGATAGGGATGTTGAATGGGATGAAGAGAGGAAGGAAGTACGCAGAGATGAAGAGGGACTTGATGTTGAGTGGAATACTGGATTTTGTTTTATTAGGAATCACAAAAGTATTAGTTGTCGTTGGTAGTTGTATCCATCCAAAACTTACCTTTACCGGTAGATTACTTAATAATAATAAAAACAACAGCAAAATAATCACCAGACAAAATGAAATGGAAATTATGTACATATTGTGAAAACATATTTGGTAAAAAAAGACTGAATTCAGTTTTACTTTTTATCTTTTTATTACATAACCTGGTTTCACCAAAACAATGTCAAAATCATATGTCACCTACTGATGATAGTTTTTTTGAATCCGAATGCATAGTAAAAATACCGTGAATACTGTGTTTTTTTTGTTTGACCTTCCAAATCCATTCTCGGAAGGTCATACAACACGAAAATCTGGTGTATTCCATCATCCTCATCCCAAATTAAAGCAAGTAACCAGATCCCTTATTATGTCCCCGTAGGCATGTCTGTGAAGAGGCAATAACTATCCCAAAAAACGGTTTCAGTTGCGTCGGTCGATTTAACAGCCATTTGAAGTGGCGATGTTCACCGGGGAAGTGTCGCTCTTTCGGAAGTCTCACGAGTAAACGGGAAGAACGTCTGAATACTGGTCTCCTTCGGAAAACTTCACCCTAAAACAGGATACTTGAGACTCCCGCTTCACTAGGCAGGAGTGGGTAAACTCGAAAAACACCCTTTCGACGATAAGGAGTCTTCGTTCTCGGGGAAAAACCCGCGAGCCCCGCTCAACAACCTCTTCCGAACTTCCCAACCTTGGTTACACCCCAAGTTTTGTCAATTCAAGAGGAATTTCCTCGGAGGAAATGGGATTCAATTTTCACACCTGCAGTATAGCATGTGGAAGCGCCGTCTGAATTTCGTGCTTGTCATACCACATTCGCAAGGTTATATCAGATTTTTTTTTTAATGATTAAAGAGCGACGGATTGTAGAAGCCGAATTCGCAGGCGAAACGCCATCTAGCAAAACTTACGGCACCAAGCACACGTTTCCGTCAGTATTCAAAGGAGTTGTAATATGGCCAGACCGGAATGTTTAACTCCTTATTTATTTTCTTCGTAATAGTCCTCCAAAAACTAATTACCACACACAACCAAGGGAACAACGATGGAGTCAGTGGCGTCTCCAGTCAATCTTCAATCTTCCTTTTAAAATTCGGATGGATATAATTTTTTAGACATTTTCTTGACACAGAAAGCTAAAATTCATTTTACATTAAATTCGTAACTAATGGCGGTTATTTAGACACTGCAACGCACCCTGCCGGAGATAATTCAATGACCGGACGACAGCTTGCATTCATTATTGGTTTCGGGCGTTCATCATTATTAATTTTTAATTACATTAAAGCCAAAAAATATTCTTCATGGCAGACGGGAAAATCTCCCTCACAACACCATTGAATCCGTAAACGATGTTCGATGATATTTCCGTTTCCCGAACAGATTTGTGATGAGAATTACGCGTGAATACACTCTTGTTAGCACATGATAAACCCATTGATTAAAAATTCGATCCTTGTTGGCGTTGCATGGATACACCTATGGCCACAGCATAGCAAAGGACGAAAATAGGGGGATCGGGATGGTAAGGTGTATATCGCACTGGCTTCCCAACGTGTGGGATTGGGATTTGGGTTCGAATCCCAAATGAGGCAGATTTTCTATCAGGGTATCCCGATCTCTACTTGAGGTGTTGAGTGGAGAGCACTTTGATTGAGTACGATGTCCGTCGGATGGGACGTTAAAACTGTGGAACCCTTGGCGCCTTTCGTTAAGAGTAGGCTAATGTCGACGCCGGGTTTCTCTCAATCCTTCTCCCTTTCCCATTCATCCCAAGTGGTGCAAGTGACCTCAGCTGTCGGTCGGCTCTCCTATTACTACTACTTGGACAAAAATATGTTTCGAGACGTATAAATGTTGAATATAACGACCAAAACAGCAGCGGCGTGCAATTTCCTTCGACTTCATTTCATTGCATGAAGCGGGACTGAAGTCACGCGTTCGTCACGATGAGAAGGAACGGCAGGTCACATCTCGTGCAGCCTCGGTGGAAAGTGGTGGGTCTCATTCACCGAAGACTCGCCAGGTAGGAGAACCAAGTCATCAGCGAACGGACGTAGTCTCCTCACGTTATTCTAAAGCAACCAATGGGTGACCTTTTGTAAACTTCATGTTGAAATTTTGGACTCCTGGAAATTCTGGGATATTATTTAATGGATCTTATTAATCTCCTACGAATTAGGGCGAATACAAAGCGGTCACCGAAACTGTTTACTGTAGGTTTGTTTTTTTTCTGATCGCCTGTATTAAAACTTGAAAACGAGTTAAATTACGCACTCTAAAATAATCAGATACCTAAAATACTATTTTCAACGTGTTAAAAAGAAATAGGGGAACACAATTTTTAGACATTTGATAGAGGATTTTTGTTCAGTCTTTGAAACAATAACATACTTTATAAATATAGAATGATCGTAGCTACTACGGCCGTGAATCAATAAAAAAGAGATAGCCAAGACCGTAAACTTATGTTTACTTAAGCATACGGTCTTTGCTATCTCGTTTTCCATAACATACTTTGCTTAAGTGAAATTGATGGAAAAAAGAGCCGATATTCAAAATAAAGGCTGAAAATAGAAAATTCAGTTCAACAATAAGGGAAATGTTGTAGCTATGAATGCAGGTCAATTTCAAACTGAATGGCAATAAAATTAACACACGCATCACACCATAAGACCACTTATCTCCAGCATGGCCTCAACCTGTGAATAAGGGAGATGAACCAAAGGGAAACAAAATCCATTTCAGACCTTAAAAGAGACTCAGTAGCTACTTTTCGTCCATTCAACATGGTTCTCGGTTAATATAATTTTCTGTCCAACGGCAGAAGGACAAAATATAGTTTAAATGTGTTTTTTAATTTAATCAAGTCCGTAAAATCAGCCGTTGATGAAATATAAAACACCTAAATTGGTCTTTATGTGAACTTCAACCACGAATCAAGCACCGAAATTAACTTAATTTGTGTCAGAATATATTCCAAATGGCAACGCTTTAATATTTAATCAATGAGAAATTAGCTGCATGTGATCCAAAAAAAATGACCGTTAAACACGTTGAAGGTCACAATCGTCCAATGAGCGCCGTTAATGTTCACTGATGCTCTTATTTTATTTCGGGGATTTTTTTGTCGCTTTTGCGACAATTTTCGTCATTTCAAAAGACATACTTATGCCTACATAATAGCGTGTTGGCCCGAGGACACATTTGAGGAGGGGTACAAAGAAATTAGCCAAGAAATTTCCGTTACATAAATTGCTTAAAGGTAAATAATTTACAGAGAATTTATGTTATTCAAATTATAAAGCAAATACGGTTGCAAACAAGTTTTAATGCACTATAGATTTTAGATTTTAACTCATAGCAGTTGATCGAGACCAGCCGATGGTGGTGATAAGTGGTGAGAGTATTGTATAGTGAACACCACGTAAATAGCCACTTAACAAAAAAATTAAACCGTGAACGATTTCAATGCAAAATTCACTATTCACCAATAGGAAACGTAAAAAATACTCTTAATACAAATAATGTTTAAATTCTATCTAGCTTATCTAATTTAAAAAATAAATAACCACATACATAGAGTCCGAGTCATTCCCTTTCATACAGGTGTAAATACCTGTAAATCCTTGAGGAGAGCCATTACTGCCTTACTGAATAGTTATCAATAGAACTATTTTGGTGTTTATGTAGGCGTAAAGGGTACATTACGGTCCAACGGTTCTTTTTTAAATAACCATACTCTTTCAAGGTAGACACTGTAAGAAAATCCTGATTTTTTGACGTCAAAGGATACTCTGTTTGTCTAATATATTCCACAAATCCAATATGATCTGCTCGATTCCGCCTTCCCCACCTCTACTGTGTTCGTCCTTCATGTGTTTTTATCCCTTTTCCTTATATCTATTTCCATGTGAATGAATATTTGTTCACCATATGGCGGAATTTCGTGTTCGTATATAAATATGATGTACATAAATAACAACATGTACATATATATAATATATACATATAAATGTACATATATGCATACATACAAACACACAAAGATATAAAACTAAGTCTTTGCCAGTATTTAATATAAATCTAATATATTAAAAAAAATAAATAACAATATCTCCGAACTAATTCTTGACCTTTCATACATTTGTTCATAAATATGTTAGTATGCGTGTTTATGACATGGAAAAATTAATGAATGAATTTTGACACACTCAAAGCTTTAAGAGAAAAACACAAGTAGCGGTTGATTAAAATATTAATGTGATATTTAAATAAACAAGGTTCCGATGGAAGTTCAAAAATTAAAATTAAAAATATCAATTAACAAACAAATCTCGATTCTTCCTGGGAATATTGATTTTTCGTAGAATTTCGTAATGATATACGGAATTATTTAGCATTCGTAAAAATATTTGGAAAAGAATATAAAATAATGGCCTTATCATATTTCACCGTGCTTACCAACTCTACGCATAATGTGTGTCATTTGTAATTCCACGATACTCGTCCATTTCTATGCTGCTTTTATCCTGAAAATGTCGCCCCGCAATTCCAAAGGTCACTCACTCTTTGAACCTTCTCTATCTGTACTATTCCATCTATTCCTCCGTCGGCGCTTGAGTTTCTCCGCTCGTTTTCCTCGCAGAGGAAGAGGTGACATTCGTGGTTGGAACATAAAAGGCGAATGGAATCCTCCCAGTCGTCGAATTCTCATCCCCCCCCCCACAAGTAATGGGCTCGTTTGACTCCGTGAGGTAGACGGCAAAGTGGGAAGTGGAAGTGAACAAATCCGGTCGGAATTCCTCTTCCAGGCGCTAAGGCTTCCACTAGCGGTGAAATATTCCACACATTTTTATGAAAGTGAAGAACATTTCTCTGAGGTTCTGAAAGCCACAGAATAGAGGGAAAATGAAGATATGAAATAATGACTCCCCACAACTTTTCTACGCTCCTAGCATCCAAACAAAGCACCAGATATTTTTGTACTCTCCTCTGTGGTTGAATTTTTAGGCGTGGTGAATCACGAATGTGTCTTTTTTTTAAGTCTTGTATTTTATTTAGATTGAATTAAACCTCCCTCAAAATGTCGTTCGCTCTAACGGGACCTCTCCAAGTTTAATATGCGCCGTGAATTTTGCCTGATACACAGCGTTTCACATTCGCACCCCTTTCCGAATGTTACCTCATTTAACTAACGTTCTTTTCAGCAATAATTTCGCTCCGCTTTCGCCACGAGTGAGTTTCTTCTTCTGAATCAGATTAATTTTTAAATAATTGGAGAATCGAATATGATAGATCAAATTAGGTCGAATTTCAATTACGGATTTAAATTATTTTTCCCTGCCACCAAATGAGTTGAATTAAATTAAATTAGTGGTTATTCTACCGCTATTAGCTGGAATAAAGATTCAATATTTCACTATGCGTAAATGTGCATGCATGACTTTAGCCTTAGACCTTAACCCCATGTCTTGGACACCCCAGAATTTACTTACCTGAGAGCAGGGGATAAGGAGTATTTTAAATACATGTTATGGATGAATAGTATCGGGAACAATTTTTTCCTGACGTAATTGCATTCGCACTGCGCAGGCTCGTGGTGGGGGTCTAACCTTCAACACGCGTCAAGCGCCAATCGCCTTCCAGCGTTCGTTCAGGCTGGATCGTGTTTTTAGTTGGTCCCTGCCTTGACTCGGTGCAAGCGCTAAATATAGCGAAAGATTGGACAGTGGTATGCCTTCAAATTTTATGTTGGACAAGAGAAATTGGGGACGAAAAGGTTGGGCATGATTTACCAAGTGTTCAAAGATGAAAGCATGTCACAAACTATAGTTTTTAAGTGAACCAACCTCTTCAAAGATGGCCGAGAGGGGGTGGAGAACGATCTCCTCGCTGGACGGCCGTCGACGTCAGGAACCGACGACAACGTGCAACGTGTGTTGTAAAGTTCCGAATTCATACAGAGGTTAGGTGGGCGTACGATCGCAAATCCAGTTTTTGGATGGGTACAACTATCAAATAAATATTTTGTAACTCCAAACAAAACAAAATCCAGCAACCTACTCTACATCAGGTCCCTCTTCATCTCTGTGTACTACTTTCTTCCCTTCACCCCGTCCAATATCCCTATCCTGTTACTGCTCTTTCCTCGTTTGCCTTACATTCTCCCCTCTACTACCTTCTTCAAAATCCCACTGCCGCTAGAAACACCTTTTATCCATTTTTCCTGCCTCCACCGGATTTCTCCCTACAAACCCCTCTCCTCACCCACCATCCCTAGTACTTTCTTTTCCTTTGGGCCCATTTCACCTTCCACATTCTTCTACAGACCCACATTTCGAAAGCCTCCAATCTATGACTATCCTCTTGCTTCATCGACCACGTTTCCGCGCCGTGCATGGCTATGCTTCATATCAAAGTTTTTATGAGTCTTTCCTTAACCTTAATTATTTTAAATGCTAATTTCTGCACTAATTCTCTGTACTTTCCCTTCTAATCATTTGCAATCATACGAAGAATCACCAAAGGGAGTATGATTTAACTCAAAATTTCATCTACGGAGCGGAATTCATTCGGAAAGAAGGAATGGACGAGGTAAATGAAAGCTCCAATGCTAAAATGTGGATACGTTAACGTACGCCAAACATCCCAAAAAATGAAAATGTATGAAATGAAACCTCAAGGACCAAATCCATTTGGATGCATGATAATGCCAAATACTTGCCCAAATCCGTTCACTCATCATTCAAAAGCGTCTGACTAAGGGAATATCTGGCAAGCACCCTTTCGAAAATGGAAGCTCATTTGGCATGCCGGAACACCAGATTTAACGATCCCCTTTTACGAAACAGAAGAGCCTGCAATCAAAATTCACGGATAATAACGTGAGAATTGGCATCTCCCCTTAGAGAATTTTCAAGCATGACATTACTCCTAGCAAACAAAAAAATTAATTCAAATAGCATACGCAGGACATATCCAGAGCACCAAACAAATAATCTTAATAAAAGTTAACTTAGTGCAATTTGGCACTAACTCTAGACTTCTTTATTTCGGTGATAAGGATTTTTCAAAATTTAAATGCATTTTTATGCGGTTAGGTAAAAACAAAGATGAGAAATTCGAATGAAAATAGAAATGATACAAATTCATCCTTTTAAATATTGAATAATCACTAACAGGTTAAGCAGTAGGGCTAGTATGCTTGTTGAAGACAACATGTTTGATTGTATAGCACAACAGACCTCAGTTTCCAGGTAACTTTTAAAAAATTATCCGGCAAAACTGATTAGTAATTTAAAAAATGCATTTCATAAACAGAATATCAGGGGATAGACTGATGGGATGGTAAGATTCGGCAACATGGATTTATAGCTCAAATTAAAAATCGATGTTCACCTTATAGTCTTCACAATAGTTATGCATACATAGGAAGGAAATACACGTATGCCATCAGGCTCACATTATATAATATTTGGGGGGTAAGAATTCTATAGGGCACACCATTAATTAGATGAAGTAATTGCGGTTGTAACAGGAAGGTGACATTTAATAGTGATGGAGGATTAGAACTCAAGAAAGGCAGAGGTGGCAGTGAATTAGAGGATTATGGCTTGGGCGCTTGAATGAATGAACGCATAGAGAGACCAATATAGTTCTGCAGCAAACAGGGGTTAATCATAATAAAAACTTGTTTTAGACACCAAAAACGGCTAGGGTATGAATTGAATGTTCCCATGGATTCAGTTGGATAGCAGTTAGTCTATATTATGGTCGTGTGCAGACACAAGAGAAGAATTATTAATCATTGAAGCAAGATAATAAGCATAGAATGGAGGCTTTTGAACCGTGGGTGAGGAGGATGGAGAAGGTGAGGTGGACAGAAAGGAAAACAAATGAGGAAATGCTAATGTCACGATGGGGTTGGAGAGGGAGAAATTAAGAGGCAGGAAAGATGCAAGCAGAGCATATTGATTGGCAATTTGATGTTCAAGACTATGATAGAGAGAAGAATATTAGGCAAACAAAGAAGAACAGGAATAAGATAGGCATTTTGGCACTGAACCAACTGCTTCCACCCACTGCTTTGTCTGCTGTTTCGTTTCTTGACGAATGTCCGACCCATGTCTTATCCATGTTGACAAATTTTCGCACAAATTCGGTAGGTTTTCTCTATTGAATAGGTCCAAACATTGCTGCTAAAATCATTTGCGCATTTGCTTTTGTTCGGTATTTAGCAAATGCTAAATACCCATATTCGATTTAATCATTTGCTTTCCTTTCTATCCACTTCACCTTTTCTATCCTTCTCCCCACCCATATTTCAAAAGCCTACACCTATCTAATCCACAACTATCATCTTGCTTCAATTAACATGTTTAGTCAGCAAAAAACAACATTCTTCTACAATAAACGATTAAAGAAGTTAATTCCTACACTCCTTCCCCAGAGTTCCTGTCATCCGTTCCCTCATCCGCGTGGAAACTTCTTCGCCTAACGCCATCCTTCTTCTTATATCCTCTACCACTTTGACGATTCTGTTCCACAACACTTCGAACAGATTCCAAGAAACTGCGGGAGATGCCGCAACGGTAACTTTCAACGGAGTAATCCGCTAATATCGTGGTGCCATTATGTAGTTTGTGTCCATCCAAAACAGACCTCTACCGGTAGGTTACCAAAAAAAGTAATATAGGAGTACATAATAGTCATACTCAATATGAGCCATGGTAGTCATGTAAATTATTTGGTGGTCAAGGGGGTAGAGATTTGAACTTATGTCCTTAGGGTCGGGGTTTCATGCCGGGGATGCCTCGGAGCACCCACAGCTTCACCCAATATGTGTGATACGGATACCTGATCTTTCCGGGAAGCCACAGGGGGATCAAGTGAAAAGAGCTGGCCCCCTAGCCTGATGTGGGAATTTCACATGCCGTTGGTCTGATTATAAGGTGAGTCCTATCTCCACCTATCAAACCAACCGTCGTTAGTATTACCGTGGAACTTACGAAGCCTGCAGATTTTCAGAGTTTCAAAGCTCTTAAATATGAAACTATGTATTATTGCCAAGCTCGTATAAGGTTCCCCGAATCAATCTGCTATCCAAATGCATTTGAATCTTTCAAGCTCCACACCACACGTCATCCGCCGTCCTCATCCAGATATTCGCACCAGCAAACTCCAACCGAAAATACCACCACTCCAATTCTTTATTGCCTTCATTTTCTCTTCTCCTCTTGTTCATTTTCTTTTCGCTCGTTTCCAAAATGGCTTCGTGAACACTCCAAAGCCATTTCGCATATTTTTCAGCTTCTCTCATTTATATCCATGCCTTTCTCTCACGACATTTCTGCATTCTTTCTTTCTTTCTCTTCGGAAAATTTCACATTACATCCAACGGGCTTCGTCCATCACCCGTCGTTTTCACGACCACCCCTTTCCCAACGCCCACTTTCCAGGGAACTCAGCAGTCATTCCCACAAAAATTCACAACACTCACTCACAACATCACTCGCACTTTTGTTTACATATTCTCGCCTCACTTCGGTACAATTTCCACCACGTAATACGAAAAGATCCGTAGCCGGAGAGGTTTCGACAAAATAGCACTGCTTTTATATTGTCATTCGCTACATAAACACATCATTTTATGGATAGCTGGCTTTTTTCGCATCTAACGGCCTATATCTTCAAAGTCAAGGCGTGTTCCGCGCGCTAAATGTGTCGGTTTAAGCCACAAGCACGATACAGTGCTAAAGAACGCGCAGGGATGAAGTCACGTAATTATTGGTGAACTTTTTGAAAGCATAGTTAGCTTTCGGAAAGTTGTCAGCAAAATACTTGACGTGGGATAAAAACCAAGAAAACATCACGCTGTTCATACGTAGGGATCAAATCACGTATGATCCGAGTAAGAAGTCAGGACTAACCTTGCATATGAAAACCACTTTCGGCTAGAATGCAGTCGCATGGTGTACTAAAGAAAAATAACGTTGATAATATAAGGTTGTGATGATTAATGTTCTAGGAATATACCTCGATATAATTAAGTAACTTCAGAGAGAAGACGAAATACACAAATAAAACGTGACTCAAAGAAACGCGAGAGAAAGAATAGAATGGTAAACCTTTAAAAGTGCTTCTTTAATTGCAACTTTAATTTAAATATTTGAGGGTATACCAGCCGCTGCACAAGTTTAAATTTCACGCCTATTTGTAAAAGTAAAACCTTTACGTTAAGAGGGAACAACACTTAGCTTTTCGCACCCCAAACATTAATGCATTACACCTGATAAAGTACCATTTATCGAGTCCCTTCCTTATCAAGTACACTATCAGCAACAACCAATCAATAAAACAAATATCACCAGGGAACAGAAGGCACAGGTCTAGAATGCATAAGGACTGTTTGCGGTCAAACGAGAGGACAAGAATAGGTCACCCGTCCTTGGGGTTATATTTCATTTGAAGTAATCCCATTGGCTGCTTCTTAGCGTGGAATTCCTTGTCCTCAAGCAGTTTTGATATCCTTCAATACATCTCCTTTGGCTACGTTGAAATCATTCTTCGACTGATCGCTGAGGAAACTTCTGCGATCAATTTTTCAATCGGTCAATTTGATGTTCCGTCTAAAACCATTTTTAAAGTCATACTACATGAAGAACTTATTTACAAAGGCAAACTCTATCAAAAGAATTTCTTTGGAATTTGTTGCGAGAAAAACGGCTTACTTCATAAGAACATGTTTCGCTGGCAGAACGATTTCAAATTTTCAAACAAGTCAGGCTATAATTTCCGAAATTTAATGCGACTGCGCAACAACGTATTTCAAAACTTGTCATATTTCTCAATAAGCTCGTCTCCCGTTATAATTTCGCCCCGTTCGCATTCAAACGGATATCAAAATGTTCTTATTTGACGCCGTCCTAATGGTTCAGTTGCTTTTATTCTTGTCGAATGCACGCAAGACCAAGCGAAATCACACTCACGGTCTCCGCCGAGGAGAGAACAGGGCAACAATGCAAGGGGTGGGCATTCGACCGAGTGGATAGGATGAATGGGTTGAAGTTCGGGGGGGCGGGTGAGAGTGGGGGTGAGAGGGGAAAAGGGGGAGCTAAGGAAGGGCGAACGAGAGGTCACCAGGCGAAAACGCCGAGGAGCAAATTTTCAGCGGAGACGAGGAGCGCTCTCAAAAGGATCATCGATCGATTAAGCTCAAACTCCGTGCCTGTCATTTTTCGAGTAAAAAAATGAGAAAAAAACATTAAAGGGATAGATTTGCACCTTTTCGAACAACTCGTGTTTACGTATCGACTCATACTGGAGTAATCACATATTGCTGATTTTCATGCGATAGTTAGCATTGACTTAAAACAGCTTCTTTGGCCAAACGCTTTCCTCCAAAAATACTAATCATAAATCCATGCACACTTCCAAACCAAGGAGTGCAACAGTCGTAGAAATAAAAAACGGCCCAATTGTAATGCAAAAAAATAGAGAAAAAAAGCCAGTGACGCGCAAAATCTCTGATTATCTCCCAAACGTTTCCCAAGTCGACATTTAATATTTTGTTTTATTTACAGGGAATGAACATGTTTATCCCCGGGTTCTTTCATTTTTTTTATTCGTCATGATATCCATGAGAGCCAAAAAATAGTGCATTATTTATTTAAGCTCTCAATTTAAGCTGTTAAGTGCTAAGGCCTTTTAAGTGTAGCGTGTAATACAGGTACGTACCTGTGCGTACGCATGTATACAGATGATTTGGTCGAAGTAACACGGAAGTGTTGAATAAAAAACTTTGACAGCAACACACAGCACGAGAACACATAAAAAGAACACTCCAACGTTATTTCTTGATAATTTTGATAGAATTTAGCTCCTTCTTCAGAAGATGCAGTAGAGCTAACTGCAGTTGCAGGGGAGGTGAGGTATGTGTGGGAGAGAGAAAGAAGGGGACGGGGGAAGGGGAGAACGGGTGATGAGGGAGGGGTGAAACAAAAGGGTTGGGGAAGGGGAAAGGGAGAAGGGAGGCCAGAGGGGAGCGGAGATAGGATACGAGTGAGATGGAGGATGTGGAAATAATTCACGAGCGGAAAGGAAAACAATTCGTTAACTGCGATTAAAGACAAAAACACACAAAAAAAGAAAAGAAACTCACAAGTATTTGAATTTTCGGTGGTCCAAGCTACCATTCTCAAGGAAAATAAGGGAGAAACACTAAACTGAGTTCCTGCCTTCTCTTCCTTGGGAATGGTGGCTTGGACCACCGAAAATTCGAATACTAGTGAGTTTCATTTATTTTGTGTGTTTCTATGTTTTTTTTGTCTTTTTCCGTTAGCGCTAGCTTAAAATATATATAGATGATGCGGAAGTACTCACGAGAGCAATATAACTTTTGGACGGAACAATATAACACAGAATAAAACAGATAACACGTAAAAGGACACTCACACTGTAGATGATTTGAGCTTTCGGCCTACTCCGAGGCCTTCTTCAGGTCAGACGAGATGTATACCTGAACATATATATGTTCAGGTATACATGCCACCAAACAACCACAAGAAGGAAAAAGGCGTTAGGATGTACGATGAGTTAGAGGATATAATCGCGTGTGTAACAAATGAGGAAGTACTGGAGATGGTGGGTGAGGAGAGAGGTTTTTTCGAGAAATCCTATGGAGGAAGGAAAAATGGATTTAAGGAGTATTGAGCGGTAGTGGAATGTTGAAGAAGGTAATAGAGGGGATAATGTTAGGCAAACGAAGAAAGGGCAGGAATAGGACAGGGATGTTGGACGGGATGAAGGGAGGAAAGAAGTACACAGAGATGAAGAGGGCCTGATGTAGAGTAAGTTGCTGGATTGTGTTTTGTTTGGAGTTACAAAAAAATATTTTTTTGATAGTTGTGTCCATCCAAAAACCTACCTTAACCGGTATATTACCTAATAATAAATAATAATATATCTATAAATATTAGATATTAAGCGCACATGCCTTTAATTCAATATCTGCGAAAATTTTGCTTAGATTTTAGCCGTTGCCATGGCTATATTCATTAATTTCCCACCTAGGATAAATGGAGATAAGATTATGTTGTCCCAGTGGCCGTTTGAGAAAAACTTATTTGCGATACATACCCCAAACGTTTATCTCAATTTTGTAACGCCACAAAATGTATTTTCTCTTATCCTTTGGAGTCTCTCTACTCTGAAAAAAAACTTTCTAATCCGTCCCTCTTTCCTCTTAAATCCTCCGTTTTTTCGTGATGAGATGAGATAACGCAATTAATTACCAATTCTTCCTCTGAAAAGCCGTGACCTTCTCCTTGATTGTCGGATTTTTTTGAGGGCTGCAAGCTCCTTGCGTCGGTCGGGCACCCTTCGTGGATAAAGCCAGTTAAGTATTGTGTAAACAATATTGTGAATGAATTCTCATGAAACAAGTGGTAGGCATTGGAGAAAGAAAGTTCAAGTCTAATCCTCCATTCTTACAGAGATATTTCGGTCGTAGTACAACGTGTTACGGTCGAAGGGATCACGAATATAAGATTAGAGAGATAGACTGCCAGACTGACAGGTTTAGAAAGTCATTTTTTCCTAGAACGATAAGAGACCAGAATGCTTTTAGTCGAAATTCCCCAGGAGTCAGTTCATTACAATAAGTATTAACGTACACGTTAGGGACTGTGCGAGAATATATATATATATATATATATATATATATATATATATATATATATATATATATATATATATATATATATATATATATATATATGTATATATGTATGTGTATGCATGTATGTATATATATGTATATGTGTGTATATATATAGATATATATATTTGTTTATTTTTTTCTAACAGGTTCCCCCCACCTTTCCTCATCTATTTGATAACCCCAACCCCGTCATCCCTTACCCTTCCCTCCTGGTGCTACACCCCCTGCCACACACCTTTTTTGGTGGCTCGCAGGGTATTTATGTAGATGAAGATGAGTGGAAACCTACTCTCAGTTAATTGTCAACATATCACCTCCTTCTGTAAATAAAAAAAACTCTCCAAGGATTGAGAAATAAGATTTTATTAAAAGAGTTTAGTTACCATTATTAGATTTCAACCTGGCAATAATGTTTCATAAAGAGATACATTTTCATCCGCATAACTACCCGGAATATTTTAAAGATATGGCAGTCATTCAGTTTATCTTGTTTGTCTAACATATCAAGCCCCCAAATGAACGTGATCTTACGTTAAACACAAAACTAGAAAAATTTTTCATATTTACCAATAGATATTGTCTAATAGATATGAATGACTGAAAAGCCATCGCAAAATGAATCGACAGCCCGGTTACAGATAGCTAAATAAGCAAATGTAGTTCTAAGAAGAAATAATATGACCTCCCTCTAGATAATAGCCTTCGCAATATCCTCCGGCAATGTTTGTTTTAGATAAGCACGACAGTAAAACTAAGGGAATATTGGGGCTCCTTAGAGCCCTTTACGAGAATGATCATCAAATTTTTTTTTCAAGGTGCGGACACTTAGTAAATTATTTTTATACTCCTCTTTCCCTCTTTTCTTTTCCTCGATTTCTAAGTTTCTTAACATTTTCTCATTGCGTTAGTAAATTTTGACTTAGTAATATATGCGAAGCCTATTGCGATGGTACAAGGAAGTGCTTCAAGTACAGGAATTTTTTTTTAAATTCACCAAACATCTTTTGACATCGAATTTCCTCCATAAATTTACAACCACATATTTACAAGGAGACCGTTTATTAAATATTGGTTATGTGAATGACTTACCAGAATTACATTCAATTAGAGCAACTATTTGAAGCCTCAACTGCCCCCAGCTATATGGTCTCATCGAAATTTCTAAATCATATCCAAGTTAAATCTTGGTTCACGTAAAAAATGTGAGTCAGTTGACTGCGTTCTACTTCAACCAATTAAGTTACTATCAAATAATGGTTTTTCTCAGTGTATTATCGTCTAATTCATCTATAAATGTGTATTTTCAATGATTTCCTGAAGCAATATATATATAACACTTTTGTAACTTTTTTGAAAATCCCACAGACGTGCACAATAATGTAAATGACACAAACACAGAAACACAGTCGACACAAACACAGAAACAGAAACACATTAAAGAGGGACTCACTGGGTCTCGAATTTTCGGTGGTGCCACCACCTTTCTCAAGGGGGTTTAGGAACAAAACTGAAGCAGAGGAGGGTCCGGAAGCAGTGGATGGAAGGAGAAGGGGGGAAAAAGGGGGAAAAGGGGGGTAAAGGTATGCGAGGGGAGGGGTTTGGAGGGGTAGTGTTATGCGCGAGAATTTTAAAAAAGGCGGGGATGATATGGAAGTTGTTGGGGGCGGAGGGGGATAAAATTATTTGGATAAAGGGGGAAATGAGTGTCTAATATTAATACCTGGGCGATTCCAGGAATCCAAGAGCCAGATGAAAGCTTTCTCTAACGTTTTGAGTTTCAGTGGAGGGTCTGAGGGTGGGAGGGACGCTAAGATGGTAACTTTATAGCATTGGCCAAAGGGAGTGTTGTGTTCGGAGGCATGTTTGGGGATTGGGAGCATACCAATAAGGGAGGAATTGTTACATGAGGCTCGATGATTATTAATTCTAATATTAAGGGGTGTGGTACAATGTCCAATATAAAAGGCAGGGCAAAGTTGGCACTTGAGTAGGTATACAATATTGCTGGAGGTACACAAGGAGTAGGGAATTGGTGGGAGAGAGTTAAAGAGCGGGTGGGAGAGGGATGGGATTCTGGTTTGGAAAATAGGACATGTTTTGCATCTAGGTTTATTGCAGAGTCTGGATGTGATTTGGGGACGGCGCGAGGATTTAAGAAGTGGATTGGTAGATTTTAGAAGATCTGATAGATTGGCGGGGCGTTTGAAAGTGACAGAGGGGCATTTGGGGAAAAGGTTGGTGGTGGAATTGTGGTTTTTGAGGAAAGAGTAGAGGTCTTTTAGGATAGAACGCAGAGATTCTAGGCCAAGGAGATACGTGGTACAAATTGTGTGTGTATATATATATATATATATATATATATATATATATATATATATATATATATATATATATATATATATATTACGCCTGTTAACCACATTCAGGAGGGAACCAAAAGAACTCAAGAAACCTTGCGTCTCCAAAAGATGAAGGGGACGGTGTCCTATATAATTACGACGTTCAAGGTCAGAGAACCCCAAGGGATTGCCGAGTAAGAAAATACATAACGGAAAAGAGGGCGAGTTGACAAAGACGACACTCATGATGGGGAAATAAAAGGTGCTTCCTTAGAAATATAAGTCCTGAGGGAGCAAGAAATATTGCTCCCAAAGAAGGTCGGGAGGAGAGTGGGATGCAGTTGGGCTGTGCGATGGATCGCGTACGGAGAAGAGAAATGTCACCGCGACGCGTAATTCATCGAGTAAACTAAGCTTGTTCCCCCTGGTGACTAGTAAGGCCACCGTACCGAATTACTCAGTTTCTGGAAACGAACTCAATTTCCCCCTTCTGGAAATCCTAAGGAAGAGCAGGCGGTATGAAAATAAAAACACTTGAGAAGTGGCCAACTTCTGTCACTTCTGCATATCACACTAGGTATATCAACTCGGTAGCACGCTCGCAATGGGAATATAACAAAAAGACAAATGAATAATTTTTAATGAATCCAACGCTACACAACTCAATGCTGATGTAATATATTTGAAAGCCACCCCTCTGTCGACATTTTCAAATTGTAATAATTTCAAGATTCCATGAAATGTTCAGTTTTTCAGGGGAAAAAATAAGGATTTCACGAACTTTTCATTCCATTTAGTTAATTCCAACGGCGAATGCTTAATAGTGTAAAATGCATACGTATTCCACCTACATTCTATTCTCTTTCAGATTATGTTGTCAAAGGAAGTCTGATTTCATATTAAATGAGTTTGTTATTTAATTATTCAGATGATTCTTCTGATTCGAGGAGACGGTTACTACGTTTTAAAATTTGTTTGGAAATTCAGATTTGGTAAAATATAATCTTCCTTATGCTATGTCCATTACGGTACATCCGAAGAGCATAAAATAATCTTAATATTATCGGTGCTTACAAAATGCGGACCAACCGACCACACATGGATAAATTTGACCCCACGGCAGGGCAGCATCCGAACCGTCATGAACAAACCCAGAATTTTTCCACTTTTAAATTTAACTTTGCTTCATCCCTGTAATAAAAAAGTTGATCTAGTTTCATCAAATGTTAATAACTACCGTTGATGAAAACTCCGCAGTAATTACTGTATCCATGACACGAATGCGTCGTATTCTATTATTCCGGTGACTAAAGCCAGCAAAGACAAGTTTTAAATCACTTCTTCCATTGCATATCTGAGCTTATCTGGTAATAAATGCGACATTGCTGAGATCGCTGCGCCGGAATACCCTGTGACTTTCTTTGCAGAGCCAATTTTCAGTCATTATTAAAATTAGGACGAAAGAATTCGATATTCGAATGAGGAGAATATAATTAGAGAAATAAAAGTTTAACATATCTGGAGTAGAATTATTAATAATACAATTTGAACGACCGGAGAAGATTTCAACTGCTTTTGTCAGAGAATTTGTATGAATATTCACATCGAAATTTAAAACTGAAAAATATTACGTACTAAAGTCGGAATGCTCGCTCAATTAAAATAACAAAGCAACTGACTCGACTACTTTTATACAGAGGTTCTGATCGAATGACTAAGACGTTCTTAAAATGAGTGTTTCATGGCTTACATTTCCCTCACTGTGCTATGTAACAGAAAGGTTTAAAAGGTTCTTTGATCATGTCGTAGGACAATCTCCCAGGTGAAATATTTCCCATCAAGCGTCCTCAAAACACACTACTCAAATCAAGGGTATCAGGCTTTTCCTGCAAATTAAATGACCGGAGAGCGCTTAGCTTTGCCACAGGGAAGCGCTTTTGAAGTTCAAAGTTTGAAAGCTAGGTTTTACTTTTGTGTTCATGATGAAGTAATATACACTTCACCCTGGATTCCATGGACGAGTTTCCTTCGAAATTTCGCAAGGGCGTTTTGTCACTGGAATCCCGAAAAGTATTCATATACCACTCAAATATTTGCATAAAATTTCCCATACATATCAACGATGCCATTATTTATTTTTAAAACTAGTTTTTCTTATCTATGTACATTGTATTTACCTCCAGGCACGGAAAGTTACGAACTGTGTCTCATAGTTGGAAAACAGCGAAGAAAAAGTGAAGGTAACAACTAATCGCAATAATGAGACCTTTATCGAAGAAGCGGCATACCAATAAATGGACAATCCGAAGTATTGAAATTATATATGGGACATGAAGTAAACGATTCTGGATTCACACGTATTCTGGTTACAACTCAACTACGTATATGTTAAGAGAAGAAGTTGAAGAAGGTAATCTTCTATGAAATACGAATACAGGGTAAAATACTAAATGGACGCAAACGATGACTCACAAGTTAGCAAGGAATATTTTATTGTAAATTACACACTTTCAATTTTTACTAGGCTTTGACAAAATTGCGATGACAACTCTATGAGTGGATCGATTACAAAATCCAATCAAACCCGCTATCAGAACAGCTGTTTTCGTCTAATTCAGGATTTAGAACCCAAATCCTCCTTTTGTACCCATTCATTTTTAATTTCCATTCTTATTTCATCAACTGAATTCTGGCGTTGAAACCAAATTAAATTTTATATTTTATAATGCTTCCAAACAATCAATAGTTTTATTTTTATTTATTTCTATTCAAAATTACATTTTTAAGAATTAAAAGATTAAAGCTATATACTTTATTAGCATTCAATTAGGCGTAATATTAGTTTTTATGCCTATGATTATTTTACTGTAATTTTAATTTTGTTCGTTCCATTTTTGGACGTTGTTTAAATATTTTATTATTTCAGATGCTTTTAGCTACGATCTAACCATTACATATGGAAATTGTGTGTCATTACATGTGATTTGGTAGGTGATAATAGAGTTTACCCAACTCTATACGGCGTGTGAAATTCACTCATCAGGGTAGGGGGGGCAGTTCTTTTCCTCGTGCTGGCTATGATTTCCCAGGAAGATCTGGTACCCCAAAAAATTGCATGGCTGTAGGTGCCCAGACAGATTTTACCGGGAATCGAACCCCTACTAAACTAGAAATTTTAATATAAGTACTAAAAACAAAAGTAATATTTACTCCAATTTACCCTGGTTCACTGCTTACGTCATGGGCCAAGAGATGCAAAATTAGTAGTAGTATCCTTATGAACTACTTACATGTACTAAAATGTTCTGTAGTAGCATTGATGGGTTTAAAATACTTCCTGCTGTCTCACTCACCCTGAATTCACTACAAACCTAACATTTAAACGATGTACTTGCAACAGGAAAATCTTATTTTCACTGGCCTTTACCAATAATCTCACTTCAAACATAAATTTACATAAACCTTAGTTTAACGTGTTCTAGTGCCTCTTGGTCGCCTGTAAGGATTGACGAACAAACTTTTTATGATAAAACTAAAGAGAGAATATGAACTGGAGGGAAATTCACTTCATTTTAATGGCAAGAGAACACACGCTCAAAACAATCCCGCTCTTCCTTTGAATATAGGAGAGAAATTCATGTCAGTTTAAAATACGCAAAGGAGGTAAAAGAGAAAGGCATCTTAAGAAAGTCTGTGACGGCTAAAGGAAGGCCTGAATGACGACGGCTTAGGATCATTAAGGGGAGGGATTTAGGTCGATACGTAAGGTGACATTTGCATTATCCCTTCGTCGTCGAAATTCATGCGTTTATCGATGGTCCCCAAATTTTCCTCCTCCACTATACCGAGGGAGACGATTAAAGGGTCATCGAGGTGAACCAGTATCCTTAAGAGGGCAGCAAATCCTTAGGATTCAATCGATGAATCGAAGGCTGAGAGAACGAAGGCAAACAATAAGTAAACATGGTTGAGGCCATGCCTTGCGAAGGAGGGAGCGAAGATGTGGGGATGGCAGCGAGGGTAAGCAAGCCTTGCGGATATTCGCTGTTAATTGATTATCATAGCTCGTAAAATAGGTTCTTCATATCGATACGGGAGAATACATTTTCTATCGGGAGAATAGCTGAAAATTAAAATAAGTGCACATCGCATTAAGCTTTATAAAATATAGCAAAAATCAGAATTGAAGAAGTAAAACATTTCCTTACGTGAGGAATCAAAATGAATAATGAAGTGTTTCCTATGATAAATTTCAAAATCCCCAAATGGTATATTC
The DNA here is from genome assembly GCA_037158775.1 of Hetaerina titia. Lineage (NCBI taxonomy): Eukaryota > Metazoa > Arthropoda > Insecta > Odonata > Calopterygidae > Hetaerina > Hetaerina titia. The sequence goes on along the minus strand of CM073770.1, from coordinate 100,166,283 downwards.
CATTGTCAATCAAAAATTAAACTTATTGATATTGGTTCACAGTCAAGTAACTTTTATTTATTGTAGATTTGGCTAATCTAACCCGAAAACCTAAAGCATTAAGTTAGCAATATTTCACAAGAGAAAATTAATACTGTCCGCATAAGTAATTTCACTCGGGATAAATTTATTAAGGATTGAATGACTCTTGAAAAATCAGAAAAAAGAGGTAAATTGACGGTAAATTACGGCGTAGCACTGATGAATTCATTAAATATATCGTGCTAATAAAATATTGGGATTTTTTAAAAGAGTGCTAGGTAAATACGACGAAAAAGTGAAAGAACAATGTATCCTTGCCTTGGTCAGACCCCACCTACAGTATGCTGCCAGTATATGGGATCCTCAAAATATAAATTTGATTTCGGAATTAGATCGAGTTCATCGGAGGGGGGCTAGATTTGTCCAACGTTGTTATGACCTTGGCAGCAGCGTACTACTTTGCAAGAAAATTTAAGTTGGGATTCTCTTACGCATCGGCGTTTACAATATGGATTAAACCTATTAGAAACATTAAACGATGTGCCCTTTTCCGAGGACATCAAAAATATAATACGAACCCCAACGTATTACGGTCGGAGGGATCACGAATATAATATTAGAGAGATAGACTGCAAGACTGACATGTTTAAATGTCATTTTTTTCTTGAACGATAAGAGACCAGAATGCTTGTAGTCGAAATCCCCCAGGAGTCAGCTCATTACAAAAAGTATTAACGTACAGGTTGGGGACTACGCGTGGATATCTAAATATATATTTCCTTTTGGTTGCCCCCACCTATTTGAATAAACCCCAACCCTCTCATCCCATACCCTTCCATCCTGGTGCTACACCCCCTGCCACACACCTTTTTTGGTGGCTCGCAGGGTATTTATGTAGATGTAGATGTTTATTAAATTGGTTTAGTAGTAAATGGATCTATTATGGATACAAATTTTGAAGTTTTTACGGGAGAATTTTACTCAATATTTGTTTACATTATGTTTTTTCCGAGTACGCTTGATAACCTAGGGAACAATGTAAAATTTAGCAGTATTTTGAAGTATGTTTTATCAGAATTACAGGAATAATAAGGCTAACTGTGAAAGGAGTGTCACAAAGTAGGCAATAATCGAAAGATATCGGCAAAAATCCTTTTTTTACTGGATATTATACCGGAAGCTGGAATGAGCAAGTATTTTTACTCCTTTTTAATGCAACGTATTCCACCAAAACTGCCCAAAATCGATCTTTACTGGGAAAGATACCTACTTACGTAGATTTTTGTACGGTCCATCTAACCCATTTTATAATTTACATATATACCTCAAGTAATTTCCCTTGACTGCATTACTTCATTCCCGTCTTCATTTCTTTCAAATTCTATCTGATTTCGTTATGCTTGAAAGGTCTACTTTTTATTCTTCCTCCATATCAATCAATCATATTTCTCCCCTCTCTCACGGTCTTTAACATTCACCTACCTTTCAACATTTCCTCCGTCCAATTTTTTGCCATTTTCCAATCTCCTCAGGAGAAACTAATCTAACTGTGACGTATTCCCGCGAAAACTTTAAGCTTTACATTTTCTGGTGTTTAATTCAAACTCTCATTCTTTACACCACAGTATATCTTATTTAAGTCGTTGGAGAGAAGCACGCTATATTCCGGTGTCCTTATTTTTCTGTGAATCACCACGTCATCTGCAAATAATGTAAGGTTGCTATTACCTTTGGAACTTTGGTCATTAATGTATAACAAGCAGAGTAGGGCCCCAATAATACTTCCCTGCGGCACTCCTGAAGTTGCGTCTGCTTCTAATGAACTCAATTCGTCGTCGACTACTGCATTTTGCTTACGATTAGATGTGAATTCGTTTTATACCAACCAGTAACTTTCTCGTTAAAACCATAAAATCTAAGTTTCAGCATTCATTTCTCGCGATGGATCTGAACGAAGCCTTTCTTGAAATCCAAAAATACAACAGCCACTTGAGTTTTTTATTCCCCGATTTCAGGGTATAAAATACATGTTAAGGTAGAGTATGTTCCTACTGCCCTGAGAAACGGAAATACGCGTTTTCGTATTCACCTTTCTTTTTTCCCTTTCTTTATTTACCCTTTATCCTATCCTTGACTTTTGGCGTTTGCCAAATAATTTCAATTGTGCCCTGTTTTGAAAGGTAAACTGTTTACGGCTATTGGATTTTTTTTCAATTATTCAATACTATTAGCCGTAACAGCTCAATTCATTTCTTATTGCAAAAGGGGAGGATTAAATCATTATGGGAGCCACGTCAGATCTCTCACGTTATTTGCTGTCATTTCAATTCCTCTCGTTTACCATTCATGAGTCGGGAGCAAAGTATCAAAAAATGTGTTCAAATTTTTATCATTTAATGCTGGAAAATATGTACTCCTACATTCGTTTTGACTTCAGAAAGGAGACTGATTTAGAGTCGACCACATATCTATCCTTCACAACACCTTTCCAACGGTACCCTACAAGCCACCGCTAGGGTGTGTGGCAGTGGGAGATCCAATACCAGATATGAAACATAAAAATTCAATTTCTTCTTAATTATAAGTTTATATGAAAATGTAACTTAATTTTTAAAAGTTCGATGATGATAACTAAAGGTATCTGAGCGTGAAATACTTCTCTAGACTTGCAAGGCGAGCTGCTAGTAACAAGAGGGATGATAAGGTAAGGTCGCATGAAATAATGAATGCACGCTAGGCTACTCGGAGTGTGCAAAAAATACTGTTCCCCTCCTAGCGCGATCACTTCCGGATTAATTCTGATGCCTTATGGTTCATTTGAAAAATTATACCTTTAATCCATCGGTTCTACACTTTATTAAAATTGTAGCGCGATGTACACCATCCTGCTGGGTCTTCATGAAAGATAATTATGCATCGTGGTCTAACTGTGGTGACAAATGCATTTGACTGCCGTACACGTGCGGACTACGGCAGGAAAGAACAACATCCAAAATATTCCATAGCCTAATCAACCCACCTTTCCTTCTCTAACTGAATACGTTTCAAGGCTATAAACGGTTAATTGGTCTAAGATAAATTGCGTGCTTTGGCATATTCATGAATTAATAACCCAATGCTGAGAAACCGAAATAAAAATCATATTTTTCCCATTCCATCGGTAATTTGAGAGCTCGCTCGCTCAAACGCGATGCCCTAAGGCTCTGAAAATTTCAATTAATCATTGGGAAAACAATTGCGGTAGATAATAAAATATATGGATCCTCGCTAAGAGACAAATAGCAAATACAATCACAAAAGATGAGATAAACGGATGTGAAGTCTGTGAAACGCCATTTCATGCATTAATCATATACGGAAAAAACATTGGGCTTGTAATAATTTTTTTAAAATGTCTCCTGTCGTGGGAATTTGGAGAGGATGGGGAATATTTTTCCTTGCCGAAGCAGAATACGCGGCAACGAGGCTTTTGGATAATGAATTTCATGTGAACAAAGGCATGTTAATTAATTTTTGCGTCATAGAAAAATGGGGCATTGCAATGAAGCAAACAGAATATGAACCGCTCTATCGCCAGAAGCATTCACAAAGACGGCTTCAATTTCAGGGATCCTAATTAAGGAATTTGATAAAATATAGCATAGAGTTTCACGGTTTCAAAATCTGATTGTTCATAATAGGTCATTTCATTAGACGGGTAGGTTGAAATGGTGTCCATTTCTCCGCATTTGCATCGTAGAAGCTGATCTTCTCCGCTAGCTCGTAGGATCGAAACAGAGAAGACTTGACGACCATGGGCACCTTCTCACGCGAAGGGTAAAAAAGATAAACGTGGTCTTTGTTGGAAAAAATTGAGCCCAGACCTAAAGCATTTAATACGTGGTTTTCGGAGGAATGACACAGAAAATAACTCAGAGAAAGGATAATGCATGAAGCAATCAGATACTGTCGGTGATGGAAGGAAGTGAATGCGGATGGAGAAGATATTCAGACGGACTGGAGTGCTTTGTGAAAACCGTTTTATAAGGACAAATTCTGGTGCTTATGGGAAGAGAAGAGACATTTTCGATGGTATGTAGTCGAATGGGTGGAATACTCTAGGGCACAATATAGACTTGGTGCTGTCCACGAATGTGAAAAAGTTTTTTATATGCTCGGTTAAAAACCTGACTTTGGAAGGAGAAATGCCCTCAAAATCTCAATGAAAAATAAACTAATTTCATAACATGTGTAGAGATAATTAACTGTAATTAAGGGAAAATTGTAGGAAGTTGTAAATGAAAACCTGTTTTCAGTTGTAATTAAGTTGCTTTTCTATACTAGGCTTTACCATAGTCTACTATTAAGACTATCTGTTAAGAATAAGTCGTAAAAAATAGATCCTTAACAGTTAATATCCTCAATGTATCATGAGCACTCCCTTTCGTTTGCTATACATTAATTTTTTATTCAGTTCCATGAAAAATTGACTTGCCGTCATACCTTGTAATAATTCAATTCTTTTTTCCTCTATTCAGCAATCTTACATTTTTCCTTTTATCGTGTCCTTTACCCACCACCTACCATTCTCGAGAAACTCCTGCCGTTTTAATATTTTACTTCAATATTATGGCAGTAATTAATTTTAATATCAACGAGATGCCAAACATTCCATCGTTTATACAAATATAACATTATTTTTCTTCAGTTCTTATCGGAAGTTATACTCATACACAAGATGCCGTTCTACACTATGTTTATTTCGGCACTGAGATCTAGATGCTAAAATTCTTTTTGTTTCAAAGGAGGTATAGTATTCGATGAATGAATTGAAATCGATTCTCAGTACTGATAACAGAAATAAGTGCAATACTAATTTTTTGTCAGATTCTGAAATTCAACCACCAATCACGCATAAACAGGACGGATTGTTGCGTCCTAATCAACATTATTTGTGCTGGTATCCATTTTTTCTTTATTTCAATGAAAAATACAATTCTTTCTCCAAAATCTCTTTTTTTCTTTTTCGGAATTGCAATCGTTTGACGGAATAAACGTGGTGAGGTGCCTGATGATTATGACACCTTATGATGATGCGCAGCATTGAAACTATGGTCGTTTAATATATTAAACCCTTTCATACGGAATTGCAAATTTTTTCTCTACCCTCAACATGAAAGATTTCCACCTATTTAATCCTGAAACTGTTATGCATACACTGTCGTCGAGGAAATCAAAACAAAGCGTTTGAGCCATCGGAAGGCGAAAGGAAAGTTAGATCGTGTAAAAAAGGATTATCCCAGAATTAGCACCTAATTCGCATCTAATATTGAACAACTTGATTTCAGCAACTGTAATATGAGCATCTTGTAAAACGGCTTTAAGGGAACGTTTCAGCAAAATTAATTTGATGGGAGACTCGCCAAAAATGATCCTTTTTTGCGGTACTTAAATGGGAAACGTGTCATTGGAGGGCACATTAAAATACAATGGGAAAAAAGAAATCACTAAATCGAACGACGACTCATGTCCCGCAATCAAAAAAGCATACTTTTGCCCATCAGTTGCCCTAAATTGAATCTATTTTTCCGTTAATTCTCAATTTATGGAAAGGGGACATAATTTTTCCATCCGTGTTCATTCATTCTTTCATGTGGGTTTCGTCGCCGTGCCAACCATTTTTCTCTTTCGACCGACGCTTCAATTTGAATTGAACAACAGCCTAACAAAGGAATGTGGCCACTGATTTTCTTTTTTTTTAATCACGCAATTTCATCGGCAGCACAAGCAGGGACGGATAATTTAAAACATTATTGCAGTCATAATTAATTCGCAGGGATGAGAAATCGGAAAGCATTCAGAAATTGAATGCTAGCAATTATTAAAAATTACTCCACACACGCTTGCGTTACGGGGTGTAGAGTGTTGAAAAATGTCAGAGTCGTGGGGTGACGCAAATTTCATTAAATGTGGGTTGCGACAGCTTTAATATACGCACCCCTATAAACCAACCGACACCGATGATTTGCAGAATCTTGCAGGAACGGCACGCACTCCAGCTAAAAATTTAGCGAGGTGATTCCTAAACGAAAATTATATCTCTCGTGCTTCCCCACAAAGGGAAAATCAGCTCTGCTAATTTGAGTCGGGACAGCAGGGCTTTTGATCAGGTCCATTTGATTCACTTAAATTCGATGGAATACCACCCGACATCAACGCAACCCATCATTTCCTTTATACGCTGCTGAGAAAATAAAACACGAGCGACGTTCGTGTAGCTGTAAATTAATTATTTTAATCAGATATATTTTTCTCCGCGGCATCTAGTTTTTAATTTGCAATTCCCAGCGTCCATATTAAATATTTATAACTCATGCATGAATGTGTGCGCCATTTAAAATGTTACAATTAAAAAATTAGCACTACGGCGTCGAAAAAACCTTTAACGGCGTTAAGCTGCTTACGTTCATTTAGGTCAAGCTTTTGACCGCCGTCATAATAAAAAATCTCGTCTCGTGCCAGGCCTTCCCGATAAAATTACGACATCTGTTCAATAATGAGTGATCATATCCTTTTTTACCCGCATAATATATTGTGCGAAAATTTCATTTGTTATAATGTTCTTTCGACTTGTAATACATATGTACGACAAGTTTAAATTAATTTTATTTTAATATTGCGCCAGTGTCTGCCGTAGCAATTTGAAATATGTTCATTTTCGCCTATCCGATGCTTCCGGTCATGAAAAGAGTTTTCTCTGGACGTGTTTCTTTACATTTGAGAAAAGAAAAAGTCACATGGGGCTGGGACTAATTCATGAAAACTAAAAAAAACGGCAAGATGAAAAATACGCGTTACATTGATTTTCGCGAAATATTATATTACGATTTTGCGGAGGGTTTTTCGAAACCAATCGCGCAAGATGTTTTACATGATATGTTTTACCAAAGTATAAATGGCGCGCAAAGAAGCTTCCGAAGATTTGAATAGAGTTCTTAACATGCTAAATAAGCTAACAACATCACATATAATTACATTTTTGAACAAAAGTGTGTGCGAATAAAAATTATGAACGCCTTTAATTGAACAAACCTCGTACTAAGAAGAACATCCTTCTTCCAAAATATAGTATATTTGCTTCAGTTCATTGGGGTTTAAAAATGGCTACTTGAGCACTTGGTGAATGATCAGTTTGGAATCAGGAAGGAGAGAAGTATTCATATGACATGCGGTAATGAGATCACTAATAGAAAGGAACATGGAGTGGAGTCAGGGTTCACTTCTTTATTTCGTATATTTCCAGAAATCATTCCATATAATGAACTTAGCAGAATTAATGAATGCATTGACGAAGAAGAAATGATTACATGTGGAGGGACAGGAGGTATGCGTAATCTGTACATGTCTCAGATGGGTATAACGGATATAGAGTCGGGATGGGAATTGTGAGAAAGAGGAGAAAAACAGCGGTTTTCCATTATCGCATCTGCTTTAAGACGCACGTGCTCATATGTGGAGGAAATAGTATAAAAAAGACATGGAAAAAACTGTTGGTAGGAATGCAAGTCGGTAGGGAATTTATGAATTTAGTTAGGTTTGAAAGCGTTCAATCCAGTCAGTCAGGGGGTTACAAACATTGCTGAGAGTGCATTACAGAATCAGTGTTATATGAATGAGATGATAATTTATGTTAACAAAACAAAAATTATGAATGCAACCATTTCAGAGTGTAAAAATTATTCGTCTCGACAGGGATTCGAACTCGGATCCCTCTTTGTTAGGAGCGGAGGAGTTAGGAGGAGTTTAAACGGTACGATTACTTTAGCCAGTTAAGCTACTGAATGATTTTTACACTCTGAAATTGTCGCATTGTAATACATACTTAGCGGATGACTCCGTTAAAAGTCACTGTAGCCGGAATCTCCCGTAGTTTCTGGGAATTTGTCAAAGGTTACAAAGTTTTTGTGAAAGAGGAAAGCTAAGTTAAACGTTGAATTAGGACAAAAAAGGAAAGCAAGTGGAAAAAAATACATATGATATTTTGACAGTTTATCGAATAAGATGGTCAAAATAACTTGGATTTAAGAAGAAAATTTATGTTATTGGAAAATTTTTTCACTAGGAGAGAGTTGATAACATTGAACGAGATTTAGAAAATAAAAGTGAAAACCTGTGTGGAGAGTAGTTTATTACCGCTCGGAAACTTGGTCGCTGAGGGAAGATAATAGGCGTATATTGAAGAATTTTGAGATGTGGGTGTGGATAAGGATAGAAAAGGTCAAATGGACGGAAAGGAAAACAAGCGAGGAAGTGCTAGGCACGATGAAAGGGGAGGAGAGAGAGTTTTAGGAAGAAATCCAAATGAGACAGGGAAGACGAATGCAGAATACTTTGATTGGAGTGGTAAAGAATGCGACAGAGTGGACATAAGGTAAGAGAGTTACGGGTAGGAAAATAATCGACATGTAGGCGAAATTAAGTATATACTAAGCTTGCGGACTTGAAGAAAGTTGATTGCAGCATGAAGTAAACCTTAAGGTTTTTTTGCGTTAGGCGAGGTTAAGAAACGCAGGCGTGTCCAGTCCATCCAATATACTTTACTACTAAATAATTTAGTACTAAAGACTTACTTTAAACGGTAGACAATCAGACAATAATAAACTTAATTTTCCACTATCAAAGATACGGCCTCAAAATTACAACATATTAAGATCATTTGTCGTTAGTTTTTTATCCGACAAATTTCATAATTTTGACTAAAGATATATTACTACAAGCAGCTTTGATAAATCATCATGTATATTTACGTTTCTTATTTCATCAGGGGCACACTTCTCCTTTTATCTACATCTACGCACTACCGCGCAAACATTCGCGATGATGTGTGGCAGGGGATGTTGAGTCACCAGCCACACTATACGTAATTCAATGAGTCCACAAACGCATGCCACCGCTTGATCCACTTCAAGAGCAGGTCGAAGGTGAGGATCGGACATATAACAGCCTTTACACGCATTACAACCGCTATACCGTTAGGGACCACTCCACAGACTACACCAAGTACACAAATAAGTGATCCCATTAAAAAGGTCGGGCTAAAATGTAAATCAGTCAACAACTACAGGGTAGCATTTCACTCATTTACGACGGACAATTCTCAAATGAGTTAAATCTACAAATGTACTGGCACGATACTCCACCACGTGGCCCAAGAGCTCGTGGCGGTGGACGCCTTCATTAACTGATTCGAGGGGGGATGCACACGCAGAGCGAGGCCTGAAATAACGTGTTGCTGTTGTCGCAAATAGTGTGCGGGGAAAACAAACCCTTTAATCGATCCACGTGGTTGTATATCTTCCTCAATTACGTCGCAATTGTCTGTTCTGTTTATGCTATTGTGGGAGTGTAACTTAAACCTTCTACACTGGATGCAAAACCACACGATTGATATCCTCGCAACAGATTCAATCTTACTCTCAGTCCTCGCGTATATAAGGTTCCCTCTCCCAGATCTTGTAGCAAATGTCTAAAGCATTGTGTTCTTTCCTACGAAATTTTCAGTAATCGGTCATTGCACGTAAAATTGTTCATTTCTGCATTCGGTGTGTTTGCAGCACCTACGGCAACTTTGTAAATTATTGCCTCCATCAGAGTCAGCAATTCGGTTGCTGTGTAATGGTTCAGCATCGCAAGCTACGAAGAAATATTTTTGTAACAAAGTAGAGGAGAAATCTGCGCATCCGGAAAACTGCCCATCCGGACTCTCCGTTCCTTACTCGCACCTGACCAGTCTTAGAAATGTACTGGTTACAGATTAGTCTTCCGTCCCTCCAATCTATTCCTATTTTCTGCAATATACTTATTAGTTTTTCCCAATTCACTCTATCAAACGCTTTTCCGAAATCTACGAAACAGGCAAATATGATTGTATTCTATATTCCTCTCGATTAGTGATCTCATTACTGCAATGGCATCACGCATACCTCTCCTCTTCCTAAACCCAAACTGATCATCCCCTAACTAATCATTTTCCTTACTCTCTATCCTTTTGTTGATGATCTTGAGAACAACTTTACCTGCGTGGGATATCAAACTTATTGTTCTGTAGTCCTCACATGACGAAGCCTTTGCCTTTTTTGGAATTGGAACTAACACCGATCTCACAAAATCTTCCGGCCAGATTCCGGCAGCCCGTGAAATGTCAGGGTTCTTTGTCTCCCCGTGGAGACCCCGTTGGAAGACATAACGAGAGAGTTCCAACGTATTTATAAAATCCATCGTTCGTGGGAGAACAGGTGGGAGGGAGAAGAAATGGCGTAAGTGCAAACTGGCACCAAGGTTGTGCGGATGACGGTCGAGAGAAATATCCCTTCGTACCTCCACATCGGCGGCAACCGGGTCATCATCATTTATGAGGGTCAGCGCCGCACGAGCGCAAGACCTGCCTTCGGAACCAAGGAGGGAAGAGCTATGCGGAGGCAATGATTATGAAAACTGAACATATTCTGACTCCACAATCTAACGCCATGTATTTATTCGGACGAATAAAAAGTTCTCTCCCTCTGGAACGTCCTCTCTGCGCTATTTTCGTTTACGTCCAGAGGTTTGCTGAAGACGATGCGAATTAAAAAAATATCACTTTTAATATAGATAGAATTTGCTTCAATTCCTTAGACAGCTATCCTTTCGCCTCTGAACAAAGACGTTACCTGTATTATATAATTGAGCTGTAAACAAACCAACATACAATCCAGTATAGCAGCATAAATATGAGTGGATTCTAGAAAAGCACAATGACCTTCCACATTCACAGAATATAAAAATAGAAGCTCCCATAAATTCGCCCTTAAAATACATTCGGTGGAGTATTCTAATGGAGCCATGAAAAATATATAGCTTTAAGATTTATCAAATAAATAATTGTGAACACACAAAACCTGAGACAAATACATGACAGAAATTTTCGGCAGTGGAATTCAGTACTTTTGAAACTGAATGCAAAAAAAGAAGCTGTTGCACATCCCTCTCGATCAATAGCATGCTGGTGACATGATTTCGACACCGAAATCCAATACGTCACCGGAAATAACGACGCCGTTACGATTACAGAATGCAGTAGGGTTCTGATTGACCCCTTGGGAATAGAAATTCCGAATCCATCAGGGCACACGTCATCCCTCAGGATTCTGTGTGCCCTGACGTCACTTCTAGTTCCCTTTCCCTCCCTTTTGGAGTTCCATTCCCACGTACGTGAATAATTGCGTGACTCCGAATGTACATAGCACTCAACACCTGGAACTCATTGTCAAATAGTCGTCACGAAGGCGCTGGGATTAACCTGATTGCAATCTTGGCTCGTTGGTTGAGAGACAGCCTCAGGTGGCGCATTCGGCTGGGTCGTTTGCGGAGTCGTCGTTCTCATCCCTCTTCTCTCGGAGGGATTTATGGGTACCGTTTATTATACAACTGCTCCAAGTGTCAGGCGGCCAAAAATGTCGACTTCCGAGATTTCCGATGACGTTCAACAAAACGAAAGCTTTCGTTTTCACGTTGGGAAGTCTTCTAAAACTCTAAGAAGTTTAAAACTCAAGAAACGATTTCATAGATTGCTTAGAAAGTTCTCAAAATTCAATTATTTGGCAACTTAAACGAGGATAATTATTTAGATACTTGCAAAACTTTTCACAAATATGAATGAATACCGATAAATTTGATCAAATTCACAGTTCTGCAGTGAAAGTAGATATTTTTCTCGTGTTAACATGCCTTTTCATTGATTTGTAAATTAATCCTTTCCGAAGTCATATAGATGAAACAAAATGGCAATCTTGATTAGATTATTTATTTCGGCTGATCAATATGGACTCCGTGGTATCCATTAGCTATATAATATTTTGACTGAGAAGAAAAAGGAAGTTCACACATCTGAATACTATAAAGTATAATTGGAGCATGTCTTTTGTATTCTTTTACTCGAAGCTTTTCATTTAACATCAGTATTGTGGCAAAACTTTATGACTGATTCTTTTGGTTTTTTGCTTTCTTAAATGTTCACATTTTTATATAAAAAGATCATCATTACAGTGCCAAATTTATAAAAAAAATATTTTGAATAACTACAAGTTATTATAAGTTCAATATATAAATATTAAGTGTAATAATTTCCAATAAAATAACTATATATGAATTTTCTATTAGCGTAATTTCTTCTACGTTCTTAAACCTATGATCGACTATCATTTGCTACTCAAATTATATTTTTTATTTAAGTACCCTGTAAGCCACCGCTGGGGTGTGTGGCAGGGGACAAATAAACACCAGACTACTTCAGACGCAAAATACTTTTCCCCCCATAGCGCGGTTGGACAACGTTATTCTGATCACCTATCTGTAGTGGAAAAGATGACATCTTAAATCCATCTGTTCTGCACTTAAAAGGCTCCGAACAAATTAATCAGTACTTAGATATAATGAGCCTATATCAGAATCACAGTTTTGATTTCTCTATACTCAGATAAACGGCCAAGACGTCTTAGCAACAAATTTCACTGAGTTTCACCTACAAATGTCTCCAAAAGAAGGTTAACTCTCCTCATGGATGAATTTCCTGATTTATTTTTTATCGCTACACATAATTTTATGCGTATTTATTTAGCGTTAGGGCACCTAAATCAATATGGCTTAGGTTCTGATGGTCAAAGTTTATCTTTTAATCGCTTTCTCGCCAATCGTCTTTCTCGCGAATCGGGATCATCGTGCGACTACTGCGGTCAAAGGGCACTGAAGAAACTCAAGTAGGGTTTTTTTAATCACCATTCATTTAAACAATAAAAATTCATAAAATTAAATAATTCGTTTGGACATGGTAAAAAATTTAGTATTTCCCCATTATCAGTTAATTCCTTTGGAAAGGAGAAGTGTATATATTCCTGGGTTTGAATTGCTTAAAAAAGAGGCAGTTGATTAAATCACGCATCAATTGCATTTGAACGTCGTGACTAAGATGCATTTTGTTTCATTTTTTTTAAATTTCGTTTAATCAAAACGATAAAAAAATAGTCACCAGCATTAAAATAAGTTATCTCTTTGAATGATCTTCAATCGCGGAAATGAAGTTGAGTGTGATTGATCATCACACAACCTCGCTTCTTTTCGGACTTCTCCTAAAACACCGATTTGAAAGTCTCATTAAAATCAAATACCTTTCAATTAGACACAGTTTCCAGCAGAATTTAATTAAGTATGGTCATTATAAAAAATCTGTTAAAGTGCCCATCGATTCAATAAGTGACTATATATCGAAAGCTGGGGAGGAAACGTCACATCCCAGACGATAATAAAAGATGTTGGATAAAAAACAACAATCGATCTGTTTGATTCTTTAAGTCAAGATGAAACGACTATCCCTTTGAAAGTATTACGGAATCTTATAAAACCTAATAACCAATTCCTTTTCGTAAAATTAGATGAAAAACGACGTAAATCGACAATCTACTTCAAAGATTGAGGGTAGACAATTTTAGAGGAGTGCACGAGTATAAAATAATGCTGGGAGTAGGCAGCATACCAAAGTGAGGCTTGACCAAGGCAAGGAAACATCGTTCTTTCACTTTTTCGTCGCATTTACCTAGCACTCTTTTCACAAATCCCAATTTTTTATTAGCACGACCGCTTATTTCTCGTATGTGTTTTTCCCAGGACAGATCTTGAGTAATTGTTACACTGAAGTATTTAAAGGAATACACCCTCGCGATTTTGGTTTGTTTCACTTTGTAACTATAAGGGAGGGAATTATTCTTTTCCAAAAAATGTATCACTATGCATTTTTTTCAAATTTAATTCCAATCGCCATGTGTCGCACCAGTTCTAAATTGCATCTAGGTCGTTGGCTAACACGACTCTGTCTTCGTGACTTCGAATGTCCCAATAAATTATTGCATTCAAAGCTGCTCCGCTGCAAAGGATAATTGCAGCGGAGAGCATTACTATGTACACCATCGTGTCATTGCAGGGCTTAGAAGAGTAAACAGTCTCTGTGCTCATCGAAAACCTATACAAAAAGGTTATACTACCAAAAATAATTGGAAGGGAATGGAATAACTCCCTTCCTCTGTAGTCAACCAGAAGGTCGATTTTTGAAAGAAGGGCCTATAAAAAGGTTACATATAAAAAACACAGCGTGTGAAATAACGTTATCAATAGAAAGGATTATTAATGGGATTTGTGCATCCACATCTACAAAACACCCCGCAATCCGTCGCAAGAACGTGTGGCAGGGGGTGTTAGATCACCACCCTATCTTCATATCAACCCTCTATTTCCACATGCACCTAGCACCGCGCGATCCACCAAAAACCATTTGGAGAAGGTGGCGACCGAACACCAATGATGCAACAAGCCTAAACACATACGAGTATTACATGGTTATCAGCTGTTCCTGTGCCTACATAAGGAGGATTGGAAAATACCTTAAAACAGGACAGGAACACATGCAATTCAGACACTTATTACCGATAAGTATTCTGCGCATTTCGGACGTACAATTCACAAATACAGTAGACTTTATATACATTCACCTACACCCCAATTGGCTGAAGGGCACATACTAGGTGGTCCTATGGACTGCAGATTTGAAGAGTGTTTTGTGGGAATTAAATCTTATGCATACCCCTATTTTCGACAGCGTGTACCTATTATTTTCTCAGATGATCCCTATTTTATTGTTGTCGAGAATAATGCGACATGGTCATCTTTTGAGGGTGAAAGAAAGAGAAAAGAAAACTTTTCCCTTCCACACACTTTTAATATAACACGACCATGGTTTCGATGCGGCGCGTCATCATCAGGTACAATCAAATCATTGTAAAGTGTGTGGAATTGCAAAGTTTTTTTTTCTCTTTCTTTTACCCTCACCATGAAGGAATTCCACAAAATTAAGCCTGAAATTGTTAGCTTGATCATATTTTTCTTAAAATAAATTATAAATATCTTATTTATTTATTTTAATGCATACATTTATTTATGTTTACGGTCATTCAAACAATGGCAACTAAGGAGCTATCGCAACAATGGTGTCGAGTACATATGCGTAGTTACCGATACTCAATAAGCAATCAGTGGTGAAGTTGTGAGGAGCTGTTAACTTTTCGGTTCGCTTTATCATTTGATATACTATTAAGTACCATACAAGTGCAATCGCTACAATAGCGTCGTGCAATAGAAGTGATGTTCTCTACGGAAAGCAGTGTTCTGGAGATGAAAGAGTTCTGGAAGATTATTTCTATTGTTTGACGCACGCAGAATGGTGTCTCCAGAAGCTTCCAAAACACTTGCGCAAACAATCGGGGGCGTGGATCAGGTTTTTGATCCAATTAAATCCCCGTAGCGTAACGGGGATGAGAATTGGAAATATGCACTTCGTCAACTTACTTCTAGACATGTCTCTAGGGACTCTGACGGAATTGTACCTCAGTGATCCCCCAAATGCGCACGAGGCGCTGCCTCCACCGCCGACCGATGCATGCTTCAACTGGGAAGAGCAGTCGGTTGATGAATTTGAACCCACAGAGGAAGGTGCCTTCCAGATTCCTGACTGGGTGACGAAACTGATCGAAGGACGCGAGCCATCCCCTGCAGACCATCCAGAGGAACCGCAGGTGAGTCACACCTCTAAAGATGGGCGACTCTATGTTGCCACAAGTGCTCTCCCTCGGGGGCCGGGTGCTTACGGCTTTGTGAGCATGTCAGGAGGTGCAGGTGACGGCATACGAAGAGGGGGTCCCCCGATAACTCAAGAAAGAGGTGGAGAGGACTTAAGGAAAAATACGACGGGACGAAAACCATGCCGTGGCGAACAGTTACCAGTTCACTGGCAACAAGCAAGGGCTGGAGCAACCCCCATCAATGCTTTCCCACTACCGCACCTCGAGACATAAGAAGAGGCCAATCCACTAAAGTACGTAGAGTATCTCAAATTTAAATGACTATACAGTTTGCAAAAGCTCCTCAAATAACCATTATATGCGTACTGCCCACATTTTTTCTCCTAGACAATTTTCTTCTCTGTGCTTGAATTTGACACTCATTTCATCTTGAAGTTCATACAATTTATATCCAAGATCAACATTCAATATTCATGGGGGGAATAGCATTATAGTGGATAGTAAAGAGTTTTCAAAACAGTCACCTGTTCAAAAATTACTTTTTTATTGCTTTAATCATTAAACATTAATTTTTGAATGAAGGACGATATCTATGCATCGTATTCTTCCTTATTTAGTCTAGACATGTCCAAGAAATTATTCAACGCGCAAAGAACAGATTAAGGCTGATGGCATTGGTGAGTTCAGTCAGAAGCAGGCTGTAATGAGAGATAATCTTAGGCAAGATTTGAGCCTTGCTCAAAAGAAGTACCAATGGGCCCAGTGGATATATGAAATGGCCATGAGTGCCCGGGAACAGGCATCGGAGGAGAAAAAGAGAGCATTGGCAAGAAATACCAATGCACTCTTGAATAAGCTGGATTTACTAGAACGCCGAAATGTGTTCCTATTAGATTTCATGGAGAAGGGAATGATGGAATCGTATTACACCAGAAGAATTGTCAGGGCCATTAAGGATTAGCGTGCCAGAGAATTGAAAGATCTGAAAGATGAACTACGCCGGAAGTAATTGTATTTCGCTGATATGATGGCATACTACGAAGAGAATTACCTGGGTCCCCCAGAATTCACTGACAATTATGCATATCCATACTCATTATTGATCAATCCTGTAAATTATATAAGTATTTTGTTTATACTTATCAATATTTTTTTAGTGT
Organism: Hetaerina titia; assembly: GCA_037158775.1. Taxonomy (NCBI): domain Eukaryota; kingdom Metazoa; phylum Arthropoda; class Insecta; order Odonata; family Calopterygidae; genus Hetaerina; species Hetaerina titia. The sequence continues at coordinate 100,149,461 of CM073770.1, read as the reverse complement.
TATAATAAAATGTTAGTTTGTAATAGATATCAAGATTGATTTTAATAAACAAATACTTGAAAATGAAGTTCTTTGCGTTTTAACTTTTCTGATGGAAAGAGGCCCTTCAGAATTTATGGAAAGATATTTTAGATATTTTGTCGCCCTGCTCGGCACCGCTAACCTGAAATCCTCCCTCTCCCAAAGGACATCACGATTGGTTCCGTAAGTGGCGTCAAAAAATTTTGCCCGCGTACCCTTAAGGACCTTCCGGAATCCGCCCACCAGGGAGTCATGGAAAATACTCACTCAAGGAATGTACATAATTATTATTATTATTATTAGGTAATCTACCGGTTAAGGTAGGTTTTTGGATGGACACAACTATCAAATACATATTTTGTAACTCCAAACAAAACAAAACCCAATCCAACAACCTAAACTACATCAGGTCCCTCTTCATCTCTGTGTACTTCTTTCCTCCCTTCATCCCATCCAACATCCCTATCCTGTTCCTACCCTTTCCTCGCTTGCCCAACATTCTCCCCTCTATTACCTTCTTCAACATTCCACTACCGCTCAATACGCCTTTCATCCATTTTTCCTGCCTCCATAGGATTTCTCTCAACAAACCCCTCTCCTCACCCACCATCTCCAGTACTTCCTCATTTGTTTTCCTTTCGGTCCATTTCACCTTCTCCATTCTTCTCCACACCCACATTTCAAAAGCCTCCAATCTACGTCTATCCTCCTGCTTCAGTGACCACGTTTCCGCACCATGCATAGCTACGCTCCATATCAGAGTTTTTTACGAGTCTTGTCTTAACATCTCTACTCAACGTCCCCGTCATCAACTCCCTCCTTCTTGAGAAAGCCTCCTTGCCTAGCGCAATTCTTCTCCTTACGTCCCTACTACTTTGACCGTATTGGTCCAAAACACTTCCGAGATATGTAAACTGTTCTACCTGCTCTATTTTTTCCCCGCCTATTTTAATATTTAGCTTAGCCTTTTTCTTTCTGGAAAATCGCATAACCTTTGTTTTATTAATAATGTACATAATATTGGAAGAATAATGAGAAAATAACTGAAATAAATCTATTTTTCCAAAACTTTTCCCGATTCTTCCAATAAAAACCTTGTACAATTTAATTGTTCCATGTCTCTTTCGTTTGCGCACACCCTGAATATCACCTCAATGTCCTGAACAAAGCATATCAGCAATATCGTCCGTGCCTCATTAGTAATCCATACTCCCCAAACATCCTCCGTGTCTCCCGTACAATCCTCCTCAACATGAACCTGGTCATGCTTGATAATCGTCCACACCTCCAAATGTAGGACGGAATGAAGGGAGGAAGGAAGTATTCAGAGATGAAGAGGGAGCTGATCTAGAGTACGATGTTTGGTTGTATTTAGTCTGGAGAAACAAGAGTATCATTTAGTGGTTTCAGTGTGCATGCTTAACCTAACTTAAATTGTATATTACCCATAGTAATATTTTGTCAATTAGTTACCTGTTTTTCGAGAGCACCTCATTCCCTCCAGTACTCCAGTCTTTCGTTAGTGTAAGCTTTGGTAACACCTATTAGTCAAACTGTTGGTCTTCCGCGTTAGAAATATTTTTTAAAGGGTGTTCCCCGAAAACTTTTCTTGCCAGTCAGTCGTTGGCAATCAGAGGATGGAGTTTACTTGAACCCAGCGCCATCGAGCAAGAAAACGACGTGCGGGTGACGTGCGCAGAGAGGCAAGGAAGAGGCAGGCAAAGCGGATCGGAAGGCGTATAAATGGCAAAGTAACTAGTGCAGATTTGATATGTTCTTTTTTCCTGGCAGGCAATTCACCACTAAAAACATTATAACAATCTGCGGCAGTTTTCCTGAATTTACACACGTTGGCGAGTAAAAGCATAGTCTTCTACATCTCTACACATCTACGCAATACCCCGTAAACCGTCGCAATAACATGGTGGCAGGTTACCAGCCTTTCTAAATGTATTCCCTCTATTTCCTCATACACCTGGCACCTCGAAATGCATCCAAAAATGGAGTTTATAGAGTGCGACTGAACACCATTCATGCAAAATACCTACACATGTTACATGTATGACATGGTTAGCAGCTAGTCCTATGCCTACACAAAGAGGACAAGAATAAAAATTCTCATAGAGGGAATATTAATGTACATGTACCCGTAGAGTAGAAGAGGAGGGATTGCATACGCACAAATACCTTGATCAGCCGATGGCGTCCTATCGCAGGCACTAGCCAGGAAGGGGCTCTCGACAACATCGAGCCCTTCCACAATGATCCTGTTCATTTGTTGGCCAAACGTCTACATTATAGTGGAAACAAAACAAGACACATGTCCTGTCCCACAGACAATGTCTTGAATGAGATTGGCAGGAGGTCATAGGACAAGTGAAATGGAAAATGGAGAGGAGAAAATTTACATTGACGGTTGTTTTCATGGTACGGTGTACCTAATATGGTCACGAATGGTGATCGAGTGAGGGACAAAGGAATCCGTAAGTCAGTGAGTAGGCATCTCCTCGGCAAGTAGGCGAATCTGTCTACCATCAAGCCAACATTTTCTGGAAGCAAATGGAATGCTCAATTTGCTTCAAGCCTTTCAACTCGAGAAAAGACTATAAGTGAAGATAACTTTGATTCCAATGAAAATATCAATATTTTCCCCAATAAAAGGGGAGGCAGTTCGGGATAGAAAATTTGAGGACTCGAAATAAATACATATAATGCTTATGGAAAAATGCACGTCATTCAAAAATGGAAAATGTGAATCAGAATAAAAGGGACAAGCAATAAAGGCAAAGTTTGAAGGAATAACTGCATGGTGGAAATGAGAGGGAAATCCCTGTGATTCCCTCAGAACAGAGGGAACGTCAACACCAGCGGGTATTTTTTGCCCATATCATCAAAGGAAATCAAGGAGAAAAAAGACGAATCACGAGTAGTAGGATTAAGGATGGTAGAGCACGACGTTCGGAACACGCCCTCATAACTTGAGGTAAAGAAAAGAAGGAGATAGATCGAGAGAGAGAAATCGATGGAGAGAAAGAACGAGAGAGAGAGAGAGTGATCGGGAGGAACAGAGAGATCTCGAGAGATGTAGAGAGACACAAAGAGAGAGAGAAAGAGATTGACAGTGAGAGTTCGAGAGGGAGAGAGATTGAAAGAGGGATCGAGGGAGAGAGATCGAGAGGTAGATCGATAGAGAGGGAAACATTGTACAGATGGATATTCGGCGTCAATCATAAACCGTTACATTCAAGAATACGGAACCATTTTGAATCAGGGTTTTGCAACGTTATCCCACCAAAGTCGCTTCAGAACGGCCACCCTATATTAATCATCACCCCAGTCGCACTACGGCAAGCGAGTACATGTCAATAAAATTAGAAAGATAAAGAGAAAAACAGATAAATTGAACATTTTATTTTTTCCACGAACAATAATGTCTCAGAATTACATTGCCCGACCGGGGTAGCGGTCAAAATATTCGTTTCAAAATTGTTATGGTGTGTTGTAACCCTCTGCAACGGGGAAAATACACGAACGTAGGTAAAATTGATTTGAGCGCTTATCAATGTTATTTCCATTTGTCCGTCAGTTGATTTCTCACACGGAATACGTTTGTTTTGTTAGCTCAGACTGGTAGTATTTCAAAGATATAACTTAATAAACCACCCTAATCAAATGCTATTTTAATATTTCATTCTATTGGAATTAAAGTGACCGGACTTTTTTTTATTTATTCTTTATTTTCCCTTATTATCTGAATTCTCATAAATATATATATTGAAGGGAAAATAAGCCGGACAAAGAGTAAGGCGAACTGCGAACCTTTCATTGTCGGACGAAGGGAGGAAAGGGCAAGAAGGGATGTCGAAGACCGTGACAGAACGGCAAACGGGAGAGGATGCGAAGGTAAGGAAAGGGATTTAAGATTATTGTTCATTATTTAAATTCACCATCACTTAATGACTTCATTGAATCCTCAAAAGGTCAATGGTCTTTTATTAAAAAGCCTTCAAGTTTCCGTAGACAAGGTAGTAGTGACACCCCGATTAAGGCAATTAAAATTGACCTCAACGCCATTAAATTAAAATTGTTAGTCGGCATGAATTCGTGAAAAATTCAATGAATTCATGTCGCGTAGACAACCTTCGAAAAGGCGATAGAAATCCTTCCTACATTCTCACCTGTGTCTGTAAAGGCTTGCTTCGTAGGAAATACTCTCGGCACGGGCCACCCCGCCCCCTTGACCAAAATAAAGAGAGTTAGTGAAATGCCCCACACCACCGTCCCCCAAAAGCCTGGGTGTCAAATTTAAGTACAGCAGCCCTAACTCACTCTGCTTTGAAGGGCAGCCTACTAACTTGGGACTCGGCTTGAACCATAATCAGTCCCTACGTTTGCCATGGTCGAATGCTGCCGCGCTCCTTGAAATCACTCCCACCCCTTCGCTTATTTCCTCTCCCACGTGCGAAGCCATCGGATAGGTCAGCGTGAAAGAACCTCCATCCCAAAAACCGTATCCCCCCCCCTCCTCCTTCACTCATTTCACCATTCCAACACACTCATCCGCCAGGTCATCTACAGTGGACGTGTTTTTCCCCCTTCATTCTTGTTCCCCCCCTTTCTCGTCCTAACCCTCCTCCCTCACATCCCCTTCCTGTCACAAGCGGGCGTCATAGTCTCCCGTTACACTTGCTCGCTCTCCGCCACTTCACGTTCCCTTATTTTCCAACTCTTCATTCCCTGCACTCTTCCATCTCACCTTTTTGCCAACATTGTTTTCTTCTGTTCCTGGCAGCCTTCCTCTCTAGCGGGACGCGAGGTGGAGCTCTCTGGAAGTATTGTTCGTGTCTGCGGTGGGAGGACGAGGAGCAAATATCAGAGTGAGGGAAGATAGAGCGGCTCAATCTTCCCTCATTCTTTCTTCACTCAGCTGGGTCAATGGAATTACTAGACCCTGCTCCGCGTATTCCAGGTGGGCTTGAATGAGTTTCAACAACTGTCGCCGTCGATTTATATCTTAGTAATCGATCCTAAGGGCTCTTTTGAAATATGACGATGATTGTACAGCTCGCGATGATCTCTCTTAGCCAGCGGGGAACTCTAAAATACATTGAAGTGGGACATTCCAATAATATCTCTGTCATTTTATATCGTTTTCCTCGGTTGATGAATACCACATAATATTCCTATTTTAATTTCAGATTTCTCCAAATATATCGACCAGGAGTTCATTCCGGGGACCACTTAAAGGTATGTAAGATTTCGCTGTTCTAGACTACCACGTCTTATCATTCTATTTGAAATATTAATGTAATGCGTGTATCAAATGTTTTGAACAGTTACTTGGCAATGAAACATCCAGCCAGAAAGGTTGCTCATCTTTTTCTCTTTTCATGTACCCAAGTTAAAATTCGTTCCAAGTGTGGATAATTACTCATAGTCGAGTTACATATGTCATTTAAAACTGATGCCACGTAATTATGATCTTGTAAAAAAATTTTTACTAAAATAATCTTCGCATAATACCAAATTATTTAGAATGCTTTTGCATTTTTGGTTACAATGGAAATAACATAACTTCAATGAAGGAGACAAGGTAGGTGCGGCATCAAGTGTATTAGCTTCCCATGCTGAAGGCCAGGGTTCGAATCACAGTGGTGGCATTACTTTTCTGGGATATCTTTATCCCTACTTGGTGCCATATGATAGAATGGACAAGTCCATCCATCAAATAGAGCATTAAATTCAGTGACCCCTTGCTGTCTTTCCCATAAAGTGCACCAATGCTGACAATTGTTCCCTCTCCCCACCCTCATTCCCATATTGACAACCTAGGGTATTTATTGAAACACAAATGAAAAGATTCATGAACTTCGACCTCCAATATTAGTCATGGAATGATCTACTCTGTGATCCTTATGTTTGCTTTTCCTCAAATGATCAACGAGGCTTAAAATGAAATATTTCTGATATTTCTATTATGTCTGAGATGTATCACATTCAGTGTGCCAACCTGTGCAAGTTATGCAGTTTTTTTTTCACCAGAACTCTCTCAGCGCTAATGTATTTACCGAGTGATAGCTTGCACCATGGCTTGTACCATTCCACCATCCATATATTACTATGTACAAAGTACTTTTACATCATTATGCCATCTTCAGGTACAAGTGAGCACACGTGAACATTGTGCCTACTACTACCGGAATACAAATATAGATTGACACACAAAATATAACTGGGAGAACTGCAGTACTTCATTGTACTTAACTATTTGGTAGTCATCTTGTGAAAGAGTTGGTGCAAATAATTTTAATGAACAAATCATAGACTGTGAGTAAATCAAAATTTAATGAATTTTCAAAATATTGCATTTCATATTAATTGAAATTGGTGCTACTGACAAACAATGTTGTCAGCATGTTCTTGTTTTTAAAATTAAAACGTTTTAATGGTAAATTACTTTCATATAGGTATTGAACAATATGGAGAAAAAAAGTAAAAACCCACAAATTATACCCATCATATCAATCGGCATTCGAAAATCTTACTTTTCTTACTTAATTTAGTATTATTTTATCTTGATCCATTTCATTTAACCATCTGCCATCCAGTTCTGATGCCATGAACAGAAAAAGTTACAGTAATAATAGTTCAACTGCACCGATCCAAAAATAGGGAGATTTTTTAACCAAATTTTCCTCATTAGGTAACTTATTGTTGATTTTTTTTCTTTGCTGCCTTGACCCCCAAACTTGTGAGTTAGTTGAATGATCCTTTTTTTAATCACAAACTCTCCCATGCTGCCACCCCTCCCATTGTTTTACTTTTTCAAATTTCTGCTTCCTATCTAAAAATAAGATTAATGGACCTCAACTCTTACTCCAACCCTAGAATGAACTCTACTTTGGAAGAAACTGTTTTTTGATATCTGCAACATCTCCAACTCATCATCAGCATAACTTTGGTATCACCATTTGGGTGCTCTCAATTGACGGAAGCCACGCTCGGATGTGTTGCTTGACCACATGAGGTCCACTGTGGCAGAAGAGGGGACAGGGAAGAGAGCAGGATTCACACTGCAAGTAGTGATGTAAGCTATCTTAAATCTTTACATATTTGACCCTCTTCTGTGAAAATTTGGAGATATTTCACCTCAAGATCCTTGCAGAACTTCTACAAGAAGTAGTGAGCGTTGTATGTAGTTAGTGGCATGTCTCAAGCCAAATATGACTATTTGTTTTTCGATTAATTGAAAGCATTTCATTTTATTACTCAAATTTTGATTGAGTTTTCTTTTTTCTTTTTCAAATGAATCTTTTAATCAAAGAAAACTTTTCCAAATCAATCTCTAATTTCCCCTTAACTGTTTGGATGCCAGTCATGTAGTGTGATCTGTGAAATGAAGTTTATGTTATACTTTATCTGAGTTGAAAGAATTATTTAATCCTACTTACCTGAAGGGATCATTGAGTTACAAAAAAGTTACGTCTATAGTATACACCTTGATAGTCAGGTTCTCATGAAAACATGGATTGTAAACTCAAATAGGGCTTCAAAGGGTTTGATGTGAGTTTCCCACCAGAAATACTCTAAATATGGTAATGGTTATTATGCAATTGGGATTTCAATTATTATCATGTCTTGAATAATATCGTATTTTAAAATATTCCATAAAACCCATTAAAACAATCATGATTGCAAATTTTCGGTCACTTCTAAGAGGGAAAAGTTCTTTGTTATTCCCAACAATACTCTCCTTGGGTATATCCTCCAAAAGTTTTCTTAAATGTTTTAGCACTGAGGTGTTGTTTTATTTGAATAGCTTAGGGACTGAGGAGCATGACACAAGTTATTTTGGTACAAAGCTGAATGGAGAAGGTAGAAGGGAAGTATGAAGCCTTGTCACGGGACTTTGGAGGGGTCAAATGGGATGCAGTTGACTGGGCAACTTCTCTGTCCCCAGTCATTTTTCTCCATTCCTTCCATTTCTTCCTTTTATTGCATTCTTGTCTTCTCTAAGCCCTTCACCACCACAATTCATCAAGAGAACTTTGGTGATAGATAATGGATTGGTGCTGTTGGTGTCCCATCAATTGTATTTCTGCAAGGATCATGATATATTGTCATAATGACTCTTTGACAGAGAAATGTTTTGCCTTTGGAGTTGAAATATCCTTTTTGGAAATTGTGAAAATAATTTCTATGGACAACCTTGCTCCCCTGAATACTTGTAAATTTCCATTAGGTAGGCCATTAAATATAAATTACAATGAAAAAAATAAAGGTTTGACCTAAATGGGCAGGAGGGTAATTATAGTAATCAAAAAAACTATTAGCGATCAAAGTTAAGCCGCAAAAGGTCTGATCTTGAAATTCAAAGCCATCGTAACTTTGTAATAGTGATGTCATAGTTATGACTTGTTATACAGCTGCTTCTGAATCCTGATTAAGTATTTGTAACAGTGGTAAAAGCAAGCAAATGTAGTGGTCACATGTTGGCATTATTCGTGGCAATGATGGTGAATTTATGATGGAAGTGTCTCACTATTGATTTAAAAAATCCAAATATATAATTATTGTTTATACCTTGATGCCCATTATTGAAAGTGCTCAATTAAATGTCTTTTCATCCTTTGGACAACTTACATTTCATGAAAGTTCATTAGTTATAATTAAAATTACTTCACTGGAATGAACTCTTGAAGATTTAATAAATGCACTACTCACACAAGGGTTTTGTAAAAAGTGGAAATTTTTAGTAAAAATTCAGGGGCTGACTAGAACAGGTGAGATTAACCAAGATTCAGCCTTTTTGGTGATACCCTCCCTATTGTTCAGTGACAAGGGCTTTGGCCAAGGGATATCACTGATAATTTCATGTGAACCTTGAGTTGCTACCTCATGTGATACCTCCAGAAGGATATAAATGTCACTGAAATGGTACATTTTTACTACTTGATGTCCCAACAAAGCAAATATGGCACTGTAAAAATGCTAAGTTTCATCTGTTAATTGTGGTACCATGTCCAACCCAATTGGTCCAAAGTATGAACAAGGAGAGATTCTCAAATGTATATTTGAAAATGATAATAGACTATAATAATTGAAATGAAGATGGGTGGACCTGTAGGGGTTTGAAAAATGTTTCTCTCCTGTCAGAGTCTATAATTTCTACTTTCTGCGTGAGGAACTGTCTCATTGATCTGAAATCAAATTAATGCATTTTTACTAGAAGGTTGTTTTTATAAGAGAGATCTCCTTAAATTAATAAATATTTGTACCATGTGGGAAATTGACACAACAGGATAATAAGAAAAGGCTAATTCCATTCCCTGAGTTGACTCTGGATTCCCAGGGAGATCTGGGCAACTGACAAATTGCACATGTAATCAATCGGTCCATAATGGTCTAAGAATTTTTAATGTAATAATGTTTTCAAATATAGTATGCACATTTGCTATGATAAATTTTGTTCTTAATCATCATTTAAGGTATTGTTTACATAAAGGGAATTAGTGTCAGCTTATAAACTAATTGCTTCCAACATTTATGATAAGTTGCAAAAATTGGCACTGCTATGATGGTAAAAGAATTAATCAAATGAACATATCATTGGGAGATGTGGTAGTCTGGGAGTAGTGCTGGACTGCTGAATAGAGGGCCCGGGTTCAATTCAGTCATCTCTCTAGGGCACCCTCAGCCTTACCCAAGCTGTTTCTTTTGGGTATCAGATCTTCCTGGGAAACAATAATCGGCGCTGGGAAAGGCACTGACACCCCCCCTATCCATGATGTGTGAATTTAACATCCCATTGGCCTTAGTATTAAGTGAACTCTACCATCACTAACCAAATAGACATCTGGGTTGATTACTGTGATTTTTTTGTTGTTTATATCAAAGTGGTGCATAGTTTAAAAGTATTTAGTGGTATTTTATGACTTTGCTTCATTCTTTTGTTTTTATAATTAATAGATTTAGCCCTATTTGATGTAATCCAATCTTTAACATGATAGATGTAAATAAAGACTTTTCCTATCTATTTGTGCAGTTTTAAAAAATGTTTAAATGTTTTAAAAAATATGTAACAGGCAGCCATTCATTTTTTAACTGCCGTAAACCAGCTGCAACCGATAGACCAAAAGAACAGAGGTAGGTTGGTGCCTGTGGTTGAAAATATGAATTTCAGCTGAATAAAATGAAATGTTATTTATTGTGTTTAATTATTCAAGCTGGAACAACTTTAAACAAATGGTTCATCGCAATAAAGTAACCATAGTGAAGAATCTGTTAATGAGCGGCCCTTGGAAATGGTCCTATAAGACTAATGAAACCTAAAGAGCCTTGAATTGGTAATTGAATCTGAATGGAGAGGGGCAGTGAAATATGAAGAGTATTGATTAAATTTTAAAGTAATCCAGGATTATGGGCTTCCACTGCCACAATTTTTGTTTTGGTACATTAGTATAAGCTATTATCTAGTTCTGTAATTGGCAGGAAAATCTGGTCCAATAAATTATGTTCATAAACAGTTTTGGTCAACAGTAACCAGATTCATAATCCTTGTTTTAATGTCAGATTCTATGCATACAAATCAAACCTACTACTCGATTATAATCTCTTTATTTTACATTCCTTGGAATCCTTTTTTCAATTCAATGCTACATATTCCCAATTTTTAACAGGCCTAATATTATTAATTATTATATTAGTCTACCGGTAAAGGTAGTGTTATGATGAAAACCAGTTACCAAACAGTTCAGGGACAACTTCCTTGCATCACCTAACAAAACAACCCAACTTCCAACACCACAATATACCTCTTTAATTTAGGCATATCGCCTTATTCCATTCTGTCTAATACGCCTCTATTATTACTACCCCTTCCTCGCCTAACATTCTCTCCATCAAAATTTTCAGCACCCCATTGCCAATAAAAAAGTCTGATCCTCTTACTCTCCTCTCCCATGATTCATGGTACTTCCTAGTTAGTGGGCTAATAATATTCATTTGGGAAATTCATTACAATCTAAATTCCTCATGCCTTTGAAACTAAGCAAATGATTTTTATTAGGTTTAAATATGAATCTCATTGATAGGTAAACGTAAATAATTTGATAATATGATGAACCAAGTGATGTATGGATAGAAGTAAACTTTCTGGTGCAATTGAAAGCATAGGCAATAACTTTTCCACACCATGGTGTAAGAGAATAAATTATTCCTTCAACTTTTCGTATGGACCCAATATTCTGTGAATGTTTTTAAATGTACTCTATTTGAATTTGAATGAAAGCCAAAGAAACTTAATTGAAGATGTGGTAATATTATCCCTGAAATACCATGGACATGGGTTTTGTCAAACCAAGGAGTCTTCAGAAGCAGTTTCGTTTGCTGTATTGTTTAAGAAGAAATTAGACTTATTTAGTTGACACTTTTGTATTCTGGAATTTGGGAATTAATAAAGGTTTTGAGTATATTCTTGCATTAATGTCTAATGTATAATTAAAATGTTAACTAGTATGACTGCAGTTATAAAGTGCATGTGAAAGTTGCAAACTGTGCAGTGGATAGAATTGCATAGATCCACAGCATCATTAAACCCGTATTGAGATAAAGTTCTTGAAGAATATTTGGAAAATGCTATTATAACTAACAATTGAGTGCTTTGGACCAAACATAGCTCTTCTATGCTTCACAACTGCCCGCTTCTATTGAAATAATTAATTACGAAAGTAACTGATTATGAACTAGGAGATATTGCAAGCAATTAGGGTTGCCGTCCCGATTTTTAATTAGAGCATTATCTAATATTTAACTCTCTAATAATTAATTGATATTTAACTCTCTAATAATACATTGAGGTTCCAGGGCACATTATAAGAATGTGCTGAAAGTATTCGGAGGGTGTGTCTATTTTATATTAACCATGTACCAAGTTCGAACGAATCCCATAATAACCAATATATTACAAACAATGCATTTTGTACGGACATTTAAAATTGAATTTCGAAATTACACGTTGGTGTCTCTGGTGGGAAAAGGATGAACTAGGATGTGCTGGTATTTGAGGTGGTTTCAAATAGTGAAGGCATGCGCCATCTGTTGGGTGGATGCTCAACTAATCCGTTAATTAAATTTTTGTTCATTAATTTTCAGTGAAGTGTCACCAGTGATTTTAACGGAAGGTTCAGGATGCCGCGGGGGATCAGGAAAACAATTAAATATTGAATAGTATTGTAAGGAGGGCTGCCATTTTTCCCGGCGCCCCGCCGCCCGGCTGGAAAAAATGGCAGCCCTCCTCACAATAATATTCAATATTTAATTGTTTTCCTGATCGCCCGCGGCATCCTGAACCTACTGTCAAAATCTCTGGTGATAATTTTGTCCATATTAGCGAATCAAAAATATTTTGCAAAAAAAAAAATTTCGGCCGCAAAAGAGAATCGATGTAACAGACGTTACATATTGTCTCAGATCCTCAAACCTCCTCTTATCCCCCGGGCTACCGGGTTACCTGTGAAATATAGGTTCTGAACTTGATTTGTTCTGCGAAACTAAGGACTTAGCCGATTTTTCTCAAAATCAACTCGATGAACTCGGCAAGGCTCTCGCCCGACGAATCCAAAGCATCTGCCTGCCTCGACTCTTCTCTCGCATGTCGAGGGGTCGTGGACTTAGAATATTTTTCGTTCGGTGGACTCGGGACTTGATCATATATTCTCGGGAAGCACCTCACTTCGGACCTCATGGTACTTGGGAGACGGGTCGTGAGCGGTTGGCCGTCATTAGAGTCATAGAGCTACTCTTTTTTAAAGCGTGACCCGGGTCTTTCCGGGAAAACAATCGATACCATGCTTTTTCGCACGTCATAGACCAATTGACTCTAATTGTTGGACTTCGTTCAGTTCGATGCATGACGTAATTTTTGACCCGGTGCGAGCAAATGTAGCTCATATGATTATTTTAATCACGAATTACTCCTTACGTTACAAGTAGTAAAACTACCAATTAACAATTTCCTGTTAATATTTGAAATAATACCTCTTTCACGGTTTTTTGGCTTTTAAACAATCAATTAGGTAATTTGTTTCGATTAGATAATTGCAACAAATACCAACATTCCATTCATGCGAAACAATGCTACTTTTAATCCCGCTATAATTTCTAACGTATTGCATAATCTGCATTGCCGAATGTGAGTATGGCAGGGGGTGCAAATTTATTCAGACTGCCATTTCTTCGGAAATTATTAGAATCATTTATGGTTGTCTGTGCTTTAGGTAACAATTAAAAACATTTTCTTCAAGTTTTAACCTCAAAAAAAAATTTTTTTAATGAATTCCTGTATTTTTCTTTTTTATTCTTAAGCAGTATATTCAGCCATAATTATTGATTCAAAAGTCACACAAAGAGAAAGATTTGAAAATTAGACATTCATTTTTGTTTCTTTCATCTTTATTACTCATAAATACACTGGTAGGTATAAATGTATATTGGAAATTGCATCAGTATTCCAAATATTCTTTTTTAACAACATATTACTGAAACACCCTCATGGCCACTATCCACAAAGTTAATGGTGGACTCATTTGAGGCTGACATCCAAATTAAGTTCACTTCCTTAGATGCTGATGGCACTGTCCAACTTGACACCAGCAAGGAAATATACACCTTCACTCCTTATTTCCTTCGGTGAGAAGGCTTGCTGATCCACCTTGATTTACATGGATGCTCCTCCTCTAGCATAAGCATTCAAAGGAAGACCTAAGGGAAAACAATGGAAATATATTTAAGACCTTTAAGTTGATGTTGTTTTTTCAAGTACTTTTAGGATGTTTTAAGCAAAAATATATATACTTGTCTGGTCAAAGGGCTAAGAAAATATTTACTGGTTTAAGATTGAAAGATTGGTTCCCCTTTAAAAATGAAAACATGGAACTTTTATTTTAAATCAATACATATAACCACTATGAAATATCAGAGATATTAAGCTTTAACTAAAAAGGAATTTAATTTCATAGAAATGGTATTTTAGTGAAATGGATGCAATTCATCCATTAACATTTATTGGCAATTATTGGATTAACAACTGCAGCTACTTCACTTGATTTCAACATCTTATTCATTTGTCTAAAACTAATGGGTTAAACACCCTTAAATGAACATATCTGTGATAAACAATGGTTAAGGATGGCTTGCTGAAATGAAAAACCTATGACCATCACTCATAAATACCATGTAAGAACTTTGAATCTAAAATGCACCAATATGTTTGTGCATGTTGATCAAATGAGTTTTTTTAAAGCAATCAGACTTCAACGATTTCAAAATATATTTAAATATTATCATATGGTGGTGGGAATTATAACATTAAGTTAAAATAACAATGGAATCTTTCCTTTCAAGAAAAGCAAGATGAGGTACAATGGAACATGGGAGAACGTACATTTTACTGTGTGTAATATGTTTTTATAACGTTAATTAAATGGAAAATCACTTGGGCCATTAAGTTCACAACATGTGTTTACAGACTTATTGATGATTTAATAGTTTTTCTAAAGGAGCTCCAACAACTTCTTAGTCTCCCCTTCCATCCTCCTCACCTCCCCATTGGAGCTATATTTACCAAAAAGGTTACCAAATATGAACCAAGGAATGAAGAAGATTGGGATTGGAAAATTGAAGTAGAGAAGTGTGTGATGGGTGAATCCAAGGCAGGAAAGGTTGGAAAACAGTGAGGGTAAACAAGGTAATGTTTTGCCAGTTATCAATCACAACATCTGCTTGGCTTAATATCTTAACAGAGGAAAGTAGGACTTATAGAAACAATTTGTATGGTTACATCACAAAAAACAGTTGCTAATACCAGTGGATAATCATATATCAGGAACTTATGAAATGGTGTAGCGATGGGAAAAAAATCAAATGGGAATGAAAGCAAAACTAATTTTGCAGCATGGGAGGGGAGAGAAGTTTCTCGGGGATAATTTGAAGAAAGTAGGAATAACTGCAGGACATACTGACTGAAAATAAATATAAAATGAGTGTAATAGAAGGAAGAATGCTGGATATATGAGGAAGAAGGAAGTAAGTTAGTTTAATGTTTTAAGGGTGCTTCAACAGCTGAAGTCATTTTGTGCCACAGTCGATTAATTTAAGAAAATAATGCTTTTATGTAAATTTAAAGACATTTTAGATTAAAAGGCAGAATGAAGGGAACGAGTTGACACTTTGGATGAAATTGAAAGTAGGTGTTAAACTTGCGTGGTGCAATACCCAACATCCAGTAAACATCACAGCTTTGACAGAAGTGACCAAGAGAACATCACAGAATGAAATCCACTGGTAAACATCAAGAACAGAATGTCACCATCCCTCAAGAACATTCCTGGGAGAAATTTTTCAACCATCCTGTGAAATCATAAATTACTTCAAAAACAGAAAAGAATGAAACAAAGAAATTGCACATACACTAACTACAGGAATGAGTACCCAAATTATATTTTTATTATCCACAGACAATCCATATCATGTATGTATAGGAATCTAAAAATAAATTTATAAAATACATTTCTGCACTATGAACATGCTTAAAAAAGAGTGTACATATTAAAGTATGTAAAACAAATTATACATTACAATTACTTCATGTGAAGATTTCCATGGCGCTGAATTGCTGGTCTTTACATTTCTGGGTTCTACTTCTACATTGGTTGTCTTTTGGTGATAACAGTTTTACTGGCCATCCTGCTGCATCTTCAGGTAGAAGGTACTTTTTGAAGCTTTCTTGTCTGCTCTATATAGGGGTGGTAGTTAAGTACTGCACTCTGATTGGATAGTCCTTCATGCACTGCTTAATGGATATCCATTGGCCATGTTGATATTTTTTCGTCTTGGACAAGAAAGAAAGCTTGGAAAAATACCTTCCAACTGAAGATGCAGGCAGGATGGCCAGCGAAACTGTCATCACCAAAAGACAACCAACCCAGATGGAGAACCCTAAAATGTAAAGCAAACATTACAATTATTTGTTATTTAAGAATTCATTCAATGAAAAATAAGACTTCATTAGAAGGAATTTCCCCATTTTCATTTTGAAACCACAATCTCTCACTCATTTTCAATGAATTTTGTAGCGAGTTATAAATTATTACACTCATTTACCATTGGGGTTTTATATGAAATTGCTGAGTTATGATAACTTATGTGGATGTTATGATTTCGAGTTGAATATGAGTGAATATTGCTGTTTACATGAAAGATATGGATATTATTTATGATTAAGACAGACATGGCAAATATATATATTATATTACATGTATACATTACATACATAAGATAAGAAAATTTGAGTTTTTTGAACAAGGGCATATATGGTTGGAAATAACTCTGTACAGCATGCACACAGATAATCCCCAGAACACTATTCTATATCATTTCCTGGAGATGAAAGTGGAATGATGCATGAGTATTAATGCCTCTAGAGACTTATTCAGGAACCAAATAGCGTACATCAAAGTGAGCAGTCTAGAACAAAGTTTAACATCAATATTCCACCACCAGTTTATTAAACATGTACACCTAAAACATTTGTATTGAATGTATAAATCATTATTTCTTGTTATGATTGAAATCAATATCCTCTTGCAATATTGCAAGAGTAAATGCAAGGCCCTGTGTCTTTTTGCAAAACTAGTTCATCAGTATGCTTAGACTTTCATAGTTTCACCAAAAACGATAGTGTTCAAAATTGACTTAGTGAGCAACCTTTAGTGATTTAATTTATTTTTCTATTGACGTTTTGTCAAAAAGTATTTTAGAAGAAGGAACTTGGCAAATTTTGACATATTAATAATTAATCCATTTTGCAAAAGGTGATTCTGTTTGAAATAATTTTTCAACACAAAGAAAACATGAAAGAATGACAAGAGGAACTTTAACGTGACACTTTCACATTATTTAGAGTCACTTTATTTTTCATTAGCGTTCATATTGATTTATCTCAGAGAAATTGATCAAATTCTTGATATGACATTTATTGTTGGTAACAATACTTTTGTTGAAGTAAGGTGAGGAATTAAAGCTAATTCTGATTTACTGAAATTATTTTAATTTGTTATAACTTAACTCGTTTAAAAATAGATTACACACAAACTAAGCAGGGGGTGTGTGGTAGACCAATAGGTAGCATATAGGTTTACTGACCTGGAGGCCCAGATTTGATTCCGAGTGAAGCGTCTTGAGACACACTGCCCTTCATCCATGCTGTGGGATATTTCAGGTACCAGATCTTCCTGGGAAACTACAAAGTGGCCCAAGAAAAGGAGCTCGCCACCATTATTATCCTGTTGATTAGTGAAAAAATTCAGTGTATCTGCAACGAAAGTTATTTCAAAATATTATTTTTATAGGTCAGACTAAATTAAGGAATCGGTGGCTGGTTTCACCCAACACGTTGGGATGGTTGCTTGGTTCTCCTTATACATAAGGATTCCTGGGAAATAGATTCAAGTCCCTCAAAAACTCGACGCTATATTTGAGCGAACAGCCTCTGTGCTAGGATGGGGAGCGCGATACTAATTAAGGTGCCACCGTCGCGTACGAAGGATTGAACTACAAAATTCATGGTGCATCTTAGTCTATCCACTTAACACGCGATCGAATCTGCAGTCCCTCCCCATTTCGACAACATGCCAAGTGAGGGGTAGACCAGAAGGTTATCAAGACTATAAATTCTGGAGCGTCTACAATTACGAAGAATTGGACGTCGCAAGTCGAACTTTCTGTGCGTGCACACAAGAATTACCGCGACCGTGATTGTAACCTCAGTATTGGCATGGATCGACAATATTTAATTTTAGGAGAGGTGACCGAAAGCCAGGGTCCTTCTTTCTCATCCACGCCATTAGAGGTGGATGAGAAAGGAGGAAGGGAGGAGAGACACCTGACGACGGCTGTAGTCCACCCGCAAACGGAAGGCGTAAAGGGGTCCGCAGTTTAACGTCCCAAACGACGTACGGTGTTCTCACTCAAAGTGCTCTTCACAAAGCACCTTCATCGTTGGGATCGAGACGCCACAGAAAAATACCTGCCGTTTCTGGGATTAAACTATGACCCTCTGGACGTACGTAAAGCCAGTACGTTACCCACCGCACCATCCTGATCCCCAGTGATGGCAATTACGGGACCATCATAAATACATTCCCAGGACAATAACCAACGACAATTGAGCCAAACGGAAGATCGGATTTACCACGTTTTTCAACCTTTTGCTCAGTTTAGCTCGGTTTATACGGACATCAGCAAGAAAAGCGTATTTCGAAATATTTTTTTTAGGCATGACTACATACATACCAACACGCAAGCGTCAGTTTTGGAAAGAGGCCCTATGATCTAGATAATCGAAACCCGACAATTACAAACGTAATACACAGAATACGTTCATGAAGAACCTTAATCTACCACTGTATGATTCCACGTGGGCTGGTATTAAATCGCCACTCACCAATGATATACATCTGCCCGTGATTTCGACCCCTTAGTCTTTAGCTCAGACTTAGTGGCTCGACGATATGCCCTCGCGGCTTTCACTAACTCCGGGATAGCGGTGAACCCATCCGCATCGCTCGTCTGGCTCATCCTGGCTCTCAAAGCGGACTGGCGAGACCAAATGCTCGTCGGCAAGTAAGAAGGGCTTTCGGGGCAAGGCGGGGTAGGTTAGGGGGGGTTATTGAGTGGAATACTTCGAACAAGGGAAAGAAAACGATTTGGGACGATGGAAAAAGAGGTGGAGGGAATTGTTAGCCCATTTCAATTCCAAAAGTGCGCATTTCACAGGGCTCTGCACTAGAGCGAACTGGAGTCCTACAGTTAACCGCTCCCTTCCTCGCCGAAAGCTTGAGTGCCGAGTTTACAGCTGCCTCCAAGACCACCAGCCAACGGTGCAATAGCGTGCCCCTCCAGAAATGTACCCACGTCATTAAACGAGCCATCGTGTCCCTCAGTAGGTAGTATGAACCTGAATATTTCCTTAGTTTTTTTGAGTTTCTTACATAAGGGCATGGCACAATGTACGTTACGGGAAGGGTGGGTTGGATGGAGTGTCAGAGAAGAGGGGGAGGGAGGGCTGAGGCACATTGCCGATCCCGCCTCGGAAGTGTGATGAGTCAACTGCGTCTCACCCGACGGACTTTGCAGGGCACTGGGATATCCTTGGGTAGCATTCAATTTCTCTCTCGCGGTGACTCTATCATCTCTTTTGTTGGTCTCAATCCCTCTACCCTCATGCGGGTAGGGGGATTGAGAATTCTCCCACAGTATCCCTGCCGGTCGTAAGAGGCGACTTAAAAGGCGGCGAAACATACTCAAAAACTAATCTCCCAGTCAATCTTCCACGAAGACAAAAGGCTAAGCTAAACATTAAAATAGGAGGGGAAAGCAGCAGGAAATAGAGCAGGTAGAACAGTACGTATCTTGGAAGTTTTTTGGACCAAAACGGTCAATGTGGTAGGGACGTAAGGAGAAGAATTGTGCTAAGCAAGGAGGCGGGAGTTGATGACGGGGACGTTGAGTAGAGAGGTTAAAAAAAGACTCGTAAAAACTTTGATATGGAGCGCAGCTTTGTACGGCGCGGAAACGGGGGATAGACGTAGATTGGAGGCTTTTGAAATGTGGGTGTGGAGAAGATTGGAGAAGGTGAAATGGACCGAAAGGGAAACAAATGAGGAAGTACTGGGGATGGTGGGTAAGGTGAGGAGTTTGTTGGGAGAAATCCTATGGAGGCAGGAAAAATGGATGAAAGGCGTATTGAGCGGCAGTGGGATGCTGAAGAAGGCAATAGAGGGGAGAATGTTGGGCAAGCGAGGAAAGGGCAGGAACAGGATAGGGATGTTGGACGGGATGAAGGGAGGAAAGAAGTACACAGAGATGAAGAGAGACCTGATGTAGAGTAGGTTGATGGATCGGGTTTTGTTTGGAGTTACAAAGTATTTATTAAATAGTTGTGTCCATCCAAAAACCAACCTTAACCGGTAGAGTACCTAAAAAAACTTAACAATGGCTTGTTAATCAAAATTCGGATTGAACGTAGTCCAGCGTGACATTTCTTCTCAAGAATATTGCTAGTCATTTTCAGTGAAACTTTGTACTTAAAACTAGGCGAGGATGATGTCTCGGTGCCACAACACAGTGCACCTGCGATCAATATTTAGGTTGCCCCGAAGGACTTTGAGAGAATCGCATATTTATGGTTGCCATTTCCATATAAATTCTCCAGGAATTTGGCCATTGAAGCCATTACCTTCCGGTGAGAGGCTTAATTGGGCATTACAGGCTTATTACCATGTTTATGATACGAAGAAAGGAATGAAAAATATGGTGCTTTGCCGATTACAATGCAATCAACATCAGAATTGACAGTCTATTATACAAGTACATGTGAGAGCAAAGAGACCATTATGCTCTCACATGCTCTTGGTCCACCGACTAGAATTATTATAAGGTAATCTACCGGTTAAATTAGGTTTATGGATGGACACAAATAAATAATAAATATTTTGTGACTCCTAACAAAACACAATCCCGCAACACACTCTACAGCAGGTCCCTCTCCATCTCTGTGTACTTCTTTCCTCCCTTCATCCCATCCTACATCCCTATTCTGTTCCTGCCCTTTCCTTGTTTGCCTAACATTCCCCCCTCGATTGACTTCACAACGTCCCACTGCCGCTAAATACGCCTTTCATCCATTTTTCCTGCCTCCATAGGATTTCTCCCAACAAACCCATCTCCGCACCCACCATCTCTAGTACTTCCTCATTTGTTTTCCTTTCAGTCCATTTCACCTTCTTCATTATTTTCCAGACGCACATTTCAAAATCCTCCAATCTACGTCTATCCTCCTGCAACAGCGACCACGTTTCCACGTCGTACATAGGTACGCTTCATATGAAAGTTTTGACGAGTCTTTTGTTGACCTCCATATTCAGCGTCCCCGCCATCAACTCTCTCCTTCAAAAAGCCTCTTTGCCAAGCGCAATTCTTATTCTTACGTCCCTACCAGACTCTCCGTTCCCCACTCGTACAAGAGCAGTCAGAGGCATGTACGTTTTGCGGATCAGTCTCCTTGTTCTCCTATCCATTCCTATTTTCTTCAATACACGCATTAGTTTATCCCAATCCACTCTATCAAATGCTTTTTCGAAATCTACGAAACGGGAAAATACGTCCTGATTGTATTATATATTCCTCTCGATTAGTGATCTCATTGCTGCAATGGCATCACGCGTACCTCTTCCTTCCTAAACCCAAACTGATCATCCCCTAAGTAATCATTTGCCTTACTCTCTATCCTTTTGTTGATTATCCTGAGAATAACTTTAGCTGCGTGGGATATGAAACTTATTGTTCTGCAATCCTCACATGATGTAGCCTTTGCCTTTTTTGGAATAGGAACTAACACCGATCTCACAAAATCTTCCGGTCAGATTCCTTCCTCATAGATACTACGAATCAGACCATAGAGAGTCTTCTTCGCACATTGTCCTAAACATTTCAATAGTCCAACAGAAATGTTGTCGACCCCCACAGCCTTCTTTTTCTTTCATCTCCCTTAAAGCTATTTCTATTTCATTGTCGAGTATGCCTGGACCTATGGTATCTTCTTCTGCGTCATGTTCCATTTCTATGTCCAAACTTGTTGGACATAGAAAGTAGTCATGTTCTCTACCATATAGTACAGTGTTTCCACATATTCCTTCAATCTCTCTTGGACATTTTCCGTGTCTACTATTATCTTAACCCACTTTCTTTAACTGTTAGCACAAATCTTCCCTTCTTACTTCCCTATAATAACTTAACCTTGCTGGATAGCGCACCAATTTCACCCTTCCTCTGTAAACTTTCCATATCCACGCACTGCGTTTTCCACCATGATTCTTTCGCTTTATTTGTGACCCGTCTAAATTTATTGTTTAACTCTCTGTACTTCATTTGGCCTAAATTTCCCTGCCTGATTTTGCCTGGCATTTTCAAAGTATACCTACGCCTTTTGTGGTGTCTAAAGAATATGTTGGTGATGGCTAACCTCTGTCTCCTTCAGAGCTCAATTGCTTTCTCCCCGCGTTCATTCCTCGTGCCTAACCCATAGTCTCCCACCTCAACGCCATCTCTTCCTTTGAATTCCAATCCCCCATCGCTATCAAATGTTTCCCTGCAGGAACACATCGCGATTATATCCTCTTAACTAATCGTATATCCTATCGACTTCTTCCTCCTCATGGTTGCTCGGTGGCTTGTATACCTGAACAATGACCAAATTCGTCGGTTCTGCTTTAATCTCTAATACTCTATCCGTTGCTTGCTCTATGTTGGCTACGTTTCTTCCTGCCTCTTCACACAATATTACGGGAATCCCACATTGGCTATCGTCCCCGCCGCTGTATATTATTCTATAATTATCACTACAGTAATCCCCGCTATCCTTCCATCTCACCTCGCATGGACCTAAAACATCTAGATTACCTCTTTCCATTTAATCTCTCTTATCCATTGTCTTTAATATTCTCTAATTTGCCTGTCCTCAGCATAATCCTGACATGCCATGTTCCTATTCAAACTACTTTCGTCTTCTTCTGCGTCTTCTGTCCTGCTGCTGTTATTTTTCCCCCGCAAGTGTTTCGTGGGATGACGACCGCGGAAGCCTTGCCTTCCCCGCTGCCGGGTGGGAAGACGGCCCCTCGGGCCGCGTCACGCATTTGTCAGGACTTAATTTCTCTCTTTTGTAGATTTTCTGGGGAAAAATAATCGAGGTGCTTTCCCGTTCCCTTCCTCAATGTGGTTTTAACGTGACACCATCACTAAATGGCTGCCCCACTGGGGTCAGACGACTTTGCTGCCGCCTCACTGAGGAACAGACGCTGCGTGGACCACCTTTCGTCTGTCTCCTAACCTTCAACCTTTCTGGTATGGGTGACCCTTTTCGGAACAACTATCATTACTCCTGCCAGCACAGCTCAAGGGGTTATCGGAACGCACAAGCCCGTCCACCACGTTGAGGTTGTAGTCCATGGGAGGGAAGCAACACACACAGACCGACCGACCGCTTACAAGTGTAACCATCTGTTACACCGGAGGATTTATTGAGCAATGCAATAAAAATGGGCGAATGTGTGGACGCGAGTATTCTACAGTTATTTCACCTCGCAAAAGAAACTTTTCCTTGTTTAAATTAGCTCATCGAGGTTAGATACCCAACAGATTTAGAAGAGTGACTGCACATGATTGCATAACGGGTCCTTCCTACGCAACCTTTGGATAACAATACTCCCGAAAAAAAAACTTCAAAATAATAGAGGTGACTAGAAATTTTCAAATATGCCAGATCGTAAATACGGCTAGATTTACACAAATGGCGTAATTATCCCCTTATAGTTGACCAAGTCTAAATTTGCATTTTTAAGTAGTTATTGCAAATAATTTTTACTAAATGTTACAAACCTGCGATTATCTGTATCAATTTAGTTAAATAATATCTGAAAGCAACAGTTCCAACACTATATTAACAATGCTATACATTCTTTAGTTGTGTACCCAGGAGGGAGGCCTAAAAATAATGATAAATCTGTTTAATTGATCTATGGCAATAAGGATGGTTCCCATCCATTTTAAAAATCAACAGTCATTACAATTTCCATTTTTTAAGCTTTGTGTGTCTATTTAGTTAATTAACTTTGAACCGTTTGTTGCTACTAAAGTCTCACGTGTGGTTCGCCATTGCTTT
Source organism: Hetaerina titia (assembly GCA_037158775.1). Lineage (NCBI taxonomy): Eukaryota > Metazoa > Arthropoda > Insecta > Odonata > Calopterygidae > Hetaerina > Hetaerina titia. The sequence continues at coordinate 100,125,664 of CM073770.1, read as the reverse complement.
ACTACAATTAAAGACAATGAGAGTGAGTGAGTGAGAATCTACATTAGGCCGAAGAGTCCCATGCGAAGAATTCGAAAACGAGATTTGATGGATAGCCAATACCCGCAATAAACTACGAAAAAGTTTCATCTTAAAACTTTTTACCTTCATTCCTCAATCTTGCCGGTTCAGAATGGTGCTTATACCCCGCACCCTTACCTTTATCTTACTCTGCAATTCTTTCTTCATTCCCCGATTCTCAACACAGGATCTGGTTTCTCGTTCTTCAAGACGAAGACCGCCTTATGACGTCATCCACCGTCTGAATGTCCTCTGAAATTGTTGCATTGATATGCATGTTAGCAGATGGCTCCGTTAAAAGTTTGGTTGCCGCATCTCCCGCAGTTACTTGAAATTCCGCTAAAATTGATATGGTATTCGAATTTGAGCACTCACTATACGAGTATTGATGGAAGCATATGGGAAAGAGCCGAAGCCCAGCCATTGCCATTATATTTGACATTTAGATTTTATTAGGTAATCTACCGGTTAAGGTAGGTTTTTGGATGGACAACTATCAAATAAACATTTTTTAACTCCAAACAAAACCCAATCCAGCAACCTAATCTACATCAGGACCCTCTCCATCTCTGTACTTCTTGCCTCCCTTCATCCCGTCCAATATCCCTATCCTGTTCCGGCCCTTACCTCACTTGCCCAACATTCTCCCCTCTATTACCTTCTTCAACATTCCACTACCACTCAATACGCCTTTCATCTATTTTTCCTGCGTCCATAGGATTTCTCCCAACAAACCCCTCTCCTCACCCACCATCCCTAGTACTTTCTCATTTGTTTACCTTTCAGTCCATTTCACCTTCTCCGTCCTTCTCCACACCCACATTTCAAAAGCCTCCAATCTACGTCTATCCTCCTGCTTCAGCGACCACGTTTCCACGCCGTACACAGCTACACTCCATATCAGTATTTACGAGTCTTGTCTTAACATCCCTACTCAACGTCCCCGTCAGCAACTCCCTCCTCCTCGAGAAAGCCTCCTTGCCTAGCGCAATTCTTCTCCTTACGTCCCTACCACTTTGACCGTATTGGTCGAAAACATTTCCGAGATATGTAAACTGTTCTACCTGCTCTATTTTTTCCCCGCCAATTTTAATATTTAGCTTAACCTTTTTCTTTCTGGAAAATCGCATAACCTTTGTTTTATTAATATTGATTCTCATCTCATATTTATCGCACTGAACCTCCAATTCACTCGGCAATGCTTGCAACCCCTTGGCTGACTGAGCAACTAATGCTTGGTCATCAGCAAACCTAACCGATTTTACGAATTCCCCTCCGACTTTCATTCCTACCTCCAGTTCTTCCCATGCCTCTAATCATTTCCTCCACATATACGTTGAACAGCATCGGTGACAATGGGCAACCCTGCCTTACACCTCTTCCTAACACTGCCCATCCGGACTCTCCGTTCCGCACTCGCACCTGAGCAGTCTGAGACATGTACAGTCAGTATCAGTCTCCTGTCCCTCCAATCCATTCCTATTTTCTGCAATACACGCATTAATTTTTCCCAAATCACTTTATCAAATGCTTTTTCGAAATCTACAAAACAGGCAAATACGTCCTGATTGTATTCTATATTCCTCTCGATTAGTGATCTCATTGCTGCAATGGCATCGCGTGTACCTCTCCCCTTCCTAAACCCAAACTGATCATCCCCTAAGTAATCATTTGCCTTACTCTATCAATTTGTTGATGATCCTGAGAATAACTTTAGCTGCGTGGTATATCAAACATTGTTCTTTAATCTTCACATGATGCGGCCTTTGCCTTTTTTGGAATAGGAACTGACACTGATCTCAAAATCTTCCGGCCAGATTCCTTCCTCATAGATACTACGAATCAGTCCAAATAGGGACTTCGTCCCACATTTTCCTAAAAATTTCAACAGTTCTACAGGAATGTTGTCCACCCCCACGGCCTTATTTGCTTTCATCTACTTTAATGCCCTTTCTATTTCATCGTCGAGTATGCCTGGAACTAAGCTATCTTCTACGTCAAATTCCATTTCTATGTCTAACCTTGTCGGCCTAAGTTCTTTACCATACAGTGTGTTATACGTATATATATTTGACATAGAAAAATGAAATTTTCGCCAAGCGACAAATAGCCAAGAGTTGCTCTCGCGAATAGGTTACATGATTCTGATGTAGTTAGCGGTTGTGACAGGAGTCAATATTACTACGGCTGAGTGCATGAGCTGAGCCGCGGCATACCTGCAAAATGTAAAATTTCTACTTACCATTTGTGTTCTTTCTTTCCTTTTAATTTATTAGAATTCCAGTTTATTTTGTCATGTATTTAAGTGGAAGCATTTATTTTCCATCCATCTTTTTTAGGGCGATATGTGACAGGTTGCGATCTCTCTTCAGGTCTGGTTTGAAGCACCAAGTGTTCATGCATCGTGTAAGCGCCCTGGCGCGAACCATGTCGCCAATGTATACGCAATACAATTTTTAAAATAATGTTTATTTTGCAGGTGAAGGGTGTCACCACCAATATTTAAAAAATATTCCGTGTTTTATCGTGGTAAACTATCTTTACCAAAAATGAATGTGTATATCCAAGTATTTTCAGCAAATAGTTTAAGGCAAATTCAGAATTTTGAACTTTCTGTCACGAAGTACTAAACTTACGGTTCGTTAGTACAGTGTGGAGTCTTTGTATAGCGCCTTTTGCTGGCTTTTTCAAATGAAAAGTCCATTGTGAATAGTCTTACACCGGAGTTCGATGGTTACTCGAGTGAAAGAAAATCCTACAGTCCACAATTGTGGCCAGAAGTCTCCATTTTCGTGTCGTAATCTCGTCGAGAGTTCCCTTTTGTGAATAAAGTAATTAGGTTTTCCTGATTTATGGTTTAGTAACGGTGAACTATGATTTTTTTTAATGTTTGGAAATGGGAGAAAGGAGTACATTTATATTTAACGGAATAGCTGGTCATTGTCATTGGGGTAATGGAGTGTACTTTTCACTAACATTTTTCCAGGCAAGAATTTTTATTTAATATAATATTAATAATGGGGAGAGCTATATAATGCAACCATTTCAGAGAGTAAAAATCATTCGCCTTGACCGGGATGATTTTTACTCTCTGAAATGGTTGCATTATAATGTACACATAGCAGGTGACTCCGTTAAAAGTTGCTGTTACAGTTTCTTGAAAAATGGGGAGAGCTGTTCTTCAATTCTATTCACATTGTTTAATTCGTGAAATATTAAACAGTTCGTTAGTGCACCTATGGGCGTGCCTTTTTAACTGTTTAGCGAAACACCATTTGTAGCTCTCTATAGTTATCAAATAACTGGAGGCAAGATAGATACGAAGTGTCCTAAGCTTTCTCACTATTACAGAGGGGAACACCTAATAGTCCAGTGCACAAGGTTTGCATCTACGCATTTTTCTTATAGAACCGGATTACAGAGGCTGTCCTCAAAGACTAGGGACTGAAAAAAAACAACTGTGATGGCAATTGGTAGATATAGGTGGCCCAATTTCTCTCCTGCCCTCTAGATGTAAACATTCCTCACGTTAATGCCTCCATGAACAACAATTCTCTCTCTCTCCATTCCAATTATTCTCTCCAGTTCAACTATATACCACTAAGGAGAAGGAATTACGCAGAGCGGATGGGTGTTGCATAGTCGCTGCAACGCCAGCTTTCTTGGTAAGCTACATATATGGGCCGTTGGTTTACAAGCGGTAACTATTTGATTACAACGACAATTCTAGAGCATTGCAATGGAAACTGGTTAATTTGGGGGCAGAATTACCCTATCGGCGTTTTAAATCTTTCAGGTCTTTTTGTTTAAATTAGCTCATCCGGGTATTTGACCGACAGGTGTAGAATAATGACGGCATGTGTTTACATCACGGGGCCCTCCTACGGGAGTCGTCGATAGTAACGCTTTTAGTGTAAGTGAAAGAAACGAGCAACAATAAGGGAATGGACCAGAAATAGTTTTGATAATACGTGACGGTAAAAATGGCTTTCCTCTCACTAATGGTGTATTTGGTCTTAAATTTAATACGAAGGAAGCAAAAAGTACATTTCACGGTAGCTACTGCTTGGAATTATTACTAATAGTGCCATTCCTGCGATCATCAACATCGAATTTTGTCTAACAATATCAGCAAGCTTCTAATCGCGGGCTAACTTATTAAAGCTGTGAATACGTGCCTAAATTTTATGCCTTGGGTGAAGACTATAATAAACCATTAATGTGGACAGTTCATCAATACCGATATTATCTCCAAAATTCTACTTAGCGCTACAATTAAATTTACAAAATGAATGAGAATTACAATTTCCATTTTCCTTTTCGAGCTATCGGGGCGTAGAAAGTAACAATGAACAATTCTGTGCTACTGAATTATGCGGTTTTTCCTAGTACTGGAATTTCAAATTATTGAGTCGTCCAAGTCTAGCAACGAATTCTTCGCTAAACATGTAACGCCATGCAACGACGACTTGAAACCAATCTACACGACTCAAGTCTGCTTCTAATGCAGAAGGGGTTTAGTTTTATAACTTACCTTTGAAGAATATGTTTTATAGTCCTCTTAGTAAAGAATAATTTATATATTCCGAAAAAGTATTCCACAGGACGGATTACATTAAATTTTTCATCCTATACGTAAAATGGTTCCAATAGTAATGGTTAAGTGCAACTATTATATCCATTCTAGTTTTCAAATTGTTACCTCCAGGTTACAAAAGAATTCAACAGTTTTCCACTCTTTTAACGCCTATAATATCAAGGGAGCCACCGATTAAGAACAATGAACTTCAGCTGGTACTGTGTAGAATATTATTATTATTAAAATTTACATGTGCAAATAGACAAATGTCAGGTGGCACACAAGTCCTAAGTGTTACAATAAACTTGCCTTGGAAAAATAACATGGTTTCTGAAATACAATCAACATCACAAAAGATAATAAATAAAATAAGTCTGAAAAAAGAAAAAAAATACACTTTAAGGAAATTTCCAAACACCAATCTGTAGTACATAAAAAAAAATCCCCATTTCATTAACATTTGTTTCCCAATCAACAAGAAAAAAATTAAGCTATTACATTTAATTTTATACAACACATCAATCAAATGATTACAGAAGTTGTTTACATCTTTTCTTAAAAGTTTGGACTGTTAGGAATAACGTATAACACGAAGTTGTCAAATTCGGGTCTCGGTTTGAGTATATAACAAAGAAATCAATTTAGGTAGTGTGTGCAATATGAGAGGCTCCTATGAGATGGCTCCTAATTAGCACCAACATGAAAAGTCGAGGAACACTGTCTCTTACATACTCCCGATAGTCTTTCTTTAGCCAGCCTTTGGCAATAAATCCCATCGGAAGAAGCGTTACATTAATGGATACGGAGAACGAAAGGTCTCACGTGAGAAAACATTGCATGCTATTGTCTGGCACTACAGCACCATCAAATATTTAACCAGTGGAGCCACTAAGTTTCTCTTCCGATATTAATAGTTATTCAATTTAACTATGGCCGATTCGTCTCCACTGATATGCAGAGAAGTCTTATCTGCACACATGGTGAGCACAATAAATAATATAGAAACTTAGTGGCGGGAAAAGAAAATAAATTGAGATGCATCAATGTCCGGTTAATGGAGAAGCAGAATCTTAAATCCAGGGTAGGCTGATCTGGTTCAGGGTTTTCAGGGAGGAATGAATAGAAAAAAAAAGAGATGCTAGGGTTAATAATGAGGAGTTTCTCAATTCCACAGAAGATGGACAGCTGCATGTGAAGAATATACAGCAACCATGAGGAAGCATTCCAGGACTCCCAGCCCAAAATAAGAATAAAATGGTTGCCACACGTGTATAAAATTTCAAATTCTCTTAGAATATTTAAACTATTACACTATTCACAAGTATGTTTGTAGGGCCGTGTATATGTTGGTTGGTAGTTTGTGTGTTTGCATGTGTGTGGGTTGTATAGGTTTTTGCATGCATGTATTACATGTTTTGTGCGTGGGCTATAAATTAAATTGGCTTTGCATGCGCCTTTTTTTCAATTACGGGTGGTGCCTTAACATCCCCCGCCACACGCCCTTGCGGCAGATTGCGGGGTATTAAGTACAGGTAGATGTAAACTCTTCTTCACGGAAACTATTTACATTGATAAGTTCGATATATGAAAGCAGAGGCTTGGACAATAAGGACTGCTTTTGGGAAAACAATTTCAATGACGTAAACTGTGACGGCCCAATTGCTCGGGTGAATGCATTCACAATCGAAGCACTTTAATTGTGTCTTTCACTGCGGTCAATTGTCGCACGAGTGGTCACTGCAATAGTTTTGAAACGGGATCTCATCCGTTTGGGAAAAAACGTTCACAGCGCAACAGGAAAACTTGAGGTACGTGATCAGCATAATTAATTGGAAATTTTGTGTTATGTTATAGGTTCTAAGGACGACTTCGTGATTCTCTAACTTGTCTGCTTCGAGGGAAAATTAAAGAGGAAGTCAATCGCAAGGATCAAAAAGTGTGGCACTTTCCCTAAACCTTCCGTTGAGATTGGAACACACGCAGGAGTTTGTAAGTAACCCAGATATTTGATAATCGATGGAACAATGAAAAGGTGTCTCACTAAAACAAATTAAAATTAAGTGATTTATTTTATAATTTTACTTCGTTTGCAAGACAAATGTGTGAAAGAGAAAAAAATGACAGCGAAGGGAATGGTATGGTATATGTCATGTTATATTGCGATAAAAAAGAATAAGGTGCACTACATGGTGTAGAAATTCTGTTTCGTCGGAGACTGGCTACGCGATCTTTTACGAACTAATAGATTTCACCTACATTTATTCGAAATTTTACAGATAAGACCGTTGTTATCAGTGTGACATTCAAATAGCATTATAAGGAAGAAAAATGATGAGAAGGAGAGAAAGATTGCACGAGTTTCCTTTTGCTGACCCAAAGAGGTATCGCGCACAGCTCGTTGGAACCCATTTTCCGGCATTCGTCAAAAGGTGAGAACGAAGGCCGATGGCCGGTCCATCACGTCCCTCCTGTAGAAACTACAGAGAGGTACGTCCTACTGGTACCATGTTACAGCGGCCCATTAAAACAGGAATCCGCTGCCTTCGGAAAAAAATCAGTGGAAGGAACGTGAAGAAGGATGATTGATAATGGAACAGGAGGAAAGAGAGCGATGGGATGATGCAATATAAGAAAATATTAAGCACAATCCTCATGTAATTAATACTTTCTTATATAAATACCATTATAGTTCTTAAAACTCCTACATATCATTATGTTACACGAGGATAAGTGTACCTGACAGTGTATGCTATCTCTATATTAATGTCATACCCTAGTCACTTTAAATGTCCTGCCTAATTTGTTCGCCTAAGAGTCACTTTAATTCACCCCCCATTTCTCTAAGTGCATTGGTTGCGTCCCTTAAGCCCCATCGGGGGCCCTACCGCGAAAATGGAGGCCTTGTCTCGAGCTAAGGGGGCTCCTACACACTGAACCTGTAACGTAGGGGTGTGGGGAAGGAGAGGAGACGAAACCTTACCTTGGTTACATCTGCAAGGTCCAACGGCGGCAGACCGTTCTCCATCGACGATCCCTCGGTGCACACGCACATCACACCCACGTAAGCACTTATTCACTAAAAGAACACCATAATGACCATGCACCACACATCACTGACATTAACACCATTTTCCTCTTGACAACAATCATTGGGGTCATCATGGCGGATCCCTTCTTCTCAGGAACTGGTGTTCTCCGTGCGAGTATGTGGTGATTATATGTACAGCGGTATTGTTTTATGAAATGCCTTGCATTTTGAATTGTGATATTGATGTCTGTGGCACGTATAGGAAGTTAAAAAAAGTATGTAAACGTTAGATCAGAAGCTGAAGAGCCATAGTTCCCAAAAACAGAAGAATCTAACTCCGGCAAGGATTATCCACCGACGGTAAAACAAATTATGTCACCGCACATTTGAATTCCATGAAATGAAAAACAGTACCCTGTATTACTACGAAGAAGATCCCCACGTACGTACAAAAGCATCCACTCATGCAGAAAGGGAATTTTATTATGAAATGCGTTGGTGTGTTTAATAAGATGAAACGCAAAGAGACTTCGTGTTAGACGACGTGAATACGCGTGACAACGAGAACAACATACAAGGCAAACATTAAGTATGACTTTAGCGTCTCGACGAGGACAGTGACACGATTTGGTGGTGATTGGCACCCAACTTATCCTTTTAATGAATTATTTTAATGGAAGTTACGGAAAGAAAAATGGGGGATAACTGAACAACCGATTTATTATAAATGACGAGAAAAAATGAAAATAAATCAAGATTGTAAGCCGGCGTAATTTTGCAGAAATGTGACAAATTGTCAAGGTGCTGTGTAGGTAAAATAATGAGATTCCACTTTAGGAAAATATCTTCGACAAATCTAAGAAAACAACAACTGAAGGGAGGCCGGTTAATGAATGTCTAACCCCTTGCAGTGGGTTAGGTATTCATTAGCCTGAAGAGCCTATGTAGTTATCTCGTAAAAATATGCAAGAAATATATGGATACCCAGATAGACAAACGCGGATTAAAAAACTGCAGATGTATACCAGACTAACGGCTGGGCAAATGGGAGCGATATTTACGTGAAGACGTTCAGTAAATGATCGTAGGCGACCGATTTAAGCCATCCATTTATGTCATTACAATGTGATTTCACGACAGGTTTGTCCAGAAATGATTTCAGGTGCTGTATGCTGCTGCATTGACAAATTCGCGTCACTCCATTAACAGCACAGCTTCAAAAATATCAGCATGAAATGAAAGGTGCATCGACCGAAGGGATACATCTGTTGGCGAAATACGATGAACGATCATCAGAATATTCAAGCTCGCAAGGAGTCTTCATACCATGTCAAACTGCCAAAAAGATGGGCTGGGACTGAGTCTAAGGAAACAAGAGAGAAAGGTTATCCTTGCCCGAGCCGAAATTTGATTGAGAGAGTTACTGAACATGTGGGGAGAGGAAGCAGCAGAAACACTTGTTTTGAAAAACTGTTGGCAGCAGTACCTGGGAATCGAGTAACAGGAGAAGATGGGAGAAAATAATGGAATCGATGCGGTGACATCTTAACTTTCTGATAACAAGCACACCTGAATGTACGAGATGGTATGAATGACAACAAAGAAAGCCTAACATTCTGCTTTATGTAGTTACCAAAGGTTGCAAAAAACAAAACTACGCATCCGAAAAAAATGTCTGCATGAGTTTTGCCCAAACAAAGTTAATTTAAAATGTGAAAGGGAAAAATGAAATAATAAAAATAGTGATTGTGTCCAGAAGTAAAATTGCTCCGTCAGACACGATACAGGGTTCACGAGAATGAGCATAAAATCTCCAATAGCAATACTAATAGGAACGCCAATCGAAAAATAGACATACCGAAAATCTCAACTTCAATAACTTAATGGTGTAAGTAGTGAATAGATAAAAATTGACGAGCACCCGGCTTTGCGAAGGCCATAATTGAAGACTTCAGGCACGAGTGAAATTTAATGCCAAAAACAAGAACACGGTTAACGCCACGGGTGGTGACAACTAAAATTATGGACATCTTTGCAAAAGAGATCAGTGAAGACAGCTATTCACATACAAACTGTTGTGACAATTATTTCGGAACCCATTCTGTTTTCTCGGAAGTTCAGGCAACGACATGTCCGGATATAACAACAAAGATGTTCCCGAGAGGGAATGAGAGTTTCAACGGAGAGAAAATTTAAGAGATATCACGAAAGGATATATTTTGGAAGTCGAGTGATTGTCGGGAATTAACTATCGTTTGTTATTTTTCGAAGCCGTATAAAAATACACATACAAATAGTGACATTGAATGCACTTCACGGCTTAATGTAAAAATAAAATCCTCTTAGAAGGAAGAAATCGGAGCAATTCAGTCAAATCAAACTGGGTCAAGTTGGGTCTTCCAGCGTTGCACCTCTGAAAGAGCGAGCGCGGCGGGCATCCGCTATGATGGGACGGGCGATACGAGAGCGCGAGGGAATACTCGGGGGTGGGGGAAGAACGACCGAAGAGAATGAGATGACTTATTGGGGAGAGAGAAAAAGACTGCAGGAAGGAAGAGAGGGAGGCCTCCGAATTCTCAATACGAAAACCATAGGGAACCGTTGGGAGTTATTGAAAAGGGAGATTATCCGGACGAAATGATGCATTTGGCACAAGTACTATCCCATCATAATGCTATTCCGATACGAAGGAATGAATTAGGAATTTGAGGAATTAAATGATCGAAAAAAAAGAGTGGCAGAATTTATGACCAATTAAGACAAATGATTCGGAATAAAATGAAACACTGCCCCTTTAAGTTAGTCTGCAAATGAATAACTAAAAGAAAAACATTTCACTACTTCACACTCTGAAATGGAGGCAAATAGGGTGGTTGTTCGGATGATAAATTATCTTTCAAGAAAGGTATGCCTTTGGGTACTTAGAAGCCACAAACTGCTTCATCCGCGACGAAAAGAATACATTTTGGGCGGAACAGGGCGCCCAGCAATGACATAGGCTGACTAGACTCGGGACGAGTAGCAGAGGGTGTAGCAGACCTTGCGAGTGGGTCAAATGGCGATGGAATTCGGCATACGCAGGGAACGTGCGGAGATGAACAGGCAACTCGACTTAAGAATCCTTGAACCAACGACCAGCAACAAAAACTATGGCGCAAAATTGATAAATGGAAATGTGGTTAGTCTGAACACCAAATGCAATTCAGTAAGCGTACATGATATGATAGAGACGCCATTTCTGGCATAATTGACAGGTGTTACGTAAAATTTAAACTGGCCATTTGTAATTAAAAATAGAAGACCTCAAAACCATCGATTGAATGGAAAGAAACAATTCGTACGAGTACTAGACACCGTGAGACAAAAGAATCAGTTTCACATTTCTGAAAGAAAAAATCCAAGGCTGAGGAGTGTAAAATTTGGTAGTAGTGTGCTTGTGATTTGTCACTCCTGAAAGAGATGAAATCGCATTTTAAAGAACGAAAAATGCAGAACTTTGAAATATCTTACTAATTACAATTGACTTAGTTCATTTATTACGTTAGTTACAACCGACAACGAAACTTTCCGACGAGTTCTTACGATGACTGACGTTAAACGCGGCATGAATTATATAAAGTTGGTTCGAAAAATGCATTCCATTAGAGCAAGGAGGGATGGAATACATAAATTATTTGTTTTCTTTAATGACTGAAAACATATCTACCGCCGTGTAGCGTTTTTTGTCATAAAAATGTGCTTGTACGAAATTTCCCTAGAGAAATCATAATTCGGGAACAAAATACAGGCAACTGAATGACTCACATCTTCCTCGAAGGATGAAGGCTCCTCCTCTCGCTCGTGGGACGCAAACGACGACCCTGGGCTCCACATCTTCCGAACTGACACGGACGACTTCCTGCACCGACCAAAACTGAGGGGCGAAAGACCGATGTTGGGCCTCGCTCGGCATTAAATAGGGAATAGCTAGAAGGGGGTGGGCGGGAAGGGATGAAGGAGAAGGGAAGGTGAGTGAAAAACTAAAGGGGTTGGTGGATTAGGGGAGGGGGAGAATATTTGGGGGAGGAGGAGGCCAACCAGGATTGAAAGGATAGCCACACATGGGAGGAGGAGGAGGAGGGTGGGAAACCGAATGCAAAGAGGGCAGGAGGTGAAGTAAGGATGAGGGAGGAGGGAGACACACATGAGGAGGAAGGAGGGGTCAGCCGGATGCAGCGAAATAGGTGGCAGAACGGCCGGTCGCGGTGAGGAGGGAGGCGGGAGGGAGGAGGGAGACCATGACGGAGGGAGGGAAAGGAGGGGGGTGAAGGCGATGCAGTCATCGCCTCCGAAATGGCCGTCTCGGGGTCGAATGGGCGCCGCGGAAGAAGAGAACGACCCCTCGTTCACTCCCTACGGCCCATCCAACAGGCCAGATCACGGTCTCCCAGCCACCCCACGCCCACAAGGGACGGCTTGCGGTGACTCCAAACTCGCCGCCAGTTCGAACACCCTCGGCCCGTTCCATTTTCGACGCGGCGAACATTCCTAATAATCTTCATTAGTTTCAGACCGATCCTTGTAAGGCCTTGGTATGGAATTGCATAATATATGACTCTTACAATCTCTTAAGAAATACACATAATTATTGGAAACCCGAAAAGTAATTCCGACCTACTGTACACCAATTGGAAGAAGCTCGTCTTTCAATAGTTAACAGCTAGCGGAAGGGTGGTGGGCGGGAGGGAGTGAATAAGATAGGTTGGCGAGAGAATGAAAAAGAGGGAAGTTTGGTGAGGAGAAATAGGAAGAAGAATATCCAGGATGGGGGGTTGGTTGGGGGGAGGGTAACTGTGGACGAGGGTATGGGAAGGGGACAGACAGCTGGAATAAGTAAGGAAGGTAGCGTCGAGTCGGCCGACCGGGGTTCTAGTAGATTGGAAAGGAAGAAGTGTTTTGTAAGGTTGGGAATGGTGGGTTCCGTTTTTTCAGCAGGAAAAATTGCTTTGTATATATTCACTCTAAATAAGAGTTTACCATATTGAAGTAGGTTCATACTTTGTAATTTTAAGTAACTCCATTTCATAATTTCAACTATTTTCAAGTGAAATTCTTAGGTCTTTCATACAAAAATATCTAAAATTTAAAATTTACACATGAATAAATTTCGGCAAATAACAGTAATATTGATATCTACTTTTCATGAGAATATTTTGAGCAATATAATGATTGTCAGCACATAACACAATGATTTTTCAGAAAAATGCAAAATTTGCTTTTAATTTACTAAGGTAAACTAATTCTTAATTAAGATTCTCAGACTTAGTCAAACCGAAGTCATTATTCCCTAAATACAGGATGCGGCAACATAACTTCCTTTTTTATAAAGCAAAATCCCTTTACAAAGGAAGTTATGCATTGCACCCTCTAATATAAAACCATGAATTGTAGTATACATATTCAGTAAAAAAACCTTGAATTGTTCAATAGCATCAAACTGAACACAAAATTTCAGTTATTTTCTTTGATTACATATCTACTGAAAGATCAATTGATTGTACTTTTATGATAATGAATTGGATGTAAACAATGCATTAAATTTTCACTTCGAGCATAGTAAGCAATCCTTATAGTTATTGATTGGTGCTGTGAGATCCTCCATAGTAACTGACCAGGGAGATCTTGAAATGTATCCTCAACAGGCCGGGATATATAAGAAGAAAAACAAAGTAAGCTGAAAGGACTTGTAACATAGAGGACTTGTACACAGGGTATGCAATATCCAAATGTCACCACACAACAAACAAGGGGAACTCCACAAAATAAAACAAATTGCAGTCAACAATGGTTACAGGGAAATAATGATTGACAATATGTACAACAGAAAACAAACACTTATAGCCCTGAATTCTATATACCGCACATCTAAACTTGACAATGACTGATGGAAAAGAATTCCATTTCTTGGCCACAATTCTCACACTCAGGATACAACAAATACTCTCCAAAAACAAAATCAAAACAATGTTTTACAAACACACACACTTTAAAAAACATAATACGTTCACCAAAAGACAAAATTGGCATAATGCAACAAATTGGGGTTTACAAGCTCAATTGTGTGGACAACAATGCCATTTACATTGGACGAACTGGGAGGATATTTGTTATTAGGATCAAAGAACACTGAACATGCTTCACAAAGAAAGAAAACAGATCCAAATTCACCAAACACCTCTTGGATAAGAATCATACCAGTAACTTCACAGCAGACATTCTTCACACAGAAATGAAAGGATGCAGGTTGAATGCTTTGGAGGAGTTGGAAATTTGGCAATCATTTCAGCCTAACAGTTTTGACGTGGACAATGAAAAAATATACTTCTCTTATTCCCCCATGCTAAAATTTCTAAATGAATCCAATATCTTTACACAACAACCCCACTCCCATCAAGGCAATGATGACCATCGACCGTCCCTTAATGAAGGTCATACCATTGCAGACAAATACTCGCCTAATTAAATGTAGAACACAGCGTGGTTTTTTTTCTGCTGCTGTTTCTAAGAAAAGTGGACTGTTACATTGTGTTCTTCACTTAATGATCATTTAATGAACGTAAGCTTCCACAAATTTGAGCCAGAAACCTTCCAATGGATACCCTCCCCCTCCCCTATCCCACTAATAGGTTACTGCACCTGTACTCAACTTACCCCCCTCTCCCTTACTCCCCCTACTTTCCTGCCCTCTTGGAGCCAGGCTATACAAGTTGAAAAATTTTTGCTGTGCAATGGTAATCCCAAAAGTACCAACCCAACACAGAAAACATAAAAATTTTGGAAAGAAATGTATTTATTTTTCAACATAATCTCCTTTCAGCTCTATAAACTTTTCCCAGCAATGTTCAATAAGTTCGATACCCTTTTTAAAATAAGAACTGTCTTGCTCCTCAAAATAGCCATCAACTGATGACATAACTTCATCACGGTGGGAAAATCTTTGACCACCAAGCCATTTCTTCAAGTTTGCGAACAGATGATAATCCGAGGAGGGTAATCTGACAAATAGGGTGCATGAGGTAGCAATTCAAACTTTAATTCATGAATTTTGGCCATTGCAATCACAGATTTGTGAGCTGGTGCATTGTCTTGATGAAACAACACTTTCTTCTTAGCCAAATGCTGCTGCTTTTGCTTGATTCCTTTGTTCAAGCATTGCAGTAAGCTCGCATAATACTTGCTGTTAATAGTTTTTCCTTTTTCAAGATAGTTAATGAAAATTATCCCACTCGCATCCCAAAAATCCAACACCATGACCTGCACATGAAATGGTCTTTGCCTTTTTTTGCCAGTTCTCCCTTTTGCATCCATTTATTTGATTGTTCTTTTGTCTCAGTTGTGAATTAATGGACCCATGTTTCATCAATGGTTATGAAAAGGCCCAAAACTTCTGCTTTGTTGCTGTGAAACTTTGCTAAACACTCAATTGAAACATCTTTATGACAATGGTTTTGCTTGAGTGTGAGCAAACGTGGCAGCCATCTTGCACACACAGCCTTCTCATATCCAAATTTTCAGTTAATATGCGATGCACTGCACTTTTTGAAATTCCTACTGTCTGCTAACATGTACACTTTCATTCAACAATCATCAAGTATCACTTTGTGGATTTTCTTCAGCGTTTTTGGAGTGGTCACCTCATTTGGTCGACCAATACGATGCTTGTCTTGACAGCTCATATGGTCTCATTTAAACTCTGCTACCCAATATTTTACTGTTATAAATGAAGGAGATGACTCTCCCACAGTAGAATCCAGTTCAGTTTTTATATTGGTTGGGCTGAGGCCTTTCTAATAAAGGTATTGTATCACATAAAATGACCAATTTCCTCCATTTTCACAAATTCACTGAAAATGTTCACTATTGATGGCTGCCAAACAAATACTAAACAATGTAGCATCTTCAAACATATGCTTTATAAACTGCGTACACTCTAACACAGTGATATTTTTCAAAGAACTACCAGCATCTCTAGGTCAGGCCTGGTACATCTGGGACCACCTTCTTATGTCACCTGGTGATGATGCACAGCATCGAAACCATGGTAATGAAATATTAACCCTTTATGTGGAAGGACAAAGTTTCTTTTTTTACTCTCATTATGAAGGAATTCCTCAAAGTTTAACCTGAAGCTGTTATGTTTGTAACTCAAACACCTCAACCATAGTGAACTAATCTTGGAACACTATTTTTTAGGGACAAATAGCTGCACATTAAAAGGGCCCAAGGACCTAACTACATTTAACATTATTATTATTAGTTAATCTACCGTTTAAGGTAGGTTTTTGGATGGACACAACTATCAAATAAACATTTTGTGACTCCCCACCTATCAAACTAATCTATATGAGGTCCCTCTTCATCTCGGTGTACTTCTTTCCTCCCTTCATCCCGTCCAACATCCCTATCCTATTCCTGCCCTTACCTGGCTTGCCCAACATCCTCCCCTCTATTACCTTCTTCAACATTCCACTACCGCTCAATATGCCTTTCATCCATTTTTCCTGCCTCGATACGATTTCTCTCAACAAACCCCTCTCCTCACCCACCATCTCTAGTACTTCCTCATTTGTTTTCCTTTCGGTCCATTTCACCTTCTCCATTCTTCTCCACACCCACATTTCAAAAGCCTCCAATCTACGTCTATCCTCCTGCTTCAGTGACCACGTTTCCGCACCGTACATAGCCACGTCCATGTCAGAGTTTTTACGAGCCTTGTCTTAACATCCCTACTCAACGTCCCCGTCATCAACTCCCTCCTCCTTGAGAAAGCCTCCTTGCCTAGCGCAATTCTTCTCCTTACGTCCCTACCACTTTGACCGTATTGGTCCAAAACACTTCCTAGATACATAAACTGCTTTACCTGCTCTATTCTTTCCCCACCTATTTTAATATTTAGCTTAGCCTTTTTCTTTCTGGAAAATCGCATAACCTTGGTTTTATTAATATTGATTCTCATCCCATATTTATCGCACTGAACTTCCAATTCACTCAGCAATGCTTGCAACCCCTTGGCTGACTGAGCAACTAATGCTTGGTCATCAGCAAACCTAACCGATTTTACGAATTCCCCTCCGACTTTCATTACTACCTTCAGTTCTTCCCATGCCTCTTTAATCATTTCCTTCACATATACGTTGAACAGCACCGGTGACAATGGGCAACCCTGTCTTACCCCTCTTCCTAACACAGCCCATCCTGACTCTCCGTTCCCCACTAGCACCTGAGCAGTCTGAGACATGTACAGTCAGTATCAGTCTCATGTCCCTCCAATCCATTCCTATTTTCTGCAATACATGTATCAATTTTTCCCAATTCACTCTATCAAACGCTTTTTCGAAATCTACAAAACAGGCAAAAACGTCCTGGTTGTATTCTATATTCCTCTCAATTAGTGATCTCATTACTGCAATGGCATCACGCGTACCTCTTCCCTTCCTAAACCCAAACTGATCATCCCCTAAGTAATCATTTGCTTTACTCTCTATCCTTTTGTTGATGATCCTGAGAATAACTTTAGCTGCGTGAGATATCAAACTTATTGTTCTGTATTCCTCACATGATATAGACTTTGCCTTTTTTGGAATAGGAACTAACACCGATCTCACAAAATCTTCCGGCCAGATTCCTTTTCATAGATACTACAAATCAGTCCATATAGGGCCTTCTTCCGGCATTTTCCTAAACATTTCAACAGTTCTACAGGTATGTTGTCCACCCCCACGGCCTTATTTGCTTTCATCTCCTTTAATGCCCTTTCTATTTTGTCGTCGATTATGCCTGAACCTAAGCTATCTTCTTCTACGTCATGTTCCTTTTCTATGTCTAAACTTGTCGGCCCAACTTCTTTACCATACAGTGTTTCTATATATTCCTTCCATCTCTCTTGGATTTTTCCTGGTTCAACTATTATCTTACCCCACTTATCTTTAACTGTTAGCACAGATCTTGCCTTCTTACTTCCCGATAATAACTTAACCTTGCTGTATAGAGCACCAATTTCACCCTTCTTCTGTAAACTTTCCATATCCTCGCATTGCGTTTTCCACCATTCTTCTTTTGCCTTATATGTGGCCCTTCTCAATTTATTGTTTAATTCTTTGTACTTCATTTTGCCTAACTCTGTGTTTACATTCTTCCATCTTCTTCTCTCATCCATCTTTGCAATCATCTCATCCGTGACCCATGGTTTCCTTATTCTTTTCCCCTTAACGGTGCCTATAGTGTCTTTTGCTGCTTCCGATATCCCTTGCTTGATACATTCCCATTTTTCTTCGATTGTACTCAGTTCTTTACCCCCATCCATTATTTTCTCTACAGCCTGCTGATACTCCTTCCTCGTTAATCCATTTAATGCTTCTACGTTCCATTTCCTAACCCGTCGCCCTTGCCTTATCTTCTTGAAACGGACGTTGCATTTCATAACAACTAAATTGTGGTTAGAGTCCGCATCCGCTCCTGGTAAACTGTGCGAATTTATCACACTGTTCCTAAACCTGTGCCTAACCATAATATAATCTAACTGATACCTTTCTGAGTCACCTGGCATTTTCCATGTATACCTTCGCCTTTTATGATGTCTAAACCATGTGTTGGTGATGACTAACCCCTGTCTCCTGCAGAATTCAATTGCTTTCTCCCCGAGTTCATTCCTCGTGCCTAACCCATAGTCCCCCACCTCACCACCCTCTCTTCCTTTGCCTACCGTCACATTCCAATCCCCCATCACTATCAAATGTTTCCCTGTAGGAACACGTGCGATTATATCCTCTAACTCATCGTACAACCTATCGACTTCTTCCTCCTTGTGATTGCTCGGTGGCATGTATACCTGAACAATGACCAAGTTCGTCGGCTCTGCTTTAATCTCTACGAGTAAAATTCTATCTGTCGCTTGCTCTATGTTGACTATGCTTCTTCCTACCCCTTTATTTAATATTATGGCAACCCCTCATTGGCTCTCGTCCCCGCCGCTGTATATTCCTCTATAATTGTCACTCCAGTAATCCCCACTATCCTTCCATCTCACCTCGCAGAGACCTAAAACATCTATATTACCTCTTTCCATTTCTCGCTTAATATTTTCTAATTTTCCTGTTCCCAACATTGTCCTGACGTTCCATGTTCCTATTCTAACTACTTTCGTCTTCTTCTGCGTCTTCTTTTCTGCTGCTGTTATTTCTTCCCTGCAAGGGTTTCGTGGGATGACGACCATGGAAGCCTTGCCTCCCCTGCTGCCGGGCACGACACACGGCCCCTTGGGCCGAGTCCCGCAGTTGCCAGGACTCAATTTCTGTTTTGCATCCATAATTATTTTCTTGGGAATGATAATTGAGGTGGTTTCCCGTTGCCTTCCTCAATAGTGTTTTTAACGTGACACCATCACTTAATGGCCGCCCCACTGGGGTCAGACGCCATTGCAGCTGCCTCACTGAGGAACAGACGCTGCGTGGACTAACTTTCGTCTGGCTCCTAACCTTTGACCTATCTGGCATGGGTGACCCTTCCAGGAGTAATTATTATTACTCCCGCCAGCACAGCTCTAGGGGTCATCGGAGCACACAAGCCCTTCCACCACGACAACATTTAACATTACCAATCATTAACTTCCCATTTTTATGGACCAGACAAGATGAAATCCCTAACTCCAACACAGAGATAATTTCGACAAAGTTCTTTAATATCTGATCCTGAAAAACCTAGTCTTTGACCCCAATTCATTGAAGTAAACATCATCAGCCAGTTCTCTTCCCAGAATTAATTTATAATGTAGAATTTAGAGTCTTTGGGCTTGATCCTGAAATTTAAACCCAAGAGAATATGACCATACTTAAATATGACATGTAGGAGTCATTATTATAGAAGTGCATGACAGCTATAGTAATTTTAGCCATTAGAAATAGATTGTCAATATGCCACCCAACTCTGAAAAATTTGGCCACCTCCAGCATTTGAATCAAGGCCCTCGGGGTTTGAAACCAATACTCTAGCCACCAGACCAACACATTCCCAAGGAAATCACATTAACTTTATGTTTACGTGCTCGGCCACCTTCATCAAACAAAGAAAAAACACTTATAAAACATTTTCATATGGATGATTAAGTGAATAGACACCTAATGGTGGTCCAAGGCTTGAAGGCATTTTTCACAGAACAGAATTATCCAACTCAAGTGACCTCTTTGTGGTCCCAATTACAATGACTGTTTCTATTTGATCCATCATTAAGCCATCCCAAAAGGGTATGATCTGTGCCTTCATCATGGCTGTAGTTTCATGATCCTGAGCAGCTCTCATTTGTATAAATGTATCTATTGCCAAGCAATAAAAATTATGCTAGGTAAGTAAAGACCATACCTACTCGTAATATAATGCCAAAATTAAGACTATAACAATCAATGGCAGGTTAGTCAAAGTTTCCAGTCAGTTTAAAAGTCCCTTGCAAGCATATTTAAATAATATTTATTTTGTAAAGCCATTTTAAACCACAAAACCCAGCCTTATAAAGGCTTGGAAAATAATGGGTGGCTTCAATGCCGTTAAAAGAATGTACAAGCCAACTTAAAGAGAACCTGTATTATTGACTTGTTGTATTGAAAAATTGATCTAAAGAATGAAATGAACAGATTGAAATATTTTTCAAATTGGTGACACTGCTGTATTGATTTTCCCATTTTGTAGAAAATCTTTAATTCATTCAAAAAGATACCATTCTACATGCATTAAAATCTTATACAGTAGTATGATACATTGAGATGTGAAAGAAATATCACACAAACAAACTAATCATTACTTTACTTTCAAAATTCACCAAATTTAGAATTGGCTAGTTTGAGAATTCACCGTATTAACAATTTCATTGCTAGGCAAGGCAAAAATGGGAATGGCTTTTGTTTAAATGCCATTCCCATTTTTTCAGAAGAATGTACAAAATTTTTCTATTGTTATGCCATTTATCAGTAAATTATGTCATCGCGTATTTCAACAGACAGAAAAATTATAGTTATTAGATGTTGTAGACAACAATTAAATGTTTAACAGTCACTTAAAGCAAATGTTTACATATCACAGGGTTCATTATATACAACTTGTTTTGATACTGTACTGGATTTTCAATTAATATTGATCTCCTTTTTACCAATTAATATTTTTATTCTACAGTTTAAGGCAGGTTTTGAATGGATACAGACTGAAAAATACATACATTTCTTTGCATCTCCTGATAAAACACTACCTGATATCCAACACTACAATAAGTCCCTCTTCAATTCAGCGTACTTTCTTCCACTCATCATTCCTTCTAACAACTCTATCCTCTTCCTATCCCATCTTTATTTCCTAGGATTCTACCCTCTATCAGAGCCTTCAACATCCCATTCCCAATTAGAATTCTCCGCACCCATCTTTCCTGCCTCTTTTTGATTTCTTCCAAAAATCCCCTCTCATCCCCCACTATGCTAGTTTTAGGGGAGGCAATCGACAGCTGAGGTCATTTGCAGCATTAGGGATGAACAGGAATGGATGAAGGGTGGAGAGAAACCCGGCATCGGTAGTAGCCTACTCCTAATGAAAGGCAGCTAGGAATCCGCAGCTTAACGTGCTATCTGATGGACTCATCTTCTCCATTCTTCTCCACACTCATATTTCAAAAACATTCAATCTATGCCTATCATTCTGCTTCAATGATCACATCTCCATGCCATACAAAGCCATGCTCCATATCAAAGTTTTGATGAGACGTTTCTTAACATCCTTAACCAATGTCCTGTCATCAATTCCCTCCTCCTTGTGAAAGCTTCTTTGCCTAACATAAGTCTTCTCCTTATGGCTCAACAACTTTGACCATTTTGTCCAAATCACTTCCTCAAGAGGGAAACTGTTCCACCTGCTCTAGTTTGTAAACTCCCTTTAAGCTAATTAACTTTTTTTTCTCTTTCACGAAAACCGCATAAGCTTTGTTTTGTTTGCATTTATTTTTAAACCAACCCTATCTACATGACTCTCACAGAAGCCAACCCTAATGACTTTCTAACATGCTGAGCAGCACTTGCAACCCTTGGGCTGACTGGGAAATAAAAACTTGTTCATTCACAAACATAACTGATTTTATAGATTACTACTGGGTACTTTAATTTATATCTTAAGTTCTTTCATACACCTTCAACCATTTCCATTGTGTGTATGTTGGCATGGCTGAATATGAGCACCACTGTCTTCCCCCTCTACCTAACACAGCCTATCCCAGCTTACCATCCACCTCTCAAACCTGAGCTACAGAGGCAGCCTTACTGGTGAGTGGGGCCTTTTTCAGCCATCACTGGGGCTGACATTATGGTTATAATGTGATTAGCGGGAACATTATGATCTTGACAAGACCGCATATAATAACAACACAATGATGAAGGATCCTTTCTATCGCTTACAAGTTATTCTTCACGCTGACAGATTTTAAATTCTTAAGCTTAATTTAAATAGTAAAAGAATTTTTCTGTGGTTAGCCTCTTTATACTCATATTTCCACTCAAAATCCAGGAAACCAACAAATACATTCTGATCATATTCAATGCTCCACACTAATAGTGACCTTATTACTCCAATAGCATCAAGTGTGCCTCTCCCCTTCCTGAACCCAAACTAATCATCCTCTAAGTAATCATTTGCACTATTTCATTGATGATTCTGGGGACCACTTTGACTGCATATGAAATCGAACTTATTGTTCTATAGTCCTCACAATTGGCTGCCTTTCCAATTTTTGGGATGAAACTTTCACTGATCTGATAAAATCTTCCAACCGAAATCCCCTCATAGTTCCTATTAATAGGCACATAAAATCTCTTCTCCTTGTTTTTCCCTGAACCCTTAAGTAGTTAGTTAAGTAGTATCTCCTGGGATGTTATTAACCTCTATGGTCTTATTTTTTTCAGATCCTTTTTCTATCTCACCATCAAGTAAGCCTGGACCTAAGCTCTCTTCATCTGCTTCATTTTCTCTTTTTATATCTAAGCTTGTGGGTCTAATGTCTTAACCATATAGTTCTCTATGCATCCCTTTCAGCACTCTTGAAAATTTCCTGGTCCAATTAATAATTTCCCTGGCTTATCTCTAATTGTTTGCCAGGGCTGTCCTTTCTTGTTTCCTGAGAGTGTTTTCACTTTCTCAAAAATGCACCAACTGTAACTTTTCTTTCATAAACTGTCCATATTCTCACAATACATCTCCACCTCACTTCTTTTATTCTATTTGTTTCCCACCTCCATTATAATTTTAACTTTCTATACCTTTTTCTACCTAACTTTGTATTTACACTCTTCCATTTCCTTCTCTTTTCTATCCTGATGTTCATTATTTAGGCCATAATTTATGGATTTTTGTCCTTTTCCTAATAACTATTCCTGAAGTTTTTTAGTGGGTTTCGACATCCCTTTTTTTGATATTCCCATTTTTTTACCAAACCCATCTCCCTTTCCTCACTAATGAGTTTCTCTTTGGCCTGCTAGTGCTCCTTTCATCCATAACCCTTCCATATTCCATTTCATGAACCATCTCTGTAGAATTGTTCTTTTGAACCAGACATTGCACTTCCATAGTACTGAATTATGATCTAAATATTCATCCCCTCCCAGGTAACAGTGAATCAATCCAACTGTTCCCAAATTTGTGTCTAATCTTGATGTTCCCTAATTAATTTCTCTATCCCCAGGTATTTTCCTTGAATAAAAATAACTAGTTCGATGTTAAAGCTATGTGTTCATTTGATTACCCCTGTCTCCTGAAGAGCTCTATTTCTCTCTCCCTGTGGTCAACCCTTTGTTCCTAAACCATGATCCTCTACTTTATTGCCATATCTTCCTTTGCTAACCATTTCATTCTAGTCATCCATCACTATCAAATGTTTTCTTCAAGAAACACCCACAATTAATTACTCAAAGTGATTGTATGCCATACTTTTTCCTCCCAATGATTGCTTATTGGCAAGTAGACCTGAAAAATGACCAAATTTGTTGGTTCAGCTTTTACTTCTAATAGTAGCAATCACTTGTTCTGTTTCTATGTTTACCATGCTTCTTTCTACCATTTTGTTCAATATTATTGCCATCCCTTGCTGACTCTCCTCCCCCCTGCCATTTTAAATAAACCATAAACACAGTAATCAACACATCGGTTTAGTAGGTGATGGCAAAGTTCACCCAGTACCCAATGGCATGTGAATATTCACACATCAGGATAGGGGGGCCAATTCTTTTCCTAGACGGTTATGGTTTCCCAGGAAGATCTGGTACCTACCCGAAAAATTACTTAGGGCAGATCACAGGTGGGAGCTGCAGGTGCCTAGAGTGCCTTGCCCGGGAATCGAACCTGGGTCAGTAGTCGAATGCTCTACCCACTGGACTACCTCGACCCACCAAGGCCATATATTTCTCCACAATTATTGCTCCAGGAATCACCACTATCCTTCCAGCTCATCTCACACAACCCTAAAATGTCAATGTTTCCTCTCTCCTCACACTTAATAATTTCTAATTTCCTTGTCCTCAACATCACCCTAAAATTCTAAGCCCCTGTTCTGATTGGCTTAGTTCTCATCCCTGTCTTCTATTCTGCCTCTGTTCATTTTGACCGACAAGGATTTCATTACATGACTTCTCCCACTACCTGGTGTCATTATGTGTAATATCCATTATAACTTATAAGTGTCTTGGAATAAATAATTGTGTTGGTTTCCTTATGCCTTCCTCAATAGTGTTTATGACATGTGACACCTTCACTCAAATGGGTAACTAATGAACTTATGATCAGTACTCATTCCCATTACGAAAGTTACCCAAAACAGATTTTGTTTTTTCCACTATTTGGACTTCATGATTGGTATTTACAATGGACACGCAGATTGATAAGAGCAAATTAAATGCCCCTGTTTTCAAACAAGTCTTGATCAACTGGAAAAAAACCATGTGAAAAACTATGAAGACAACAATGATTATCCTGACATGCATTCAGGGACACTGATATCCGTAATTTCCGAAACTGCTAAATTACGAGGATTATTGACGCTAAATTACGTAGAATTTTAGTGTGACTACTATTTTTTTAAAAACATGCCTACGACAGGACACCGAATGATGGCAATGGCGTTCTCTTAGTTCTCATTATTTATACGGGGGTTGTTTGGTTTTAGGGTTTAGTATATCAAATTCCACAATGCTCCCATGCTACAAGTGCCACATGATATAACTTAAGACTTTGAGTCAGTAGATGTTGCCACCGTTTAATCCCTGTTTTGTTTCTCGTGGCTATCTGCTTATGTAAAAAGTAAATATTTTGTTTGAGTTTCATCCCATCAATGTGATTAGATCCCATTAAGGTAAATAGCGTCATATAGTATTGATTTTTTGCATTGCATTTATCATTTACATCGTTATTATCATTCAAATATTTCGTATAAACTAACACGACGAATACGAAATTGCCGTTTGATTGGATGACGTGGTGTGTTATATTACCTATGACTTACTTTGTATTTTTAAAATGTATAGGACTATAACAAATATGCGTTCATTGAGAGATTTTTTTGATAACCTTAAATATGCTAGAAAAAATGCGATATTCTTGGTGTAGATTCAATTTACCCGCTTTGGAGCAGTTTTTGTTTTGTGATCGTTGCGTTCGTTATATTCAGAATAAAGCTGCTCAGCAACGGTTGAGCGTTGTAGCCTTAGTTATGCACACGGTATAGCATAGAGTGAAACACACGGAAGAAACAGAACGTTTTCGTTTGTGAGACGTCATTTCTCCTTTCGCCTATCATTATAATTGAAGTACGGAGTCTATAGTTTTCCATATTCATCCAGTTCGTTACAAATGTCGAACTTTGTTAAAGTTTATTGATTTATTGCAAAATTGTTGATGGAAACCCAATGGTGCTTGCGAGTGTGCAGACGAAGTAGCATAAACGTGACAGATTGATTGTTTGCTGTCCTGGATGGATACAACTGTGCGAAAGCTTTCTCTGCCCTGTTCTTAACTGCTTGATTCCATTTCTTTTTTCACAACATATATGACATTTCCTTACGGGACAATATGACAAGTTCTAGGGCGTAGGTTGCTGTTAGTGTTATGCTTCTCATGTCGGAAGTCATGGCTGAGCGGTGAAATGTCAAAGCAAATTTCTGCTTCGGCTACCCCACTCCATGATTCTGCCGAAGAGCAAGAAGAGCCAACTTTTGGTCCATTGTTTCAGGACCAAGATTCGGGTTCTACTAGAATAAATACAATATCAAATATGAAAATGACCAATCCCATCAAGGGACTTGTCAGCAAAAGAAGAAAGCGATACACGAAGGATGGATTTAATTTAGATTTAGCATGTATCCTTTTATAATTACCTTTTTGTTTCTTGTTTTAGTTTATACCGTACTCCTATTGGGTCATATTTGCTGTTAGGCTAACTAACTGTTTCGGTATTGGAGGAATATTCGGCGTTGGAGGAATGTGGAAAAGTTTTCAGTAAAAATTCTAAAGAGTTAGAGCGTTGAATATATGTTTTGTATCATTCCTTTTTAGTGTTTAGCCATGTTGTATTAAATTTATTGCATCTGCATATTTGAAAAACTGTCAACGCCTTGATTCATTTCTTAGATATCAGGGACAATGTGATAGCGATGGGATTTCCTGCCGAGAAGTTAGAAGGAGTGTATAGAAATCATATTGATGACGTTGTGAAGTTCCTCGAGTCAAAACATAAAGACCACTATAAAATTTATAATCTGTGAGTGTTTTGTGCCACATGCTTTCGTTTGCTGACACTTGTGTGTTACATGTAGTTGTAATAACTTTTATTTTCTTCAGGTGTTCGGAAAGAACGTATGATATTAGTAAGTTTCATAGAAGGGTTGCAACTTATCCTTTTGATGATCACAACCCTCCTAAAATGGACTTGATTAAGTCATTTTGTGTCGATGTACACGAATGGTTATCTAAAGATAGTAAGAATGTTGCTGCAGTCCATTGTAAAGCGGGAAAGGTATAATGATATCAGTATTGCAATTAGTGAAATTATTCCAGTGTGTTTTAGAGAGTGTCTTTTACGTTATAATTTTATTTCCAGGGTAGAACAGGAGTTATGATCTGTTGTTATATGCTCCATGGAAGACAGTTTTCTACAGCTGAAGAGGCATTGGATTACTATGGACTACAAAGGACTCATGATCGGAAAGTAAGAGTAGCTTCGGCACAAGTCAGAATTGAATGTCGTTTACATACATGTAGCATGCTAAGGAAGTTTTACCTTTTAGGGAGTAACTATACCTAGCCAGAGACGCTATGTGAATTACTATGCAACTCTTATTCAGAAAAACTTGACGTATACACCCGTAACTCTTCTGGTTAAGGACATACATCTGGAGCCAATACCAGCGTTTAATGGTGAGCAAGGGAGTAAGTGATTGCCTGTTGATTCTTGTAAATGATTGAAATGGAATAACCTGTTGATATTATTGGTCATTGCAGGTTTACAATTCGTTATTTCTGAATCGAGTGCAAAGATTTACTCAGCTATGGTGCAAGATGTGAAGAAGGGTGCTCCGTCCATCCACATCAAAATTGACCATTGTGTTCCTCTATGTGGTGATATCAAGGTGGAATTTTTCAATAAACCAAAAATGAAGAAGAAAGTGAGTAAGTGAACACTTATCAATCTGCATAGTGTTATTCGCGAATGATTTTACTTGTCTGAAAAACGCCTTCAATCGGTCTTATGTTGCATGGTTTGCATGACTGGGGTATATTATTTGTGAAATGTGATTTGACAGTTAACGAAATTGAATGGCCACTTTTCAGTAATTATATATGAAAATCATTCAACCCCTAAACAGAATTTGGGAAGTGGTTAATAGACTTTGAAAATTTACTTTGAAAAATTAACATTAAGAGACAACTTTTGCCTGTGCCTGTAATTTAGCATAAATTATGGTATCCAAAAGTTGATCAGCTGGATTTTTCTGTTTTGGGGCATCACCTTGTTTTAAACCATTGAGCAAGTCTCTTTAATCTGTAGCTGAATGCTGTACTTCCTGGACAACAACGCCAACAGATAGAATGACTGAAGAAGTTTGACCAGCTTTTTCATTAAGACATTCTAAATGATCCTGCTTTCTTTCATGTCAACATCACAGTGTGAATTGGTGATATTTCTTTAAATTAGTCGTTCAGTCTAAAGGTGGTGAATGAGTAAAATAGGTAGAAATAATATTTGGTATTAGAATTTCAGTTATTAGGTTAGCCATTTCCTTGGAAAATTTAGAGGTAAGTACTGATGTGATAATGACCACTTGGCTTGCCTATGGCATCAAAGAGAGATTTGTATTTTAGCACCCTTATTATCATGTTGGGTGATAGATTTACTTAATGTGAGAGCTATTTGCTGTACATATTAACATATTTCTCAATTTTAGCTTTTTATAACTCAGAAACTATGCCTCAGACCATGGGAGAAAAGTGCAGGGTTTATTTCCTTTCCACTATTATTGAAAACTCAAAAACTGACGTGTCAATTGGGAAGAAATCCCAGCATACCAACTAGCAATTGTAACTTTCAGCTTCTGTGCACAAGTTTTTACTTCAAAGTTTTGCCGTTAATTTTCATATTTGACTTTTCTTAGCCGAGCTCTGTTTTTTGAGCAATGTTGTAACTTCTTGAATGTTATCAAAATTTATTAGCATTATTTCTCATTTACACATATCAAAAATGGTTTTCTATTGGAAAATGTTAATTCTATATGAAGTTAAATTAGTTTATGGACTAAAATAAGGGGAAATAGCTGATTGAATTACTGTTTGTAGCTTATGCATCCAGTTTAATCTTGTTGATTAGTCAAGTATATTTTCTGAAGTTGTGTCTAATTAAGGATCTATTCAGCTAATCCTGAACGTGTGAATTTCACATGCTCCCAAGATAAGTAGCAGGTGAGATGTCGGTCCTACTGTTGGTTCAAAGATTGGTTATTTTTTACGTTTAATGCTTCAGTTATCACAGCACATACAAACAGAACTCTTGGCATATTTTAACAGCAAGCTTGACAAAATATTTTGAATGTGCTTGTGGAATTTACAGGGGAAGGAAATGGGCTATTGTGCAGAAAATGTGAATTTCACAAAGGGTTAGTTTAAGGTGAGCTATATAAACCTTGACAATGAAAATCAAGTGTTGGTTTAATTACTGTGCTTAAGATGTGGAATTTGCGACTAAAACTGATAGCTCTGTGCACTTTATTTTCAGAAAAAACTCTTCCATTTTTGGTTTAATACTTTCTTTGGGAGGGAAGAGGAGACTCCCTCTGAGCTTGGTGAGAATGGAGGTGATATGCCTGCGTGTAGTCAATCTGTAGATCGTTCAAGCCGAGCCATAAACTGTGATGACCCATATAGAGTGCCTCCGTTCAATATGAAACAAACTAGGTATGTTTAGTGTCTTGACATCCATTTGAATACCCTTGTGGAATTATAAAAGTTTCTCTTTTCATTGCTTTAATTAAAGGATGGGGATTTGCACTATTATCATTTAATGTAAATATTTCTGTGACTGATATCTTCATTTCTGGCTGCTTTCTTTTGTATGTTTAATTCTTTTTATTCAATTAAACTTGGATCTAGGAGAAAGGTTTGGAGTAAAGTTTTGAACTGAGCAAATAGTTGTTGCATTGGCACAGCTTTTTTTGTTGTATCATGACTTTTCCTTAGTTAAGTCACTTTAGTATATCTCTTGAACACAATACTATTGAAATAGGTATTGTTGTCAACATTTAGTATTATGTGTTATAAACTATCTTTAATAAGGACTCAGTTTGGAAGTCCTGTAGATGAAATTGAATCTTAAATGCTAACATTCCATGTACTCCCATTTTATTTACCTGCGTAATAATATGGCATGTGGCAATTTAACCATTCCGACCTGTATTACCAGTGTAGAGAACTAATGTTCAACTTAAATTCATTATTCTATTTCTAGCATTTCCTTATTATTGTGTGGTGATTATTTACTAGTTAATGTGAAATCAATATTTTACTAACATAATTTTTTTAGTGATATAAATTTATTTATAAATTCCAACTAGGAGTGTGCAAAATTTATAATCTTATTCTTTTAAAAGCACCTTCCTTTCAAATCTTTCGCATCTGAGTATCAATGAATGCTATAATGCATTAATTCATACTATCAATTTCTCAAGTGTAGTTAGGAGGTTGATTAGGGAACATAAGGATTGTCTGTAATGTTATTTAGCAGCCATGCAATTCATTTCAATGTAACGTTATGCAGTGGGCAGCATATGTACCCTTGTACTATTTGGTGGTGAGACTTCCTTGAATGTTGCTTAATGAAGTAGGAGAGAAAGAAAACCTTGTAGAATATTAGCTTTAGAATGGTTTTTAGATCCAAGGGCAATAAAATTATACTAAATGTGTAGCTATTGACTATACTCGCACATAATATAATATTAAAGGTGCTGGGACGCATTCTTGAGTTGTAATATATGTGATAAAATAATGAGAAAAAGTTCTTGAAATTTGACTTTTTGCATTTGAACTGCATTATTTTTCTACATTCTGGTCATATCTTAGGCATCATCAACATTCGACTCCCACAATTAAAGGAATATTTTAGTTCAAAAGTATTGTGTATTCGACAGAGTGAAAAATTTTCCAAGTTTTAAGTCAACCAGTGCAACAATTTCAGAGTTTAAAAATCATTCACCTTGGCGGGGATTCGAACCCAGATCCCTCAATATCTGGCTGAGTGCTTTAGCCAGTTAAGCTATCAAGCTCTCTCTTACACACTGAGATGTTGGGGGCTTTATAGAAACAAGATGTTTTGACAAAATTCTGTACATGTAATGCCACAGGCATTCGTGGTCATGTGCAATGCACCACAGTCCACAAGATTAAAGCCATATTTAAACACTAGAGGTGTTTCACCTGTGACCAATTCCAAGAAACTGCAGAAGATATACCCTTTGTTACAAGTTAGTCGCGGCATCTCTTGCAGTTTCATGGAATTTTATGTCTTGTCCCATCAATTGGTCAAGGATATTTATACAGATTTCGTAATTGAATTTTGGGCCAACAGCATTCTAAAAACAATTATGTATATTGGTAGACAGTGAGTGTGAAGAAGGCAAAACTATTTATCTCACTGTTATGAATACAGAATTATTTCTTCAGCTCCTTTGCAATACCTGCTAAAGCATTCAGCCACACTCACTATATTTTAGGGGTGACTTTGTATGAACTTAATGTAAAAGTGCAATTGGGATTGCTGCTTTTTATGGTTTTGTTTTTGACATGTTAAATGTTAATGTTTGTGAGAGTCATTGCTTATTCAGAATGTTTGTAAATAGTGTATCCTGTTTTTATGAGAGGAACATTCAGAAGGTTATCATTTCAATCTGGTGTAAAAATTTTCTGGAGGTATATTTTATTAGACCAGCATTTTTTGTTATTATTAGAGATTAATAATATTTTTTTTCAGGACCAGTTCTTTGATGAATCAAAATCCTGATTTGAAGATGTCTGTTCTAAAACTGGAAAAATCAGGTTTAGATATTGCACACAAAGATGAGCAAAACAAGATCTTTAGTCCTGACTTTAAGGTTGGTTGCATACACTTAAAACTCATTTTACTTAAATTAGGATAGTGGTAAAAAATTATTTGTAAGTACCTGCAATACCACTGTTATCATGTACTCTCTACTTTCATATTGTGAAATGATTCTGTGTTTTACCATTTTCTTTGATCATGACGGGGAATTAGTTCAAAATGACCTGGAATATTTTTCTTTACATGTAATGTTAATGTAATAGCTATATATGAATTGTAACTCACAGCATCAATAAAGTGCAATTGCAGGTCTGGGGGATGACTGACTCATTCATTGGTCGGTTGGATTCCCTAGTTAACGTA
This sequence comes from Hetaerina titia, assembly GCA_037158775.1. Taxonomy (NCBI): domain Eukaryota; kingdom Metazoa; phylum Arthropoda; class Insecta; order Odonata; family Calopterygidae; genus Hetaerina; species Hetaerina titia. The sequence continues at coordinate 100,094,005 of CM073770.1, read as the reverse complement.
AAAAGGCTCCTTGTTTATTAGAATGATTGGATTTTCAAATAACTGAATTCTTAAGTTCTAATGTTGTGATAGTAATGAAGCATGTGTGTCCCAATGTTGATAATATAGCTAAGATCTAAATTTCCATATTCTTTCTTATCTTTGTCCAGAAAATAGTAGTGTAGTACTTGCATCATATGCTCATATCACATGATGGTCCTCCACAGGTATCTGTTTACTTCCACCGAGTGCCAGTGGGCAGTGGTGGTGGTATAGCTGGGCTTCCTCCTGATCCTCAACACCATACGTGGCATGGCGGTCAACCTCCTTCCTTCACTCATAACATAAAACCTATGGCCTTCACTGCCACCTCTTCGGAATCATCTGGTGCTGGCACGAGTGACTCAGAAGCAGAAGAAGAAGGCTGGGATTCAGGTAAGTTTTCTCTCATAAAATTGTCCAGGAAAAATTTCTAAATTTGTAAAAATTAATAAATAAGCTTTTAGCATATCAGTTGTTGTTATTACCGTGATATTTTTGAGTGTGTGAAGTTTTGCACAATGCGATATTTGCATGAAATGCATTGGAATTGAGTGCATAGTCCTATTAAGCCTCGTAAAAGTGCATCCTTTTAGTTTATTCATATAATATTCAGTTGATTTTGTCTTATAAGTTGATGAATGGTTAAGTTTTGGAATGATTTTGCTTAATGAGTTGCTTACTTCATGCAAATAATTACATCCATTGCAAATTTGTGCCCAATGTTTTTGTGGCATGGTGCAGTGGTAAGTTGCATTTAAATACAAAATGAAGACTGTGAAAATGAAATATGGATAAACTTACAGTGCATTTTAAATTCTTGTGCGCTAGAAGCTAGATATTCTGATGATTGGTGTCCTCGGCATCCTGTTGGTCCAAATTGAATTTGCCATTAGGCTCTTTATCTCTTTCATGATATGGAGTTCTTAGAAAGATAGAGCTTTTAAGCCAAATATAGTTGGAAGTCTTCTGAATGATCCTTCTACTGCGGTAACTTGTATAACTTAAGCTAAACTATTTCTTTTAGCATTCATCATTCATGCATCAGTTCTTATGTGACTTTATAGGAAATCATTCAGTGAGTTAGTTTTCTCAGTTGTGAATGTCTAGATATATTATGCATCGAAAATGAAGTTAACTCTATAATCATGCTTAAATTCTAAACATTCATACATTTAATACAGTAAGACTTGAATGTATCTAAAAAAGTACAGAGTAAGATGGGTTAACATCTGCGTAGATTGCATCAAAGTATTCTGAAATCAGGAGCTATGATGTACTTGGGTCAAAGGTACCATCACCTATAAAGAAGTGGAGGTGTGCCACTTTCTCCCTTTTTAGAAAGCATGTCCCTCGTAAGGTTGTCTCTCGCGTAGGTTGAGTATTCCATGACAACTGAGGATCATCATTAAGTTCAATCTTCATATCTTACATTAAATAGAAAGCAAATTCATGTCTTACGACTAGCTTAAAGTCATCCAGTGCTTTTGAAAGTTGTTTCAGTTCAGGGTTTGGTAGGTGTGGTTTTTATTAAATACATCTTCACTTTTCAAAGATAAAAACTGATACTACTACAACTGTATTCAGCTGAAATCTTAATGACAGCTCACCACAGAGAAATGCATCAGTCATTTAGTAAGTTCTTAGTAAAAATAGAAGGACAAATTATTTTCGCAGGTTTTTACTTTTCAACATAATCTCCACTTAGCTCATTACACTTTTCCCAGAGGTTCTCGAACTTTTTTAAGTCGCCTAAAATGTAGGATTTTGGAAGGTCCTCAAAATAGGCATCTTTGTTGGCGATGAACTTCTCATTTGACGTGAATATTTTTCCACTGAGCCATTTTTTCAAGTTTCAAAATAATAAAAGTCAGTGCGAGGACGAATCTGATGATTGTGGTGGATTTTGGGATGTATTCAAAAATTGCAGTACCTTGCATATTAACTGAAACTTTGGATATGAGAAGGCTGTGTGTGCAAGATGGCTACCACATTTGCTCACACTCAAGCAAAACCAGTGTCATGAAATGCAACCATTTCAGAGAGTAAAAATCATTCACCTTGACCGGGATTGAAACCCGGATCCCTCGATATCCGGCTGAGTGCTTTAACCAATTAAGCTACCGAGACGTCCTCTTACACTCTGAAATTTTGGGGGCTTTAAAGGAACAAGATGTTATGACGAAATACCATACATACAATGTCACAGGCATTCGTAGTCGTGCGCGTCTCGGTAGCTTAATTGGTTAAAGCACTCGGCCGGATATCGAGGGATCCGGGTTCGAATCCCGGTCAAGGCGAATAATTTTTACTCTCTGAAATGGTTACATTATAATGCACACATAGCGGGTGACTCCGTTAAAGTTACTGTTACAGTTTCTTGAAATTTGATTAAGGTATGAACAGCCTAAGTGTTTGAAATTGGCTTTATTAACATCGTCGACTGTGGCGCGTCACGCACGACTACAAATGCCTGTGACATTGTATGTTCGGTATTTCGTCATAACATCTTGTTCCTTTAAAGCCCCCAAAATTTCAGAGTGTAAGAGGATGTCTCGGTAGCTTAAATGGTTAAACCCGAGGGATCCGGGTTCGAATCCCGGTCAAGGCGAATGATTTTTACTTTCTGAAATGGTTGCCTTATAATGCACACATAGCAGGTGACTCCGTTAAAGTTACTGTTACAGTTTCTTGAAATCAGTGTCATGAAGATGTTTCAATTGAATGTTTAGCAAAGTTTCACAGCAACAAAGCAGCATTTTTGCGCCATGGATGAAACATGGGTCATGCATAATTCACACTCAAGACAAAAGAACTATCAAATAAATGGATGCAGAAGGGAGAACTGGCTCCAAAAAAGGCGAAGGCCATTTCATCTGCAGGCAAGGTCGTGGCATTGGTTTTTTTGGGATACCCGTGGGATAATTTCCATTGACTATCTTGAAAAAGGAAAAACTATCAATGGTGAGTATTATGCGAGCTTATTGCAACGTTTGAGCAAAGGAATCAATCAAAAGCGGCTGCATTTGGCTAAGAAAAAGTGTTGTTTCATCAAGACAATGCACCAGCTCACAAATCCGTAATTGCAATGGCCAAAATTCATGAATTAAAGTTTGAATTGCTACCTCATGCACCCTGTTTGCCAGATTACCCTCTTCGGATTATTTTCTGTTCGCAAACTTGAAGAAATGGCTTGGTGGTCAAAGATTTTCCCACCGTGATGAAGTTATGTCATCAATTAATGGCTATTTTGAGGAGCAAGATAGTTCTTATTTTAAAAAGGGTATCGAACTTATTGAACACTGCTGGGAAAAGTTAATAAAGCTGAAAGGAGATTATGTTGAAAAATAAATACAAATTTCCAAAATTTTTGTTTTCTATGTGGGGTTGGGTACTTCTGGGACAACCCTCGTAGGGGGAGGAAGATGGTGTGTTACTGATGTGGTGCTAATGTACTTGCTTCTCACCTGGGATCGAATCCCGGTTGCGGCCGATATTTTTCAGTGGTATTGCAATCTCTAATTGAGGTGCTTCGTTGAGAGCACTTTGAGTGAATACACTGTCTGTCGGACAGGATTTTAAGCTGCCAGGACCCCATGGTGCCTTTTGTTGAGAGTGGGCTAATGTAGCCGCCAGGTTTCTTTCATCCTTTCCTGTCCATCACTAATGGCACAAATGACCTCAACTGTCGTTCACCTCCCTTAAAAACTACCACTCAGGTTACATATTACTTTGCTGAGATTCAAATCATACTTGAAGAGATATTTAGTAGGTACATAGAATTCAAATGATTTTAGCAGTACTCTTGTTTTCAGAATTTACCCAACCCTTCATAAAATGTATATGTCATTCATAGCTAAAACTTATCAATCAAAGATACTCATTGGTTGTCCCTGTTTCATATCCCCAAAACTACAATTTTTGTCAACAAAATTCAATCGAATGCTTTCATTTGGTGAAGTTTTCTCGGGTCTTCCACCGGGTCTGGGGTTCCATGTTGGCCAACATTTTGATGCCCGATTCGTGCATCATCGTCGGGGATGATGACATGATTCAAGACTCGTGCATATTTCCCATTGCATGTCAGTTAGTGCCTACCTTGATGAGTGAGCTTTACTCATTCAACATGTGTTGTCTTTAATATACCCTGGGGAATGAAGTATTTAAAATTTGTTTGTCATGTCTAAGTTCCAAGATGACAACCTAGCTTGATCACTGTCTTGTGCCTTTTATTGGCAGATTCCCTCCATTTCATTGAAAATATTGTGTCCATTTTCAAAAGAAAAGAATTTCTTTTAATTTTGTTTTTATTTAGCTCAGAGATTTTTATCACCCATTAGTTGCTCATATGGTTCATACCTCACCGAATCTAATTTGAAAAGGTTTTGACTCAGTTTTTTTAAATATTTATTTTCTTACACTTCTTTATGACAACACTTAGGAGGAAAAAACTTGTTCAGAAGAAACTCAAAAAGCATTCATGCGAAAAGCGCACAGCAAACAAGAATGGGATACATGTGATGCAAAATAAACCAAAGATAAGGGAGATTTTGATTTTTCATGTGCTCTGCATTTTGAGGCTTATGCTTACAGTGCCAAATTGATGTATGGACAGATGTCGGCAAATATTTTTTTCCCTGGATGTTGTGGGAAACATCAAATATGATGTAATGTTACAAAATACTGTACTTGTTGCCAGAAACCTTAATTATGTTTTATTCAATGTATGAATTGTATGGTCAGTAAAATATTGCAACCGAAATTTGAATTATTACGATTGAAATGTGACTTGAATGACATACTTTCTATTGTTATCACATAACAGGGAAAGGTTTTTTTTTAATATTTTACCAAATTTAATTTGATAATGTTACATTTGAATTCACTCTGAAATGGTATCCTACTGTTGGTGGTCATGACATTTAGATGGATATGTCAGCCATTTGCTGAAAAATAACAACTTATTGTAAAATATTATTTTTTGCTTGAATATTATGTGGATCTATTTAATATTTAAAGTTGATTATAACTCTATGAACCAATGTTGGAGTATTTTGAGAAGGAAATATATGCAGGAAAGAATAGGTCTGCTGGATTCCATATGCATCACAGTCACAGTGCGCCAGTGTTTGGCAACATGGGAAAAATTTTAAAAAGCTACTTGATGAACAGCTACCTTGTTTTCCAAAAACTGCTGTGATATCTTATTTGTGGTGAATTGTCACCCATTCATTCGTGCCTCATTGAGCAACAAGGTTGTGTTCTGAAGAGACTGCAATACGTAACTTTGCAGTAAATGAGAGCATAATAGCATGAGAAAGATCTCTTGCAAGATTGTCGTCACTTTTTGAGGCCGAAGAGCATTCTGAACATTCAGTGTCTTCAACTCTTCTCTATCCTCCCGAAACAACTTGTACTACTCAAAAGCACCTAATCTACCTGTGGTGTTATCACCATAAGCTGTCAGAGCATGTTGTGAGTCCCTTTCCTGGTTTTTCCCGGTTTGATGCAAAATTTGATGACATAGTGCTGTTTTAATGTCTGGTTCAAGTCCTACTACTTTTGGGTTGGACCCCGTGCACAGAAGCAGACAAAAGGACTAACGCCAGACTTCTTTCACCTGCTCCAATGTTTTTTGTCTGCATTGTGCTACATGACTTTCTCAATGTATGCTGAACAATTGAGTGATAAATTTTATTATCAAAGCCATCAACTAATACACTACTTGCTGGATTGACTCAACTTATAACTCAGTGCTGCACATTTCGATGGCAAAGCATCAAGGTTTTCCTCTGCATTTGAGTTGCGTGGTACACTTTTAAACTACAAGAAGTTAATTTAACTTATTTATTGCAACAATTTCAGAGTGTAAAAATCATTCGGCTTGACCGGGATCCGGTCAAGGTGAATGATTTTTATGCTCTGAAATTGTTGCAATGAAATGCATGTTAGCGGATGACTCCATTAAAAGTTACTGTTGCGGCATCTCCCGCAGTTTGTTGAAATTAACTTATTTATATTTAGTTTAAGACTTCACTTTTAATGCTAGATTTTGCAACCTCTCATCCTACCAAGTTTGCTACAGTTGCCACTGTGAGATGTTGCCAACGGATCAACTCAATGTTCATGTTACTTCTGTCTGGTCATTCAGTTCTAGAAGTAGAACAGAGCTGTAGAGTAGGAATTTTAACAATAATTTTTAGACATAGAAAAATATTCAAATGACAAACATTAGCTGTTTCTATCTCTTCTTTTATGTTAAGGTTTCTTACAGTTCTTAAAAAACAATTCTCTTCTTTCTGTCATACCTATTCATGACACAGTCAAGGTGTAGCAATCAATGAAGTAAGATGATATGCTTAGTTTTCTCAATCAGCGTAACCCATGTGGAGAATTATCAACAGAAGTTTGGTATAGAGATTTACTTCTCCTGCTTCCCAGTCATGGAAAGGAAAGGTGTTTGTCTTGCTTGTTGATTTCTCTCCATGACTAATTATAGCCTAAATCATCTTGAAAACATGGAAAAGAACATGGATCAAAGAAATTATCAGGTATGGTTTTTTGTTTGTTGGCTCAAGTGGTAATGTGTTTCAACTTCATTACTTTTTTCTTTTACATTTTTGGCATTAGTCTTAGAAGCATCCATTGTACTGTTTATGTTTTACTTATGGAGATGTTTCCATAGTTGGCGTAGGTTAAATTGACTGCCATTTCAGTTGAAAATAATTTAGTATTTTGACATTTCTAGAGACTCATTCACTCCCCACACGGTCTTGTGGCCCGTTGAAGCTCTCTGACCTATTCTATTCCATGGAAATAGTGTCATAACTTCATTTTTTGTAGCTTTCATAGTTATTTTAGATATGCTTCAACTTAATTTGGTTCACCAAAGAACATTTCTACCCCAACTATTCCAACATGACTTTTATGAAGGTTTCATTTTATCCCAGCGTATGCTGTGGGTGAAGTCTTATTCACCAGGTTTGTGATTTTGCTGGCAACATGTCAAAGGCTAACCCTTTCATTATTCCCAGAGTATGGATGTTGGGATTGATAGAGCAAGGATTTTCAAAATACATTTGGAACATTGCATCCAAATGCTCAAAATTTGGTGGACTCTCATGATCTTACTCTTGAAGAGTTCCATCATCATCTTCTAAAGGTGAAGCTTTGTCATTGCAGCTGTTGGTCTCTCTCCATTGCCGTTCTTGTCAGTTCATTGTACGTTGTTACTCTCACAGTACTTTTTATATCATCAATAAATTTCTTTCTTGGTCTTCCTCTTCCTTTTTTTCTATTATGTTCCCCTCCGTTTTTTTCCCAGAAGTTGTTCTTTCCGAGAACATGTCCAACAAATTTAATTTTCCTTTTCTCCATCTCTTTTATTTAATTCCTTTACTCTTTAATTTCTCTCAATACTTCTATGGTGCTTTTCTTGTCCGTCCATCTTGTTCTTGTTATCCTTCTCCAAATCCACATTTCCCTTGCTTCTGACAAAGCCCTCTTTCCCAATGCCCAAGTTCCACATCCATGTAATACTAGACTCCAAATGAGCATTTTTGCAAAGGATTTTCTAATTTCCAATTTCATGTTTTTGTTTCCTAAAAGATTCTTTTTATTTCCATATGCCTCCTTCACCAAGGCTATCCATCTTTTCACTGCCGAGGTTCATCTGTTGTCTCTTGTAATTACACTCCCAAGGTAGCAGAACTCTTCTGCTTGGCTTATTATTGGCTCCCCTATCATGAAATTGACAGGGGGTGTTCTGTCCTGTTTCTAGAAACTATCATAGCTTTGATTTTATTTACATTCATTTTCAATTTTCATGTATTCAAAGCTGTGGACTGCATTTGAGCATTCTATTCATATCTTTGGCTGATTCTGAGAGGGTCACAATATCATCTGCAAACCTAAAGTATGGATCTGTATTCCATTTATCCTTATACCATTTGTTTCTTTTGTGATTTTGCATTAAAATTCTGAAGTTTCAATTAAGTGGGATATTATTGGGTCCAGAAGACAGACAGTGAAATCGATCAAGTGGAATTATGATTCTTTTTTTCATACTAGGAAACTCCATTTGGAAATAGTCTTTCATAGATATTCCATGGAATGACTTACCTCTTCAAAATATTACAAATGTATCTGATACAACAGTTTGGCTCTTCATTTGAATTATGTGATAGCTTTTTCAGAAAAAGTACATAACAGTAAAGCCTGCTTGAACTTTCAAGGTGGTGATGCAATGGTGGTCGTCTGTGTTCTAAAGAATAATGGTTAGCAAGACTTCATTTTGTTGCAAAGAAAAGCATTTTATTCATAAATAAGAAAAATTACTGCCTGAAATTTATTTCAATGATGAGTGGGTATGATTCTTTGAAAATGATTAATGTATCTTTTACGATATTACGGTTCTTTTACTAATTCTATGGCATTTTTATTCTATCTCATGCATTGTGGCATTTCTTTTTAAAATGTTGTGTTACTTAGTATAAATTGCACACTTCCACTGAATTATTGAAAATAAAGCATTTAATAACATAATGCATTGAAAGTTTATTATATTCTTTCTCTTTGAAAATTCTAACTTGTAATCTTTCATGAGTCAGCACTTGAACACTTATGATTCACTTCATGCTATGGGAAAGAGTGATGCATGATTGAAGATCCCATGGCCTTAATTTTAATGGTCAACGGTTCAACAGCATCCCTATTGGTGTCCATTGTGCTCCTTTTGTAAATAGCATGCCTCCTAAACTGCTACAAACCTTGCTTGTATAAGAGATGTCCACATGAAAGTATTTGGAAAGTTTTTTCATGAATCAATGTCATGTATGGCAGTGCCATGCATTTGTACTTCCCCTGATTATTTCTGCACATGCTGCCTGTGGTCGACCTCTTGCTATCTTTCAACTTCCAGTAATATTATTTCCTGAACCTACCTTTCCATTTTGTGGAAATTCGATTCAGATTTAAGCGCAGATAGATGGACCTTAATCATCTTCTTTTTCAGATAGTGTGTAAAGTGAAACCAAAGTCCCAAAATAAACCTCCGCATCCAATTTCTCCTAAAACTTCACTTTGTTTTAGACTCCCAAGTTGCACTTCTGTCTTAGCCACTCTTCTTTGATGCTCTTGTCAGAAGGTACTTAAGTTTTATGCTACAAGATCTCATAATCTTTCAATAGTAGTAGTTTTAGGGGAGGTGACCAACAACTGAGGCCATTTTCACCATTAGGGATGGATGTGAAAGGAGGAAGGGTGGAGAGAAACCTGGTGTCAGCATTGGCCTACTCTTGATGAAAGATGTCTAGTTATTCATAATTTCAAGCATACTGCTGGACTATTGGTAGAAATGTAATTATTTTTGGCCATTTTTGTTGAAACTTGTAAGCTAAATTCATATATCGGCTGATTATAGCAGAACTATTTCTCACAACTCATTAATGAGCCACCCACCATATGTGTGTGGACTTTGTGTGTATTAAACAGGGTTGTGGATTAATTAGGATTTACTATACTGATCATTAAATGTGTAAACTTTAAACATTCCATAATGTTCTCCTATAAATATGCATGTACAAAATGGAATTATAATAATATTTACTGAATGTAGGAAATATTGAAATTATTATTTTGTAAAGAAAGACTGCCTTGATACACAATAAATCATGAGAGTGCTAGAAAAAGTGAGCAAATATTTGTATTAAGTAGGCTGAAGATAAAACTCACTCAGATGTCAACAAAGACAATTGGCAAACCATGACAAGATTCTTGCATGTTTTAATCTTTTAAATGTGCAATCCAAAGTAATCCCACAGCATTGAGGTAAACAGCCATTTTGCTTGACAGACTCTCAGTTAATTCAGGCTTCATCCTGAAAATAAGGTGGAATATAAGCTAAGCCAACAGAGAGTCATAAAGTCAGCTCGAAGAAAATAAAAATTTAAAAAAAGCTCAATGACTTCATCTAGTTTCTGATAATTCACTCAAAAGTCCATAACTTTGTAGCTTCAACATGAATTTGAATCAGGACTGCTGATTCAATTTGAGATTTGATCCAAAGATAAATTTGTGATTTTCAGGTCCCTAATTCACACCATGAATTATGTATCCCACTAAGACTTGTAGACATGGAGCCAATCCTCATCAGGCTCCGAAATCAATGAATAAGTCTCTGAGATTATAAAAATAGTCACTGCTTTAAGATGTCATAAACTTGCATGAATGGGGTATTATTTTTCTGCTACATTCTCATGGACATGCTATTTGATGATCTGATAGATAGTGAAGAACCAATCAATCAGTAATGTTAATTGTGAATAACTTTTCATTTCGTAGAGCTTTATGTTAAAATACAGAAAATTTGAGATAATCATATGCAGCAAGTTTCAGTTTTGAGAATAACATGTTGGTGGATGCCTTTGTTGGGTTATTTGTGAGGGCTGAAGTTGATGGTTACCATTGCAGTAGATAATTCAATATTGTATGGAACTAGGGTTGATATTCACTCTATTTTATTGCATTGGTTATAGTTCTTTCCCCGGAGTGCTTCTAGAGTTAAGCTTACAGTGCTGCATGAATAATTGTATGAGTGATGTTTTTTTAGATTGCTACACCAATTTGTCTATTACTCTTGGTACTAATTATTTTTCAAATGTTACCAGTTAATCCTTTCTTTTTAATGATGCAATAATTTTCACAGACTTCAAAAATTAATTTTAATATACCTTCATGCTGCTGTTAAATTTCTTGGACAGAGTGTAACTTTTCACAAGCTTTTCCACTAAAATAAACTTCAAAGTAATTAACACTATGCACTGACATGTTTTATTTGTTCTGTCACATGCCCAATTCTTTTTTTTTCGTATCTGTAACTTTGGAGTACCTTGCATCATTTCCGCCTGTAATTACTCATTGAAGGGTGCATGAAAGTGGTCTTTCTCTGAATGCTCTTTTTATATTTTTAGAAACTAGAACAATTTCAATCATCATTCTTTGGGTTTTGGGTTTCATGTGATCAGTTTTGTGCCATTAATGTTTAATATGTGAAAAACTCACCTAAAAGCAAGATCTAACTGTATACTAAGAAGGCTTTAAACTGCATTTTATGTTGCATCTTTGTATTGAGTGCTTTTAAAGTCACAGGGCATTTAAATTTTCACAGGTTTTTGAAACCTTTAAACCTTCATTAATGATGAATTCATCTACTCTTTAATTATTTTCACTTTGAATTGTTTGCCATTGAAATCACTTCCTCTACTCTTTATTTGTGTGTTGGTAGTCAACCATATCTTGACTGTTGGATAATGCATTGAACCTGAATAATCATGTTGATTAAAAGAGTCCTTTCTCACTGAGTCATTCTCTTTTCTCCACATTAGACACTTCATGCACAGTGGACTCAGCAGAGCGAAGGGTCGGTATGTACCGACTCCTGTCTGACCCCGATTTCAGGCAGTCGGGTCGAATGTCTCAGTCATGATGATGGTGGCAGCGGAGGGAGGTGTGGGAGGGTATTAGGGGGGATGTGTGCACGTGATAGAGGTATAGATGGCCTTGGCCCCCTCCGTTTGGAGCCAGCGTGTGGTATGGGAAGTGGGCGTTAGATGAGTGTGAAGCGTGTGGGAATATGGGTGGCATTAATGGAAACATGTTGTAGGCATAAGGCCTACTTACTTGTGTCTTAGATCCCGTAGATTTTTGCCTTCTACCACAACCACTCCCACCACCTGCAACTTGTACCTCTGTGTGTACATTTAGTGCTGGTCAAACATAAGACTGAGTTTATTTCCTTTGTTTTCTCATTGTCACTTGTTTTGGGCATTGTAAAATTTCCTTGCAACTCACCATTCGCACAGTGCTTCTCCTGGAATATGTCTCATTTCTAGTTCCAGTTGAAAGTTTTTTAAATTTTAACAATACCATTATTTTTCAATATAATATTGTGATTCACTTGCGTTGATCAAGATATTGGTGTGAATCTTTATTCCTGGGTCGATTTGATTGCAAACACAAGTATTATTGAATACTGCCATTATATATTCAGCTGAATTTATAGAAATAATCTCACTTTTATGGTCTTTTTATGGTGGTATTGAATTTAAGTTCATTAAAAGAGTCGACTATGGCCTTTTATGTCTTCCATTGACTCAGTAAAATGATAAATTTCTTCAACATGATATCTTTGCAAATGTTGTCAAGTGATAATCTTATCTTACTCTTTCCTGATTCAAACCCATTATTTTTGTGGTGCCATGTATTTTGTCATTATTATTTCAATTCTGATCTTCACTAAGCCCCTTTTCGTTTGCCATTAAACTGTAAATATTTTGAGTGTGGCAAATTTATTTGTTATTCTTGGATGGAATTACTTTTCAATATTTCCAGAATTCCTTTAGCAACATTTGACACTGCGTTAGCTTGCCTTGTTCTTTATTAATCATCAGGTTATAATTGAAGTATTAGGACAAGATGATTTCAATAAATTGTATCGGTAACTTATTTCTAGTTTTGATATCACGTTAGTTAGTTAATTTAATGGGAGTATGGTGTAAGTTTTACCCTCTATTCAGAATCCATTGAAAATCATTATGAATGTGTTTGTATATTGTCTAACTTTAAGTTTTAATTCATTTATTGAAATTTGGAAAATCATTAGTTGGCCTTATTGGATATTCGATTGAATTGTAGCTCAAATTTATAGGGGTTTTCTGCATGGAGGATATGCGCTAATTCCAAACTCCCATTATTAAGCGGAGCATAGGGAAGGTGCATTTCATTTCATATTTTTTATATCATATAAAGCTGCTGTGAAAAATGTTTCAGTGAAACAAGTTTTTACAAGCCACATGTAGTTATCACAAAGAATGTCTTTATGTAAGTACCGAGCAACCAGTTGTGTTGTTTTTACTAGCATAAAAAGCAATGTGTGGTTGTGTGTTGTAGTTATCATTAGTTTAAGCCTTGCTGAAGAGTGAGAAAGAGGATAGGTCTCAATAAAACTGAACTCACTTATTAGCATCCATGCAGTAAACTTTCAATTATCCAAGCTAATGGTTGTATAATGAAGCACAGATAACCAAAATACACAGAAAATATGGCCATGATATGAACGGATATATATACATGGAGGTTCTCCATTTTCATTCCTTGTGATTAATTTGCATTTTATAGCTATGGAAAGTACGTACATTTTTTTCCATTTGTTAGCCAAGTTTTATGACAGTGGAATTATGATGTTACAATAACATTGACTTATCATCAAGTGAAACGTATGTTCCGCACAAAGCTAAACCAATCATATAGACAGGAAAAACCGACTGTCAAAGGACAAATATTGACCAAAGATTGCAGAAACAGATTCATATTCACCCTATGATGTATCGATTATAGTAATGCATTGCAGGTAGTATATGACTTATTTGTTGCATAGTAAAATTATGTATTTACTCGCCCTAAAAGAGAATAAGGAATTCTCAGGTCTACTAATGCGAGGGAAATGATAATGGCAGACTATGGATAGTACAAAAATGCATAAATTTAAGCATTAAAGACTATTGATACTGTTTGATCTTGTAAAATTAAAAACTTTTAAGTAAGCCAAGGTGTTTCAAACTTGAATTTTGAAAAAGATGGATCAAAGTTTCAAGCATTTCATTATCTTTATGATTGTAATTTCATTAAAAGTGAAAGAGGTGCTGGGAAGATAGAGAAGGCATTTCAGATATGGAAAATCAAAGATTTTACTGTAATTAGTTATTGAATTTCTTGCACACATGAGCTTAATATTAAATATCATTTATTAGCTTAAGTTGGTAGCGTTATTTTTTGTCATTGTGAATTCCCATTTGATGTAATTTGAGAAAATATGGCGTAGAAGAAATTCCAATCCTTAGTGTCGTACATGTACAAAAATTCATTTCGAAAATGTTCCACAATTCAAGTACAAAACACACACAAGTTTCACAAACTCATATTTTTTATGCAAATTTTCAAATGAGGACTCCCCGAGTCATGTTCTGCAATAAGTCATTGACGTAAATAATATTGCTATCACCAGTTAGCTTAGTGGAATGGATTTACCTTTTGTACTAAAATGACCCTACATTATTTTTATCATAAAATATGTATTTGTCATCAACGATATGAAGTCATTACATGGAATCATCTTTCTGAATAAAAGGGGTAATTGATTGTGGTAATGATATGTTCTAGAGAAGAGAATCCTGTAGTGCTGATGACTTCTAGTTGAGAATGCACCTGTGATAAAAATCTATAATTTATCAGGTTGTTCTGGGGGAAGTAGCAATAATTAGAAAATCTTATGGCTTGTTCACTCTGAATTCAGTCATTAAAATGTGTGAATTCATGAAGTCAATATGTGAGCATATTATTTTTATCTCAAATATTACATTTTGGACCTAAAATATTATGTTCCTTTTATTCGATGAAGTTTTAAAATATTATTATCTGTAATGACTATGAAGACAATACTTTAAATCTTTTTGTCTGGTTATTTGTGTTTTTATAAAATGAGTGATTGAAAGCATTTTAGTGGATTAAAGCAGATTTGAAAACATATTGCGGAAAGCTCATCAACATGTTCAAACAGAAGTTCATTAACAGATTTTTTTAATGTTTTTTATTAATATCATATTTGTCATATATTCTTCTTTACTGATATACGGCATGCATCTTTTTTTGTTAAACTTGCATTATAATTTTGTCTGCATGTCTCACACAAAGGGAATTTTCCTATTGAACTAAAGTATGTTTTGCTTGATTTTCATCTGCTGTTTCATTTCTGTCTAAATTATTAATACCTTTCGCCTCAACTAAAATCTCCTGTTGACTGTGGGTTGACTGGTACTGTTATCGTAATTCAGTCATTTTGGCACATCTATTATCTACTTGGCCTGAAATTTTAAAAAAATCTATGCAAAGGGTGTGTTTTGTAAATAGATAGACACATAATATAAGTGGCCCAAATCATTCTTAAGTGCTTTGCAGAAAATGTAATGGTACCATTTTTAAACTTAATTATTGAAGTTAATATTTTCAGCTCTTAAAAAGCCAGTTCAGGTGCCCAAACTCATAAACACACAGATATAGAATATTTAAAATATAGAGACACAAAGAAAGGACATGCACATATGTAGTTTTTGTTACGATGGCACGACCGTCATCATCAGAATGGCATTCTCGGGGAAGAGCTGAGAGGACATGTGCAGGGGAAGGGTGAGGGGAGGAGAGGTAAGGGACCAATAGGAAATAGACAAGGAGGGAGGTGAAATATAGACAGCTATTAGATGCATTCAGTGGGCTTGATTCAGCCCGGGGGGTTTAAATGACTGGAGCACCCAGACCCTGCAGACTATGCACGTCCTTTCTTTAGTGTGTCCTTTCTTTGTGTCTCTATATTTTAAATATTTTATATCTGTGTGTTTTATGTGTATATATATATATATATATATATATACAAACACTAAGACAACAAACACCACACACATAGAAACATAAAAGGACACTTACATTGGATATACGTTTCGACGGCACGGCCGTGCCGTCGAAACGTATATCCAATGTAAGTGTCCTTCTTTTATGTTTCTATGTGTGTGGTGTTTGTTGTCTTAGTGTTTGTGTGTCGCCGGAGAGCGTCATTTCCAAGAGTATATATATATATATATATATATATATATATACTCTCGTGAGTGCTTCCACATCATCGACATATATATGTATATATATATATATATATCGATGATGTGGAAGCACTCAAAAGAGTAAATATAGATATATATATATAAATCCCAGGAAGATCTGGTACCCGAAAAATCACATAGCTTGGGTGGAGCTACAGGTGACCAGAGTGCCTTGCCTTGAATCGAGCCCGGGACCCTCTGGTCAGTAGTCCAAAGCTCTACCCCTTGGGCTACCACAACCTACATACATATATATATATATATGCATTAGGGTGTCAATTTGCACAAAATATATGTATATATATATCATAGTACAAATTGACACCCTAATCCATAAACAAACAAACCCATCCTACAACTAGTACAGTCCCGAAGAAGTTTCCTAACTTATTGGAAAGCTCCTCATGATAATTTAATGACTTCTTACTGTTACTAATATCATTATTATTTAGTGGATCAGAAAAATCCTGGAAATCATTATCGTACCAATGTTTACTGCACCACTGGGTACAATAGTTTTTGTGGCTTTAGGCTACAGTAAGTTTATTGCTGATGATATTCTACTGGTTAAGTTAGGTTTTGGATGGACACAACCTTTACAATTGTACAATACATTTACTTGCCTCTCCTATTAAAAAAATGACCCAACATACTACTCTACAACAAGCCATTTCAATTCCATATCCCGTCCAACTCTATCCTGTTGCTGTCCCTTCCTCGTTTGCATAACATTCTCCCTTCAATCTCAGCCTTCAACATACCACTGCCGATCAATATGCTTTGCATCCATCTTTCCTGTCTTCTTATGATTCTTCCCAGTAATCCCCTTCTCATCCTTTTTGGCAAATTCTCTTACCCTTTAGGGGTTAGGTGGAGGAAGAGACTCCATAGTCTCAATCCAAAATAAAGATGTCTATCTATCTGCCCTCCCCCACCACTTCCTTGTTTGTTTTCCTTTCTGTCCTGTTCACCTTCTCCACATCCACATTTCAAAAAGCCCCCAATGTATGCCTATTATCTTGCTTCATCATATGTTTGTGTGCCATACAAAATCACACTCCATATCAGAGTAATGATGAGCCATTTCTAACATCCTTACTTAGCATCCCCGTCATCAATACCTTCCTCCTTGTGAAAGTTTCTTTCCCTGATACAATTCTTCTCTATATATCATATTAATAGTCCAGAATTTGATTTATTTACTTCGGTTACCCTTTTCCCTAAAAATGATATGAATAGTTGTTACAAGAGTGATCACGCAATCCCTTCAGTTGAAAATTGAAGTTGTTTATTGGGAGTAAAATATGCTCGGAACACCAATTTTCACATTTGCAAAGTCCAAAGTCTTTTTTTTCCAATTATAAACAAAGATTCCATAATAGTGACTTTAAGATATTGCTAATTTTATGGTATTCCTAATTATTGGAATTTTCCCATGAAGTTATCACAGGAAGGTTCTGATGAATTTATCACTCTCAATAGTCTAGGACCATGGAATGCAATAGCTTCTCATTAATAATAGATCTATGCACTTGTACCAACATATGGGCTGATGATACTTCATTAGCATTTCGTACTGCTGTTCTCCTTGACAGATTTCATCCGACTCTTTCCTTCACTTTTCGCTCTCACTGCAGTGATAAATCAATTGATCAAAGGCAGTTGAATTATAAAAAAGCACTCAAAAATCAAAATAATATTAGTTTTTTTGCCTCACTCTTGAAGGTAGTACTTTTTGTAGTGAGTGGTAAACCTGATTGTTTTTGTGACAGCATGAAGAACATTATTTCATGACTCATAAATGCTCTCATTTTTACATGAATAACAAACATGAATGAAACCATTAAAATATACAAGGAATGTAGCTATGGTCGTGAATCAATGTAAACAAAAAAAATGCCGAGATTGTAAACTTGATTGGCCTTGACCTAAACTCAAGTTTACAGTCTCAGGATTTTTTTGTTTACAAGAATGTAACCGTTTCATCATTAGGTATGCTCAATTTTTATATATACGTACCAATTAAATTATTTATATACAGACATGCCAACTCTCCCGATTTAAGCGGGAGACTCCCGATTTTTCCTTCTTACGTTCTTGATGAACTGTTCAAATTGTGTACTTAGCTTAACATGTTAATAAAGTGTGACATTCATTAAAAATTGGCAAAGTGTCATAAAGGGATTAAGGTGCCATGCAAATATTGTGGTAATTAAAAGTGATTACTTCGTGATACACTTCTAAAAATCTCCCGATTTTTCATTTTTGAAAGTTGGCATGTCCTCCCGATTTTTCATTTTTGAAAGTTGGCATGTCTGTATATATTTTCATTTGAATTTCAGGCAATGACCATTTCTATCCCAATCCCTACATTTTTTTTTTATTTTGTCTGACATAATCTTGAGGAAAGATAAACAACAAATTGACTAGCCTCAGGCGTGATGTGCTAGAATTCAAACATAATGAATGATTGACCATAGCACTTTTCCACAACCAATTATTCATTGAGGAAAGCTGTTCACATGTTTAACGCTCTCAATTTGAGTCCGTTGTAACCAATTCATTTTAGTTTAGTGGTTTCCAAAGTCAGTGAATTGCCAGATTAATATCTATGATTATTCATATCCGCTGAGCATTTGGTCTTGGAAGGTAGGAGAAAATGTCTGTTTCTAATTCACAATGTGAACCAAATTGAGATTGAGATGATGATATTTCATAAAATTTTATCAAAGCTGTCTTTTGATGCTGTGCATATTTGCTATGATTATGGCAATGTGAGGGAAATTCAATATTATCTTATGGGTTTCTGCACCAGTTATGTTATTTAATGTATTTTAATGTGATGAAAGTTGGCCTTAAACTTTTAATTGCATCACAAAATAAAGTGAATCTGAGTCGAAACTTGCACATGTGGTTAGTGAAATGCAATTAAATTGTAGAATTCATATTTAAAAGTCTTGTATTTAAGAGTATAAAATGAAAACAATAATACTCAGGGAAATTGTTGTTTGCGCTCAAATGCACAGCTGAGGTCGATACACAAATAACATGGGATTCACTTTGAAAAAAATCATTTGATGACTAGGATTCAAGTCTTCAAAAAACCCAGTAGGCAGTGAGATGGATTAGGCACTTCTGGCTGACAACTGAGAGATCTAGGGTCCTGTCTGGTCTAAGTCAATTGATTTTTGTTTTTGGTGAATCTCAAAACTCTCTCTTAGTTTTGCCTCCCTGTAGGGATCATATTGATTGATTTGCATGCCTTAAATAAATGTTTTCACTTATTCAATTGTGTGTAAATTTTTGCATCATAAATCGCAAAATAAATTATGTTTATTCGTATCACTTCATCATAAATTAAGGAACTCATTTTATTGACTTTGATTTTTACTTCAGGGTTTCAACTGATATTTTATGTTGTAAAGTATAGTTAAACTGGCCCCCAAACAACTTTTAATCATTATTAATAAAAATTGGCAATTTTCCATAAAATAAACTTGAGTTACATCAAAATTGGTCGTATTAAAAATTTTATTTTGTGGAAAATTGCCAATTTTTATTAATCATGATGTTCCACCATATCACGCCTGAAACGTCTCTTTCTAACTTTTAATCAGTCACACAACAGTTAATCCCTGAAAGTCAGAGTGGCACAAAGTTTTTGTTGATTCCCAAGTTGCTTATATTCACTAAGAAAAGGTCAAGGCCTTGTATTTCATCTTAATTCTGTATTGAACGAAATGTTTATGTCCATATTAATAAAGAACATACAGTCACACAGTGACCTGGGTTTGGATACCTTCTGCCACCAACCTGGCTGACCAGCCCTCTCGGGCCATGCCATGAAATCACCTTATGTGTACGTCCGTCATCTTGATGGTGGCCGTATACATGGGTGCACAGGAAAGTGTCGAAAAGCAAAGGTCAGAGTGGTTCGAGAAGTGTCCTGGCCCAGCAGCAGCATTAAAACACCCAACAGTTTTAGTGTAGGAATTGCATCCAAAAAAATTATTGTTGATGGTTTTAATGTGATGATTAGTTGATTATTTTAACTAGTTAACTAAATCACATGATAAAGCAGCAGTTTTTGATCAGTTTTTCCTGTAAGTACATCATTACATTGTTCTGCCTCTTCTGGTGTATCAGTATGAACTTTTTTGTATTATCTATATCTTTTAAATTTGAAAAAAACGTGCTAATGAAGTGCGTGCTAATTCTTCCTGACGTGCAAAATAACCGTGCTAATTCTCCCTGATAAATGATTTGAAGCAATAGGTTTTTGTTTTGAGTATCCCAAAAATTTTATATCATCCTCACACTTGATCAAATACCTACTGTTCAATATTTATAGTAGCCATAGGTTTAAGGGTAAGCAGTGGCTGTCATCTTTTATTTTTTTTTAAGTATATGGCACAATCATATCTGCAAATATTGTGTCGAATAAATTTTTCATTTCTGAGTTGTCATGGATGTATGATTGACAGATGGCATTACGTGGTTCATTACATTTCCCTGGATTTATTTTTCACTCAACTGGGTAAATTAAAATGCAGTGCCTGTTGAATCTCCTGTGAAGTGAAATATTGAATCTCTTTTGATAATTGGCGATCATGAACATCAGGATTCCAGGCAAACTTCAAGAAAAAGTGGAATGTGTGGAATTTTCTGTCTCTCACCCGAGTTATATTAAATGTGGTGGCGTGCTGCATGCATCACTAAATGTGCCATAACATTGTTCTGCATCTTAATTATACCCATAATTCCCTCCGTTACCTTATCAATCCTCTTCTATATTATCCTTGCATAGGGAAATTTTAGTGTTGGGTGTGACTGCAAGCTAAACTAAATCAAATGCAATATATGATGATTGTTGTGGTGGGATATGATTATTTTCTTATTGAACAGTGCTTGCTTGTTTTCTTGAAATCAATTACTGTAGTCATGAACAGAACTTTGTCTCAGACTGAACTATTTGCAAGAAAAAGCTTTATGTAGGTGTTGTAAATTAAAAAGAGCACCACTAGACATTTAGATACCCCTGAGTGTCTAAAAGTGTTTTTTTTTAATAATCATTTAGTGCATTGTGGAAAAACTCTATTTTTACGCCAATAGACTTTGAAAGTCTTTTGTAATATCAATTTTTAACGTGTTCCTGATTTTACTGTGCTAAGGCTCCATGATGTGGAACACGCAGAGCTAATTTGTCTAATTAAAAATTATTATTTTGATCTGTGCATATGGTTGTGGAATAAGTGGCTAAACATTTGCATGCGGAATAACATTTGGTCAATTCCTAAAAGTTAGTACAGATATGAACCTATATGGTACTTGTGTATTTGTTATATCTTGGATATTGGTACATTTTATCAATTTATGATTGTTAAGGGGCTAAAAGCATTATGATTGTGTTATTTGCATGCGTACAAATAGTATTTGTGTCAACATGTTTAATTTGATGTCAGTTAGGTCACCCCTGTTAATTATTGCTGTTAAAAAGCTGTGCTCTTTCTGTCAAAATTGAAATAATATTTTATTTGTATATGTAACCTGTTTGAACAAATTATCAGAGCTATTAGTTATTTGATGAAAAACAATACCTGAATATTTGAGCATATACTGGGAATCATTACAATTTTCTTGTATTTAGCTCTTCTTTGAACATCACTTATGTGGGAAATGTTTTACTCCACTTAATAAGTCCTTTGGAAAGTGCTCCTTGTGTGAGTTGGGCTGTGTGTGAGTGTCAGCTAAGCATGCATTTCCTTGAAGAAATGTTTCATTAGTGTTCCAGAGGAAGACTTTGTGGGCTAAAGCACATGTATTATCTGAATATATTGGTGAAAATGTACCTATGCAGGAATACTCTTGGTGCTAGACATTTTTATGTGCAAACAGTTGTAAATTTCTGCATCTCCTTTGAATTGCTAGTGACTATATGATGGTGAACTTTGTAAGCTGGTCAAAGTTCTATTGTTGTGAACAGAGTACAAATACAATTGATTATGAAAAAATGTGAAAGCAATGTTCTGTTGTTGTCAAGAGAGTACAAATTCAATTCAATTGGTTATAAAATCTGTGAAATCAGTATTTTTCTTAGCATTTTGCCGGATTGGTGTCTTTTATCAAAGAAAGTTTTGGTGTGGGTGTTTGTCAAGTTATATTACAATCTAGGAATCTTATGATTCTGAGAAAGTTCAGCAGGATGAAAGTGAGATACAGATAATAAATGAGCATAGTCTTGGTGTGTGGCTGTTGAGGCCACAACATAACGTTGATGTCAATACTGATATGCTGTTAATCTTCACATTTTGGTTTCAATTCTGAACATAAAACTTCTCTGTGTTTCATGTAAATATACTCTTACATAACTGGTTTGCAGAAAAGATCACTGAAAATAATATTGAAATGAGGATATGAATGAAGAATATTATTTCAGAATCTTTCATACTATCAATTAAGAAGACACCTGAGAAACATTTATGTGTACAGATAATGTATCCCACATGTGGCATTGACATATCCAAACGAGAAGGCCAGAATCTTATCAATCATTTTGCTTGACTGTTAAATGTTGATGGCTATGACTGGCAAATGAATTTGACTTTAAAATTGATCACAAAGTGATTAATTATTGTAAGGAGCAGTAGATAGGATAGCCTTGCCAGTATTACTCTAAAACGATTATTTAACTTTTAATCTAGGATCATCGTAAACCATAATATATTATATTCTGCATATGCACTGGATGTTCTCTAGTGACTAGACCGTCCATATATATAATATAATTATCACATCAAGTGTTATTTGACTTCTATTAGCCGACATTAGGTAATAACATCTTCCTTTTCCCTCATATGGCATTTTTGCATCACCATAAAAAATGAACCCCAAAATAAACTCTAAATAATGAATTGAAAATTACCCCCAGTGTACAAAGTTTACAGTTAAGGGGAGAGATATTTGCTACATTTTACTCTGTGATGTTTTTGTGGGAGTTTTAGGGAAAGTAATAGTAATCACACAATGAAAAAGTTGGTATCTCTCAAAATGTTTACGAAAAAAATGGATTTTAGTGAAGAACTGACACCATGCTAAAAAAAAAGGGGGGAAACAAGAGTTCATTTGCAGCATTTCAACGCATGTAGTCAAAGTGTCTCCAGTATTGTGACCAGTCTAACTGCCAATGAAGCCTTCATTCTGTATGTGACAATAAGATACTTCCTGTTTACATGCAAACAGGCATGGATCCCTATGTTACGTGAAGTTTCCATGAGTTTGAAGGAATGAGTTGCTCATGAACAGGAATTTTAAAAGTTCATTTATGCTCATTAAACGGGTAAATATCACACGAGTCTTGTATCAGTTTGGATGGGGTATCTTGCACACATAATGTATCATGATAGTTAAGCACTTTTAATTATTTAACTTTGAATTATCTCTCCTGATGGAAGAGTAGACAATTGACAATCCCTGATCTCAAGAAATAAGGTGGGACTAAGTTTCGTGATGCCTGATTTATGAAACACATTTAAATTTCTGTTAACAATTCAGTCGCAGCATGCTAAAACCAAATATTAGCTGATGAAAGTTTATCCTTTCCATGGCACATTCATCGCCTATGAAAACCACATTTTGTAGACATTTTTCTATTTTCTCTGGATTCCCAAAGAAATTATCAACCATAGTGTGTATTTCCTAAATAGTAAAAAAATATTCTACTGGGAGAATTAGTGGTGTACTTGTGATTTGTGCCTTTAAGTTTTGAAGTTAGACTAAACCAAAAATTTTCATATTTACTGAACATGAGAATAAACATTGAAATACAGCCTCTTTAAAAAAATAACCTATCAGCAATGTTTTATGTGTGTATAAGAATTAACAACATTCAAGGAGCCGGCAATTGGCCCCTACCCACTTGGCTTCATAAGAGTTAATTGCAAGAAAGGCTTTTGGGAGCTTATCATGGAGATTGAAAGAATATGAAAAGATTTAATAGTTGTGTTTTGGCATTCCCCATTAGTTTTTACACCATGTTCACTGGTAAGTGATTAAAACATATGCCTTTCAGATGTAAATTTTGTGCCTTTTGCATGTTGTTGCCTTTAAATTGTTGAATTGTTCATGAAGCCATAAACACAGTAATCAACCAGAAGGTTGTTTTGGTAGGTGATGGTAGAGTTCACCCAGTGCTAAGCCCCATGGCATGTGAAATTCACACATCAGGGCAGGAGGTTCGTGCCTTTCCCTGTACTGGTTGTGGTTTCCCGAGAAGATCTGTTACCCAAAAAATCACATGTGTATCTTGAGTGGAGCTGAGAGTGTCCAGAAAGCCTTGCCCGGGAATCGAACCCAGGCCTTCTGATGAGTAGTCCAATGCTCTACCCCTGGTCTATTGCAACCCCCAAATTATTCATGTGATGAGTAATTTAAAAATTTCCTTTTTCACAAATGTAATTAACCCTCATTTATAGTGACCAGCCACTTTTAACTGTTGATTTGAATATTATTTTTTTATCAGTATCAAGTAAATTTAAAAGTAATTTTTATATCCATTGTATGATGCAAAATTAATTTTTTTGCAAATAGATTAATTGGGTAAATTATTTCCATGTTCAGCATTCCTTGCATACTGTTAATAATTTCAATAAGAATTTTCAATTTTAACTGTCGCTGTGTTACCAAATATTTATCCTTTTTATTGTGGATCTTTTAATGCTTTTATGCTTTTAATGCTTCTGATTGTTATCCTATTAAACCTTAGATGCACAATAAAAAATAAACTGCAAATAATTGTATTAGATTAGACTTCTTAATTAAACTCTTTCCATTTCAATTTTCTACTATTTTTAGGAGAATCGACCTACCTGTGAAGAGAGCCGGAAAGTGTATCCTGTCAGAGGTGTTCACCTTTGAATATATTTGCATTTACTTGCATGAATTGGTTCTTGAATGACGTATGCTTTCAATGCCAATACTTTAGATCCAGAGCTTTGATAAATCCCGTGTTTAAGAGCAACAGTGCTTTTGAATTGAATTTAAGTACAGAGTGAATGGAAGCAGTCCCAAATAATTAGAATAGTAGATAAATGTAGTTGATAAGTGCCTTAGAATGCCTTGTCATGGACAAGGACTTAAGCAACCAGGGAATACATCAACAAGACTTGAAAATATAAGAAGCACAGGTATTTGTTTTCCAAACTGAGATTTGTTACACACACACACACATATGTATATATGTATGTGTGTATGTATATATATAAACACGTATATACTCACATATATATGTATATATATTTCTGATTTTTGCCATTTTAATTTAATTAAATATTTAAATGGAAAAGGGAAAATTTAGTGGAAGGAAGTGAGTCTTTTCTTGAATTTCCCCGTTGCACAAATTGAACAAACTGAACAGAAAAGTGCTGTGTGCAAGGCGCTATGATATGTTTTGCAACTTAACGATTCTTGTTAAGTTTCTTGTTTGCTTGGAAAGTAACGAAATTTGGTCACCAACCCTGATGTTAATTTATTGGTTTGTAATAACATAAAAAAATAATGGCCAGGCTTTCTGTGAAATGTTTTGGATCATAATTTATGTGAAAATGAGTTAAGTTATGCAGAATCTTTGATATTGTGTTTTTACAGTTATTAGATCGCTATCTAGGGCTATTAGCTGTTGAATTTTTTGCGGAAGGAAGGGTACCTGAGATTTTGCTGTTTTAGAGGTGTTGGAAAGCAGTGAAACATTTCAAAAAGTTTGAAAAAGTGTGCGATACCATTGAGAAATTGGTGTGGGGGTTATAGAATATTATGTTTGAGAGTAGTTTAGTTTTGCTCTGGTGTGCAGTTGAGTCCTAGGGTACCCAGCTCTTGGTAATTTTACTTTCCATTAATCTTCTCCATTTCATCCCCGATACATTTCAATGCTACTAGAATTAATGTTATAATTGCAAAACTGAATTCAACGTTTCACTGTCTCTATTTTATTAGCATGAGGTTTGATGACCTTGTGTGTATAATTCAAAGATGTTATACTTCAATGGTTGCTTGTAATGTAATGGCAATGGGCAGCCAGATTGCCATAAGTAACATCGTTCCTTTCTCTCTGAGTGAAGTTTTATATGTGGGCCACACCACTAAGTATTTTTTGGGCAATTAATTCAGCCTCCTAGTATGAAATTTGAAGTTAAAGGCACTGATATTCTGCCATGGTTTCAATTACCAAATACCCATAATTTTTGATCCTACATAGTACAAACATTATGTTTGATCTCATATAGGGTTGCTGCCTTAGTACAATTTATATTTCTTCCGTTCTTCTAATTAGTCATGAACAGATTTGACATTAAATGTGATTCATTATGATTTCAAGTATTAATTAAAACAATTATTTTATTTGCCATGTTTTAATTCTCGTATTACCTTTTAATGATGTATGTTCCTGTTATGATGCATTGAAATTAAGGATGGCAACCCTTATTTTTAGTAATGATGTTAGTCATAGACACAATTTTACTAAAGTAATGTTTATTGTTATTAAGTGTACAAGTGTAATATTCAATATCCATTGAAATTAATTATAAGGGACTAGAGAATAGAGTACTTGTTATTATTGAACTCTTTCAGTGTCTCTTTTCTTTAATTTAAAGATCTCATTAATTGCATAGTTGGATTTTGCTTGAGTTCATGATGACTTACGTATTATTTTAATAAATTGAACTGAAGTGGGCTGCAGAATTTTGCATTTTTCAAAGCTGTCATTTCTAGAGTTTAGGCATGCTGGCTGAAATTTTTGGGAAGACAAGAGTGCTTCGGTTTGATGTTGATAAGGGAATATTAAGATGTTTCAGTTCTTCAATTTCAACAATCTCAGACTTTGAAATTGGACTTGTAATTGAGTTGCTGTGATTATTGAAGTATAAAATAATCATGCAATTGTTAGGTCTATCAGAAATCTCAATAAGTTCCTGGACATCTCCCAATCATTACTCAATTAATAAATGGGCATGTTAGATAGAATTTGGTAGTTTAGGGTATATTTTTCTACATCTTTGCTTGTGTGCAAAATATTTAATTAAGGAGTTGTATTAGAAATGTTTGAGGCTATGAGAACAAGTCATTTAAAGAACATTTTTATAAATTACCACAGGGACCTGGCAATTTCCAGTTGTATAAACTAAAGATGAATCATTGTATTTGTTATTTAAGGAATGGACTGGATATTTGTGCATTGTTTTTAAGGACATAATTTCTGCTAACTAAAATGTACAAGGTGCATAATGAATATTCTTGCAAATGAACTTGTTGCTTGCAGTTTTAAATTATCTATCTATGCTATATGTTTCTGTTAATAATTATTCATGAAACTTGTTGTGTTCACTCTTATTTAATTTATACTCGGCAGTGTTCGAAGTGAAAATAAAAATATTCCTCCTGTAAACCATGTTATTGTACATGTGTACTCTGTATTGTATTTATTATACAAACCACAATATAATTATAAACAAATGTTAAATTTCATAGTTTATGCAAGTAAAATGTGTTGCAATTTTTCAATAAACAATGTTTTTACAAGGTGAGATGTGCCAATAAAATTTAAGGAAGTATGTTTTTCATCAGAGAGACATTTTAAACATTCTCCAGTTTCCTGAAAAATTGACCAAAACTATTTGACTTTGAAGAATGTAATGTAATATTTTCAGAATTTTTTCTGTTATAATTTTGGCTAGTTGAAATTCAATGTAATTTTTTATTTTTAAAGAATAAAATTAAATCAAATGAATTTGTTTATTCTTTAAGTACACAGAGGTGAAGAGGGACTTGTTGTAGAGTAGGATTAGGTTGTTTTTTTGTTTAAAGAAACAAAATATTAATTTGGTGGTTGTGTGAATCCAAAACCTGCCTTAACCGATAGATTACCTAATAATAATTTTTGTAGACACACTCATTTAAAATCCCCAAAAGCTGCAATGTGATAACTGCAATGCCTATCAAAATCAATCTGTACACCAAAGAGTATTTGAAAATTGTTGAGAACCTTTTGGCCGCAGACTTCTCAGACAATTAAGCATATAGGATGAAGTGAAGCATCTCCTATGCACAGAGGTATCTAAAAGCCTTAAAACGTGTAATATCAATAGTAATATTATTTCAGAAAAATGTCGATTTTCTGAAAGACATACATAAATCAACTTCTAAGGAGCTATAATGATACATACTTCTAATCAGCTACACGAGATAAAAAAAAAGTACGATCTCCTCAACTTGTTACTACCCATGAATGATTTCAACGTTCCAGCAAGAGCGGCATTTCTTCGCTATGTTGAATAGAAAATGTTGAGTGACGGTCTCGGTGGCATTTAAAAATTTATTTTTTTTTAACAGCCAATATGTGTAATTATATCAAAACTAAGATTACTTTGATACATACACAGAAGTATGAGCAAATATTATGTATAAAAAGCAGACGAATGAGTGTTATTTAACTTGATTATAATTATATTGACATAATAAGGTGAAAAAATATTAAATAGTTGACCACAATAACAAATATCATTTTAAAGATGCAGAGTAAGACACCTAGCCTGATAGTTACAAGAGCGACATTATTGTCTCTGCAGTAGGTACTATTATTACAAGGTACTAAAACACTCTAGGTATAACCCACCAAGAAAATAATTATGAAAAAGTATAATAATAAATAAAAAACCATAGTGTTTCATTAAAATAACATATGGATCACCTGTTGGGGATTTAACTACCAACTTAAATTTAGTGGCAAATGACCATTTAGCTTGCACTATACTTCAATGACCAACTTCTGAGTGAAAAAAAAGAATGGTTTGAGGCATCACTTTGTGGAAGCGATTCAAAACAGAAAAAGAAAATACTCAGTTCTTCCACACAAATTTTATTACACACGACTTAGGTTTCGACTTACAAAGTCATCATCAGGTAAAGAAACAGAAGACACACCGCTTTATATAGTGGACAGAGAAGAGGAGAGGGGAGGTGTTATTGAAGGTCGGAGGGGTAAATGGTGTGTGAGAAGGTAGGAAAGAGAAGGGGCGGTGGGTATGGCATCAGGGTGGTTGAGGGGGGGAGAGGGCGGTTGGGTATGGTGTTAGGGTGGGAGAGGGGCTTTGGAACAGAGGGAGGTCAAGTAGGGTATATTAGTTATGACCTGACCTATACCTCCCGTTCCCCCCTACTTGACCTCCCTCTGTTCCAAAGCCCCTCTCCCACCCTAACCCAACCCACCCTAACCCAACCGCCCTCTCCCCCCCTCAACCAACCTGATGCCATACCCACCGCCCCTTCCCTTTCCTACCTTCTCACACACCATTTACCCCTCCGACCTTCAATAACACCTCCCCTCTCCTCTTCTCTGTCCACTATATAAAGCGGTGTGTCTTCTGTTTCTTTACCTGATGATGACTTTGTAAGTCGAAACCTAAGTCGTGTGTAATAAAATTTGTGTGGAAGAACTAAGTATTTTCTTTTTCCGTTAACTTCTGAGTAGCACTATTTTGTTACACGATAGACTGTCTCCATTTCTGGAAAAAGTCAATTAGTATTGCCCAGAAATTTACCCATTACATGTAAAGTCCCTAAATTTTTTTGGTTTTTTAAAAAGACCATTGGTATATTGCAGTTAGTTTCCAGGTGCCTAATTTTATGTTTAAATTACGAACACATCACTAGCAAAATAGCTGAAAATATTGCACTTGAGAGTGAGTAGAAATCCTCACGTGATACAAAAAAATCATTAATGAGAAAAACGAATATTTAAATGGCTACCTACATACAAATACATGTAAATAGCTTAAGGCACTTTGGCTTCAAGAATAAAGTGAAAAACTAATATTTGGCATTGAAGATAAGTATTCACAGGCAATCATTCAGGTACATTCTTCTTCAGCTTGCAGTGGCTGAGGTCTTGAGTATTTGAGCTGCGTAAGAGCAATGATGCTGTTTAAAAAAAATTATGTAATTATTTAACATGTATTGCTCATTAAATAAATGCCTTTAAACAGCAACAAAGAAAATTTGCATGTGATAAATTATTATTAATATTTGGCAATTTTCACTTAGAATAACACCATGTAATGTCTAGAAATACCTGCACCAATTACAAAAAATTACTCACCAAAGAAGCACAAAGTCAATGAAAAATATTCCAGCTGACAGAATGAAAAATGCTCCAGGAAATGCATGCAGAGTTTTGTTGTAAAGTAGAGTGTAAAGGGGTGAAGAAGCTAAAGGGGTCAATGCTTCCAATGAGGCAGTGAGTGAAAACACTTTACCTGAAATTCAGGAAAAAATCAAGCAACTTTAAAATATGTATGACACAAACAATAAACTTGAATGAGTTCAACATGATACAGCCTTGGCTGAATGGTGTGACCTCTTTACCAAATCATATCATTACAGAAAAGCACCTAAGATCACAAATACTTGACACAAAAGGAATATGAAATTTAAGGTGATGAATGAATAATAATGGTGGTGCCTCTCACTCTCAACATGAAATGCTCTCTGGCTAAGGGTTCAACAACAAGCCTTTTGGGCTGTGCATTCACTGAAATTGGATAAAAATGCATAAACCTAATAAAACTAAAGTACATATTTTCCATCTCTCTTCATGAAGGCCCTATTGAGATGCAAGAACAGTGCAAGAGACTTTTTCCTTTTTAAAGGATCAATATGCTCCAGTAGCTTTACCAAAGTTGAATTACATAGGTGATATTAACAGCACAGAATATATTATGTTTGTACCGAAGTTATGAGTAGTAACTTGTTCATCACCTTTGAAAACAAAATAAATTACATTTAAGATAGTTGGGGATCATAGTCAAGACAACAAATATAATATATTGGGTATTTATCATCTTCCATCACTGAGAGCAGCAAAAACCTGGCACTAGATTAAACATGCCACAAAAGAAGTTCAGTAAAGAGGCTTAAATATCTGGAATTAAAAAGTTTTAATATTGATTAATGATCTTTACCATCTGAGAACAGAGCAATGCATTGCCATATCCTGTTCCACCTTACAACTTTAGATTTTGGTTTTCACCAAAATCAATCACTATGATCATCAGTGTTGTTAAATATTAAAAATATACTATAGCATTTCATGATGGGGAATTATGCTGGAAATTTATTTCTCAAAGGCAAATATCAACTTTTAAATCCTCTAATTTCAAATGAAAATATAATATTTCCATTACATATTCTAACCCACTTTTCATATAAAATATTTGTAGCTGTGATAAACAGCATGGTTATTTGATTGTCATCACACAAATCTGTATGACCTAAAGTAACTCATAAGATGGACTTGCAACTTTGAAGAAATGTGCTCGGGAATATTCTTTCATTTCTACATACACAACCTTCCATTTGCTAGTTTATTTCAGAAGGAACATATTACTTTGTGGGTGATTTCAATTTAAGCCAAGCACATTTTGAGCCCTATAACTTACCCAATTCATCTTGTGGTACACTCTTGGATAAAATAGATCGGGATATAGGGGAAGCAGTATCTCCAAGTATTGCAATTACACTACCTGAAAATTAAGAAATCCAATAATCAAGCACGCAACGATAAATTTCGTTGAAAATATTTTAAATTACTAATGTCAAATTTTAAAAACATGCTTGAGTAATTCATGCTGGAAAGGATGATCCTTGGAATTTTAGGAGATGGTTGTTTTTAAATTCTGTTAAATTTCCAATATCAATCAGAGACTATAAAATGACTATTAAGAGGTTTTTCTTAATTGATTCCTTCAATCAAAATTGAGCAATTAAGAATTCAACAGGAAGAATGGATCTGCAATGGTTTTTATTATGTAAAAATCTTTTCATATATTCACCATATACAAGGTAAATTAGTGCCCAAGGATTATGACTTGACCTATTTGAAGAATTAACATGTTCTGATGACTCCTTTAAGGTACTCCTGAGAGCAATGATGACTGCTCCTGGTAGGGATATATATATCAGAGAATTTGGAATCACTCTGAAGGTCACTTTGGAATCACTTCTTTCATTAGTAAAAGTCCATATGGCGAGGATTTCAAAAAGAGAGTCAGTTATTACCTTTCAATGTCATCAAAAGTTTCAAAATAGTTCAGTTTTCACAGGTAAGTTGAGTTAACAATTAATTCCAACACTGAAATTAGATGAACTAAGAGAAATAATTTGAACAATTGGGACATTTTTGTTGAATTAAAAAAAAGTCATCGGAAAATCCTGAATTTTGGAATGCATAAAAGAGGCTGGAAAATTCCAATTTGAGAGACGAATTACACTTACTACAGTACATCATCCAAGGTTGTGTGGCAAAAGCTCTAATACCAGATGAAATGACTTTCATTAGGTAAACGGTTGCAGTGAGGGTAGCATCAGGAATTTTCAATTTGTTGCTTAATACAACAACTCCAAACACAGTCCCTTAAAATCAAATCAACAAATATGAACAGAATGTCAGTAAAAATTTAACTAATTATTACTATCATTCTAATCAACTTAGTTTGAAGTAAAATCTACAAATAATCAAATTAAATTATACAAAGGTATATTATATATGTAGGAATAAATACCTAGTAAATTCATATGTAGATATTAACCATCCTAAGAGAGAACCTAACTTATTAAAAAAAATCAATAATAAAGTCTTTAGAAATATATAATTTAGAATAACTACATAATTTCAAAGTAAATAGATTTCTTGTAATCTCCATAAAAGATAAAAGCAAACATGTGACCACAGAATATTTCTGTGAAATTACATTGTTAGTGAAACCCACAGTCATTACAATGAACATTCTAATTTCAAATTATATCACAAAAGGCAACCCAAAGCTGAAAAAGTTTTCAGTTACAGCGATGTGTGCACAACTCTAGAAGACTGAAAGTATTGAGTAAATAAAATATTGATTTAACTTTGCAAACATAGCACCACAAAAAATAAATGAAACAATAAAGAGTGTACAATGTAAAGAGTATTGCACCAGGCAGAATACTGAGATAATTTTTTGCCCATTTTTCTCAATGTATGAGCACTTATATTTGTAGAGAAAAGTATCAACTAATTAATACAAAAATAAATCAAACTTTACTTCCTACAGGCTCCCATTAAATAAAACTGAAACTGTCCAAACCTCATTTTTTTTTCATTTTTTGTGACTGACTATTACTGACTGACTGACTATACTGACAATTTGTATGATGTTCTAACCCCTACTTGATTAATAAGCCACTTTATACCTGAAAGGAAGCCTTCTGTTTTTTTTTCAAGGGGTGTATTTTATTGCGAGAAAAATTAACTGGGAATTGAGAATAAATCACCCATTCTGCACGATATATGAGAATATAAATCTAATATCCAAGAATATAATATATATCTAGATATAAGTATAATATCTGTATATTGAGCATATAAATCTCATATAATAAATCTGAGAATTCACCCATTCCGAGCGAATTCTCAGATTATGGATAATTTTGCAGTCATTAATTGTGATTGTAGCCTACTTTCATTTTATTGATTTTGCAGTCAGCTGATTGTAAAATGCATCTTTTGACAACCAAACAATCAAATTAAATTTTAAAAAATACAAACAATTGTTTAACTTCATTACCAGGAAACATTTTAATGGGAAATCCAACATGTTGGCATAATATACATTTTATTTCACTAAAATGACTTATTATAAATTTATTATTTATTCAAGAGCATATCATGAGAATATTTTATATGAATGTAGGAATAAAATAATGTGCACTTACCAAACAGATATAAGACTATGCTGACACTAAGGTAAAGTGTAAACTCTTGGATTTTCCATCCAAATTTTTCTCTGACATACATAAAAGTAAGACCTGACTCCCCTGTAAGGAAACAAATAGTAACCTGTGGTCAGACTGTGAAAGAGAGGACTAGGATTTACAGTAGAAAGATGAATTAAGAACAAGAGTTAAACAAAATAGATAAACAACGGGTAATTTTAAACTCAGTGCTTCAATATTATTTCCTTATAAATGTAACTCCTTCAACTAATTTCATTCATCTGGTGGATAAAATCCAGTGGAATGCACTCCAATGAAAAAGCAAGTGAAGCACTGATTCACTAATTCAAGAGGAGAAATTACTGAGATAAAAATATGATTTACTCCTTGTGTCTGGCATGCCTTGAACTTCAACTGGTTTAGAAAGCCAAAAAGTGAAAAATGTTGAATAATACGTAAGACTATGAATGATCAGGAAATTAGTCAATTCCAATGAAACATGGCAAACATCATTAATCATTAATATAAGATTTAATGCAAGTGTTTAAAAGTAGGTCCATAGTGGGACAATCAAGACATTTATGTTAGCAGGTTCCTGAATATTTTCGTAAGATGAAATTTATGCATCATTAAATCAAAGTTCAATTAAGCTTTAAGAAAATAAAACCAAAATAATTGACTATATTAGAAAGTGAGAATGAATTTTCTATTCTCATTTTAACTGAATAACAAAATTACTCATGATTGGTTTGGTGTTCAAAAATCAGGTAGGCAATGAATGATATTATTAAAAGTCAATCGAAAATACTACTTACCTTCATAACAAATAATACTCGATGCAAGAGCAACCACACAAAGGATTATGATTACCCTTCCCCCATTTGGTCTATTCCTGAATACTGTTTGCATCATTTCTTTCACCAAACCTATATTTTCTTTGACACCTGTGAGAACAAATAAAAAAGATACCATTGAACTTTCAAATGTTCTCAGGGAGCTTACATTTATCAGCATAAAAATCTAATTAAAAAATTATGACAGAAAACCTGTCGAAGCTGTGTCCTCGGCACTGATGATGGTTGGTTTGTCCTTCACAATGCAAACGGCCAAGACAAGGGCAACCAACAAAATGAATCCACTTGCCAGGAAGACTCCATAGTAACCAAGGGCACTTAGAGCTGGAGATGAGGCCAAAGAGGCCGGCAAAATGCCTAGGATGAAGAAAGCTTGCAGAAAACCCAAGCGAAGAGTTCTCATTGGCCCATCTCCCTCAGTCTCATCTCCCACAATGCATGTGAGTGAGGTGAATGTGGAGACCAAACCGCCACTCAAAGCCACAGGCACAGAAGAGATCAAAAAATATTCTGCAGGCAGAGATTCACATCCCAGCAATATGGCAAGTATTGCATATCTCAGAGCATACCTTTCAGAGGAGACGAAAAAATTGCAATAGTTGAAATGGATGTTTCATGGGTTGGAAAGAGAGTCAATATCATGTATTCAAATTAACTCCGAAATAGAAAATAAATAGATACATTACACATTGCAAGGAATGGCACCTCATTAAAAAATTTTGTGGCTATAAAGAAGGTTAAATGAGTTCAATCCTAGGCACAAGAAAACAAGATGAGGTTGACATTATTATGGAATGTTTTCAAGTCCTTTAAGCTATTATTTATATTTAAATATGAAAATCTCATTTTAATGATTTTAATGATTTGTGGGACTTCATTTGTACCTTCCTGAAAGGCTGTGGAAAATAAGATTGAATATTCTTCCTTTGGAGGAGAAATAACTAGATTTAGAGGAGATGATGAAATTAAATACTAGGAACCATTTGACTCATTAAATTATTCCATGGCTAGTATTTATGCATGCAGGGAATTTGATTGGTCTAGGCCCAATTTATGATGAATTTTGACACCCTTTTGCCCAAGCTGGGTGATTTTTTTTGGGTACCAGATCTCCCTGGGTAACATAAGTGAAAGGAACTGGTCCCTGTACTAATGATGAGGTGGGCCCAACCCTCAGCCATCAAACCAGCCCCTGCATTGTTTTCTGTGTCATATCTAAGAGACTGTGTTCTTTATTTAATTATTGTAAAAAATAAATATCTGAACAATGTTTCTTATTTTGTCCTTACCACAAATTATAGATAACAATTTTTTTAACATAATCTCATCTCAATTTACACATGACTAGGATGACCACAGGCATTCTAAAATGTAGTTATGAGTGTACTTCATAGAACTGGACCAAAAGACTTCATTAGAGCTTCTCCAAACAAATTAGTATAATAAATCACATGTTTGGTGGATTAAAAAAATATATTTTCTAGATATATATATATATATATAATATTAACATATATATATATATTTTTTAAGGGGCAGTTCGAGGGAAATTCCATACTTGTGGAAGGTAATCGTACACATTGCATAAATGAAAAATTCTCAACCATCTGAGCATTCAACTATGCATACAAGGTCTATCCCAAAAGTAGTAGTACTTATTTTCTTCCGGTTAAACGGACAGACGTGCAGCAGTTTCTGGGTCCGAGGGAGAGGAGTCCCAGGAGAGGCTGGAGGCTGGTGGCAGTTGGCTCCCAGCCTTTGCGGAATGTGGGTCGTTTGTTTGCGAAACCTCTATAACGTATCCTCGTTACGCTCCGCCATGAACCGGTAATTGCAACAGCACTACATCATTGAATTTTGCGTGAAACTGGGCAAAACATGGAAACGGACCCATCACATGCTCAAGGCAGCTTATGGTGATAACGCCACGAGTAGATCGGGTGTTTTTGAGTGGCACAAGTTGTTTCGGGAGGGTAGAGAAGATGTTGAAGACACCGAACGTTCAGGACCTTCGACTTCAAAAAGTGACCTCAATCTTGTCAGAATCTCATGTCAATATGCATCGCTTTAATTCCCTAAAAGTAATGTGCATCGACTTGTGACCAAAAACATGGGCATGGGAAAGGTGTGTGCGAAGTTGGTGCCGCGAGTGCTCTCTGAGTAACGCACTACCTGGCCCAGCACAACTTGGTAACCATGCCACAGCCACCATACAGCCCTGACGTTGCCCCACCAGACTTCTCCCTCTTCCCCCATCACAAATCCGTGCTGAAAGGATGTCACCACGGCTCGGTGAAAGCGTTACAAGAGGTCGTGACGAGTGATGTTAGCAGCACTCCAGACACCACCTTCCAGAAGGCGTACGAAGCGTGGAAAACTTACTGGTAGTGGTGTGTGGACGCTCAAGGGTGCTACTCGGAAGACTTTTGAGTGAATTAATCAATTCTGACAATAAATGTTCTTTAAATCGACTCAGTCCAACGAGTTTTGGGACAGACCTTGTATGTTCAACTAGTCTGTGTAAGCCAAGACAGCTAATTGCTCCAAATTGATGTCGATAGTCGACTGTTCTCGGCCATGTATGTGGGGTTGGAATTAGGAGGTTGAGGGCGGGGGCTGGAAATACCGTTCGAGCCTACGCCACTGGTAAGTACCGCGAAACTTATTTTAAGGGATTCTCACCCAACGAGAGGAAATACGATGAGGGGCTTCCGCCTTCTCGAGCGGTCACTCCACGGCCCGACCCAAAAAGCCATGACGGCGGGCAAGACGGCTTCGATGAGTGCCTTGGCCATGATCAGTATGGTGGCCTTCGACTGGGCCTTTTCCTCCTCCTTCGGGTATTGCGGGAGGGAGTTGCACATCGCCCGAGGGATATCCAGGGTGTCCTCGCATATTCTCTTGAGGATGAGGTCCTGGAATGGCGCGTCAGACAACACCGTCGCGAAGGAGACGAAAAATATAATGGTCTCCGCGTTGATCTTCCGCAAGTTCCTCCACCAATCCCCCGGCATCTCTTTCGCCGTCCCACGATTTACCTCCAGGCAACCTGAATAGGCCAAAAAAAGCAATCCGTCCGTCATCACAAATTTACGTAGGTTTCACCAAAATCAGCATATGTGGTGATTGAAATCAGTGCCCATTCCGTGGAAATGAAAATGCCGGATTTCGTAATAAATTTTTTCATGCAGCAGGTAAAATATTTCATCCAATAATCATGCCAAATTTGTCATTCTTCAAATGAACATAATGATGTGTGCACGGGAAGACGGAAAATATATTTTTAAAATAGCTAGAGCTCATCGTTGTAATAATTGCACATGAAATATAACGAAACAACCATTTTGTAATTTTCAAAAGTTGAGTTGGTTTTAGAATTATTGCGCAATAAATACCGATTTAACCGTCACCTTGCCAACTGACAGTGGATGCCCGGGAAAACTTACATGGCGAGGAGGTCGTGTGATACCTTAAGTGATGCATTGACAAAGCACGTTCATCGAAGCACCCTCAACACACTCGCTTCACGCCGATTTTTCTGATTTTCTCTCCTCTTTTCCGTAATCATTCATCTCCAATGGAAATGACAATTCAGGAAAACAGATGGCGTGTTCCAGGAACAGCATTTTTCACACACATTCTATGGCAAACATTAAATGGCCAACTGCTCCATACGAAGCGCCTCCTCGACAACCTCGCGTTTCATCAAGTAAGACCGCTCTTGTCGGACCTCAACAAAACTCAGACAGATGAACTTCAAATTTTGCGCGAATGTGAGCAGAAAGGTTGTTGGTGATATAACAAGTACGTATATCAAAGGTTGCCCTTGGTGTTACACGGGTAAAGGACGAACTGAATGCGAGTCACTAATCGGAGGTTTGGAAATAATTGACGGTCACCTCTATCGACCCGGATTTTGCTCATTTTGATGGAGTGTTTCCCCTACGAAAGTATTGGAGTTGACACAAAAGTGTCCCATTGCCTTCCTCCTCATCAAATATTGTAAGCGAAAAAATGGCACCGAAGTTTTTAAAATTTTTTATATAACGGGTCAGACCCTCCCATGGACTAAAACCTTGACGTGGTGGAAGGGCTTCTGCGTTCCGATGATCCCTAGAGCTGTGCTGACGGGTGTAATGATAATTTCTTCGGATAGGGTCACTCATGCCAGATAGGTCGAAGGATAAGAGCCAGACGAAGGGTAGTCCACGCAGCGTCTGTTCCTCATTGAGGCGGCTGCAAAAGGCATCTGACCCCAGTGGGGCAGCCATTGAGTAATGGTGTCACGTTATTAAAACTATTGAGGAAGGCAACGGAAAACCACCTCAATTATCTTTCCCAAGAGCAAAGTGATGAACACAATAGAGAATATGAGTCCTGGCAACTACGGGATTCGGCCCAATCGGTCGTGTGTCATGCCCAGCAGCGGGGGAGGCAAAGCTTCCGCGGTCGTCATCCCACGAAACCCTTGCAAGGGAATACCGACAGAAGCAGGACAGAAGACGCAGAAGAAGAAGACCAAATTAGAATAAGAACTTTGAATGCTAGGACAAATTTGAGGAAAGGAAATAAAAGAATATTAAGCCAGAGATGGAAAGAGGAAATACAGTATAAATATTCGATGCGATGTGAGATAGAAGGATATCGAGGGTTACTGGAGTGATAATTAAAGAATAATATACATCGGCGGGGACGAGAGCCAACGAGGGGTTACCATAATATTAAATAAAGAGGTAGGAGAACACATAGTCAACATAGAGATAACTAGCCAACAACGGATAGAATATTACTAGTAGAGATCAAAGCAGAACCGACGGACTTGGTCATTGTTCATGTATACATGCCACCGAGCAACCATAGGGAGGAAGAAGTCGATAGGATACACGATGAGTTAGAGGATATAACCGCGTGTGTTCCTGCAGGGAAACATTTGATAGTGATGGGGGATTGGAATGCGACAGTAGGCGAATGAAGGGATGGTGATGAGGTGGGGGACCAAGCTTAAGGCACGAGGGATGACCGCGGGGAGAAAACAATTGAGTTCTGAGGGAGACAGGGGTTAGTCATCACTAACACATGGTTTAGACACCACAAAAGGCGTCGGTATACATGGAAAATACCAGGTGACTCAGAAAGGTATCAGACAGATTATATTCTGGTTAGGCACAGGTTTAGGAACAGTGTAATAAATTCGCACAGCTTCCCGGGAGCGGATTCTGACCACAATTTAGTTGTTATTAAATGTAGCGTCCGTTTCACAGGACCTGTGGGTTAGGAAATGGAATGTTGAAGCATTAAATGGATTAACAAGGAAGGAATATCAGCATGTTTGTAGAGAAAATCATGGATGACGGTAAAGAGCGGAGTACTATCGTACAAAAATGGGAATGTATCAAGAAAGGGATATCGAAAGCCGCAAAAGACACTATAGGGACCGTTTACGGGGAAAGGAGTATGAAACCATGGATCACGGATGAGATGATTGCAAAGATGGATGAGAGAAGAAAATGGAAGAATATAAACACAGAGTTGGGCAAAATGAAGTACAAACTATTAAACAATAAATTGAGACGGGCCACAAATAAAGCATGGTGGAAAACGCAGTGCGAGGATATGGAGAGTTTGCAGAGGAAGGGTGATAGTGGTGCGCTCTACAGCAGGTTAAAGCACTATCGGGAAGTAAAAAGGAAATATCTGTGAAACAGGTAGAAATAAGCGGGGTGAGATAATAGTTGACACAGAAATTATCCAAGAGAGATGGAAGGAATATATATAAGCACTGTTTGGTTACAAACTTAGGCCAACAAGATTAGACATAGAAAAGGAACATGACGTATATGAAGACAGCTTAGGTCCAGACATACTCGACGATGAGGTAGAAAGAGCATTAAGGAAGATGAAACCAAAGAAGGTCGAGGGGGTTGACAACATTCCTTCGGAACTACTGAAATGTTTAGGAATATGTGGGAGGAAGAGTCTATATGGACTGATTCGTAGTATCTATGAGGATGGAATCAGGCCGGAAGATTTAGTGAGATCAGTGTTAGTTCCAATTTCGAAAGAGATAAAGGCTACATCGTGTGAGGACTACAGAACAATAAGTTTGATATCCCACGCAGTTAAAGTTGTTCTCAGGATCATTAACAAAAGGATAGAGAGTAAGGCAAATTAATACTTATGAGGTGATCAGTTTGGGTTTAGGAAGGGGAGAAGAACCCGTGATGTCATAGCAGTAATGAGTGCACTAATCGAGAGGAATATCGAATACAATCGGGACGTTTTTGTCTGTTCTGTAGATTTCGAAGATTTGATAGAGTGAATTGGGAAAAATTAATGCGTGTATTGGAGAGAATAGGAATGGATTGGAGGGACAGGAGACTGATCCGCAACCTGTACATGTCTCAGACTGCTCAGGTGCGAGGGGGGAACGGAGAATCCGGATGGGCAGTGTTAGGATGAGGTGTAAGGCAGGGTTGCCCATTATCACCGGTGCTGTTCAACGTATATGTGGAGGAAATGATTAAAGAGGCATGGGAAGAACTGGAGGTAGGAATGAAATTCGGTGGGGAATTCGTAAAATCAGGTTTGCTTATGACAAGGCTTTAGCTTGTCAGTAACCTAAGGGGTTGCAAGCATTGCTGAGTGAGTTGGAAATTCAGTGCGATAGATAAGGGATGAGAATCAATATTAATGAAAAAAAGATTATGCGATTTTCCAGAAAGAAAAAGGCTAAGCTAAACATTTAAAAAGGAGGGCAAAAAGTAGAGCAGTTTACGTATCTCGGAAGTGTTTTGGACCAACACGGTCAAATTGGTAGGGACGTAAGGAGAAGAATTGCGCTAGGCAAAGAAGTTTTCACAAGGCAGAAGGAGTTGATGACAGATACGTTGAGTAAGGATGTTAAGAAAAGACAACTTTGATATGGAGCGTAGCTAAACGCGGCGCGGAAACGTGACCATTGAAGCAGGAGGATAGACGTAAGTTGGAGGCTTTTGAAATGTGGGTGTGGAGAAGATTGAAGGTGAAATGAACCGAAAGGAAAACAAATGAGGAATTACTAGGGATGGTGGGTGAGGAGAGGGACTTGTAGGGAGAAATCCCATGGAGGCAGGAAAAATGGATAAAGGGCGTATTGATCGGCAGTGGGATGTTGAAGACGGTAATAGAGGGGAGATTGTTAGCCAAACGAAGAAAGGGCAGGAACAGGATAGGGATGTTGGACGGGATGAAGGGAGGAAAGAATTACACAGAGATAAAGAGGGACTTGATGTAGAGCAGATTGTTCGATTGTGTTTTGTTAGGAGTCACAAAATATTTATTTGGTAGTTGTGTCCATCAAAAAACCTACCTTAACCGGTAAATTACCTAATAATAAAAAACGGGTGAGATCAATTTAAAATTAAATAAATAAGTTTCTGTTATTTGCGAATTCCATTCATTGAAAAAGTTAAAAATTTATTTTATTATATAGAGAATAGTTTTGAAAGTAAGATTTAAAAAGTACTAAGCCAATGACTATTCCAGAGATGTTCACAAAAAAATCTCAAAAGTGACTTCTTCTCCCGTGGAGACTTATTTCCAATCCTTGGATTTACGATGGAAAATGGATTATCCTTAATTACGATGGAAAACGAAAAATAACCATTTTTATATCGCTAACAAGATTCATACATAAATAAGAAAGAGGGAGCATTAAATAAATAATTTCCCAAATATAACATTCCAAATCTAATAAATACCTTAAGGCTGCATCATGGAAATGAAATAAGTTCACATATATAATTACTAAAATCCTTACTGAGAACTAATAATATCCTTTAGGCAACTTTTAAGCAATAGGCCTGCTTCATTTGTCAGCCTGTCGTCAACTTCACTTATAAAAGCAAAGAAGTCGGTTCATTTTCACACAGAATTATTATATATTTAGCACGATAACTGACTATTGGTGAAAAACGTGATTAGTGAAGATAATATGCCATCTTACGAGAAAAATACTAAGAAAAAATTATAATAGTCCTGCTTTGCTGTTATTGCCGTCGTTCTGGCTTTTATAAAGGGATTTCTAAATACGCGGATATAGTTCCGCTGATCGAAGACCGTATTTTATTCTTCAAATTTTTTGACTCTTAAAAATTCTTTCAGATGCACAGGTTATACTTTTTAAACTGATCGGATTCGAAGACCGACAGATAGCCTACGCACTAGAATGTATGCAAATACGTGGGATAGTCAAGGGAAATTCTTCAAACTGCGCTTAAATTTCAAAACATCGTGCTAGTGTACTGTAAGTTCGCAACAGTGATAATCATAGTTTGAAGAATGACCCACTTTTGGCAGCATGATGCCGGAACGCAATAATACGGCGCGACAAAATTGTAAACATGGCGGCTCCATTTGCAACATTTACCAAAGAGGAAAATTCTCGTCCTCTTATTCGTTTATTGATAATTTCACGGCTTAATCATACCGAAATTCATCGACCAACGATAGTTCAGCGTGTTGAAGCACGTATATAATTCCAGCAGTGATATGTGGAGCAGAAAGTCCCTAAACAGCGTTATTTCCGCAACGGACTGCCCTAGATTAACTCAGCTACGCCGAGTAGTGACACCAGAGGCCTGTGCAGCTGATAAGGACACAGTTTTTCTAGAGGTATTCGTGAACTTTCAAGGCGTTGGAATACCTCTTTTCCACGCCGCGGACACTCCATATGAAGTTGGTACCAGTAAGAACCTTCTGTTTTCCATAAATAACGATATCATAAACATGCAAGTTTGGAGGTTTCATTTGACTCTCTCTCGCATTCGATAGGAAAAAATATAGATGCCTAAAAATAATAAAACGAACTTAAATTTTTCAGTGTCACGATGAAAATCAGAACGGAACGAAGT
The DNA here is from genome assembly GCA_037158775.1 of Hetaerina titia. Classification (NCBI taxonomy): domain Eukaryota; kingdom Metazoa; phylum Arthropoda; class Insecta; order Odonata; family Calopterygidae; genus Hetaerina; species Hetaerina titia. The sequence goes on along the minus strand of CM073770.1, from coordinate 100,050,742 downwards.
ACAAACGCATATATATGTAGCATATTCAGCGAAATTGAAGAAAACAGCTGGCAGAAATAAAAAGATAATGAGGGGTTTAGGGGAACATTAATTGGTGTCGATACAATATGAGAAAAATAAAAAAAATAATGCATAAAATAATACCGATATCATTGGCACATATTACATATGCATGCATTTATACTTTAAATGTGGGTATACTCATAGTTCGTACATATGGATCCAAATAATTTGAAGCCTTTGTTAATTTTTTCAATTTTAATCTTGTATTCCAGAAGGGACAAAAAATATACGTCTTAAAATGGAAGAAAACTGTTTTTTTGAATAGACAAAGAATGTGGCGTAGGAAACGACTGAACGGAAGAAGGCTTGAGTGAGTCAATATTCACACTGCGACAAACAAGCCGCCGAAAGCGCATCGAGACACCAGAGACAAAAAACGCATTAGGTCTGTCAATAAAACAGCATTAAAATAGGATGAAGAGCACATTTGAAAAATCATTCATTAGGAAAGCAATCTATAATGAACACTCAATAGAAAAAAAGATAGAACAAATATCTTTAATAAGGAGAATTACTGAATTAGGTTTACTATAATGTGAGATTATATGAAAGTTGAGACGGAAGAGAGATTATTGGAAGCACAGAGAGATGCAATAAAGCAACATGACTTCTCGATAATACGTATTAAGGAGATGTGGCATGTACAGAAGTTCCAGAACTAGCAGACTCAAGGACTCCTTCCCACGGGCAATACGGGATAGCAACTGTAGAGTCATACTCGTAGATGGCAAAAATGGTACTTGTCACCCTCAGCGTCTAGGGAATAATTAGTTCTATTGAATTGCATGCACTTTCACTAACCTCGTGTGTGTATTGTTGTCAAAACCCTTCCCGCATGACTGCATTAGAATACCATTAAATAATGTAGTGCTCTTTACAGTATTTTTTTCTCTGCTCTTGTTTGTTTATAAATTTCCCCTTCCATCCCTTGTCCCTCTCCGTAAGAGAACCCTCCTTCTGAGTGCACCATTGAGTCAAATTCTTTACCTGTGTCTTTGGGAAGGAGGGCGTTTTATGGTGCATGTTTTTGTGGTAGTGGAATTTCGCCTTCCTACCTATCAAATTCTAGCTTGCACGATATTGGATAAATTTCTTACTGCATCCTAAGGTACAACTATTTGTTAGATGATACCATATGTAATTGCATGCAAGTAGAATGAAAGGAGGGATATATGCATTTGCATGCGTGTAAAATGATAGGATTTTTGCATGAATATACGCACCACTGTGGGTATGGGTTTACATGCATGTGTTGGTTTTGAATGCGGTTTTTTTCCTTTTACGGGTGGTGACCTAATACCCCCCGCCACACGCCCTTGCGGCGGCTTGTGGGGTATTATGTAGATGAGATGTAGATATACATTATTAGAGAAAACAATACTCGCAACGAAGATATCAGCCATAAAGGAGAAAATGCTGATGGTAAAATGTTTTTCTGAAAGTGGTCCCAAAGTTGCTAGTAACAGATTTAGACATGAGTTTCAGTGTTGCATGCATTTGTAAACATATTAAACAAGAGTAAAACTCACCACTTTAAATTCCATAGAAAATTTTACTTCCATACGGCCACTTACATTCCTGACGGTCGTCTACGCATAGGTTTGCCTCGTGATCCCTTCGCTACCGTGGTAAAATTTAATGTATAGGGTACGTCCCAAAAAGTAAGTAAAATGATTTTTCCTGGGGAAGCGGACGACTGGAGTGGGACGATTCGTGGCGGTAGAAATGGTAAGAGGTTTCGGAAAAGAAACACGACTCTCGTCCGTCGTCTGCGGGCCGTTTACACTCTGCGGATTGCTGCTGGACTGAACCCCTGTTCGAGGGTCGCGTAACAAATTCACGATACCACTTTCCAGGATGTATAGGATGTTCTGGGAGGGTAGAGAGGAGGTTGACGATGAGGAATGGCCTGAAAATCCATCAACAAACAACACAGTGTAATAAAAATGACCAAAAAGTGAGCCACATGCTCAATTCTGATTGACCCACAAGTATTTGGATATTAGCAGAAGAGTGCAATATTCAGAAAACCACAGTGCATTGCATTCTTACAGAAGATTTAGCCATGAGAAAGATGTGCCAAGATGGTCCCCAAGGTGCTGCCGGAAGGCTGCTAGTTAGACCATATTGCCTTGTACCACGGTGAAAGTGAAATGAATTTTTTTAGAATGTGGATACTGGTGACGAGACATACGGCTTTGAGTAAGACCCATGTACAACCCCTTTGAGTACCATTTTGAACCACTGGTTTATGTAAAAGAGGCCGTGACGAGGCGCTTAAACGAGGGTCCTGTTGATGTCTTACAGGAAGCGAACCAGGAGCGTGGCAGAGGCGCTGGCATCCGTGCGTTGATACACAAGGGAAGTTTTGAAGAGTTTTAATAATTTCTCCTTTGATACGTATGCAATAAGTTCTCCCCCGATTTAATCCACTATTTTCCTGGGACAGACCATGCAGTGTCGTATGAAATAGTGGTTTTGGTGACATAGGGACCGAACAACCATAGTGGGCACACCATTCACGTCCAAGGCGGAAATCGAATCCTTAGGATTGGCAGGCGATCGGACTGTCCACCTGATTAAACCGGCGAGCGAATTGTTCAATTCAAATGCATTTTTTCCCATTTAAATTCATTAATCACTTTATAGGTTGTTGCAAAACAGTGGTGAAGCATCGGTTGTCAACAAATATTAATTGTGCAATTGTTGTGTTTCTGCTTTCCATACCACGGAAACGTTTATTCCGAAGATATAAATAGGAGCATACCAAGTGTGTTTGAAATTGGAATCTCCCGCAGAGGAATCTGTTAATTAATTCTTATCATACACGCTTTCGATGATTGAAGAGAGATAAGGGATTCCATTAGTACAAGTTTAACAGGTTTTATGACTGGCAGAACAAAAAAATAATCACAAAAATATTTTTAAAGCACTTAAAGAATGGAACCAAGCATGAGATATCTTTAAAAACACTCGCTGTTTGTCAACAAATAACAGTAGCGTACACCTTTCAACTACCGACTGTCCAACCAGTGACCTTTGCAATAACTTTCGATAACGATATAGAGTTCCTTACGCTGCAGATATTTATGTCATTAAATAGGTTCACCCCTAAAGAGTAGCCACAAAAATGTAAGTACGAAATTCATGGAAATTACCAGGCCAATATTTTCAGTTTTTCCAGGTCAATTTTTTCCCACAACTTAAAATATGTATGTATAAGTCCGTGAAACCATGATGAAAACGTTTTTACTAATAAAATATGGTCTACGTTCACTTAACAACCACAACCTTCATAAAAACATGTAAAATAATCGTTTAAAATTGATAAATTTTCTTCCCTAATGAGAAATATTTGCACGGCTAGAAAAACGCATGCGGTGTTAACTTAAAATTCAAGTCCAGCGCTTGAACATTGGCCGTTGGTTTTTCAAATATGGAGAAGCGATAGCAATTCCATGGCATCTAATTTTTTAGCATATAAACAAAAAATGCGTTATTCCTGTAGTCGCACAAAATATCCAGGGCATTTTTCTACGAGGCGTATTCTTAAAGTAAGTACCGTTTGCTTATATTTAAATATTGGCGCTTCAGAACACATTTTTGCTCCTGCAGCGCCATCTACTGATTCATTGAAAAGCTATAGCAGCATTTGTTTTGTTTTAGAAGCCGTTTGCTTGTCCGTGCATGTAAACAACAATGTCCGCGACAATCGTTGATCCCGCCAGCTGTGAAGTGCGTTCTGTCATACGATTCTTGTATGCAAAAGGATTGTCGGCTGCTGAAATTCATCGGGAATTATGCCTAGTATATAAACCTACAGTTATGAGTGAAGGAAAGGTTTGACAATGGTGCTGTGATTTTAAAAATGGACCAACGAATGTCCATGACGAAGAGCGAAGTGGTAGGCCCAGTATTCTGACCGATGAAATTGTTTTGCAAGTGGAACAAAAACTGCGATGTGATCGTCGATTGACAATTAATGGCCTGGCTGAACAATTTCCTCAACTTTGACGCACTACTGTCTACAATATTGTTACGGAAAACCTCGGATACCACACATTGCGTGCAAGGTGGGTACCGAAAATGCTCACCGACCACCACAAAGAGCAAAGAATGTCCAGTGGACGAGAGTTTTTGGGTCGTTGGGAACTCTTTAAACCACCCACCGTACAGTCCTGACCTTACACCCAGCGACTACTTCCTCTTCTTGCACTTAAAACAGTGGTTCGGTGGACAACGTTTCGAAACCGAAGAGGAACTCAAGAATGGCGTTGTCGATTGGTTCAATCCTCAGGCGGCGAGTTTCTATGCAGAGGGGTTAAAGAAGCTGGTGCAGCGGTACGAAAAATGCTTAGAAGTGAACGGCGATTATGTAGATAAGTGAAGTAGGTTTGTAGCTAGCTAAAAGTGCCAATAAAATGTGTTTCATATGAGTATATTTTTTCCTGTGACCAAACGGGCCTTACCTTATGAACACGCCTCGTAATTTTCCCAAATTACCAGACACTTTCAAAATCTAGGAGCTTTCCAGGTTTTTAAGGCGCGTTACGACCATTGCCATAGAAGCGAAAAGTGAAATGAAAACCGTATCCTAATCTTATTAACATTTATATCTGAAAATTAATTTGTTTATTTCTTTGGGGAAACGTCACATCAAGACGGTAAGGTGTAAGGGCCTCTGATTTGTTGCATAAATAGGGTAAAAATACAGAAAGTAACATTGGCTAGGTCCTATTTGGATATTATTTTCTGGGAATTTCTTAAAAAGAATTTTTAAAACAACTTTTTTTCGCACAAATATAGCACCACATACTTCACTTAGGATTAATATTTCAATTAATTCACTTCAATAAGGAGCGACAATTGAACTGTCGCATCCTTTATCTAGATATTATATCAGTTACAAACCTATGTACATATTATAATTTATACCGACATCTGTGACTCCGTACATTGTAAACAGTGAGTTCATTATGCCTGGCAAAATCTAATCGCATTATTCCGAAACATCTGCAAAACCTCATGCCCACAAACGACACCGTACTGAAGAAATTGCTCAAATACACAAAAGCCCCAATAATACGATTTTATTCCATCTACAGCTATGCGGAATAATTGATCCGGACGGATGCCAGGTATAGCCGCTAGTACTTAAGAATAAAAACTTAGTGATAGGACAAAACAACAGATCAGATTAAATGGACAGACAAAAGTAAGGAATGAGGAAGTATATAGAAGGACAGAAGAGGATAGGGTCATATTGAGAACCCTACGGCAAAGAAGAAATAGATGGATTAGACAAACATTGAGGCACAATGGATTCATTAGGAATATAATAGAAGAAAAAAGTGAAGGGAAGATTCCACGAGGAAGACCAAGAGACATGTGCATAGGGCAAATTAAGGACGTAAACAGAGAAGGTATCAGGAATTGAGGGGATTGACATCAAATAGAGTAGAATGCTGCAGAAAACCAACCCTAGGATTGAAATACTGACGATTATGATGATGAAGCTTAAAAAAATTATCATGGAAAACTAATTTAACAAAATTTGAAATAGTTCCCAAACTTGGGATAGTTGAAGACGGGTAACACGCTTATCCGCCCGATTATACGAGGTGAGTTCAAAAAGTAAGGCGATTTTATATTTTTATGAAAAAATATTAATTTATTCTTCAAGTTGTTCCCTTTTCGCTCGCTTGAACGCTCTTTCCAATCCTCGAAGCAATTCCGATAAGCACTTTCTGGTCTTTTCTCTTGAGCCTTGAGCTCTTCCAGCGATGCAGGCTTTATATCCTCAATCTTTGTAAATCTCCGTCCTTTCATATGTCTCTTCAGTTTTGGGAACAGAAAAAAGTCGCAGGGGACCAAATCCGGTGAATATGATGGCCGGGGCATGATCGTGGTGTTGTTTTTGGCCAAAAAATCTCTCACAAGCAACGATGAGTGAGCAGGTGCATTATCGTGATGCAAAAGCCATGAATTGTTTTTCCACAATTCTGGACCTTTTTTTCGTATTCCTTCTCGCAACTTAATACTCTTTATAGACCGTGCAACCTTGTGATAAGAATTACTGATTCGCAACGTCACGGTAATCGAAGAAAACAGTGAACAAAACCTTGACATTTGATCGAACTTGGTGTGGTTTTTTCCGGTCTTGGTTCTCCTGGGTTCTTCCATTGGGACGATTGGGCTTTGGTTTCGACGTCATAACCATATACCCATGATTCGTCACCAGTTATGGTCCTTTGGAGCAAATCATGACCATCATTGACGTCATTCAACAGCTCATGAGAGATGCTCATGCGACGGTTCTTCTGATAAAAAGTAAACAGTTTCGGAACGAATTTCGCTGACGCACGTCTCATGTCCATAACATCCGAAAATATTGTATGGCACGGGCCAACCGATATGCCAACACTCTCAGCAACTTCTCTAAAAGTAATTCGACGATTTTTCAAAACAATTTTCTTCACTGTTTCAACGTTTTCATCTGTTGTTAACGTGCTGGGGCGTCCAGAGCGAGGTTCGTCATTGGCATCTTCTCGGCCATCTTGGAAGAGCTAGTAACACTTATGAACATGTTTTTACTCAGAACAGACTCACCGTATGCCACTCTCAACATTTCAAGTGTTTTGTATAACTTAATTCCATTTTTTTAATACAAACTTTGATGCAAATTCTTTGATCCATTATTCTATAGTAGAAAATCGTCGAGTACACATCTAACATTTATATCTGTCAACAACAAACTAAATATGCAATATTCTCTTTGCTATTTGTTGAAACTGTGAACAAATATTTTGGACGTGTGTACCAACAGAACAAAATAACAAAATCGAATGTATGTTGTCCGCGAAATTTGAAAAGTCACCTTACTTTTTGAACATACCTCGTAAACCTGAAAACCGAAAGTATCTGTCTTCCAGAATAAAGGAGTATCAGTCATGGAAGGTGGACCTAAGGGCTAAGCACTTCTTCCACACCTTACAATAGAGACCCCTAATAGAAACGTACACCTTAACAACGTTCTTTAGGTCAAACTATGTTTTACCTACAAATCCTTTCTGCCTCTCTTCGTACCATAACATTTTCCTCTCTCGCGTACTCAACATTCTCCCCAACACCAGTCTTCGCCACCCCACCTTACCTTCACTACACCCTTGACGTGGTGGAGGGACCTGCGGGTTCAGATTTGTACAGCACCCCGCAAGCTAGGGTGTATGGCAAGGATTGATTACACACTACACTACTCTTGACCCAAAACACCTTTCCCTCCTAGCGCGGTCGGACAACGTTATTTCTAATTCCTTATCGTTCGTGGGAAAAATACCATCTTATATCTAGCTGTTCTACACTTAATCTCTCTGATTTTACTGACATGCAGATCATGCCAGTAAAATTAGTACGATGGAGGTGTATGGGGGATATATTTTCAACATCACTGCTTCCGTCACAAGACGTCCTTCCAATTAATACAAGAGATTTTATCTGTAATTTAACCTTCGCTCCGCGAGTGATTCCCAACCAAGATCCTCTAATATATTGCATACAATACTCAGTTCCCAACGAACCCTAGAGCTGTGCTGCCGGGGACATTCATATTTGATCCTGGTAGGGTCACCCATAGGTCGGAGGAGATGTGAGCCAGAGGAAAGGGCCATCGAGCAGTGTCTGTTCCTCAGTGAGGTGGCTGCAAAGACACCTGACCACAGTGGGACGACCATTTGAGTGATTCTGTCAAATTAAAAACACAATTGAGGAAGGCAGAACACCTCAATCCCATGAAACAGTAGTTCGCAGATGTCGCAATAGCGTATAGGAGGAGTGGGGAATGAAGATTGACGGAGTGGTGTTGAACTTAAGGGGAGATGGAGGGAAAAGACACTGAAATGGGATGCAGTCACCTAATCGAGTCGCTCACAAGGAGGGAGAGAACGTTGCCGCTGCGAATAGAGGTGGCGAAATCAGTTTGACGCCACGCGCGATAAATAACGCAGAGGAGCCATATATCATGAAGGATTTTTGTGCCTAACCAACTCCGCAACGCAATAATATGCACTGCATTACGCACCGCAGTTCGCGGTTCGGCGTCTCCCTGGAAACCCAAGGGTCTCGGGTTCATATCTCGCCCATAGTGTTCCTCCTTCATGACGTGATGCCTTTATTATTCTGGTTCATCGTATGGACTGATCACGGGAGCGACGACGCTCAACCGACGCGAAAATCTGTCTCAGAAACGACGCCTTCGACCTCTCAAGAGTATTCCACCTCCCTCCAACGGTTTCCGCTACACTTAAGAGTTTTCAACCGAGGGTTATCAATTCCCAACCCAGTGTGCCATTAAAAAAACTTTTCTTTCCTTCTTTGAATTTCTCTCAACAATCATTACCCTTTCCCTCTGCTGTGAATAGCATTCCTTTTAGTACTTCAAGGTCCATTTTACGATTTCCATTCTTCTCTACTGTCTCCTATTCTCTTAACTCGATCGCTCGTAAGTTTCGGTGTCTCTGGGAGGTAATATCCTACTAGACGCGTTCGTCTCTGTCGCCTGTTGAGTTCTCTTACAGCGGAATGATTTCTCATCTTCATGAATACAGCTTTTCTTCTCTTTCGAGCGTCCGACATCGGCGCCGAGCCTAAAAGAATTAATTCTATGGCACGTTCCATGTACATGTTCGGGATGAGAACTTTACGGAAAAATCCTGCCCCCTCCCGGATGAACACTTGAGACCCCACGATGGGAAAAGGCGGTGTGTATCATCCAGCGAAAAAACGTCTGAAATTCTATGGAACCTCATTTTGTTCATTTTTTTCGAATCCACATCGGTTTCATGTGATTAACTTTTAACTTTCATCTAAATGAACTGTCACTTTTTTGAGGACGAGGTCACAGGCGGCTAATACATGACGTTTAAGACGTAAAACGAATTTTTTGTCAAATTAATACGTTAAACGAATATGCTGTATTCATGCGATGAAAAAAACATTCACTAAGCCGCCGTAGTTTGCGCATCGCTATGGATGCGTAACGTAACTAAGCTGCACTGGTGTGTAGTTAGCCACGACACCGCAAGCATTCATTATCTTCTGCAAAAATGCCGTTTGCAGAGCAAGAAAATGAGAGCAAAAGAGGTGAATCCAGCTGGGTTCCTTATCTTCTGAACTCTCATTCTTCTTGACCCCATGCCGTTCCAGACAGACATTTCCAAGATTGGAATTGTGACGGAAGGCAACGGAATCCAAGCAATGACCCCACGGCCACTGTATCGGCAACCGTTTGTTAACTTTCTCAAACCTCATCATTCGTAAGACGCCGTTCACGTAATAAAGGGAGTGTGTTTTAGGGTGAGAAAGAAAGAAAGAAAAGTTTCCTTACATACGAGGTATGTCCAATAAATACGCGAACTGATGCCATTAAAAAACTTTATTTTGCAAAATTTAGTCTTCATCGATTTTGTACCCTTCAAAGTGCTCTCCATTCGTTGCCGTGCATTGATTTCATCTTCTTTTCCACTGTTTAAAGCACCCTTGGAATCCCTGGACACTTAGACTGTTTAGTTTTCTCGTCGTTTCTTGCTTTAATGTGTCCACATCTTCCCAGTGATGTCCTCTCATCACATTTTTGCATTTTGGGAAAAGGAAAAAGTCGCAGGGGGCGAGATCTGGCGAATAAGAATGATGATCAAGCAAGATGATTGAGTTTTTTGCCGTAAGCTGGTGAGCAATTAATGCTGAATGTGCAGGTGCATTGTCATGGTGAAGGATCCATCGATCATGTTCGGTTAAAATAGCTTAAAATAGCTTGCACTGTTGCTTTTCCTATGTTCCTTTTTTTATACTCTCATTTTGGGTTAAATGGAAGAAGGGACCATTCGGTCTCAATTTCGCCCAAATAAAGTCCTCTATCTATCTATCTATTCAGTTCATCAGCTAGCATTCAGACAGTTTTTCGACGATCGGCAAGGACAAGGGACCGCACACGATCAATGTTGCCGTCAACCCAGGTGGTTGAAGGCCATCCCGGCCATGAGTCATCCGTGGCGTCTTGTCGGCCAGCTTTAAAACGCTTAATTACACTTGAAAACGGAAGTTTTCTTCATAGTATTATCACCGTAAACAGCTGTCAACATTTCAGTAATTTCTTGATAAATTTTACCGCACTTCACCAAAAAACTTGATGTTGATTCTTTGCTCCGTGATATCGTCAAATTCCATGTTCCACAACAGTAAAAACGAGACAAACAACAGAAACTAACAATACTGGCACCGTAAGCACAGCTCGACGATCCGCCAAGCACATACAAGCTTTGGGTCTCAGGCAACTAGCGTCGCTAGTGTGCGAGGCTATAGCCCGCGTCATGGCCGCCTGATTGCACCAGTTCGCGCATTTATTGCACAGACCACGTACACTGGTATAAAAATTCTTCTCTCTATTGCAAGAAACGACCCGAGAGTTTGCGCAACGAATCTCTCTTATGCCCAATCGACATAGAAGACATGTCCTCTCATCCTCCCCGTTATCCTATTCATCAATCAGCTCACTCTCAATTACATCCAACGGAAAGCGCGCACAAAAAACAGTGCCGCGTGCGAGAGTCAACCGGTGTCCCTCGCTTCACATTGGACTTTCAACTTCAACCCTCCTCTCCACCCAAGAGCAATCACAATAAGAAGTATAATCACTTCCTCTCGCAGTTCCGAAACAGATCATAAATCACAGCTTACCATCCGGCAGTTTTCATCTTCAGTCCTCCACGCCCTCGCTCCCGATGCCACGAGCACAGGTTTCTATAATTTGCCTGCCGAAGAGGTTGTTTCTACGAAACGTCTTCAAGGTTAAAAAGAGACGTTTCAGGCGTGATATGGTGGAATTATTATGAGGTAATCTACCGGTTAAGGTAGGTTTTCGGATGGACACAACTATCAAATAAACATTTTGTAACTCCAAACAAAACCAAATCCAGCAACCTAATCTATATCAGGTCCCTCTTCATCTCTGTGTACTTCCTTCCTCCCTTCATTCCGTCCAACAACCCTATCCTGTCCTTTCCTCGTTTGCCTAACATTCTCCCCTCTATTACCGTCTTCAACATCCCACTGCCGCTCAATACGCCTTTCATCCATTTCTCCTGCCTCCATAGGATTTCTCCCAACAAACCCCTCTCCTCGCCCACCATCTCCAGTACTTCCTCATTTGTTTTAAGGTGGAATATCATGATTAATTGAAAATAGCAATTTTCCAAAAAAAAATAAAATTTAATGCGACCGGTTTTAATGTTACTACAATATCATCAGGTGTTTAGTACATCATTGAAACCGGTCGCATTAAATTTTATTTTTGTGGAAAATTGCTATTCTCAATTAGTCTTCACGGTTGACATTAAAATCACTCACAAACATTACCGGAAACCACAATTGCGTAATTACTGCATAATTCATCCCCCAATTAATCGCGTTTCCCTCTCGTCACTCCCTCCCGCTCTCTCCTTCCCTGCCTGACCACCTCTTCCTGCCCCCCCTCCCGCCTTCACCTCACCCACTCCACTTCACTAGGTTCCTCTGCTGACGGGGCTTTCGGACCCTGAAACTTCTTTTCGAGTTCTTTTTCTCTGGTCTGGTTCTATCTGTCTCCACTGACTATATATACTGTGTACTTCGTTACATTTTGTTCCGCCACTTCACAGCGTTTTTCTGCATCAACACAGACGGCGAAGAAAGATATAGACGAAAGGAAAAAAGAACTCTTTTCAAGACCCCCAACTCCAAGAAATTTTGTACGTTTCGATGTTGGCCTCTTTGAGCTATGGCGAACTATTACCGATTGTTCACTCATGAAATTCATCATCATGCTCCTACGTAAACAAAAAAATACCGGGACCGTAAACTTGAATTTTGTGACTTTGTGAATCACTAAGGTCCTTGTTTTCGGGCTCGCCTGAGTAATTGAGTGACTGTGTAAAGGAAAAAACAAAAAAACAAGTTTACGGTCCCGGTATTTTTTTTGTTTACATTGATTCACGACCGTAGCTACGTTCCTTGGATATTTAAATCATGCTCCTAATTGAAAACAAATTATTTTTTCCGAGTACTTTGTCAAACTGAACTCAAAAATAATAACATTCGATTTGAACCGCCCCACTTACTGCACTTAATGTTGGTAATACTCGTAAGTTCACCAGGCTTCGATAAACACCATATGCATCAGGGACGTTGTGCGTAAGTTAGTTTCTTAGTCAATATTTTTCAGTGATTCGTCATAATTCAACACATCACATAATCGGAATGTATCAACTTCAATTCTCACTCGTTTACCACCACCACCATAGCAACCAGCCCGAAAGCTGATTTGATAGGTGAGGATTAAGCTCGCCTAATAATAAGTACAACGGCGTATTAAATTCATAAATGAGGGTAATAAGAGGGGCCGGATCCTTTCCTTGGTTTCCTTGGTCCGACTATTGTTTCCAAGAAATCATAGGTAAAAAATGGAAAGGAGCCACCACCGTGTATCACCTATAATCGAACCGTGACCCTCCGACCTAATCCAGAGTTCTTATCAATAGAATACCAAGGGCATCCATTGATTATCCAAGCATACTATAAAAGTGGAGCACTTAACGCCATGGGCATTAGAAGCAGTCTTTAAACCATACTACCTTGATCAAAAAGTTCCCGGAATTTATTCAGAAAATTAAAATTACAAGTTTATTCATCTAAATCTATATTGTCCCCTTCAAAGTAATCCCCATCGACTGCAACACACTTATGCCAGCGCTTGATCCAATCCTCGAAACATTTTTTATATTCGGTTTTCGGAATGTCCATCAGAGCTTCCTGCGATTTTTCCATTACTTCCTCTCGGCTGCTAAAACGCGTTCCCCGTAATGGTTTTTTAACTCGATTGAACAGAAAGAAGTCACAGGGAGCCAAATCAGGTGAATTCGGTGGCTGTTGGATGGTATTTGTTGCATTTTTCGTCAAAAAATTACGAATAATGATAGCACTGTGCGACGGTCTCGACGCACTGTGCGACGATTTCTGGTCTCTTTCGGCGAATTGCTTCACGCAAACGTCTCATAACGCCCAAATAATACTCTTTGTTTACTGTCTGGCCTTCTGGCAAAAATTCATGATGCACTACACCGATGTAATCCATGAAAACCGTCAGCATTGCCTTCTTTTTTGACTGAAAACGACGTGGTTTTTTTGGTCTCGGCTCATTTGGTGAACGCCATTCACTTGCCTGATGTCTGGATTGCGTGTCGTACTCATAAACCCACGTCTCGTCTCCAGTAATGATCCTTTTGATGAATGTGGGATCGGATTCAGCCTCGCAAATCATGTCTTTTGCGACGTCAACACGGTCTCTTTTTTGCATGAAATTGAGGTCTTTTGGCACCAACTTTGCTGCTACACGACGGAAACCCAAATCATTAACCACAATGTCTTGGGCGGATCCATAGGCAATGTTCAAGTCCTCCGCTATTTCTCTGATGGTTAATTTGCGGTTATTGACCAACATTTCTTTTACTTTATCAATTTTTTCACCGACTTTCGATGTCGGTGGTCTGCCACTGCGTTCATCATCTTCGATTGACTCACGACCACTTCTGAACCGCTCGTGCCACTGGTAAACGACCGTTTTTTTTTAGAGAATCGTTGCCGAAACACTTTTCCAACATTTCCAACGTCCGTGCGCCACTAAATCCGTTTTTTACGCAAAATTTAATACAAGTTCGTTGTTGCAAATTTAAATCCATTTCTGCAATTGTAAAAAATCGCCAACACACACAGAGATAGATGTACTCTTGGCTACGTAACTTTTGCAAATGTCAAGTTATGACACTAAGATTTAAAGGGAATATCAACAACAGATGTACCAATTTAACAAAAAAAACAGAACTCAAATCGGAACGATGGGAGCGCCACACGGTGGTTATTCCGGGAACTTTTTGTTCAAGGTAGTATAACGCCCATTCCTTTAGGATGATTCCCATCATTTCCTGGAACTTCCAAGAATTCCCTTGAGGGTAATATCTAAACAGCCACAACGCACCAACTTCACCTGGTGCTGGTGGCTCATTAGGGCACACCCCCTATTTCCCACAAACGGAAAATGTAACTACTATTACGCAAAGCGGGAGCGGAAACAGGTTCGAATTATTTCCCCTCCAGGGCATCGCGATCGAATAATTTCATCCCGTGACAGAAGAAATATTGTCTTTCCAATCGATTTTCCAATTACATTAATCTATATCAGGTGCATGATTGATTGCACAACTTCTTATGTAGTTTCACAGGACTTTTATGCCCTCGCCAACGCAATTACATTGGTCACCGTCGGCACACTTTAAGTTCCGCAATGCTCGACACTGCCCCACATATTAAGTGATTTGTCTCGCATTAACATTCAAATATCTCGCAGGTAAATTACGAACCGATTTTCTAGAGTACAGTAGCCTCTCGATTGATCAGGGAACCGAGATGCCCAAAGATAAGGTTGACTACCTTGAGAAAACAACTTAAGAACTAATATGTATCCGGAGATGGTCTTTGAAAACGGACCAAAAAAGTACACCCGTAAATTTGTCCATCATCTTCATGATAGAGATGTTTCACATTTCATTCGGGTCACGTATTCTGTCACGTCACCCACGTAGAGCCTTTGAATGCCTTCGAATACGGCACCAACGGGATTCGAACCCTGTCCCACGGTGTGGAAACACAAAACCTAAGCTACCGCGGTAATAAGGCCCGCACCCCGCGTGTCGCTTATCCCGTTTTTGTTCGGCGAAACCTATTTTGAAATCTGGCATCCCTGCTTCCGCTCCACCGACTTCCACTTAGGGTGTCGATTCTCCGGGATAACCTCCCAAACAGCGTAGCCTCGCGCGCGTAACCTTGAGGAGTTACGCGTTAAAATGGCACGTGAGCCAAATGTGGGAACTTGAAACGTTTGCTATTCCATGCTGGATGTGCATCCTGTCCTACACACAGCGAAAGCATGAGAAAAGGCGTGTGACTTGGACACTCAAACGTTACACATTAAGACAGCCACTCAACAACGTTCATCAGAGACGTTGGATTTTTGGAAAGGATTTGGTTTTAAAACATTTCCGACGTTAGTTTTGCCTGAATATTATCTGCCAAACAGGGAACACGGTACAAAATTCAGAGGCAGAGCAAAAAATAACGCACAGAATGTGAGAACAGCCTTCCTTAGCACGTTCGTTTTTATTAAAAAGCATCTCTAATTGTTTCCAAATGAAAATATAAATTTTTTTGGAGGGACTTCAATGAACTGAATGCGTTGAAATGATCCAGTGCATTTAAATCGCTCCAAAATATAACGCATTTCACTTTAAGTTAATATTGTTTTCCTTCGTTTCGTGAGACAGTCATTTATATGTCGCTTGAACATTTATATTTACCTACACGCCTCCCCACATTTTGAACTGAAGCAAAAGTTGGTATTGTATGCTACGACAAGCATAAAGGTCGCCTGAACTCATTCGGTAAGAGATACTAGATGGGTGTATTTGGTAAAAGTGAAGTATGTTGCGTGAAGAATGAGTGGGCAAAGAAAGGGAATTTGGATTTGATGCGCTGGCAATTCACGAGTATGCAAGAATTGTGCTATGGTGAGATCAAACCAGCGAAGAATAATTTTTCCAAACTTGTTTATTACCTGTTCATCCATTCCAAATTCTTTTCATTGCCAACTATGCTAGGCATACGAAACCATATGCTAGGCATACGAAAAAAATAAATGGTTTGCGATCAAATGGTAGAACGAAAAGAGAATGGATGACATGAGTGTCATCGAAGAGACACAAAGCGAAGTTTTTTAAGTCGTAGGAACAGAATTGAACCGGTATAAAACAGTGCGGAAGAGAAAGCAAGGACTGGACAGTGCGGAAGGCATCATTACAAGGTTGTACCTTTCCTTTCATAACCTAAAAGCAGGATTTTCGTGACAGTGCCTATGCCGAAAGGAACGGCAACGGAAGGATATGAGAACGAATTTATATTTTCCGAAACCCTTAGGGTCAAGGTCTAATCTTGATAAAAAAATATTGAATCATATTTCAATTGTTTTTTTAAATGTCGTAAGGAGTTAGTGCGGTTGAAATATTTCGCACTTAAAATGGAAACGCACCAATCCAAGATTAAGTAAGTGACGATTCGTATAAAATTTTGAGTCCGGGCGCGAAACTAACAATTATCATTAGCAGTAGTCCACCGGCTTAGGTTAGGCTTTAATTGAGAAGAGCCACTATTCGTGAAAAATTCGCATTTGCTATGTATTTAATCGTGTGGTTTTGCATCCGACATCTTAGATGCATAGAAGATATAATTCAGCCCCCATTTTCACGTGCAGGACAAATAACCGCAAATAAAAATTAAAGAAATGGGCTGCCAAACGGATAAATATTCGTTTTTCCCGCACACTATTCGCGACAACTCAAGGGAGAAACACTATGACGGAAATGCGTAATTTTCACTGGAGCGAAAACGAGTCTAATAGAGCTTGTACTCCTGACGCATCTAAAAAGCACCCTTTTCCATAAAAGGGTGCTTTAATGCACTCTTATCCAACTAGGTTTATATTTATTTATATTGAAAATTCAGGAAGGTACTGTGATTTGACAAACAAAATGAACATACTGCATTATTCCTAATAGCTGATCCAAGAGAGTTAAATACGATGAAAACAATCCGCTTACCAGTTTCTCCGAACGGGGACTGAAAACGTGATAATAAGTAGAATTATTTAAAATAATACTGCTAAAACCCTTATTAAAATCAATGAGCACTTGCGAAATAGAACTTTCTTCGACAAATTACGCAAACGAGCGTCTTGCACGTAGCCTACCACACGGAATCGAGAATCACATGCTTCTGACGCATACCTGGATATATCATGAGACTACGTAACGCTACAACCTTGGGTGCATGGAATAACTTGGCGACGATGGATTTCAGAACTGCAAACCAAAACGTTCACAGTAAAAAAAATATGTCATTTAATATGCATTTTAATGCGAATTTAAATCATTTTAATTCGAAAATACATAATTAGATCCCACTGAATATCCAGACTCGTTACTCGATGCTTCTCAAAACAGAAGAAATACGACAGATCAAAAATTCTCAACTTTTTACTCGGAAAGAGCGAAACATATTTCGTATACTTACATGCTTCACCTCCTTAGAGGAAAAATATATACAAATCTATGTTTCATCAAATGACATGATCATTTGATTCTCAAACGAGGTGACAGCGATTAGATAGATTTGAGCCGGCAATATAGAGAAAGCTCCCTCAATAATACATGCATTTTAAAACGGCTATCTCAGTTAGCAAATTTAAGGTGCTAAAAATATGCCCGAGATCATGCTGGGAATATTCACAGCACGTAACGTAACTGAATGTATTAATTAAATAAAATTGGCAATTTTCCACAAAAAAAATAAAAAATTTATTAATACGACCGGTTTCGATGCAACTACATCATCATCTGGTCACCAGATGATGATGTAGTTGCATCGAAACCGGTCGTATTAATAATTTTTTTATTTTTTTGTGGAAAATTGCCAATTTTATTTTATCATGTTATTCCACCATATCACGCCTGAAACGTCTCTTTTTATTTTTAACTGAATGTAAATGGGAATGTGCAGATACGTAAACGTGAGTGTGCAGAAAGTAAGCTAAACTTAGCGAAAAGAAGAGAAGTCGATTTGAAAAATACTCGACCCGGATTAAGGACTACCGCTTTGTGTCTGGATGGTAAAAACATTGAACAATGAAAAATTAAAGTTCTCTAAATCTGCTGCAGATTCTCCATATCGAAAATGTCTAGCCCTTTTATTCACTGACCGATAAGGTGAAGATAAAGTCCTCACAAGGAGGTCAAGGTTCTCACAACAAATGGTCACGGAAAAGGATGAAATCCGCGGTCTATGGCAATAATTTGCCATCCAAGCGTTATGAGAGATTTAACTGGAATGTTAACGCTACATATTATCCATGTCATCAAATCACATAAATAATGAAAAAGAACCCTGGATACACAAAGCGTCCAGCGCAAATGATTCAAACGGAAATAGTTCACATTTTTTCGAGTAACCATGAATAAAAGTCGATGACAAATGATTGATCAGAGAAATGTGGAACTTCGAGTCACTTAACTAATGGTCCTTGAAAGATGTGAGTACCCTTGCTTCCCTTGGCATTTTAAGGGTGAATTATATCCTTCAACGATAATTATTTGGGATCTGTTCATTGCGGTAAGCGCAGTAGTTTCTTTGCCGGGGGTCCTTGCTTGCCGAGAAGTGCAGAATTTCAAAATTATTTCATTCACAGTTTTGACCTTTTTTTGATGGAGGCCGTCATCTGAGGGAGTCGCCCATCAGTGAGTCACGTCAGATGCTGCACCTCTCGTCCATTTAAACAGCCACGCAGTGCGTGGGTCCTTCAATCAGTCCTTAGAAAATAAATGAGATGGCGCTCTTAGTAACCGAAAATTGCTTTGCTCTTAGTAAGTCTCGTCTCTCACTAGACTGCTATTAAAGTTTCAGCTACATTCATAACGATGTTTCATCGTCATAGTCGATTGAAGCAACAAACTTTTGTTTATTTAGAAAAATGGAAAAAAATGAGTGTAGTACAGTGATTCTTCTCTTTAAAAGACTTGACACCGCAAGAAATGAAAGCCGAGTAGGATGAAGCTTTTGGCACATCTGCTCCTTCGTTTTCCACTGTTTCCAATTGGGTTAATGAGTTTAAAGGTGGGAAAACGTATATCCACAAGTAATTAACATCTTTACGAACGTCCAGTGGAAGTGACCTTCGAAAGATTGGCCAAATCCACGATATGGTTTTAAGTGATCGGCGAATCAAAACTCGCAAAATAGTTGAGGCCACAGGCACATTACTAGGTGCAATGTTTTCAATTTTACACGAACGTTTGGGTGCGAAAAAAATGTCAGCAAGATGGATGCCGTGTTTGCGTCCAGTGGAGAATAAACGCAATCCTGTCTGTGATCCGGAGGCTGGTTTGGAGCTTTTCCGTCGCAGTACAGACTAGTTTCATTTTCGATATACGAGTATAACTGTGGACGAAACATGGATACGTCCACTACGATACTACACTCCAGAGACAGAGCAACAGTCGAAACAGTGGGTCTCTAAAGGCCATCCGGTGTAGGGGAATGGTTGCGGTTATTTGGGGTTCACGCGGAATCATCGACATCGATTACTTGCAAGGACGAACGATAAATGGTGAGTATTGTGCGTCGTTACTGCACCGGTTGAGCGAAGAAATCGATAAAAAGCATCATAATTTGGTAAAGAAAAATTTTCTCTGCCATCAAGGGTGCACACCTGCGCAGTTTCGATGGCGAAAATTTTGGAATTTAAGTTCTAATTATTACAGCAACCTCCGTATTCGCTAAATTTGACCCCCAGTTACTTTATTTTCCAACTGGAAAACATTTTAAAACAAGATCATCGCCAACGCAAATACCTACTTTGAGGACCTTCAGAAATCCTACTTTTTTCATGGCTTAAAAAAAGTTGAGGAAATGTGTATGCAAGTGTATCGAGTTTTAGAAAGATTCTATAGTAAAATAAAAAAATACCCAAAATGATTTGTTTTTCTATTTTTTCCTTGGGACCTATTGAACCACCCACGCAGAACAACACAAAGACGCAGATTGAAGAGGAAGAATCCTGCTTCCGGGCGTTTATTATGAAACCTGTAAGATTATCACTGAGTTTAAGTAGCGTCTTTTGTCCTTCGCCTTCTGCTGCAGGCTTCTGATCTGTGGCGGCATGATCATGGATCTGTCAAAGGCATGCGTTTTATCGTCGTTCACGTGATGGGCAACAGATAGTGCAACACTTTTTTTCGCGTTTCCAGCTACTTCAACTCAAGGATGACGCGAACCCTGGTGCAAACACGAATCTTCGGAGATGGGTGGCAAGAGTCATGGTCGGAAAAAAAATGTGCTGCAGATAAAAATCGGTCCATGGTCCGCCACGCCCATAGCGCGCGACAAATGATCAATGATGATCAACCCCTCTTTGATGCAAGAGCCCATTTGAGATGCGCCATTTTGCCAGAAACGGTGGCCTTAAATGTCGCACAGCGAACGAAAGGTTTCCTAAACGGTGCACTGATTTTTTAATGATAACACACAACTTGCGATTTCGCGCACTGTAGTTGGCCTGATCGTACTTTGACGACAACAATCGGAACAAGTCGACGAAATAATGTACTCACTCGCAGATCAATGGCGGCTGGATTATCCCGGTGCACCAACTTCAGAGAATTTGGTCCCAGCGGAGAGAGAACCCGAGTGGACGGCCAAATCCCTTGGAGCAGAAAGGCACAGCATCCGAGTGCAGGTTGGGGGAGGAGTCGAAGGGGATGAAGGCCACGGGCGGCCAACGGGAACGAGGAAAGGAAGAGAGCACCGCAACATTTTCAGGCACCTCTTTCCTGCAGATGGAAAACCGGAGAATCCATAGCGCACTCTGGACGAATCGAAGAACTTATGCGCTCAAATCTCTGAGCGGAATTTCTGAAAGGTTTCGGGAAATGGCAATTGAAGAGATTGAGGAGCTTTGTGCAGGACATAGGGGCGATACATTGAGGGAAACTTGCGCGCCAAGGTCAGGCGGAAAGAAGACTTTCGGTGTGGGCCGGGCAGGGAGAAAAACGAAATAGTTGGCTGTTCGAGTGATACGAGGCAAGGTCTGTCTATAACTGTTACCCATAGAAACCTCAACAGATGCTGTGTTTAATATAAATTCATACACTTTTTGAAAGCTATCTGGCTCAAGTATAAGACATCGGGAAGGAAAATGCCTACATATTCCGAGTGGTGCAAGTACATTTAGACCAGGCTTTGTGAGCACGTTTCTTCATGAACTCCATTAGTAGGCAATCTTAAAATGATATACATTAACAATTTATTATTTAAGTTGAGTGCATTGAAGTAGGCAATAATTCTTTAAGCGCTTCAGATTGACGTCATTTGACGCTATACGTAAGCTTAGCTTAGTGAAACAAAAAGTCAAATCGCAACTTGACATTTATTGCTACTCCAGTCAGAATTACAGCTTGCGAATGTTGATTTCGTCGAATTTTGCTAATTGGATGGAGCCAATTCTCTAAAAAATATATGAATAACTGAAATATATTCCTACTTCTAAGAGCTACAACGCTGGCCAAAACAGGAAATGATGACATCATCGAGGAAACACCTCGCGGGTCATTCTCTACTGTTTCCAACACTCCTCTCAGTTACTGATGACAAAACGCACGTCGTTTTCTATTCTACAAAGACTCGACGGAAATTCGCAAATAAATAACCGTGTGTTTGGTAGTTTGAAGTAATGCGGCCATCTGTCGATCCGAATATGTGTGTGACATGGCACAACTTCGTGAGCGATATCACGGATGAACATGTAATGTCCCAGTCCAGAAATTGAAATTTACGGCAACTTTTTAAAAGTATAATCGCTTAAAATCGCCATAGGGGTTGAAATAAGAAAAACCAAAGCAGTCAATACGTGAAATAAAACAAAAAATTGCAAATAGGATGTGGAATAGGTAAATTAAGAATATTATAATGCAACCATTTCAGAGAGTAAAAATCATTCGTCTTGACCGGGATTCGAACCCGGATCCCTCGATATCCGGCCGAGTGCTTTAACCAATTAAGCTAATTGGTTAAAGCACTCGGCCGGATATCGAGGGATCCGGGTTCGAACCCCGGTCAAGGCGAATGGTTTTTACTCTCTGAAATGGTTGCATTATAATGCACACATAGCGGGTGACTCCGTTAAAGTTACTGTTACAGTTTCTTGAAATTAAGAATAATTAAACGCTGAACCATTTTCTAATCAAACATCTTGGCGAAGTGCGCCGACCAAATTTGTCCATTGCATCGATCTTTTGAAAGATATATTTGCTCTCCATTACCATTATTATAATTCTTTTTCCAAATATGTGACAATGAAATACATTTATCTCACTGGCAAAGTTTTCCATTCACTAGTCAGAGGATTAAATTTAAGTATAGTCGAACGAAACAGCGGAATGAGCCGGATGTCGCATGTGAGTCACAAGGAGACTCTTTATACAGTCCCACCTATTCGGTATTTACAAAAGAGGATCCGCTGCTGAATTTTAAAATTATTTCTGCAAGTCTGCATCTTCAAAACTGACCGCCCAGCCTCCCTGAATAGCTTATTCAAGCCTGACGAGGGCTAAAGTCGTGACACATGATGTCAGACACAGCTCCATGTAATCAAGGAGCATGTATCATATCGTGTGTTTAAATTTTAGAACTGTGTCAAAATAAAAAAATTTTGGCTTTAATGACAGTACTGATAGACCCCTATCCTCCATTCAGATGCCTGAATTTGAATATTATACAGGCATAACTGCAGGGTTTTAAAGGTTACGATAGATGCATCACCCGAATTACCCTAGATGGCATATCTGAGAATACGTTTCCAGTCATAAATTGAAACTTTGCGCACTAAAAAAAACCTTCTTGTACAATTGAAATGAAATTTTTACAAATAATTTGGGGTGTATGATTGATTACCTTCATAGTTTTTGGAACCTTTCTCCAGCAATCTAATCCCGACAGAATCGCCATCCAGGCTGCCTCGCTTCCGATGTTTGGGCATTACGACCGCGGTTTGAGGCGAGCGCGATAGTATTGAAATGAGCCGATTTGTCACAGCTAAGGATTTGATTGATACTGAAAATGATTCGCTGCTAAGCTGCATTCATCATCCCTCGTGGCAGATGCCTCCCATGCCTTGAAACGAGCGCAGCTGATTACGACGCCGCGAGTTCTTCGATTATACATAGTTCAATCTCACGGTGCATAAGGAATAGGACAGATAGAAACAAGGCAGGGGGTAGGGGGGGGGAAGAGAGGAAGAGGGGGTTGGAGAGAGACTTAGTTCGGCCTTCGGATCCCAAGAATTCGAAAGTAAACCTATTTTTTTACCTTCTTAAAGATAACGGAACACATTTTTGTAAACCA
This sequence comes from Hetaerina titia, assembly GCA_037158775.1. NCBI lineage: Eukaryota > Metazoa > Arthropoda > Insecta > Odonata > Calopterygidae > Hetaerina > Hetaerina titia. The sequence continues at coordinate 100,027,594 of CM073770.1, read as the reverse complement.
TCCATATCATATATCCCATGATATTACCGCCACAATCGTGTCAATCCAAAAATAAATAAACTAGATACGATCACTATTACTATCCTGTCAAATTTAACAGAATGCTTACCTGCTTTCGATATTCCACGGGGATTCCTTGGAATTTGATGAATTCGAAATGGCGCGGGAGATGGTAGATTGGCTTCCCTCGCCGAGGGTCCGGGTTCGATCCTCGAGGATGGTTGTAGCTTTTGGACGGTGGGTAGAAAAAATCTCGATGAAATAAATGACTCGATGTGCCGCGCAACACAATACCGGTCGGAATGGACGGCGAGCTGACCAAGCGACAGAGGAGTCGCGAGGAATGGTCAAAGGTAAGCTCGCGTCTTAGCAGCAATTCCTTCTCTTTGCCATGGCATTATCGCGGATAATCACCGGTCTGAAGCAGGGGTAAAGACGCCCCCAGAAAAAAGCAACCGCTGATGCAAGTTCACTTGGGAGACAGGACTGAGTTCCCGTTCCCAGCGCCGCATTTTTTTCAAATCCGAATCCAACCAGTGGCTGAGTAATCAAAGCATGTGACTGCCACAAGGTCACTCTCCTGACGGTTAGACCTCCGCTAGATACTTCAGACTAGCTAAATTCAATCTAATCTCCATATCTTCCCACTACCTGTCCATGAAGAGAAAAGGTATAGAATATAAATATACAATTACAAACATAAAAAACTTGTAAAAATTAATGCAAATATTCCGAAAGAAGATGGACGAGAATTTTGAGAGGCTAAGCAGTAAATTTTCCTCGGATATCAAAGCTATTTCTACGGGCCATAATTTCTTTCTTGATCTTTATTTTAACACGAAAAAACGAAGCAAATCCATATGTTCACGTTAATTTTCCTTTCACACGAAAAATATCCATTTCCCGAAAAAAAATGACATCGCGGAATCAATAAATGAGGAACTTAATACAATATAACGAATAACAACAATATTAGTCAACCTACACCAAAATAGAATTTATCTAAGAAACAATTCAATTTGAACGTAGCGCCAATTTGCGTAGCTCGCTCACTGGTTCGAGTTCTTCTTTCTTTGGTATTCTTGATGCATCCGGTTCAGTGCAAGAAAGGGCAGTTTTGAAATAAAATACAACCATGACATGCGTGTGCCTTAGAATCAATTAAAACCATGTAAAACAAGGAAATTAACAAACTCTTACACAGCAGACGGCCCATAGAATATTCATGTATTTGCAAACTAAGAGGTCATTTACTAATTACTTCGACTTTTACGTGACAATTAAGCAAGTATCAAAATATGGCCAAGTTAAAAATATTTGAGTTTACGAACCTATACCATCTCACTGGCAAGCCTTGTGTAGTCCGTTAAATGTATTCCTAAAAATGTAAGAATTCATTTATAAGGAACGATATGTCAACTAATGATTCATTGATTAACCATTAATATTTATAAAATGACTTGTGAATTTTAATCGCAAATTATCCTACTTAATATATTAGTAACAGATCGGAACATTTAAATAACGAACTAATCCCCTACTAAAACGAACTAAAATGCGTCAAATAAACCAGTGAACAACTGAGAATCGATAATTATAGAATTTTCTAACAGCTGGCGCTACAGTAAGATTTGTGTGCGAATTTCAAAATATACTACAATAACTTCCTCACTCTTAGTGACTCGGTCGCTAAACTCTCTACGATTACGAAACTACTCCTGATTTTGTTTTTGCTTATTGCACCTCCCCAAAATGCAACTCCACCATTAGTAAGATTTCGGAACATGATATTTTCAATGTCACAAGGAAAATTTTAATGAGCTATATTATTTCTATTAATGAGAGTATTTTTCCTTGGAATGACGACATTCGTGCAAATTGATTACTTTCTATGGAAACCACTCCATATCTGATGGCCGAATCAGTCCCATTTGGAATATAGTAACTTTAGCAAGGGAACCAGCAAACAATCAATATTAATGATCTTCCCATACACCATTTCTCAAAGAAAATGTTTATCTACAACTTCTTGCCTCATAGTCAGGAAGCTACCTTCTTTCAGTGTTATCATTTCTCAGATAAACTAGGTATCCTGAATATTATGCAGTTATTGTACAGTTCAAATACCTTAAGGTACCATTCTGATTAGTTCCCAAGATCTTCCAGTTAACAGTACAGTCACACCACCACATACATTAGCATCAACATACATTTCACATACGCACTTTTTAAATTTTAGCAATACTTAGGTTAAGGTCGCTGACTCTGAATATATCACCAAGAATTGTCACTTATACATGATTTTACCATTAAAGCCAACAATTATGGCTTCATTAACTAAACAATAAGAAATACAACAGGCCCTGGAAATTCATTAAAATGAGGACCTGTTCATGTTGTCAAGCTATGTTAAGCACACATCCAGATTTATAATATTGTTCCAGAGAGTCTTTAAATTTACAAAAACTTTTGAAATTCCGGAATATTTCAGAGCCTTAAATTGTTTCAAATGCAAGACATCCGATATTCATTGATCAATTGTTGCATAACATGGACACTAAGTAAAACAGACCATTTTCAGTAAATTCCAGTAGTATTATTTGTACTTGGTAACCAATAGTTCACTTTAAATTTGGCACACTAAGACCTGATTTTATGTCTCATTAAATCCGATCATCAATGTTTTATTTAATAATTTATCTTATGCAAAGATAACAGACCAATCTGATTTTATAAAAAAAAGATTGTTCATTAGTGAGTGATAACATTGTAACTGTAGCAATGCCATCTGCCACTTATTTAACTGTTCAATGGTTGGTTTCGAATTTAACTAATAGTCATAAAACAGTTTTGACCTTCAGTTTACAGAGACATTATAAAACTGTCTTGGGTGTAACTAATTACATACGTGGACCTGATTCATATTCTGGAATGTTGGCAATTGTTAGTGAAAAGAATTCCAGTGTTTCAGTTACATTGAAATCCCTACAGCTCTAACCGATGAAATCAGTTTCCGCCTACCATGGCATATACGATCAAGAGGTACTTTCTTCTAGTCACTCCATTCATAGCTCACACTAATACTAACTTTCACATTTCCTTATGAATTTTGGGAGGCTTCTGTGGGGACTGCTTGGTGAAATAAATCTCCTGATATAATTTACTCAAGAGTCAGCATCCCAATTCATGGTATTAATTCAAATACATATACATGGCTGTAGACAATACGACCAAATTAAATGCAGCATATTCACACTTAATACTGCTGAATGAATACCAAAGAGTTATGAGATATTTATTTCCCTAATATATTTTGGTGGCACGGATGCATGAAATTTGTAAAATTTCCACTATGAAGAAGGTGAGAAATCAAATTCAAATCATGACTTTCACCAGGATTTTGTATAAGCTGATACGTTCTCCACAACTACTTGTTCAATTAGTATTTACTCCAGCTAATTACCAGCATACCTCAACACTCAAAGGTCATCCCACAATTAGCAACCCAAAGGATGGATTTAGGATTTATCTATTTATTTAAAAAAGCAGCCAAAAACAGCACAAAGGCTTTTACATTGGCTGACATATAATATTCACTAAGAAAAAGAATGAGTAAAGGCAATAAACAATAATGAAAAGTTAACAATTAATGTCAAGAAAAGATAAAAAATGGCAGGACGACACATACACAACCAGAAAGAGCTAAGTTACTATCTGGCGTTTAAGGAAGGAGGTGAAAGCGTTGAGTGAGAGGAAGAGAGGTCCATGGAAGGATAGTGAACGCTTAGGGAATGAAATGTGGTGGGAAGTCGATGGAATAGGGAATGTTGAGAGACCGAGAGATGGAAATTTGGAATCTGCAACAGACTCATGTTACGTGTTGGCCGAGGGGGAACACAAATTGAGAGTAGAGGAAGAAGGTCATTGGTACGGAGAGTTCGGTTGAAGATGCTATGTAGGAATTTCATATCACATAGCAATCGACGGCAATGGAGAGGGGAAATACCAAGGGACAAGAGGGTAAAGTCACGGGTTGTATTTTTGAGGGAAGGGATGCGATAACGGGAAATGGCAACTGAATAGATATTGAAGTCGTAACCCAAAGATATACCTACAGAATTTTAACTTAAATTGCTGTTGAGATCTAGGGAAGGAAGGACATGATTTGCCCACCTTTTCACCCTCACAAAATTTCTATTTACAAAAAATTTACTGCACATTTCCACATTTATCAGCCATCATGCTGCTCAATCATATGCCAAATAAAAAAACACACACTGTACTAAAGAGTGTGGGCACTGAAGATCCTGGAGAGAACAATAATCTTATGCACACAGCACACCATATGAATGTGAGGTTGATTTTTGACTTATGAAACCCTGAACAAGTCCCAATTAAAAGTATTACTCTACAATGGAACCAGGGATAAAATAAAAATGGGAAAGAGATTAATTTAACACATCTTTATAAACTGCGATATACATAAAGATATTAAAAACATTATAACATCAATTGGAGTGACTTTCACAAAGCTAGTATTTCACCGAAAACAGAGAGCCATAATAAACTAGCTGGCACACATACAAATTAAAAATGAAAATACGCATTTGATATGTCGTGTATTAGCTATATCAATTAAGGATGATGGTTTTAGAAAGAAATATCATTGAACTTCACAAGATATAATATAAGGCACTGAAAATATGGAAGACATTCTTTTTGAACAAGCTAGTTAAAATTTCATCCATAACATCCTTAATAAAATATTGCACTTAAGTTAGAAAATAAAAATATTTTATTCATTTCTACTATTTTCCACTATGCTTCTTCTGGAGGCAACAAGCAGTCAATGTAATTATAAAATACAATACAGAGTCCATTTAGTTTGAGTTATTTTTCAGTCTTCACTACAATGGTATAAAATCTAGCAACTACCAGGTTTTCCAGACTTGAGACATTTATTTAACAACCATTAATCTGATGTATCATGCAGTTACCCTCTTTCCATTAGAACTAACTACAGATATTTGTCACCCGGGAATAGATGTGGAGTAACTTAAATATTAGTTTTTTTTAATCACTCTAGCTGAAAAAACCTGTAAGATCAAGTTCACCAGAGAGTTTTCCTTCACCGAACTTTTCAATTTTGGGATCATCACCAAATTTTGTCTTGGTGTACCTTGTACAGTAAAATGACTTATGATTAATATAATATCAAAATACTTATGTATACTCATTCTTTAGGGATTACAAAATTCTTGCATTCCAATGTATGTTCAACTTGTTGGTTGCAGATATTTTTAAGAATTTTGTGATTAAAATATAAATAAATTCATGAGCCAACTAAACAACTGATATTTTTCTAAAACAGAGCAAAAAAGGAAGAGCTTTCAAATCACATTAACTGAAATTTTAAATTATAAATCATTAAAAGATGGTGGGAATTCAAGGTACGATTTTATCAGATAATTTTTTTCCAGAAAGCATTTAGGATGAACAATGGAAATAAATAATTTCAGAGCCAAAAATGTACAAGTAAATTGGCAAGTATGGATACTTGGCAGAAGAGAATGGAACACAGACAGAATTTTGTGTGCCTCCACTTATTATTCACAGAGAATTTCGCATACTTGAGTGCACAATGCAAATTTCAACTGTAGAGAATAAAACCACCTAGTTTAATGGTAAAATGCCATTTTCAACTATTGGTCAAAGAGAACAAAGTGGCTGAAAAATGCCATTCAACAACATCCAGAACACTTCGATGATACATCACTTTTAAAAATATGGATTATCATGAAGTCACAAAGATTTTTGAACACAACATTGGATTAGGCCACATGACTCTAGTATGAAAACCTGTGCTGGCAATTGCCTTTCTGGAAAACAAAACATGAATTTAAATGCTCAATACGATGCAATGCCCTAAATTCCAAGTTTGATTACCCTCTCATCATCCATTGTGTAACTAACAAGTCAATCCAGATTAGACCAAAGGGTCATTGTACTTTGTGCTCTAACTCAGACCCGTAACAAATAGAAAAGTTTGAAAAATATTCACTTTTTTCAATGATCAAAAAATAAGTATCTACAAACTATTTCCTTGATATTGGTAACAAATTTCATTTAAGGATAGTAAAGTTGATCCACCAGAAAGAGTTTATGTGAGCTCTAGAAAGTGGAGCATACGAATAAAACTATCCCAAAATAACGGTCAATTCAACATTACCAAAAAATAACATTCCAAACCAACACTTCTCCAATCTTCCCAACTTCAGCTCAGTATGTACCACCTTACTAATGTACCGGCAAACTTTTCATCAAGCTATATACACTGCAGTAATATAGACCTACAGGAAGCAGCAATATACATTTTGTATAATCAAAGAATGGTCCCTTTCGTTTGCACAGAGTAAAATGTTTAAACATGAAATCACCTTCCTTCAAGGCTGCAAATATTATTCCATCAACTGCACTCATACACCATTTTGAATGCCTAGTCGGGATAAAGATATTTAATGTAAATGTATGCGTGCACAAAACTAATATCACCACGACACTTTCAACACTCAAAATCAAAGACGTACAGGGATATGATTAAAAATAAATATAAAAACTGTCAATAACAAAATTACCTCTAGCATTGCAGACATCCATGCCAGTGACTGACGTTGCTCTTTGAGTGATAATTGTATACAAGACAAGAGTATTTGTGAATCAATGCTCCGGCAAGGTTTGCGATAAAGTATGGCAAGAGAATTTTCAGCATTTTTATCTGCAAGAAAATTACATATTTACCCATAAAACAAGAACAAACAAAGTAAACAATTCAGAATTTAGCTGTCTTGATAAATTTATCAATTGTTAATGTAAATTAAAATGCTCTTTTGTTTTGAGATTAACCAATAGCTATTCCATACATCACTAATCCAAAATGCATACACTTCCACATTGAAAGTGGCAAAAAACCCTACACACTTATACTCTAGGGTTATGTTATACCCTTGGATATATTATAATCCTAGAAATTATTCCCCCTCATACCTCCCTGCCAGCAATAACTCCTGCTGTATTTGCAAGTCAATTACTATAAGCTACTGCACAGGAATGATATATAAAATACAAAAATTACCACCGCTAATAGTGGTGGGTAACATTAAATCACCACATGAATCTTCCTAAATTACAAGTATTGTTAATACATTCATTGATTTCATAAGAGTGAGGTAGAAAACAAGGTTAGCCATTGCCAACTGCCTGGTACTAGTAATATAATGCTTGTAATGATTGATACTAGTAATAGTAATATAATCCTTGGTGTTTTTTGGTTGTGGATGGACGGTGTTTTTTGGTTGTGTCCTCCCAATTTTAGAATACTGTTTACCAATCTGGTCAACCGAATCCCCAACTACTTTAGAGTTACTCAACAGACCTTTTAATTTCTTTATTCCTATTTCCCGTTATCGCATCCCTTCCCTCAAAATTACAAGTCTTGTCCCTTGGTATTTCCCCTCTCCATTGCCGTCGATTGCTATGTGATATGAAATTCCTACATAGCATCTTCAACGGAACTCTCCGTACCAATGACCTTCTTCCTCTACTCTCAATTCGTGTTCCCCCTCGGCCAACACGCGACTTGAGTCTGTTGCAGATTCCAAATTTCCATCTCTCGGTCTCTCAACATTCCCTATTCCATCGACTTCCCGCTACATTTAATTCCCTAAGCATTCAGTATCCTTCCCTGGACCTCTCTTCCTCTCACTCAACGCTTTCACCTCTTTCCTTAAATGCCAGATAGTAACTTAGCTCCCTCTGGTAGCATGTGTTCTCCTGCCTTCTTATATCTGTTTTTGACATTATTTGTTAACTTTTCATTATTTTTATTGATTTTACTCATTCTTTTTTTCTTAGTGTATGTTATATGTCAGCCAATGTAAAAGCCTCTGTGCCGTTTTTGGCTGCTTTGTTAAATAAATATACGTACTGTCGCATGAGAATTGAGGAAAGCCCCCATTGAAGGACACACTTTTACTTTTGGCCACAAATATAGAAGCGAGCCTATGCCACTAAGCTCCAAAATGCATGAGCGGGACCTTCCTTGAGGGTAAACATCAGTTAAGATTTTTTATAACCATCCTGTAATTAATAAAAGCAGATTGGCATGCAGTTTATCAGTGGTAATGCATTACCACCATTGAGCATGATTTTTATGCATCAGGCCCCAGAGTGACAACCACTGCTTTTATTTTTTTAAACGGCTCCTTAATTGTGCCACCAGACCCTAAATTAAAACAACTGGCCCTGATATTTATGAGCTAGAATTTAATTTTGGTATTCAGTAATAGATTTTTAACACATGGCCTTAAGATTGTGCAACCATCCCTGTTATTCTGTGGTCAGATATTGATGGTTTTGGTTTCAGCACTACTCTGATTTGTGACAAAATGCCCAAAACTTTTGGCAGTTGGCCCTGGAACATTAAAACTCTCTGTGAATTTTGGCAATCTGTTTGGATGAATAGCAACCAGTAGCTGTCTCTGATTTTGGTAGCTAATCCTGAATGCAAGGCTCTTTTATTTTAGAGCCAACTATGACATTTTGAAATTGGCCCTTTAGAATGGAAGTTGATCTACAATTGCAGCACCAGATTTTTTTTAACAGCACGCCATGGACTGTAGTAACCAATAGTAGTAGTTATTAGGAGAGAAGACTGACAGCTGTGAAAGTTGGATTTTTCCGCAAATTAAGGAAGAATGAATAGATATCTGGATCATTAGGCTTCTGTAAATGGAAGGTGTCTAAGACTCCACCATTAAACATCTCATTCGAGGTACATTTTTACAGAAAATGCACACTCCACTGGCACCCAGGGAGGGATGAAATAAAAAATTCACTGCCCGGATTCGAACCCTGTCCCCTAATGTGGGAAGCCAATAAAATATCGGTCACTTGTACAGCACATTTATACTAACCCCCATTGAATTTTAGGAACCATACCTGACTTTTCTCAACCTTAACCAACGTTAGGCAGACTTGCCGATTTGCGAAGAGCAGCAATGGATTTAGGCACATTGTACTGAATATTTTGGTGACCAGAGCATTATGTTTTATACCCGAAACTGTGGTTACTGGCCCTGATATCTGTTAATGGGCCTTAGCTAGTTCTTAATGCTGACATGGATTTAACTGTTACAAGCAGTCCTCAAGTGTCATCAATATCAATTGGGCTAACTGCATGATTTGCAATTTTTTTATCAGTGAAACATGCAATGCTTCATGTTTATCGTGTACCGTCCAATATTTCTTTATACAATAGGAGATTTAATATGGCATCGAGTTTGAATGGCAATTAATGTTTGTATAAATGTGCTGGACAGGCCCATATTCTACCTAATTTGCTAAAACATATTCAGAATTTACCCTTATTCAATCATGCAAATTTACCTTCATCAGAACTGCTGACAATGCTCACTGATTTGATCTCAACAAAAGGCAAAGGTTCTGGACAAATAGGTGAACTTCCGTCAAATATAATATGTCTATAAAACAAAAATAAATACATATTATAAACCTCAGAAACAATTACTTGACAGATTAAATTCAACAACCCGCTTACCGATGGTCGTTGGAAAGCCTACATGTAAGGAAGTCATTGTCTTCTCCTTGAGGTAAGCCTGACAATGATAATTTAAACCTGGCACCTGAAAACAAATGCAGTTTCCTTCACAAAAAACCATACTCTCGAAAAATTAACGACGTTAATTATAATTTCGGTGCTTAGGGATCTTAAAAATTCAAATTCACAAATTATTGTTTAAAACTGAAAATTCCATACCATTTAACAGGGTTTTCAAGTGGACATCGAAGAAAGATTTTTCCTTCCTGGTCACATTCTCACAGCCAGTGCATAAACGCACTGGGTCAACGAAGCACATCCTTGGAAGAACCTCTTTCACGTAGCAACATGCTTTGCAATATACTTGTCCGCATCTGCGGCAATGATGCTATAAGTGTAATAAAATATCAACGTAAAAAATATTCGTTCACAGAAATAATTCTTAATTGATTGTCGACTCAACGTTCTAGTCACCTTTCGTGTTATGAAATCAAATTTTGCCTTGCAGCGAAAGCAGCTTTCATTCTGCAATTAAATGTTTGGGAAAATCAAATTGAGACTCGACATGATAGCGTTCATATTAAACAGCGACAGAAATGTGATCTCTTTAAAATTGGTCTTTGATTTTATATTTTAAAAATACCTCTCCATCAGGACTCCACTGAGGTTCAGACAGAACAAAAGGGCTTTTAAATCTCTCGTTAACGACAACAATTCGAAGCCCCGACTTCGATCGCAGCAATTTTTTTGTACTTGTGTCCATTTCCACTGGCTAATGTCACATAAAGACATTGAGAGAAACCTACGGCCACGTAGGAAACCGTATCATAAAATTACGTGCATGTCAAATTAGCAATGCTGTGTTAACAACAACATTTGACGATATCACCGACCTTAGTATAAACGTAATAGGTCCAACCTCAAAAGAAGTGGTTGAAGAGCTTAAACGAAAGCAGTACCGGACATTCCTGACCATTGAATATGGCGGCCATTTTGGTTCCATAAATTTAAAAATGGAGTAAACACAAATTCATAACAAAATCACGGAAACAATAGTCATTAACGTTGGTTTTTGATGCGATTAATGGAAAGGCAGCTCGGAAATACCAATTTTATTTATTTTCATATACTCACTCATGTAGGATATAAAACAAGTAATTAAAAGCACCGAAACCAAAGGAATCTCGCCTTTCTCTCCCACCCCTTTGCCTTCTTTTTCTTCAACCTTTGTGATGTCCATATTTAACTGTTGCTTGTGAAATACCCTGCCTATTTTTTTTTTAAATACACTGCCATCTTCCATACCGAAGATAAATCTTCCTTCCTCATTATTTGGGCCTTCAGAAGGAGAGATTAAATTAATTAAAGCGGCCCGACCAAAAGTCATCAATCCAAATAATTCCATCAAAATAATCATGCATTGTCCCAATGTCACAATCATGGTCTGTGTCACTTCGGACTAGCATGGTCCCGAACGAGAGGGCCATCTTCACATTATATCTATTTATTGTTGTATTATGGAATTTACTTTAACAACCGCGAAGCACTCAGCAATCGCAATACAATAACTTTTACCATCTTAGCACCCTCCTAACCCTCTGTTCTACCCCTAGGCTGTTGATGTGTCTGGGGCACATCAACAGCCTTCGTCCCTTGGAAAATGGAAAACCGCAACCCTAGTTGCAGACAAATTTCCAATTAACTATGAAAATTTATGCTCTAGAATAATATAGAGTATCTTTATCCTCAAGGCTTCTCCTTATAAACTGAATTCCTTATTTATGCAACATTTTTTACCATATCTCTGCTTTACTTTACAAACCCTCTGACACTATGTGATCTTAGTAAGGTGTAACTGTGTGACATCTTACTAAGGCTGTGTAAATCTTTTAATGATACTATCAAAGCTAGAATATTATGGTGTTGAGGGAGTTGCACTGAAACTAATGAAGGATGACTGCCACCAATTGGTTGAACTTGATGGCTGTTGATCTGCAGCTCTTAATGTAAAAATGTGGTGTCTCACAGGGCTCTGTGCTTTGCCCAGTACTGTTCTTCATCATAAGTAATAATTTTCCGTTATATGACATCTAATAATGTTTTATATACCAATGATGCCAATTTTGTACAAAAATGTCAGTATCTAGAAGATGCAAAGGTACGATCTAGCGCTACTAAAAGACAGGCTAAGGAATGGTTTGATATTAATCATTTATATTTAAATACTAAAAAAAACTGAGCATATTGTATGCAGTCTTAAATCAAAAATAACTAATGTTGAAACTACTAAAATACTAGGAATTCATATTGGTGCAAAACTTAACTTGGAGACCCATATCAGTCAGATTGGCAATAAATTGAGTGAAGCTGTATATATGTTTAGAAAGCTCAACTTTCCATTTCAAATGAGCATTGTTTAACACTTTGCCATGCTTTCTTTCAATGTCATTTGAATTATGGTGCCGAGTTACGGGGGTCATTCCCCAAGTTAAACAAATCTTGCCACTACAAAAGAGAGCTATTTGCTCTCTTGCTTCTGTAACCCCACATGATTTCTGCAAGCCTTTTTTTATTACATATGCAATCATGACTGTATTTGATTTATATATCTTTGAGGATCTGATTTATGTAAAAGGTAATCTAGAAACTTACTAATTAAGATGTCACATCCATAACTATACAATGAGGGATTAAGCAAATCTAAATACTACTTATTGTAGACTGTCTTCAACTTACATCTCATTTTTTCTTAATATGAACATTTGCCTGTATAACTGTCTGCCTACTCAGTTGAAATTGGACTGTATCCAAGAGTTTCAAGAATAGGGTATACACCGGGTTACTTGCTAACCTTTACTGATTTGATGAATTATTTTGTGATAACCTTCACTGCATTTAAGAACTCATGTTTATATATTAAGTAATATTTAATACGGTTGCACCATTTATCAAAATGAATAAAGTATTATTATTATTATGATGGAAAAATAGGAAAATGGTATGGTATTTGATAAAAACGATGTCAACTGTGAGAAAACTAAAATTCCAACATCAGAAATGTGGGATTTGGCTGTAATTCCATTCATATTAGGTAGTAAATCAATTCAAAACATGTAAAAAGAATTGTTTATTATAACTTTCACAGCTAAAAGCTTAAAAATTAAATACATGAACATCAAATCTCCTATTATGCTTAAGAGATATGACTTGTGCAGCAATAATTCTTGCATGATAAATATGTTTCCAATTTCAAAGCATCTCAGAAAAACACAGCTTCATTGGTGCTCGTGAAACCTGTAAAACTTTATACATCCTTATCAAGTTTAATAAGTTGAGGGAAATAAACTGTTGAGGTTTTAAGTTTTTATAAACAATCAAAATAGATAATTCTGGCAGTTTTCAGCCAAAATGTAGGATTATTTTACATGATTCATGTGTCTCACAATTAGCTGCAACAGTCTGCATACCACTACAGCACTTTTTTATATAAAACATTCGATGAATAAACATAACTAAATACAAAAATAAGGCATAGTTTTGGTTGTATTCATATAATATTTATCAAATCCCTATCTTAAAGTCAATACACACAGGCACTAAACAGTTTATCAAGTTTTAAATACAGCACAATGAGTGATTCCGATTTTTTACAAAATAATGCTAGAAAGTGAACCTGAGGGAAGAAATACCTTTTATGTAAGGGTAAAAAAGATGGTTAAAATTGACTCAATAAAGAGGTAGGCATTCCCATCAGCACAGCATCCATTGCATAATACTTGTATCGGCACCACCAGATGATATTAGCCTAGTGTCATCCACTAAGAAGTTCACATTGGTCACGTGACTGCTGTGGCCTCCATAAGTGTGACAGAGAGACTGCAAGAGAAAGAAAAGTGAAAAATAAGTGGAGAGACAATTTGGAAGGAGGTGAACCTACCTGAAAAAGAATTATCAGTTCCAGAACATTTGAGTTGTGGGCTCATTTGAAGTGAATTAAATCTAGCATTAAAGATTTTTAAATAGAAATATGAAACATATTCTTCCAAAATATGCATTCAATTATGTTATCCTGAATCCCATTTTTTAATGGTTTATCCAAATAATATTTTTTTGAATGAGTGATAAACTTAGGGTACAATTAAAATGTATTTTCTTATTATACATTAAGTTTCCCTAATCCCACCAAGCAGGACAGGAAATATCATACAAGCAGAAGCATTTTCAAAAAAATATTAATGAGCATTTAACTAAACACGACCATGCTGAAGTGTTTCCCAACAAAAGAATTAAATGAACGTGAAATTATTAGCAAAAAGTCTGCCACGAGGAAAAACAAAAAATCTTCATTAGACAAGTATGCAAAAAATAACCAATTGGCAATATTCCAAATTACTAACCTTTGGCTGAATTACTGGATACGAATAAAGTTTCACTTTTCCAAAATCATCTGCAGTTGCCATTAGGCTGCCATCGTGTGATCGATCACAGTTGTTGATGTCTGTACCATCAGCACCTTCAGGCCACACGCCAATCGTTCCAAAAGACAAAGTGCAGGTATGTGTGGCCCATTCAACATCTCTGAGTTGCGAACTTTGTGGAATTTGGCGACATAGGCTAGCATTCCCTGAAAAGAATTTAACTGTTAAAACTACAAAACATTCAGCTCCATGGCTCATTGATCCCTTTCTACATGTGGATGCATTGAGAAGATGCCACAATCCCATTGATTTGATCTTGTTTCTCAACCTTAATTAAGACATTCAATGGGCACTCGATACTTTTCCAGAGAATCAGAACAAATATACGTATATTAAAATTGTGTTAATTTGCCACTAAAGATAAAAATTATTACAATTGGTGCTTGGTTCAATTTTAAGTTTCCAAAAGGGAATTCAGAAACCTTACCATGAAACCATCAAGCTTAATCACAATCAACTTGATACCAAATCTTAAAAATTCAGTTTTCTTGAAATTTAACTCGATATATTATTACACTTTTTTCCATGAATCCATTAAAATTATGTTTTAAGTTTTCTTATGAAATATTTAAAATATTTTTTATTCTTTTAAAAACTAAGGAGTCAACAATTAAGGATATAATAAGGAAATAATGAATCAAAAATATTGTAATGCCTAGCATAATTCTACCTGACAGCCAAAACTCCCCAGTGCAAAATAAATACATTAAAAGAACCATTTACAGTGTAAAGTCTACAAAAATTAAATTTGTGTCAATACTACAACTACCTCCAACATTTAGGTAGCTAATAAATTGATATCTGGCTTACTTAAATATTGCCAGAAACTATGGATGAAGTGAGTGGTAAAATTGGAGAGGACGAAATTTATTTTTAAATATGGAATAAACTGAACATGTGAAACAATAACCAAGTTACAGATAGATATACTCGGTGCAGGAATAGAGCCTCCTCATAAGTCATGTTTTCAAATTGGTCTCATCATTTAGCAAAGTCAGTCGAGTCTGTCTTAAAGGTTAGGCTGTCAATGTCAGCTGAGCCTGACCTGAAGAAGGCCACAAGATCAAACAACCTACAATGTGAGTGTCCTTTTACATGTTCATTTATCTATTGTATTTTACATTCTACGTGTATTGTGCCATCCAAATAATATATCATGAAGTTAGCACTAGTGGACAAAGACAAAAACACAGAAACACACAAAAAAAAAGAGAAACTCACTCGGTATCAAATTTGCAGTGGTCACAGCCACCTTTCTCAAGGAAAAGATGGGCAAAACTGGGGAAAAGGAGGGCCTGGAAATCCTGGATGGAAGGGGAAGGTAGGGAAAGGTTGGCCTCTAAATGCCATAGAGTAGGCTGAACAATCTACAATGTCAGTGTCCTTTTACATGTTATCTATTTTATTCTGTGTTCTATTGTGCCATCCAAATATTTTATATGTATACCAATTTGATGGAAATGATTCCTTGCTTCAAATCGCCAATGAATACTCACTCGATTTTTATTTTAAAATTTCAATTTTTCAAGTGGAAATTTCAGTGAGGTTAACTTAAACTCTACATTTAAATGTTCTAATTACTTGTATAATAGACCTAGTACAACAATTTTTCAATCACACAGTGTATATCCAGTAAGATTTTCAAGGTACACACAAACCTCTTCATAATATATAAATATGTATAAACCATAAACAGTAATCAACCCGACACACATCAGGGTAATAAGGGGGGTGAGAGGGGGGCGGTCTCTTTTCCTGTGCTGGCTATGGTTCCCCAGTAAGATCTGGTACCCTAAAAATCACATAGCTTGGGTGGAGCTGAGGGTGCTCCGAGAGGCTTGCCTGGGAATTGAACCTGGGCCCTCTCAGTGGTCAGTAGTCCAACGCTCTACCCACTGGACTACCATACCCAAGACAAGACAACTTTCTTAGAGAAAGTACCTACATACTTATGTCAATTGCCGACACAGGCTATGCCTGGTTTCTACACAGATTTTTATCCAAAAAATGAGTAATTTTAGAAAAAAATTTATTTGTGTATTTTTGTGAGACTTTATTTCCACATTCCTTATAATTCTATTAAATTTCATTGAATTTCTTGGGTATTTCAAAATTTAAGTAATCCTTTTATAAGTAACTCCTGAATGATTGGGACTTAAAAAATAGTGGGCGAAACTATGTCATGTACTCACAGTAGAGAACTTCATAATCCCCTGAGTTAGTCTGGATGTATTGACTGTCTGTAGACCAATCCAGATGAGTTACATAGCTGGAGTGGCCCTGTAAAAGAAAATCTTGACATCAATATGCATAAAAAGATATTTTTAAAACCATTTTACAGGTAACTTCAATTACAAAATTATTTACCACATCCATGTTGATAATGGGATAATATTATTATCATTTGGATCTGAAAAGTTATTATCTGCTCAAATAAAAACTGTGAGGGAGGAAAATATTTGCCAATTATATATATTAATCAAAATTATTATCTACAGAGGATGTTGAAACTCATGCATCACTCCAATTATCAGACATACACTATCACTGTCAGATATACACTACCTCTAAACTAGCACTGATTTTCTAGACATCTTATCCAAATCACTATTTCACATGACCAAGAGTTCTTAGAGCCAAAAACTATTCTATTAGTAGTAGCTAATGCTATCATAGTACAACCTTTGTGAAAAAGAATTTTTCCATTAAAAATTTCTATGCTACCATTGAATCAAATCCTTTACTGTTGTAAACATATTATGTGACAAAAAAATTTTATTCATAAAATTATCTACATGGTTATGTTGATTGCCAACACCAGCTGTGGCTGGTGGTTACATAGGCATCAGTATGAAATAATGTGACCACTGTGAAGGCATGCTCTTTTGAAACAGAGAATTATTGGAAGTTCTAGATATTATTTCAGAAACACCAAAGTGATCATCTAATGCTTGGAACTAGTCAAATAATTATGAAACAAGGCATTATTTAGAACCTAAAATTTAAAATTCCTCTTCCTCTGCCACACACAGCATTCATCTTAAAACTAATCTTGCATGCAGTGCAAACTAGATATCTACTTTTCTAAAAAAGGATGTGTATTTCTATCAAATTTCAGGTTGGTGTTCATTTTTTAAGGGAGAGGAAATCACTCTAAGTGAACACAAAAGTAGCATTATGTTTAATGGGTGGATCCTTCACAGTGAAAGGAATCATGTAAGCAGGTGACATGAAAGTTTTCCACAAAAATATCCAGCTTCTTACTCTGAGCAAAACTGTGCGTATGGTATTATGCATATGATATTACCTACCATTGAGGAGGTCACAGTTGAACTTCTTTTACGCTTTGCAGCACCCTAATAGCAGCATGTAAAAAATTTTTGCAAAATACTCTATACATAAATATATATAATGAAAGCTACTCCGCTAAAGTAAAACAGGATCTAATTAGAAGGATTATCACAGAAAATTTATCAGCTTAACAATGAGGGTTCCTCTATTAAACTTAAAAACAGCAAATAAAACTATGAAACTAGTCAATGCTTACATTCTAGATACTTTGGTTAATATAGTGGCAGGTGAAATTCATGACTTACAACTATGTATTTAAGCCTACCCAACAAAGGCAATGCTAAGGTAAGGTTTTTTGGACAGACAACGTTATGAATGGACTAAACATCACACACAAAAGACAGACTTTAGCTAACATACATAACTGTAAAATAATGAATATAGGCTTTTGAAATGTTGATATAACTTTAGAGATAAAGTAAAAATATTACCGAACAGCGTCCAACACGGCTATACTTTCTCGACTCATCAGTGACTTCATAAATATATAAATTGTTGTCTCTTGAGCCCAAAGCCAGAAGACTTCCATCAGGTGAAAATTTCATAACCTGGAAAAATAAATATTGAAATCAGAAGATACCTTAATTATCTTATCTAGCCACAAATTTAATGATTAATATTAAAGAAAAATAACCACAGGTATCAGCAAAATTTGATATTTATTAAGCTTCTTTCATTTGATTATTTTGATTCCTTGCATAAACTATGCATTAAGGAAGCACTGGTGTCAGACAACAACATTTTTACATGTAAAAGTTATTTGATACAATGTAGGTTGATCTAAGTTTTTTACAGTAATCCACAATTTAATATTTTATTCAATGAGGAGAAAATAATAGTTACTATCAATGTAAGAAAAGGGAAATCAATATTTACTCTGGTAAAAACACTGAAATATCTCTATTTTTAAGGTGAGATAATTTGAAATTACTGCAGGAAGTTGTAGTTTACTGAAGGGCTGATCAATGTACATAGTGTGAACCTGGATTTGCTAGAGGAAAATTGATTATTACTACAGGACTTCAAGTTCTTAATTGAAACTTCCAAATATTAGAGTATGCTACCTACTTTTCATTCTCTATTTTGACTTTTAATTGTAGGAGCATGGTGTAAAAATACACCATTTACCTGGTAATATAACTTTGGGTCAAAATCTATGCTATGCTATACACCAGTGGAAACAGCAAATAAGGTATTTAAAAATGTCACTTGAAGAAAAAAAACTAAAAATAAGAGTCATAGTTGGAGCAGAAAGTTTAAAGATGAATACTTTTGATACTCTTTGTTCTCATCTTCTCTGAAAGTCTTCCATTAAAATATGTGTTTGAATAAAACATGTGAAGTCATTTATATGCTTGGATAGGAAATAAACTGATGATACCCACTAACCTGTATTGGTTCATCCCCATCGGTGTGTTCAGAAAATATTTCCTTGGTCTCTGCATCAAGACAAAGCCATTTTCCACTGATCGTCCCAATAACAATTACCCCTCCATCATTTGAGAATGTGGCAGATTGGACTTTGTCCTGAAAAAGCAAGTACATTATTAAAACTATATTAATAAGTAAAATGGCAAACTTATTAATGGAAGAAGGGACAAAAAGTTCACATCTATATTACATTTGAAAAAATTTCAGTGGCATAATTGAACCTTAATTTCAAGAAATAATCCTGAAGGGAAACAAATGTTTCCTTTAAAATTTTCAGATAGATAGGATTAACCTAGATCCCAAGCTCATGCTGTCTTACATAAAAAAATCAGACATAACCTGCTCTACTAGGTCTATAACAATATTTTCTAAACATATTGTATGCATTTTCCTATGATTATTTCCTAAACTAACATAAAAATGTTAAAAACTACATTAATCTCTAATAGATTTCTTTCTTGAAACTGACAATAAACCCCTACTTCATAAATTTTTCTTGTTCCACAGTCAATCATACTGTGAAAATATGTTAAAGTGAACCCAATATATCACAGTAATCTGGGTTGATTTAGTCCAGATGTTCTAATGGGTTATATGTCAGTAAATTGAAGTTAATATTGCACATTATATTATTAATGAAAGGGAAATTAACTAAGGTGACAAGTAAAATAATTTTAAAGCATATTATGCATCTCAAAAAGATTGAATATCACTACAGGTTGACTTCTTGCAACTAATTATGCATAATTTTGAACTGACTCCTATGTAGCCAGCAACCCTCCTGCCCAGTGCAGGAAAGATCAGCAAGGAAAAAGTCACATCATACATCCAAATTCATTGTTACTTTATAAGATGACTTTTTCAATAGCCATTTATTGAATCATACCCAGGGAAAATTTCACCTTATTTTATAACTCAAGCCTAAATTCAAGATGATTTTGGTCTGCTTCAAAATAATGAAATTTCTTGAGAGAAAAGAGAACAAGAATGGTACATTACCCCTAGTTCTTTGCACCAGACGACATCATGGGCCTGAGAATCCCACAAATGAATCAATTTGTCGTACCCTCCAGTCAAAAATTGTGGTAATGAAGGATGGACAGCCAATGCCCAGAGCTCATCTGTGTGGCCCACTGTAAAAGTTCGTAATCCAAGATCTAGACTTCCTCCAGCAAGACAGTTCTTAGTTGTCCCAACAATTATCTGACCACCTCGCCCTTCTGTCACCGTCCTGACACCTCCGATGAATTCCGGAAGCTTAAAAAAAAAAATGTGAGGAATAAGTACAATTAACATGGAAAACTATCCATTGAACTATGAACTGACAAATTTCATTGCAATTCCAAAAAAATTTCAAAGCTGGAAGACCCTTTTCAAAGTCCTCAAGGAGTGCTTATATGGAAATCAAACCCTGATTATTCACATTTGAGGGAATTTATCCGCATCGCACAAGGATTCTTGGATTTATGATTTTTAGTCAAATGAGTTTTCAGTATGAAAAATTAATTATTCATACTATTATCATTTGGTGGTGGGGAAAAGGATTGATTCTGGAATCTCCTCGGTCAACATTGAGGCATTTGAGTGCCACTGATCTTCTGCCCTTGTTACCAATCAAAGCTACATAATGCTGTTCATTGATTAATCTCTAACATCTCTCCAATCAATGATCTTTTGAAATCTTTTTCTCTTATAATTACTTTCATACCAGTGATGAGGTCAACTGCAGCACACTTTGTGACTGACCTCTTTTTCTGTCATATGTTCCTTTCTTCTAGTCTGGATCATTCAGCACATCTCCATGCTGATTACTTTTTCACATGCCCAATTTTGGTTTTCATACATCCTTAGGTTTTCTTAAATTCCTTTGGTTTTCAGCTTATTCTAGTTTAAGTTTATGCTCCACAACATGTTTTTTATTTGGTCCTTTAACCAGACTGTTGTTGTAATTTCATTTTTATTTTGCGTGCTTTTATTTCTTTCATCCTTTAACAGACATGCCAACTTTCAAAAATGAAAAATCGGGAGATTTTTAGAAGTGTATCACGAAGTAATCACTTTTAATTACCACAATATTTGCATGGCACCTTAATCCCTTTATGACACTTTGCCAATTTTTAATGAATGTCACACTTTATTAACATGTTAAGCTAAGTACACAATTTGAACAGTTCATCAAGAACGTAAGAAGGAAAAATCGGGAGTCTCCCGCTTAAATCGGGAGAGTTGGCATGTCTGCTTTAATTATATGACAGGAATGCTTTTTGGTTTGGTGGGTTCATTTAATTTTTGAGTTTTTCTTTAATAGCTTTGTATCTCATTGATTGCAAGTTTCCTATCCTATTCTATTTCTTAGGTAAACTCTCTGCCCCTGTGCCTTCCATTGAAGAATATTCAATATTCTCACAAAAAATTTTGAAAATATGGTTTTCATGGATAAATTTAGATAGTCCTTCTAATTTCATAATTAAAATTATCTCAATGTCCTCTTTCACTAAGTCCAGGTTTTATAATGTCCTGTTGAATTGAAGGTCAGCTTTAACCCCTGGTCAAGGTCAAAACTCAGTTCCACAATTGCTATTTGAATTCAAAACCAGAGAATATTACTACGGTTACAATGTTTACATTCACTATTGAATAATTATATTTGTTTATAAATATCAGATTTTTCTGCAATCTCATAGATTAACATTAATACTAACCAATAATCAGATTTAATGAGAGATTATAAAACAGAGCTTAAGTAAACCACAAAGAATATATTATGGAAAAAACTAACAAAGTAATTAATTTGACATTTCAATAAATGTAAAAACATCACCAGATAGCTTCCATAAAGGAAAAGGAGAGCAAATGATAAACTATTACAAAATTTCAATGATTACTTAAATAAACAAATTCTCTCAATAAAGCTGGTCCCATTGGAAAAAAATGCCAGCAGACAGTGATTTCATGTTTTGAATGTACATAAACAAATGGGGAGCAAGATCAAGTATTTTTCATTCAAATATACATTCATTATGATTAAACACTTACTTGAGCTTCCAGTCCTGTTTTGCTGTACTGTGAATCCAGCTCAATCAATTTTCCATCCTTCCCTCCTCCAGTGATGACATTTCCTTCCTTCATTACAGTGATGGAAAAAATGGAGCCTTCATGAACACCGCGGACATATTTGGCAACAGTATTTGTACCTAGAAGATACAATGTGCATGCTTTATACATCAACAAAATTCTGTACTTGAAATTAAAAGAACAAAATACTGGAATCAATACAACTACAAAAAACCTTGTCTAAAGGCGCTAATATGGAGAATGGAAAGAACTCAATGGAGTCTCTGAACTGCAATGATAAAACAACAAAGTATGGCAGGCATTTCAATGAAAGGACAAAAATTCCAATAAAAACTGCCCACTTGATTTGAACACAAGGAATCAATTCCAAAGCCATTTCATCAATGCAACAATAACAACTTAATGACCATTAATATAGGTACATGACATGCATGATACACACAAGCAGTAATACCTATTTAATTATCAGTGGAGGCAACTGAGAGCTGAGGTCATTTGTACCATTCAAAATGGGATGGGTAAAATGGTAGAGGTATGTTTTCAGGGAAGGTATGAGTGGAAAGAGATCCGGCATTTGCATTATTCTAATGCTATAGAGGAAAGATGTCAAAGGGTCAAACAATTTGCATCCCACCCAAACGATGGTAGACTTTGAAGGCCTCTCCACAATGTACCCCAATTTGGGATCAGAATACCACTAAAATCCTGTCATCACTGGGATTTGATCCTATGCACTCAGTGTGGGAAGAAGCTAGTACACCAGCCAACACATCAACCTGATTCCCTTGATGTCTGAACGTATGTTTTATTTTATCTCCCTTCTTGCTCAGCAATTGGATTAGCCAGTCAAAAGATACTTTAAATTACTATTTCAACAATGATCATTATGTAGTGCTTGTTAAAAAAGCTTTCGTGCAAAATGGAGCAAAACAAATTGAATTAGTCACTTGCTAGATCAAGTGGACATGTTGATATACTTCATATTATTTTGGATAAAATAGTGTTGTGACTTAAACTACTTATAAATGATATCATAAAAATATGTTAATTTTCTTCCAAGTTTCTTTGTTTCATAGCCTGATGTTTCAATACTCAATTTTTTTTCTCACCTATAATTTGAAATAAGATATTTTTATTGCATATATCAGCTGAAGTTCACATTAAATTGGGCTTAGTATTAAGTGAGCTATACTCTCACCTATCGAATCAACCCTTGGGTTGACAATTGTATTAACTACCACCCAAACGATGACTCATCCCTGCAGCAGTGAACATCACATTTTCTTGGGTTTGGGAAAGGGAGTAAAATATAAAATCCAATAAAACTTAATCTTAGAATCATTGTGAATTTTGAACTGGACAAAAAATACTTTGGAGTATCCCCTCAGTACATACAAAAGCTGACACAAGCACATGCATTGACGATATTTGCAATTTTTTTTACCTCTACCCTCCATTCCATCATTTTTTTCATTTAAAGTCATACATTTTCTGGAAAGAATGATTTTTTCTAACTACAATGATTTTATTTAGTAAAGTCTCATAACATTCTTTGCTTTTGACAGAACAGAAGTTATTTGCTGCTCACATTTATGTTTTCCCTATTTCATACTTTTTTGGCAGATCAATTTTAACTTCTTTTAATCATTTGATCAAAATGATTTTTCACTCATTGAGAACTCACTCATGAACTTATTTTAAAAGACAAAATATAAAACCATTATAAATATCCAATAAAAATAATTACAATTAAAAATACATCCAATGCACTTACCACGACCCCAAACAATTATGTTTCCATTTGAATCACCAGAGATTACATCTCCAGATTGTGAGAATGCCAAGCAAGTGACATATTTGGGCTTATCCCTATTCTCAAATATCCCCATTCTCTTGCTCAGGGCACAACCTCCTTCCAGATTCCAAAATGCAATGTGAGACTTTCCACATGTCACAACACATGTGCGTTCCATCGGATGAAACTCGGCTGACACCACAGTGTCCGCAGAACACTATGGAAACGAGAATAATTTTATTATTAATATTGTTACCGAGAAAAATTCAGGTCACAAAGTTTTTGAGAGGTAAATAGAAAAGTCTAAACATAACATTTTGTATTTAATTCAACCTTTTATAATTGAAAATACTTCCACCTTCCACTTTCATGGCTTTTTATTATGAATTTTCCAACATTCATTTAATCTGATTTTGGATATCTGGCTCCAATAACATGTGACAAAATCATAACAATGATCATCATATGCAATATTGAGAAGATATATCATACATTTTCATTTGAAAAAAGGCCATGGAAAAAACAATTGGGTTTAAGGGGATAATATTTAGCACATCCATGTCTTCCAGCTCAGCATTTCTTTCATCATGAACCATTGTTTTTTTAAAAACTAAATGCACAAGCTTTTTTCAATGAAATAAAGTCAGAGTGCTCAATGTTGTTCTCAACATCTCAAAGGCACACCTTTCCGCATGACTGTAGGGGAAGGAATTATAGCCAAAGGTTTATTTCAATTTCAAACAAACAGAATATTCTTATAATAAGTATAAGAACTTAATTATTCTTAAGTATAAGAACAGGGGAAGAGAGACAGCTGTTGAAAGAAATTCAAAGATGACAGGCAGAGTGGATTCAACAAATGCTGATAGAGGAAATGGGATGTGGTAATGGAGGAAATCCTGGAAAAGCAAAGTAACGGCAGTAAATGATAAGAGGCATTTTGGATGGAATTAAGGGACATAGAAAGTATGCAGAGCTCAAAAAAGGGTAATTATGACCTGCACTATGAGGTTCAAGGATTATTTCTGTAATGTTGCTCAGGACTTAGTTCTGGGGTTCATCATTGGACTACTAACTCACTAGACTACTGCTTATAGAAAAAAAAATACTTTCAAGAGTCTCGGCCACAGTCAACGTTGAAAACAGATAGCTTATTTGGATATAATCTGTAGAACGACCCTCGATGTTATATATATTATCAATATAAAAATATCAAAAAAAGGATAAAAATGAAAGAATATTTTAAAAATTAACCTTAAGAAACATTTATTCCTAAACATTCTTCTTGAATTGGGAATGCCTTGAAGGTCAGGCTGTAATTAGAATATTATTAAATGGAAGGTTGTAACTTGAAATTAGAATGATTTTCACTTAATGATTATTCAATAACATAATATTCTAATTTCCTCACTTGTTTCCTACTTACCTTATTGATACAAATTGAAAATATTGAACTCTTATTGCAATGTCTTTCTGGTAAAACAAAGGAAATTCGAAAATTGTATAAACAGGTGTGCTGCAATTACTGTCTTTATAAATTCCATTAAGATTCATGCAGTGGGTATTTGTACAAATAAAATTTACATACTGAAGACATACTCATTGAAATAGATATTTAGGAATCGCTTATCTTTATGGCATACACTAGTAGAAGAGGGAGGGCCACAACTAAAATGGTTACGAAAGAATGTGAAAAACAGCCAACTACCCAAGATTACCTTTGTCTCAGCTATTTTTTGGCCCCTTTCTCCTTTTTGCCAATCCCAGATTGAGATGTTATGATCTGGAGCTTCATCAACAGCACACAGGAGAGTACCACCATCCTAAAATGATACAGTTGTTACCAAATAAAATTGAAGCACACACACATATACATTTGTTTTCATGATTGGGGAAGAGAAAACACTATTCTACAATTTTTTAAAAAATCAAGTAATCATTCTATGAAAAGTTAGAATTACCATAGTTAATTTTATGAGTAAAAATGAGATAATGGAAAAGTATAATTTTTAGCTTATCTCATTTTTGATACCCACATATTAATAAAAATGTTCCTTTATAAATATTTTTCAGCAATTCACCAAAACATAAACGAGACCCTATACTCTTTACGTGAAATTCTCATAATTTATCAAAAATTATTTTTCATAAGAAATGCCAAACAATGATTTTAAAAACTATTACAACATACACAATTATGAAAACACATTGTTCCACTTACACTTGTACAGTAAACTAAATTACTAAGTTTGAAAAGTAAGTGCAATGGTTAATTTTTGACTGACAGTCAAAACAAAAACATTTCATCTTGAGCATGAAATAACTATGATTTTTGAATTCATAAATGAATTTCTGTGATGGGGGCCTGTACAAAGTAAAAATGTGAAAACAAGCCGTCTTGAATGGTTCTGACAATCAACTCCACATCATTATAAATATCTGCTGCCAACTTCATCTCTCTTAATTTCACCAAACAATTAAAACTCAGCTCAACCACCACACCATATGATTTCAACTTCTCGAAGAACATTTACAATTACAAATTACATTTTATAATTAGAGGTCTCATTTCTACCACAATGTGATCTAAATGGCTGATACATGGATCATATATTTTTACAATATTTTATGATTATGTGTTACTCACCTCTGTAACCATTTTTACAGGTCAAGATGTAATTTGAGAAAACATTCAAACCATGTCAATGTGTTAAGTACAGGACAAGATATTTGAAAGTTTTAGAAGGGCCTCACCTTTTTCTGATATTGGAACTTGGAGAAATTAAACCTACACATAAAAAGAAACAAATGGAGAGCAATTGGCTGCTGCCTGCTCACAATGAAAAGGGGTTCTCTGGGTAAACTAGAACAGGTAATTACTTTTTAATAACAGGTTTGAATGAAATCTTCAAAAATATATATAATTTGAATAACAGGAAATATATTTACAAACTGTGCCAATAAAAACACTTACAGCTTTTGAAAACGATAGGCAGCAAATGGATCTCTCAAATTCACCAAGTCCAAGCACATGAAGAGTTGACAAACTCACTGAATTCCAAATTCTGACATGAGGCTGTAATGATAAAGAATAATCAATTATTTTCCATGCTGCCATAAACAAAGGAAATTTTATTGACAAGGAATAATTCATTACTGGAAAAAGTGCAAATTCCATAAAATGAGGCACTACAGATATTACAGGACATATGTTGCCTGCAACATTACATGAAAATTTATCTGCCATAAGACAACCGAAAAATTACCTTTTCCTAAGCAACTGAGCATTTATATTCATTATACTTCTTACTTATTTTGTTTACTGCTGCAAGAGGCATAGAAAATAGTGACAACATTAAAAATTGGCATAACAATTCTGTTTACATTGCTATTATTTACATTATTGTTCAAATGTTCACGTCAAAGTCAACCATTAAGATTTAATCATACAAGTGTCTTTTCTGGAGAAATATACTGGAGGATGTTTTTTCAAGTCAATAAGGTACAAAAAATTTTCACAAGTGTTATCAATCTCAAACTTGTAACAACCCTTTAATATTTATTCCATATCATTTTTAAGACACCCTAAATTATGCAAGTCTTTACATTCATAATGAAAGCAACCAAATGCTAAATAATTTGGAGCCAATTCTGAATTAATATGATTTTTACTTTTTTTGCTAAAATAAATTCTGCCTCAAACAGAATTCACAAATGGGGACTTGCAATTTCAAATGGTATTGAACAAATATATGCATGAGAATGCCACTTAGTTATGTACATGGAATCATTGCATTAAATATTATTTTTTCAGTTATTCTTTACTATGCAAGCTTTTTTCGACTATTCTGATGGTTTTTTGAGTCAAGCAGCCTCAGTATACTTGGCAAAAAGCTTGATCAATGATAGAGTAACATCCTACACTAGCAAAAAAATTCTCTTTGTTCCAATAATAGAAAACTGAAAAACTAACCTCATGATTTCAGTACAGTTTTGCAAGTTCAAAAATATTGAGATTCTTTTTTGAAACATATTCATCATTTTCTTATTTGTTCATAAATTTGGACTTTTTTGACAGCAATAAAAATAATATTCTTCCTCACCACACTCCCAATGGACACAAGAAAGTAACAAGCAAATAACATTAACATGCATTCTGAGGCCAAAAAGCATGCAACAAGTCACACAACATGAGAAAAATAAATATCTTATGCACAAAAGTAGCATGCACAAGGATGAAACAGGCACTTAAGATAACATGAAATTTACACATCAAAGGAATATCATATAAAATATATTGAACTGTTTTTGACTGACGGCTGCCAAAGATCAAGAAAGCACAGATTTCATGAGTACAGTAAAATTTGCATTTTACAAAAAACATGGAACATTAAGATTTTCAGAAAACATTCTATTAGCACAATTCACATGGAAAGTAACCTTTATCCAGCATTGCAAAGACTCTTCAAAAGGACTGATCAGAAGATCCCAAAATGAGAATATTAAACATTTCCAAAGGTTTGAAACCGCTGAACAGGTTACTCCAGTGAACAGTGAAATTTGCTAGTTTCATCATTGAGTTATGAGTCCTATCAAAGTATTTGATGGAAATTTCATACAAGACATCAGAATTTAAGATTAATATAAGTACTACACAAGTACTAACAAAGATGCAATAATATATTTTACCAAGAAAGAAATTTATAATACACATTTGTGGAGAATATTTGACTAATAATTACATCAAACTTCAAGTATGCATCAAATACAGTGATGCCCTTGGAAAATGGAAAAGTTACCATGCAGAGTGAGTGGAACCACTTCCATAGCAACATGAGAATCCAACTTATTATCTGATTTTGTAAACCACTTGTGAGAAATTGCCATTATAAATGAAGTCAATAAATGAACAGATTATTTTACGTGAGGGATGGGCAACTTGCTACTTGTGCTCGGGCCCTCAGTTCCGATGAAAGGTGCAATGAGCACTCCTCTTTTACATACCAATGGTCTTCTGCACTCCACCAATCTAATGCTATCCCTTCCCTTTACTTATCTCCTCTTACCTCTTCTTCTTTATCCTGCCCTCTTGCCCATTGCTTCCACTCTTTGTCTTGCAACAAGAGATCTCCTGAGAGGGCTTCTGAACTTACTTGTAACCTATATCTCTGAATCATTGAGGATGTTTTCATTCGTCCTTTTCTAATAACTGTCAGATTGCAACTATGTAGTTTAAACATTGTGCTGAGTGTTTTAATGGTTTGCGCACAGATTTTGGCAAACTACAGGAACTCATTTGGGCATCACTGTGATATATTACGTGAAAGGATGAAGCTTAAAAACAGAAGGATAGCATGCTGAAGTATTCCTGGGAATGAGTTGATGAATGTGAACATTAGGTCTTGTCATCCAAAATTAATTACGTTGCCTTGTGAATTAAGATAAATTATAAAAAACTGTTGAATGTTACCTATATGATGTCAAATTGTTGTCTAAATTTACCCTTTCTTCCACTTTGTAAGAGTTACACTAAAATCTGTGTGAATGTTTTTTTTTACATCAACTAGTGGAAAAAATAAATTAAATTATTTCCTTGGCAATTGGAAAAAAATTCTTATATTTTTTTATGTAACCTTTTTGATTGCTATGTGTTTGACGTGATTCACCTTTTCACATTATTTGCAACTAACGACATTGTGCATTGCTTATATTACAAATTTAAAAAAAGAATGTAATTTCCCTTAAATTTGGAAAAACTCATGAAAAATATATAAATGCTCAAAGAAAAATATTATCCCAGAGAAAGTGTCAACACAGTCTGTTTAGCAGTTGCACAAACTTGGATATCCACTTTCTCTGGAATAAAATACAGTTAAATTCATGATACGTGCTGAAATTCGTACATAAACTCATACGATCATCATTAGTTGTCATTAACTACACACAAGTAATATTTGAGGCGAATTGCACTTCAATAGAATCTTAAATGTGTGCCAGTACCACAAAATTCAATATGTACAACCTCTACCACATTACCAGAGGGAAATATCTGACAATTATTTTTGACTCAGCGTCACAGAAGATTTTCATTCTATTATTTTTAATCAATTTATAAGATCCTGTGGGGAGGTTATTAAATATATACAAATTTTACTGTACACAATATAACACAATAACATTCAGGTACTCATGCCCTTACAAGCACAATCATTCACATTGACCACAAGCTTCCTGGTCTGAAAGTGACGAAAATATAAGCAGGAGAGAAAAAGCACAGATTTAAAACAATGACCCAAGGACAGACAAGCACAAACAGCATTGGAACACCAGGGTACTCAATCACATACAAGATTTCACCCGAACAGTGGTCACACACTTCCTTAGAATTGAAGGAAAAAGCAAACACAAATTTAGAAAAAAACCAAGTCCTTCCATAATCACATTAACAAAAAAACAACACCATAAAGATATTTCCGGCCACAGATTTCATGAAAATGTAGTCAAGATATTTCTGTAAAAGAAAATGTTATAGGAGAAAGAATAATAAATTGTTATAAGTTTTAAAAGGAAATAAGTGTGGAGAATGGCACATGAAACACATTCTATCATGACACGACATACCCACTGCTCAGCCTCAGGTGCAGTTCTATCAGGCGGAGGGTTGAATTTCCAAGACTACAGTGACAACAGACGGCAATCAATTAAAACATTAGTACAAACAAGAAAGAATATTTAGGTATGCAAATCCAACTCCTGCATGACTACAAAATTACGCTAAATACAATTCAAAAGTGCTTAATGTGTGCAAAATACTGAGTTTGTGTGAATGATGTTCAATGTATTTAAGTTTTGTGTCTCAGAAGGATATAGAAAATCACAAATCAAGTTCTTAAAAAAAAAAGACAACTGAGAGGATGATGACAAATGACGTGAGACAACCAGCCACTCTCTGCGTGCATTACTCATACAATGAAGTGCTACAATAACTGACAAAACAATTAATTTAAAATGACCAATAAAACGGTACAGACAACAAAGCAAGCAAGTAAACATACCCGGCCTTCTCTTCTATCATGTCCTGCTGTCTGACCACTGGCAATCAAAAGCTTATTTGGATGCACTGCAATACTAGAAGGAGAAGGGGGGAAAACAAAAGATATGTAGCCAACTGGAATGCTCACACATTTTTAGCATCATAAATATACATTTCATTCATATTACTTATTTGAAATTTATTGAAAATGCTAAAACATTTTGATTTTCTGTTTCAAGAGTATTTAATTAATCACAATAAAGAGAGGCATTTATATCATAATATTATTCACAAAGGATTCAATTTCTGGCATCAAAAGCAGTTATACACAATGATACATAAGGTGATGACATGAAAATAATGATTTATATAATCATTCCTTTTCATATCACCGGTCAAAATTGCCACTTAGAGATGGTGGCTCGACAAGATGTCTGTATGTGTTAACTCTTTGGCCAAATGCAGGCTTGGGAAATTGTTATTATTTTGTATTGGTGATAAGGCTGACATTTTTTTTTTCCTTTTTAAAGTTACCAAAATATTCTGTTAACTCCTGTACGACATCATATTTTTTCTTGGAAATATGCAGAAATGAGTAAATGGAATAAGTTTCCTGAAATGAATATTAAAAGAAGCTATTTTGATTTAGCATATGCTAAAATTGGTGTGAACATTTAACAGAGTATTTGGACATTTTGCATCAGAGGAATCGTAAATACAATGAATGAAGTGTACTTCTGAAACTTAAATATTACATGAATTTTAGTCATATCAAAGTTCAATGGATAAAATATAACTTACTTAAGAAAAACTAAATAAAGTTTAACTGTAGTTGATTGAATGGTCTTTTAATTAGAGTTGTGCCAAAAAGAAACATAAAATAGGATATATTTAATTAGAATCAAACTTTTGACTAAAAATCCACTTTTTTTAATGGAGATTGCTATCATTAAATTATATGATAACTTTGCAGATGACATGTGAAAATTATGTCTGAGATCTCTCTTTGAATTGGCAACAATTGGAAAAATGAGATATTGTACACATAAATATGGAAAAATCATTCGAGTGTGTCACTTTTAGGAGCAGACTTACCATATTCCTGTATGAATCTTGACAAATTGAACCTCCCAAAGTTTGGCCTCAGGAATTTTTGGGCTAGAATGGCCCATCCTGAGGTCACTATTATTATTGAAGTGAGCATCCCATATCAACAGAATAATAAACATATTCCTTACCACTTCACATCATCGGTGTGGCCTAAATAATGCCGTTGAGCCTGCTCTTCCAGGTTGTGCAAAACAACTGCAGCGGCCACAAAATAAACCACTTCTCCTGTTGGGAGAAGGTAGAGGTTTGAACGGCAGTCTCTTCCTCGATATCCATATCTAAGAGACTGAAGTTAAGGAACAAGCAAAACTGGCATACACATGAAAGAAGAGATTTATATCACGGCATGAAACTTATGCCCAATGGAAAGAACATTCAGTCACAAACATTTTCAGTGTCAATCGTTCAAATATATTAGAAACCTCAAAATGTTCTAAGTCAAGCCCACAAGGAGCGATGTCATTTGTAGCCAAATTTATTTAAAAAAATCAACCAAAATTTCAAAGACCGTTTAAATAAATAAACTGTCCCTCTTCTATTAAAGCATTAATTTACACAAGCCTACTCTTGGTTTGTATGAGCTAAAAAAAACAATTTCACAAGCGGACAAATGGAAAGATTTCTCAAATTTATTATGCATAATTTGGGACTCCCATCAACTGTTTTGCACTGAAGATAGACTTTATTCTGCCAGCACATCTGTGAAGGTTTCAACCAGATACCAAAAGCAATTTGCCCCTATTGTTAGTAAATGTCAAAAAAATATTTGGGAATTTCCAGAAGAGAACTTGGGTATCCTAGAACGTAGTTTGAAAGGATCTCGGAATCTCAAACGCAACGAGTTTCCCGTCTATTTAATAGGTAATCTTTATGAGCAAACACGCAATGCATCAGTGCACTGGGAAGAGATCTTTGTTGCGGCCGCTTCTCTGTTGTTGTTCCCATGCAGTGATTTGGTGGTGAAAATTAATATTCGAACAGTGATTAAATGCTTCGTAAAAAGAGGTACGAGAGCAAATGAAATTCATGCCGACTTTCAAAACACTCCGGGGGACACCACTACTTCATATTCAACTTTTGCCAAGTGGACAAACGAGTTTCAGTTTGTTCGAAACAGCTTAGACAATGATCCGCGCAGTGGCCGGCCAAAATGTGCCACTATCCCTGAAATAATTGCAAAAAGTGCATAAAATGGCTATGGAGAATTGCCGACTGAAAGTGCGAGAAATCGCTGAAGCTGTAAGGATGTCATCTGAACGAGCATATCACATTTTAACAGTGCAATTGGATATTTGAAAATTAGATGGGTGCCGCGACTGCTGATGCAGGATCACAAACGTTTCAGAATGGAAAATTAAGAACAATGTTTGTCCCGTTTTAAGAGCAACCAACAAAATTTTTCTGCACTAATTTGTGACCACGGATGAAACTTCTTGGATGCGAAAGAGTTTCTGCTGACAGATTATCTTTCAATTGATCAACTAACCTCAGGGACTAACTACAGCAAAAAATACACACATGAGTGTCGTTGGCATGGCAAAAATACGTGAACTAAGATACAAATTGTATCCATACCCGCCGGATTCGGCTCCATTAGATTTCCATCTCTTCCCCAAGTACAAAATTTTCCTCGGTGGACGGAGATTCTCTTCAAACAAAGAACTAACAGCCGAGGTAGATGGGTATTTTTCAGGCCTTAGAAGGGGCCAAGACATTAGAACAACGTTGGACCAAGTGCAGGAGTGTACAGTGAGACTGAATTATATAAAATAAAAAAGTTTCACCGAGGTAAGTCGTTTTTAGTCGATTAGTCCGGGACAAGCAGAGTGTTGAGTTGCAACTTCACCTTCCCGGACCATGATTCCATCACCCTCACCACTCACCCCCCAGATAATTTCAGGCAGGTCGAGGCATTCTGAGCCCCGGAAACCCAGCGGTAGTCGAGTCTAGATCGAATTCACGATATATCCGTTGAAGGGCCAAAATATCATCTGTAATTTACGGAATTCCTCTCGCATCACACGCGAGGCATTTGAAAACAAGGGAGGCCTTTGTTTTTCTCAAATGAAAATCCTTTCCTCCGACACCGACCAAGGAATGCCTCCTTAAAGTATCTGTGAAGCTTATCTCTTCAATTCAGAGGAGCGTAGTTAAATTGATGCCCCATTTAAGCTACTCGCAGTCCTCCACGAAATACATGGCATTCGCG
Source organism: Hetaerina titia (assembly GCA_037158775.1). Lineage (NCBI taxonomy): Eukaryota > Metazoa > Arthropoda > Insecta > Odonata > Calopterygidae > Hetaerina > Hetaerina titia. The sequence continues at coordinate 99,993,496 of CM073770.1, read as the reverse complement.
GAGAATTCATTCCTGAGAATTACCCATGAATTATTTCTTTTATTCAATTAAAAATGTCAACACATAATTAAGTTGATTAGTTTCTAACCCCCCCCCCCCACAGAGTCCTGAGGATGGAAATGTTAACCCTTAAATCAGTCCAGCCGCTCCAGGACTTCACGATGATAAGTATTCCCATGTCTTCATCCGTGTTCATTCCTCTGATTTCGATTCCGGCAAAAGATTTTATACGTACAAGTATATTATAATATATTTCTCGTATTTCGAGAAATCGACGCGCCTCACCCCCATCACTGGTAGTGGGATGAGATACTGAACTGGAAGACTGACATCAAAAGCAGTCACGCAATCGACTCACGAGTGGAAATGTTTGGTCTAATGGAACCACAATCGGGTCGAAAGAACCTGCAAGTTATTTTTCCTGTACACTATCCAATTTGTGAATAAAACCAAACGTTAAGTGGAGGACCTCAGGTTTTCCCCGCGGATTAACTGGACTCATACCACTTCGAAAACTACGGCCCGTGTCCTAACTCATTTCCATTTCTCCATTTTAGAGATCTCGACCGCGTGCGTTGACATTGTTGACAACAGTGTCTCTGGAGTCCCAACCAGCGTCTTCAGGTCGAAGGTGTTGGATTGAAGAAGGCTCTTTCTCAGGGGGCTCTCTTCCAAGCACTACGGAGCGGATCTCCATCTCCTCCATTTATGTTTTTGTGCGGTTTTTTAATTCAATGCCAACTTTCTAAACGTCGAAATTGAAAACAAAATATTCGAGGGAGTAGGTAACCTAAAGAACTACTAGTCTTGAAAATGCAAAATCCGTCGATGCAAATATGCCCATTGCTACATGAAATAATTAAATTCATTACTGATTATCACCACAGAGTTGGGAAGATTTGAACAGGGAAAAATCGGGGTTTCTATTTCATTGCAACCATCCGAGAGCCATCCAATTTGATGCCGACAAACGAGTCCACAGAGTCACGCCTGAGAATCTTTATTGCCGATCACACCAACATACTCGTACACACGAACCTTGTTTTTCGAGAGGATTACGTATGAGATAAATTCGCTCCCGAAATTAATCACGTGAAAATCTACTGCTTAGGAAAAAGTCAAATTACGTCACAGAATGGAAAGGCAAAAAATTCTTAAATTTTTTTACAGCTGTTAACTAATTTAATATATAATTTTTACCATTTATGGTAACAACAATTCCCACTTCAGTAACAATTTTCCGAATCATCTTGAGGAGACTTTTAAATTGCGAGGTAATAAGGCGACAAAAAAGGTTCAATTTCGCTTCAATTTCCACTTCAATAACAATTTTTCGAATCATCTTGAGGAGACTTTTAAATTGCAAGGTAATAAGGCTACAAAAAAAGATCATCTCAAAGTAATCGGCTTGCTAATTGATGCACGAATGATCCCCCAAAGGGAACTCGCCCAAGGGAAAATCGCCGAATTAAAGACGAGGCCCCCAAAGAAGGGTCTTAAGGACCCTGTAACCTCGTGATATTTAGATTACTTGTCAAGCGTAATACCGGCTAGGCCAATTCTTCGAGACCAGTATTTCTTAAGATTTTTAGCAAAAGAAATATTTTATACCTGGTGACAACCATGCCATCAAAATATTACAAAAACAATCAAATGCACGTAAGGGTGTCTTGAAAAGAAAGCTACGTGCACGTTGGAGATAAAATCGAGCAGTCAGCCTTCCGAACAAAGAGAATTTAAATTAGGTATACATGTAAGATTTTCTTAACAAAAGGCTTTCATGAAAAAAAACATTCAACGAAAATACATTTTCTAGGCAATATTAGCTTTCTATATCGATCAAAACGTCCAATTCCAGTCTTGTGCACGCAGTCTCGTTTCATTTTGAACAATTAAATACGAAGAAGTCCCTTGTGACGTGCAAAGAGGGAAAACCCACCTTAAGAAGAAAAAACATTGAAATATTTAATGTTGTTGATTAATTATTTTCAGTTTTCTCGACATCAAAATTTTAAGATAACAGTCGAAGCGGAAGTCATCCTCAAAGATTCAGAAAATGGACAATTGTGGATCCCTTGTCGTCTTATTACAGTTGTATTCAAACCAAAAAAACGAGTAGAATCGGCATTAATGAAATGACAGTTAATATTAAAAAATATTTTTGGGAGATTCATAACTTAACAAACACAGTAATCAACCCGTAAGTCAATTTGGTAGGTGATGGTAGAGTTCACCCAGTTTTAAGCCTTACACGGCGTGTGAAATTCACACATCAGGGTAGGAGGCTAGTTCCTTTGCCAGTTAGGGTTTCCCAAGAAGATCTGGTCTCCAAAAAATCAAATAGCTGAAGATGCCCTGGGATCGAGCCCAGAGAGTAGTCTCTACCCACCGGACTAACACATTCCCACTTATAACTTAATAAGTTTAAAATATTTCTAATGACTTATCAGAGTTGGAGAATTTTTCCTTGCAAAACTCACATTAAACGTCGAAAGTTAATTTTCTCGTGGCGTGAAAAAACACTGAAAAGATTATTATTTTAGCCTTGACAGCTGGGAAGTCGAATTAGGCTTTGTTGTGAAAAAAAAGTGAACGGGAAGGCGATGATGTGGCCCCAAGAATCCAACTCTCACGAATTGTGTTGGCTGGCGTTCCTGTTGACTCGACGCCGTTTCTCTAGAACTTCCAGAAGGGCGTGCGTTGCAGAAGGGACGTTGCGCGTAAGATAACGAGGATGATATATACATACATATACATACATTATACACACATATACATACAAATAACACACACATATACAGTGGGTTGCAGTAGTCCAGGAGGTAGAGGGGGTACTGACCGGAGGGTCCCTGGTTCGATTCCCCGGCAAGGCACTCTGGGCACCTGCAGCTCCACCCAAGCTATGTGATTTTTCGGGTACCAGGTCATCCTCGGAAACCATAATCGGCACAGGGAAAGGAACCGGCCCTCGAACTTCGAACTAAGCCGGCTTAGTACTGGGTGAACTCTGCCACCACCTACTAAACCGACCTTCGGGTTGATTATATATGTATGAATTTCACATGCCGTCGGGCATGCAGGGTGAACTCTACAATCACCTGCCAAACCGAACTTACGCCCCGACGGCATGTGAAATTCACACATTAGCAGGGTAGGGAGGCCAGTTCCTTTCCCTGTGCCCAGTTTATGGTTTCCCAGGAAGATCTGTTACCCTAAAAATCACATGGCTTCCGGGCAAGCCCGGGCTTGCCTGGTAATCGAACCCGGGCCCTCCGGTCATTAGTCCAACACCCTACCCTTGGATTACCTATATATGTATACATAAATATAACGTATATAAAATATGTGGCATATTTCCATTGCCACATAAACATAATATGTGGCAATGGAAATGTGGATTTGAAGAAGAATAACAGAAACAAGACTGATAGACAAGAAAAGCAGCATAGAAGTATTGCGAGGAATTTGAGCGGAAAGGAATTCAATGAAAAAAATGGAGAAAAGGAATATCAAATATTTTTATATGTTATACGGTATAAAAACTCCCTGAAAAGTATTATGGAGGGAAAAGTAGTAGAATAAAAAGAATAGGAAGGCCAAGAAAAAAGTTTCTGGATGACATTAATAAGTACTATGAGAGTCGCAACAAAATAGGATCTGAAAAGAACAGCATTGGAGAGAAGCGGCGACCACGACGAGGCTTCGCCTTTAGAAGAAGAGGAAGATGATGATGATATTAAAAACATTTCCTATGCAATTCAAAGACCTAGGCTCTATGTTTGACCTCGGCGCACACCAGCACCTCGACAAATATCCTCTTTTATTTGGAAACAAAAAATCAACCGAAGTATTAATTCTAAAGTGTTTTAAATTGAAAACAAAAATTGATCGCAAATACGTACGCTGACTGAGACACAATCGTATTTCAATTTTTTCTCGAGATTTATTTGCGGATCAATTTCAAATCGACTTCAAATTTTTTCCGGATTAAATTAGAAAAATTCACAGTTGGAAAATTTTACCACGAATTGGAAATGTGGATCAACTGGTGCACGTTAAACATGTCAGTCATCATTCGAATTTGCATTATTTCGTATTTTCGAAAATTCTCGTCGAAGAATTGTGTTGATCGATAATGTATAGCGAATACATTACCTTGCGCTTATCTCCCAGCTTGCAGGGCGTTCTATCGAGATACATTTTAGCCGTCGAGGCTTCATTGCTTTCATGTTCAAGAGCTCCGAACCCCACCCAAAGTTATTCGCGAACAACTATTAACGCAAAACAAAAATCCGATGTCGTGAAACGCTCGAGTTGTGGGATGCCAAACGACGCTCATTAGTTTTATTCCCGTGGACCGAAGAGATCAACGTAAATACTTTTGAAACATCACGCGAAGTACATGATGATGCATCCTACGACAGTACTAAAACCAACTCTTTTAAATTTTCGCGACAATTTTTCATAGCAGGCAATCCGCTTGATCGAATTTTCATTTATTCTCCCTTGCACAGCATTGTGCACGAGCAATTATATTCTTTCTATTTTTTCTGCTACCTTCTATCTCGCCATAAAAAACGTTTCGGAATTTCCTCTTATCGTGCTCCCTCGGTTTCTTATAACTTTAAACGCCCCCCCCCCCTCCTGCGGGCCAGTCACATTTTTTTCTTTTCCTTAAGACGATAATGACTCCCAAGGTTAGCCCACTACTAACCATTGCCGCGTTACTTCTCGAAGTTAATTGACCGAGCACGAAATCGGCGCCTGGCAGTCCATAGCTAGCTGACGAGGGCTTGTAGCAATGAGGAATTTCCTTCTGAGCGCTGAGATGAGTAAGGCGGCTTCCTCAGCGAGCGAGCGGCCAAGGTGATTCTTGCTCCGTCGACTGCGCGGTGAACGACGAGCGGGTGGCCTAACGCCGGCCGGGCTGCGTTCCAAACCGTTCGTTCCGAGACAATGCCTTTCAAGTGGACGGCATCGAAGGCACCGAGACAAAGTGTATTCATTAAACATCCGACGAAAAATCCACACTGAATATTTCCTGAACAGAGCGCAAAGGAGTCGCGTTCCGTTCAGTTTTTTTCGGGGATGCTGAAAAAGGTCTTCACAAACGTTGAATTGGGTTTCCGTATTAATTGAAACGTTGCGTCCTGCATTCAACGTCACATATTGGAACCATCACACGTCATAGACCTGTCAGTTCTCTGCACGCCAGAATGTTTCGTCGGCCATTCACTAACGAGACACAAACCATTTTGCCTACCATTAATTAACAACATTAGTATGCTCGTGTAGGAAAACGGTTGGCCAACAGTTAAAGCATTGTTCAATTATTGTTTGCCATCGTAAAGGCAAACTTAACGGAGGAATTGTTGCTTAAAATTCTGAGTCAACCCCAGCGTTGGCTGATTGCTATTCCTAAGAAGCTCTTATATTTTCCCACTTCTTTAGCGAACCTATTCGTCGACTAACAGTCAGGTGTGGCTCAATTTTCCACAGAAGCAGCCCATATATGATTACGTTGCTCTCAGACATATTTGTTTATATCCGTTTTCCTGTGTTCTTCGCCACCTTGAGTGGCAAAGACATGGTCTTCCTTTAGTGGCAAAGTAAATGGCTATGGTAAATGGAAATTGTTCCGAAGGCCGCATTACCATGAATGATTTGTAAGATTGAAGGATTAATGGCTAATTCCGAATTAATTCAGAAGCGTTAGAAGATTTATTTTGCAATACCTGTTACCCGTCAGTTCTGGGTGCACCTTTTCATTTTACAATAAATGCCTCAAATATAAAATATTCAGTTTTTAATTAAGCCCTTTTGATAAAAAAAATGAAAAGCATAACATGAACTTTAAAATTTATTTAATACTTTATAATCAAAAAAAATAATAACGTAAGTTCAATGCATCACAAAATTTTCCGGCGGAGTTGACCACTTACAAACTTCGTCGTGGTCGTGACACAATTTTGCTCCCCAAAACCACTGACAATAAAAACGTGAACAATTACATTACATGCTTAATACCAATGACCTTATTTAAAGCTTTTTAATTTGAGACTAATATTTGTTTACGAGCCCGTTATTTCATTGATAAGGTTACTCAGAATGGTAGTCTTCGGTCTCACCTCGGAAAAAGCGACAACAGGTATGTTCCAGGATGGCCGAATGTGAAAAACAAACTTCACACGCGATTTGCATTTCTCGACGGGTTCTCTTTCTGACGGGGCAATTAGAATGCGACATTGCGTCACGAACAAATGAACGCAACGCGTTACCGAGACGGAAATGACTCACGTCAGCAATCACGATGCCGAAAACAAAAAGATAATGCGATACGAGTTCAAGACAAATTTTCACATTCTCATGATTAAATTTTCAGTGAGAACACTTATAAGCACGTGAGCCAAGTTACACTGAAATCTACTCCTAGGAGTCTATATACATAGTAAGTAGTATCAACTGGTAATCCTTCTGTTCTGGTGTCACACCAGCCGAATTTATTGGTAACAATGTATTCAATTAAAGGAATTACATACGCCATTACCCCTCGGGACACCAGTCTTTCTGGAGAAGAGGGGTGACCCCATCCCACTCGGTCCCCGAAGCTACGGGACGGTCAGATTTAACCGTCACCCGATGGTCCTTTCGCCTTATAAATAGATAAACCATTTTGAAATACTCAAAGTTTTCTTGTCATTATGATTCATCTCCAATGACATAAAGCGCAGAAACTCGTCGTATTTATTTATTTATACACACCCTGAATGCCACCCCCAGGGCTTGTAGCAGGGGGTGAAAATACACCAGACTAATTTTGAGCCAAATATTTTACCCCTACCGCGGTCGGACAAATTTATTCCGATTTCTTATCGTTGGTGGAAAAAATGGCATCTTAAATTCATCTGTTCTACAATTAATCTCTCTCATTTTATTGACATGATCTCTCCTACCGTACCACGATGGGGGTAATAACAAATTTTCAACATCACTGCTCATGAGACCTTCTTCCAATGAATGCAAGAGATTTAATCTGTAATTTAACCTTCGCTCCGTGAGTGATTCCCAGCCTAACTGCTCTAATAGTTTGGATACGCTACAAAGTTTATCACATCAACGTTTTACAAATCTAGCTCCTCTACGCTACACGCGATCCAATTCGGCAAAACCGTGGGATTTCTAATAGTATTTTTTCTCATTTTAAGATGACAGACTTGAGATACGTACTTCCTCGTTCCTCCACTATTGTAATAACTGGGACGAGCAAAGGATTTCGTTAAAAGTAATTGTCGAGCAGTTCGTAATGTCGAGGCACAACATTACATAGCAATATTAGTACTAAACAAAGAAAAGGAAAATGATTTTGGTAGGGTCGTGCCGTGGTACAGTGCCCACGCAGATCGCCCGGCTGGCGACCGGAGGGCCATCGAATCAAATCTGCGCGAAGCTAATGGACGGCATAACCTTCGAGGGTGCGGTGCAGGGAGACGTATTCGTCCCTCGTAAACCTGATAATGTGTGCATTTCAAACTCCGCAAGGATGCATTATTGACCCAGGTGAACTTACCCTTGCCTATCACGAACAACCTTTGGCGAAAAATGTAGTTTAAAACTATAGGAAAGGTGGATTTAAAAAAAGGCTTGACTGTGAGGTTGGCTTTCATAAAATAATGTTTAATTTTATTATTGCTTACTCTTGTACTTGCGCAAACAACGTCGCACCTTGAAAAAATTCAGCGCCAATTTCGCATCTTCGCCAAAATTTTAATAATGAGACTGTGGCTTACCTAAAATGTTGGGTGAGATGAGCATTTCGATATGTTTAATGAATCGATTTATCGCCTGATTACCACCATGAGGTCAAAGTGCACCAGTACACGTCTCATTTTGTTGCGCTGGACTAAAAGGTTTTGCCTCGAGATGAGGTTTCGAGAACACTCAATTAAAAAAGCCTTTTTTGTGCGTCAGTCGTATTACGGAAATTATGCGGATTACCGCCTGATAACGCGAGAATGATTTTACAGACTGCATGACAGTCGAAAACCCTCGGCTTTAATTTCCAAGATACACTGGAGAAACCTTTCAGCCTAGCATATGCGACACCTCCATTATAATTCCGCAGAGAAAAGGTTACATAACGGGTGGACATCTGTCACCGGACAACCAATTATTTTATCGCACACGGGGGAGTGGCAACGGCGACCAACACGACACTCACGAGGACGAATTCGCGGGCTCTCTCCGGAGAAGTTGCGTATTTACTCGTAGATAAAATTACCGCTCAATCTTGAGCGTGTCAAAATAATCCCTCTGGCAACGACAAGTACAGGAACACATCGTAAAGATAGCAATGCTGAGAATGCGAGTTCTTTGTGTCAGACTGTGTTGAGAGCTGAATGATGGAATGCTAACTTAAAAAGATTATGTTGGTTCGAATCACTTTGGACACGTTTGTAATTTCAAATTTAACATAATGTTCCGTCAAAACTATTATCGATTATCGACACTATCACGTGAAAATTCACGTGTGTGTGCCATCATAAAGGAACGGTTCTACTATATCACGCCCCATACGTATCACATATGTTCGTGAATTCCAGCTCCACCCTCACGGTAATGAATGCATGTTATGTCGCCTTTTCAGGGTTTTCTGACAAGTAAGAATGACGCATTTGAAAACAAGTTCGTTTGGACGCTTCTCATTTTCAAATCACGTCAAGCGATAAAACTCATTGTGTTTTATTTTAATTTGTGGGCAGTGCAGTGATTTAAAAATATATTATAATGAAATCTGTCGGTGTTTCCACTATCTATCTAGAATGACTTTACAAAGAGCAAAAGAATTCGTTCAGACCTCGGTCAAAGGGGAACGATTAATTCGATGGTTTGTGAGGCTTTACTTAGTGAAAATTCATGATCACTGAATACTTTTACTTGTGTTTTTTGCACAAAAACCTTATCATACACTACTACCGATTTCGACGCATAGGCGACATAATCGCATCGATGTATAGTATCGTCGCTTGTGTGTCGAAATCGGGAGTTGTGTATAAAAAAGTTTTTGTGTAAAACAATACGAAGTTAAAAGTGAAAGTGAAAGATTTTTAAACTTTGAAATTTCTGCATTTTAATGCATTAGTTACTCTCGCGACATCGCCACCATTTCCCACATGAACTCGTTCGGGCGTTTTCGAAGACGAAAACTGTTCACCGAAACCAAACATCAATGAACAAACACCCTTTTGCCGTAAACTTTTTTTCACCTGGCGGACTATCAACGTCGCACAAGTCTTATCAATAAAATGAGAGATAACCATGCGAGACAGAGCGTCAACACACTCCGTCCTTATCAAACTCTTTCAGTGAAGTGCAAGGATTTGAGCTTCAAGTTCAGGGGTGTTGGGGTTGGTGGGATTTGAAAAGAAAAGGATACACCCATTCCAGCTTGAGTTTCGACGAAGGTGCAGTCGCGACTTTGGTGATATCATAGCCCTCGATGTTGGAGGGGGCGTACAGGATAACCGGTCTCCCTCGCAGGAACATCCGAACGTAGCCATCCTCCTCGTTGTACGTGGCGTCTCGGGTGCTGTGGGAGGAGGAAAAGAGAACACCACAGTGAATAGCAATCATCCGACACTAGGGCGGAGATGACACACACATACACATGCGACAGGTCAGCCGAGGAAAAGGGAAAAAACCCTTTCAAAATAAAAAAAGGGAAGAGGGAGGAAGGTAAAGGTGAGGCGGCAGCCTGCCACAAAAGAGCCCTTGAGTGAGGGAGCTCTTGCATTTCGCAGTGAAAAAGAAATAACATTTAAAAAAAACCGCAGAATTCAACGCGATGATTGATGTAGGATTCGGTGTTTTCCCAGCACCCGATCCTCGTGAAGTCTTCACGGGTTTAGCATCATTTTAAGTTTTCAACAGCCAAAGCTTCTAACTTCGCCATCTCCCTCGAGGTAATGACGAAGTTAGCCATAGAAAGCCTTCGGTCAGTAATAGGTAGTTAAAAATCTGACTCCGTAGAAAACCCACGAAGACTTCATTGGAACCAGAAGGCCAGTTCGACAGGAGAGGGTATAAAACATATCTCAACTTCAAGGGAAATCCATGCATTGGCGGAGCATGGTGGCCAGTTTCTTTCCTGTTGTACTCCCATTCGGTCGATTTCCCGGGTGTATCGGGGAACTCGAAAAAATCATACCGCTTGGTTGTAGGCCAGAGGCATCGCCCGGTATCGAACCCGAGCCCTCCGGTCAGTAGCACCCGTTGGAATTTTTAACGCCCATGTTAACATGTTTAGCGGGATAAAAATATGATCGCATGATCCCAGAATATCCGAGGAATGGCGGTAGGGAGGTTATTTTTTTCGGAACATCATTTTAATCACCACGAGTGGGTGTGACATTTTCGTAATCCCTGCTTGAAAATAAGGTTTGCACAATTCACAACGATTGGTCGTGACTGATGAAGTATTTTGCGCCACGCACCTCATGACATTTAGATGGATTACTCAATTGGTTTTGCCTTACAAAAATTTGTCCGAAAACCTAAGAAAGCATCCTACCTAGGCCAGCGGACGACCGGGATCCCCGCATTCCCCGCCCTCTCGAGTCTGGGCCGCGTACGCGTCTAGCGAAAGCAACGAGACACATAGCGGTGGCTTCCTTGAGGAAAAAAAACCAGTCGCGCAGGTATTGCGAGCGGTTCCCGGCACGAATAATGCCGGTGAGAGATGATGGTATCACGTGAGGCTTGCTGCCGAACGGACAGACGGAAGGAAGGAAGCTTTCTTCCGCCTCCCAGCACTCCAAGCGAATCAATCACGACAGAAATTACTACAAAACCCACCGCCTAAGATTCGAGAGGGGTGGGGTGGGAGGTACCGAGTTACCGAAGGCATTGACCCCCGCGTCTTTAGTCCTCACGGACACAAGAGATCGCTGCTGGAAAAGGAAAGTGACCGCACGGGATCGGGTCACGGAAGGTCACGGGAGGGGGGTGGGGGAACGAGACGGAGTAAACAAAACCGTCTGGCGAGCATTCCTCTCTCTTTCTCTCTAAACTCGAATCAAAAGATGGAGACTTACGATGTCATCACGACGAGGAGTCGGGAAGGAAGAGTGGATCTCGGAGCACGCTGCCCGGGGTCTGTAGTTGTTTGAGGTGGAGCCGAGATGGAGGAACGCGAGACGAAGGAGCACAAGCGACGGGAATCGAGAGGGCGGACGACGAGTCTTCACCTGGACTGTCAGCTGGGCACCAGGGCTCGGTTTCTTGGCCGTGGATTCGCCGTGTAAGATTGCAAGCCTTCACCGAAAGGAGAAACGGAGCCCGAGAAACAAATCCGTTCGCTTCTGCAGCGCGAGTGTGGCGATAGGGCGACCGACCATCCGGCAGGGCGGGCGGCGTTTCCCCTTCTGCAACCTCCACCCCTTCCCTTCCTCCCTCCTTCCACACACCCCGTATGCCGTAACTCTTTCCTCCTCTTGACTCACTCCCCACACCGCCACACTCACACTCTCCTCCACAGACTTGGCCGCAACTCTCTCTCCATGGGACTCCTCCCTCCCGCCACTCTCAGCCATCGCCTCCCTCACTCCGACTCCCCTACGACCACTCCTCCCGGACCTCTCCGCTTCCTCGGGCCCGGAATTCTACGCATCCTCGCCCTCCTGAGACCACGAACACTGCCCTGGCAAACGGAGCCCTCCTATACTTCCCCTCTTCCCCAAGACTCAACCCTCCCGACTTTTTTCGCCTAATTTTTTTGCTCCCCATGCCAAGGTCGTCCTCGGTCGCTTGCCGGAGTGTTCTTTTCAAGATTATGTGGTCGGGAAATGCATTTACCGCGTCGTGGGATTTACGTGGCGCCATTGCCTCAACATATGCATGTAGTAGACGTGCACAATTGAGCCAGATCATACCCGTCCAACCTAGTTTTGCGTGTTTTCGACGCGTTCACGGGTCATAATACCCGCGTAAATTATAGAAATGAATCTCAGGTTGTTTTTGATAGTTGATGGGAAATCTTACATCGTACGGAGTGTGAAATTCATCCATTGACGGGCTGGGGGACGGGGGAGTGGCATCTTGACAGCACGAGGCAATGTGTCATATTAGTCCATTTATTAATGACGAGTGATGAAAATTAATGTAGCACCCATTGCTGGTGCTTTGTCCATTTTCATGTATCATGTAATTACACATATTTTAAGGACTCTTGAGGTTCTCATTCGTTTTTAAACGTGTTCTAAAACTTATTTTGGACATGTTTTGAGGCATACTTTTTGAAAACATGTGATTTCGGCTGTTTTTTCCCAGAAAATGAATTAATATCATTAAAAAAGACGGGGAGGCGCCGTTAATGAAAAACCATTTCAAATCTTATTTTTTTGCGCAATTGTGCTTAGCTTTTCGTGAGAACGACATGAATGTTTGCACCGTTGATCCATAATTCTACTGGTGGCAGCCCACCACCACTCAATTTCAATGAAAATAAACAAGGGCAGACAGACTTTGTTTTAGCGTCGTCAATTGGGAGAGTGCTCATGATATTGCTGAGGGGAAGTCGGGTGGCTTCCGAAGTCGTCTGATTTAATCACCTCCGACCTGTCGATCAGTGAACCACCCGACGATCCAAGCGAACACCACGGCTCTAAAATTCACGTGATTACTATAAATAATTAATGATGGTAATATCATGACAACAACAAAATTAAATCAGCATATCGATAGAAATCTCTGGGTTTTATTTTTCAAAGAGTTTACGGCGATGTGAAAATCACCGACACAAACCTCTCGATCATTGTAAAGGGAAAACTGCTTTACAAATTCCACCCAATACATTAATTATACCGCGCAGGAAAGACCCACGTTTCAATAAATTATGCCATCTCCGGACGAAGAATGTTTTCTTCAATAATGGATACTTTCCATAAGGCCGCGTGTTTCAGTTAACCTTCTGCCACCCATAGAACAAGCGTCTTGGGAATTCATTTAGAACTCAAAGGCGAACATTCATGGGGTCCTCTTAAACGCCATTAAAAATATTGTTCCGAGATATATTTTTTTCTGAACTTTTTGAGGTCGGAAGCTTTTCAGACCACCCACGTATATATATAACACTAAAAACCCGCATAGTTAGAAATGTTCGCCATACATTTATACGTGTATTTGACCAATGTGGCTCGTCTTCTTCTTCTGGCTATGCGTGCTACAAAACGCACTGTTCCTATCCTTGACGTTGACTGTTCCTATATGACGTTGTATGAGTGCTTTCCCTACCACCCTTTCGTCTTGCCGTTGTCCATTTTCTCCTTTGGTGGGTGAAACAGCTTCCTTACGCTATCTCCTGGCCGAAGAATCGGGGCACTTCTTTGCATAAACCCTCCGCAGATTTCAGCATAAATTTCGACAGCTCAAGTGATTAGAGCATCGGCCCGGGAATTCCCGGTCAAGGAAATATTTTTACACTTGTGATCTGCTCGATTCCGCCTTCCCCTCGTCTTCTGTATTTGTCCTTTATTTGTGTTCCTATCCAATTTCCTTATGCCTGTAGCCATGTGAATGAATAGCTGTTCGCCATAAGGCGGGTTTTTCGTGTTTGAATATACTCGTATATGATATACATGTATTTGTACATACACAAGCCAACATAATATATTTGTGGCCCTCAGAGTTGATTAACAATTCAACTTTTCACATACATTCGTCTTCTGATCGATACCGATTGAAGCGTGAAAGAGGTAAAATAGCGCATGTTCAAAACCGAAGAAGCTGCGCAAGTACGACTTGCACATAACCCGGTTAGGAAGGCAATTAGAGACGATATTCTGTATTCAAGAGAAGGTCATTTTTAGGCACAATGAACGCGCCAGATCCAAGAATATTCAACTGCAAGGAACTCTGTGGGAGAACTCTTGAAAGCGATATGAGCAAAAAGGTAAGCGATAAGAAATTATCAAAACATATTTCGAATCATCGACAGCACACATTCATTCGTACGATAAAGAGATTGCTAGCCAACTGATTAATTTCAAGTGCTGGGTACTAACGTTCCGTTATCAAGCGCAATTCACGCAATGTCAATGGCATGCCCTGTGCAGTTAGTTGCTAAGTATCGAGAACTTAAAAAAAAAACAATGGTGATTTTAAAAAGCTTTTCCCCCCTAAGCTAGACAATTTTAGAAGTAATTACCACATTAATTCCAAAGGAATCATCCCTTAATCGTTAAATCTATTTAAATTTAAAATTATAGTTTGCGAGAAGGGTTACGAAGTTGCCACTGGGAAAATAATTTCAAAGGTAAAGGATGTGGGTCGCGGTGGTTGGTCCAGGGGGTAGAGCGTTGGACTACTGACCGGAGGGTCCGGATTCGATTCCCGGGCAAGTCACTCTGGGCAACTTCAGCTCCAGCCAAGCTATATTATTTTTCGGATACTAGATCTTCCTGGGAAACCACAACCGGCACAGGGAAAGGAACTGCCCCCCCTACCCTGATGTGTGAATTTCACACGCCGTCAGTCTTAATACTGGGCGAACTCTACCATCACCTACTAAACCGGCCTTCGGGTTGATTACTGTGTTAATGATTTTTCCATCTTTAAGGCTATGAGAAATATACATTAATTTTTATGATCATGTTTCGTCAAGCACGTGTAAATCATTTCAGTAGCGAGTGAAAACATAATAAGCAAGGCATGCTCGTATTGGACCTAGTATGAGTTCAAGGTATTTATCACTGAATCTTGCAGACAGAAAGAATATGGTTTTTTTTTAATATGAGAATAGGCTGAAAACTAATGCACACATGCTTGTAGACCACAAACAAAAACAAACAGCAGAAAATGAGAGAAAATAACATTAAAGTAAAATTCTTAAGTTTCAAAAACATATATTTATTTTTCAATAGCCACCGTTAAGGCTAACACATTTCTCACAACGTGTAACAAGTTTTTTCATTCCGTCACTGAAAAACTCTTCCGACTTTTCTCGAATCCAGGACTTGACAGCTGCCTTCACCTCATCCTCAAAGAGGTGTAATGATTACCTTTGAGGTGCCTCTTGAGTTGAGGAAAAATATAAAAATCGGCAAGATGCAATGGGGATATAAGGGAATTGCAAGAGAACGCAAGGCGATCGGGGGAATAAGGAGGGTGTGGAATCGGTTCAAATTTCAGGTTTCGCAGAGCCTCTCCAGTTGCGCGCGAGGCAAGTGGACGAGCGTTGCCATGTTGCAAGATTACTGGCGCCAGGCTGCCTTTAACTCGACAAACTCGACGTCGAAGGTGTTTTAGAGTCTGTATACTTTTACTTTTTACCCATCTGTTTTACTACCCATCCATTTACAGTAGACCTGCCAACAGGATTGTTACCATAAACAGCCTTTAAACGACGATGAATCTCAGTAGGAGTCACTTTTTCAGTAGTTGAAAATTCGGTAACAGCACGCTGTTTAACTCGCGTTGACATACACGTGGCAGTAGAACACGTCTCCATACCTCCGCTTCTCGAAATACACGGGATAAATGTAACGACCTCAAACCTGCGCATGCGTGTTGAGGGGGAATGTTACTTCCACATGCCACGAGGAGTGCTTCTGAAGGTCACTTTGTTAGTGATCTAAAAGCATGTTTGCATTAGCTTTCAGCCTATCTTCGCACAATATTGATCGTAGTACTTAAAAGACACAAATTAGGGGATGCAACGGATTCTCTCTCGCACAGGACGGCAAATAAATGAAAGCACAATTCTACTCTACTACTCGGCCCACTTACGTATACCTTTTCTTTCAATCCTGACGGTTCACCTGACAGTACTGAGCATGCTGGAATAGAATCGGATACATCTTTCAAGAGAAATAAGACAGTAATTTTTAGGTGTTAATGAAGGGGGAAACACCTCTCAATTCTTGAAAATTCATCCAAATCGAATAAAAAAATCGAAAAGCAAAGAAATATTGGCCATCAATCCCGCCACTATAAGCTATTCTCCCGAAAGGCCGGCCGATCGAAATGACGGGGAATGACACCGCAGAAGGCAGGTCGTGACTCGGCCGTGCACCGGGGGCACTTTCCACCGCGAAACACCATTTCCGCAGCCAAACCCCCACCCAACACCCCCCACGCTTGCAATTCACGTCAGAAGGGTGGTCCTCCTCCCCCTCCTCCTTCTTCTGCCGCTCCTCTCGCTTTAGTTCCGCGTGGGAAGGACACCAGCCGGCACAGTCGTCCGGCGAAAGCAATGGCTGTCAAAACTGTCGACATCGCTTCTATATATAACAAGTTATTAACTTCTCCCCCCCCCCCTCCACCCCCTCATCGTCCAATACGAGGGAAGCCCCTGGGGCACGTGCCATATTGGAAACGCAATGCGCCCACCAGCTATTTACCTTACAGGATGAGCTCCCTCGAAACCACCTCGGTTTTGTCGCGAATTTTTTTTAAGGGAAGGTAGACAGGAGAGTCCATATATCGCTATGCACGTTCATGAGTCTTTCTTCTCATTTCCAAAAAAAATAGTAGACCAGTGGCCCAGGATCTTCGCGAAAAAAATTACCCGCCCCCGGAGAATATTAGAATAAGATTAAAGAAGCATCTTTTATACGCAATGTAAAATTGTTGAAAATTAAATTGTGTTTTATACACTGGTTCGTACCCTTTGTTGGTCTGTTAGAATCAATTTTTTTAAGAATCTTTCAGAGTGACGGTAATGCAGTTTTTATTGAAATGACTGCAAGATTTTGGGAAAATCAAATCTTTTATCATTCATGCGGCCGAATGGAGTGGGTTCCTAACGATCCCGCCCCGGTTTCAAAATTAAACTCAAATGCCCTGTATCTTTCGAAAAGCCTTGTGTTTTTTACATATAGTACTATGTGAGTGACTGTAACTCCCACCCAGTTTTTTTCTGGAATCACCATCAAAATTATTTTCGTTTTCGTAAGGGTATCTCACAAATTCAGCATACATTTATGAACTGCACGCGGATGCGGACTGGAATATTCGAACTTCATCGCACCCATCCATCGATAGATAAGCCTTTCCTCTGATCGGGGTCGGAACGACCATCTAACCGCATGCGCGAAAATTTACTGAACAAGGTATGTACAGAAAAAGACGAAACTGCTCTTTCTCTGCGCGAACTGCTTGACGGATCGCAATCAGTGAAGTTTCGCCTTCTTGAGGCGTCCGTGAAAAGTAAAACACCGCCTTGCTCGTGGCCCTATCTCGACTTGTCTCCGCACATCCGCGATTCTGAACAAGGTCAGACAAGAATCGTTGTACGCTTGCTGTACATATTCTTGCATCGCTGAGAATGAAGGTGTTGGAGAAGCAGCGTTCGGGCATTGGATTTTGTTGTATTCGACGGTATACACGACGCACCGACATATATGTACATAGGATGCGCCGGCATATTAGCCGCGTTGGCACATAAGACGTACCCTCATTTCATTAAGTTACATACAATAGAAAAGTTCCTTCACAGTCCGCGAGAAGGAACGGATTATTCATTAGGGTAATTTTTTTTTCAAAACAAATAATTCCACTCAGCATGAAGAGCACACGCTGTTTTGATATGATACATTGTAATAAAATTCAATCAAGTTCGTTCGATATCTCGCTAGCACCTCCACCGACATCGCATAAGCGATATTGACGCCACCCAATAGCGGTGAGATTAATATTAACAACCCCAACTACAGCATTATTAAAATGAATGACAAATATTATACCAAGTAAATACAATGGAGTCAAATTAGGTAGCACTAACCATCTGGGGTAAAAATAGCTTTCAATTCTGAACGTTAACCCATACCTTTACAAATATGACGCGAGTGATTTTTTTGCCATAATTTAAAAAAATGGTGCATCTTATATGCCGTGGAATACGGTAACTTTATTCATACAAGGATTAAGGTCATGCTTTGGATGGCTTTCGTTAGACTAATCTACATTGTGAAGAAAAGATAGTAACAATTTCCACTAGATAATAATACAGTGGAAAATTTGTGAAATAATTTATCGAGTGGAAAACTTACTATCTTTTCTTTATCACGTTCGAATTCCACCACATCACGCCTGAAACTACACAATTTGTAATCTACATTGCCCCACCTTTCTGCGGCTACTACACGCCATGTATTTCGCTTTATCCGTAAAATCTATATCTATCAATCTATAAACCATTTCCGATCTTCGCAAGTACTCTCTATCCGCAAGAATGTCATGCCCAAAAATTACCTCTCATTTCCTCCAGTCTTCTTTTCCTTGCCTGGCGCCTTCGACGTTCAATAGATCCCCCCTCCCTCTGCACCATCCTTCGATGCCCTCCGCCCCATCCACCCACCTATCACACTTGTTCGCTAAATTTTGCCACTCTCAGGCAGGAAAAAAAATTGACGCCACTCTCGGGTCGAAGAAGAAAAGCGCGAATCGACACGGTCACACTCCTCGCACGTTCCCGCATAATCTCGTGAGGACTATGTAGGACGTGGTTATCGATCAAACGGATGCCTCCTCTCAAGGAGGGTGAAATAAAAAATGTACAAAATAATGGGGTCGCACAGAGAAAGGATTACAATAGCGCAAGGCGAAGAGTCAGCGGAAGCGCAAAGCGGGGACAACACCCTCGACGAGGGCGAAGAAGTGGCTTCCGTCGTGGGGGGGGCGTCAAAACAGGGGGGGGGTCGTCGTTCAACCATCAATCGAGGGGGCAGAGCCGCAAAATCAACCCG
Source organism: Hetaerina titia (assembly GCA_037158775.1). NCBI lineage: Eukaryota > Metazoa > Arthropoda > Insecta > Odonata > Calopterygidae > Hetaerina > Hetaerina titia. The sequence goes on along the minus strand of CM073770.1, from coordinate 99,974,756 downwards.
CGTCGAGCAAAAAAAAATGAAATTCCATTTTTTTTCGATCGAATTCACTGAGGAGGAGGAGGAAGAGGGTTTGGAATGAGACATCGCTCAATAATATATAATTCGCTCGTGTGTATCTATATGTATGTGTGTGTGTGTATATATATATATATATATATATATATATATATTCGATCAGGGGCGAATGATTTATCGGCGATTGTCTTATTCCGGAGATCGATTGTTCAGATAAACACACAAAGACAGACAGGGTTTCATAACGAAATAAAAATTTCGTTTTATTCTTTCCAGACTTCTCATTTCCTGCCCCTCGAAGCTTGTTCAATTCTTAAACCGAGTTTCTGAAGCGGAAGAAATTATTTCTTTAACTGCGATCACATTTTCCATCACCATGCATATTTAACACATTAAGTCACGAGAAACGACTAGCATCTGCACGTAAGATTTGCAATTCGAAAAAAATCACGAGCCAACTGTGTGTGACCTCCCCCGTGATTACCTGATGTGAAAAGGAGAATAACCACGAGCAGAGTCACTCGCGCGAGGGGGACCTGAATGGCCGCATCAGCGATCACGCTTCTATGCCAAATTAAGAGTGGGATCGACCCCACCGAGTGATAAGAAGTCCGCAAAAGTCCTTCGTCAAACATCATTCCGGGGACAAACTGTGAGCTGCACAAGGCGGACATTTTTCCATTGTACTCTTATCTCCGGAATTTCGTCGTTGAGTCACCGGAATCATGTACTTCAACATTCTTTGGGAGGAATTTAATTCGGGAAGGGACAATTTATGGGGGAGATATCTAGAGTGTCAAATAATTATATGTTTGGGAACAGTGTTGCACTGGAGCGACAAGGCAAATCTAAATAAACTTGGCTCAAGACGGTGTAATATACGCCCTTTACTTCGATGTGCCATTCCTTTAATTAAGTATAACTTATACAGCTATTTAAGAGAACCCACATGTTTAAAATTATGTGCACGTAACTACTCGCACAAATTCGCATTGAGAAAAGTTTCAACGCATCAAGAGATTGAAAAAAATTACGAAGCTTACTAAAATATACTAAGATGAGTTATTTTAGCATCAAAAACTGAAGTAAAAATGTATAGCATCTCATCTTTATTTAGACATGGAAGTAACACACAGCACGAAGGCCACGATAAATTCTGTTGAATTTTAAATATAAGTTTCTACCGTTTTCACAATTTGCGGGCCCCGATGGCGACGGGTTAACGTCTTCGCTTACCCACTCAAGAGGTCGCGGATTCGACTCCCGCCTATGTGGATTTTTCCCCATCTAGGGCTTGGGTGTTTGCAATTTCTTCTATTGTTACATCATTGTGAAAAGTCCAATTCAAAGGCCAAAGAACTGTCTTCGGATTAATGTGAAATTAAAAAAATATTGGACTGACTACAATTGTTTCTTTTAAGCAGTTTAGACTGGTTAGATCAAAATATTACAAATTTGCAGTTGGTTTAGACATTAATTTTTTTAAGAAAAGCTATGAAAGATCTGTTACAACTTGTCAATCAGTCATAAAATGTACTTACTTCATTCGCATTTCCTATTGTCTACTTTAATGCTATGTGCAGTTATGCAATGCAATGCAATTTTTGCAATGAGTTTAAGTCATCAAAATTATTCCACGACTCCATTGAGATTTGATTATCAACCAGTCCTTTCAGTTACTGATTTACAACACCTCCCTCTACACTTCAGACATATGAGTTCGGTCCCAGGTTGATTTGATGCAATTTTAACAGCAATTATCTATTTCTCCATCACGCGTGTAAGCCTTGGCCCATGTTCCGAGTTCGGTCTCGCTGCAATCCAACCAGTGACATTTCAATGTTTATTTCTCGTGAATAGCATCGCGCGATTATTTCGTACCCATTGGGATCACGTAGTAATTTACAAATTTCATTTCGTTGAAATAGATTTCGCATCGAAGACACACACGAATTATGTAACTTGGCCTCCATCGTTAAATACAGTATTCATTTTATTCGTACGTTACCTTACGATGCGACCAACGACAATTTTAAGCAAACATTAGGATGGAAGACGGTGGCACCGACATGTTTTCCGACCAAACATCTCCACAACCTGTCCAAACCATGCACCTGAATGAGCAAAGCAGCCAATTTTTTTTATAAACAAAGATATTGACCGCGTGGGACATGGTATAGACACACACCCACACACATGATTTACGATTCTCCGTTACGATGGCCCGCCTATTCAGATGTTGAATGAGTCTTCGGAAGACCCGATGCCCGAATGTAATCATCACGCGTCTCCAGTCGAAGCGATCCGAACTTCCACGCGCACTCTCCGATTCCGGAACGGGATTTCCTTATCCGAGCCGCGCTGTTTTATTGCGACGGAGATGCTGTAACAAATCACATTTCCGACTTCGCATCCGAGGAGGCCTCCTCCACCCATGCGTATGAGATCATCACCGCAGCAAGTGCGTCTACGTAGCGGCTGTCGTCGGAGAAGGATTATAGGAGGTGGGAAGGGTGTGAGGTCATAGTTGGTGGGCGTGGGAGAAGAAAAAGAAGAGGAATGAGAGGAGAAGCGAGATATCCGGCCGAGGGGATGGGGGCCGACACCGCGGGATGGTGCAAGGGGGGGCTGGGGGAGGGACTGCGGTGGAGTGGAGGGGGAAGGGGAGAACCTTCGGCGGAAACGGGTGGGAAGGCCATAATGTAATTACCGCCGTGCCCATTCTCTCTCCGCGAGGTGTATACTATATACGACACGGTCCTCGAGTCACGAAAGATTTCGCCCGCTGCTGGGTGAATGCTCCGCACTCGAAAATGCGCTGTTTTTCGACCCTCGTCGGGAGACCCTAGGAATGAAACACAAATCCTTCATACCTTTAAGACTATATTTCACTGTAACTACGATAAAGGTTTTCTCTCTCTCTTTCTGATATAGTAGTACTAATCTCTCTGATCTGAGAGCTTCTGTTAAGGCTAGTATTACTAGTCATGAGAAACATGACTTACTAGATGACCAGTATATGGTGTCGGTACAATGGCATCAATTCTGATAAAAAAATCTGTCCAACATAATTCAAAGGTTACGGTATTGCCTCTTTTAAATCCAAATGAATTCCCTCAAATACAACCATGGAACGAGATGACCACGAGCGGATCTTGATCCTCTCCAACGTACTGGGAAGTTTGAGTGAGAAGAAAAATAAGATCGAACCCTTCAGCAATGCACAGATTTATGTAGTATAGCGTTATCATTCTATAATAAAAAAAACGAATCTGCATCAATTAATACGGAATCAGAAAACATAATTTTCAAGAACGCGTGAGATAGTTTAGTGAGCAGAAGGTTTAGAAGCTGACCGCATTAGGAGGGTCCTGGTGCAAGCACGAGTGACTTGGGACGCTACCTAGCAGCCATCACCCAAGAAGTAATTTTTCAATAACGAATCGTGATGGGAAACCGCGGGTGAAATTTATGTTTTCGCAAGAAACGGTTAACTTCAAAGATAAATATCGAAGAAATTCATGAGAAAACATCATTAAATTTGGTACTCAATCTTTGCTAGTCGTGGATGGAAGAGAAATATTTTTTGAAAAAGAGCACTCGTAATATATCCACTGAAAAAGCAAGATGTACTATAACCTAAGTAAGTAAAAAATGGTGCCGATGAAACACATAAAATTACGCTAATTATATTAAATAACCTGCGGAATATTTCCCACTCAAATTTGTCATTTCGGTATTCTTCACCTTCTGGGTCATCTGTGAATTGCGACAAAAACGCTGGATGCTTCACGTATTTTCTCTAAGCACAAAAGTCCTCTGTGCGACCTAATTCTGTTCTTTTAGAATAATTCAGTATTGACTAAGGATATCGAATCAGTTCACATACTGAAATCACGGATTATGAATTAGGCTCTGACAAATTTCTTGTAAAATTCCCTGACCTTCAAGTTAAATTTTCTAGGTTGCAAGGAGAATGGCTAATTTTTAAGCTAATCCGCAGAATTTCAACATAAAAGGGAGCAAATGAACGAGTATGTAATCTTATAGTAATCTCTATAACAGCATGACGTGTTGACTCCATTACCGAACTGACCACGCCTACAAAATTTGTCCATCTAACAATTTCGTACTCATTTTACATTTAAAACAGTCTTCAAAAGTTAAGAAAATGTCACATTTACCAAGGGAAGTCTTTCAAAGAGTAGACTTAATATTGATTTAAACAACAGGAAAACCTACGTGCGTCACATTCCCATTCGATTTTGGCGCAGTTCGTCGGCTCAACTAGCGGCCACGTTTTGGTAGTGCGGACTGGCAATTCAATGCAATCCAGAATTATACGTGCATTTTTTTCCAGACAGGAACACAGCAGGCTATCCCAGAACTTAATAAGTTTAGGCTTAAATTGAAAATCAAGATTTAAAAAATCAGCAGAGCAAAAAAAAGTATATAGGGGAAAACTGGTCTACTTGGTGGTTTGAGTTCTCGGTTACTGACCGGAGGGTCCAGGTTCAAATCTGGTGAGGTGGCCAACATACTGGCTTCCCACCCAAAGGACCGGGGTTAGAATCCAGGAGGCGACGGATATTGGTTCAGTGGTATCCCGATCCCTAGTTGAGGTCTCTGTGGAGAGCACTTTGAGTGAGTACGCCGTCCGTCGGATGGGACGTCAGACTGTTTGACCCCTTGGCACCTTTCGTTAAGAGTAGGCTCATGCCGACGCCGGGTTTCTCTCCACCCTTCATCCTTTCCCGTTCATCCCTAATGACCTCACCTGCCACTCCCCTCCCTTAAATCTACTACTACTACTTGGAATCTGGGGGACTCTGGACGTTTTCAGTAACACCCCGTGTGATTATTGGGGCATAACATTTTCCTCGGGTACTAAGGACGTAACGGAAAGAAACTAGCCCACCTACCGTGACCTTTGAATGTTAAGACGGTCAACAGATAGTTTATGCATTTATTTCTTTAACGACTTTTATTGGGGCAAGATTGAGACTTGATAGTTCCTTCTAATACCTACCTCCCTAGTTCAGAAGCATGAAGGGTAATATCGGTTACACTAGACAAAAAAGGTAATCAGACCGGAGAATTCAGCAAAAATTTCAGAGACAAATATAAATTATACGAGTGCGGTTCTAAACATCTGTTTTAAGGCCACTAGCGATTTCAAAATTATCTAAACCGAAAAAGAACAAAACGTGATAACCATGTCTGAAATGATTTGTGCCAGTCCGATTCCGGTTTTATAAATTTCCAGTTTTGATATACTCTACGACGGTTACGGGATTTCCAGATCTGGAATCACGGCGAAATCGCGACATAGCAAAAACTCATTAACGTCCGATCGAATATTGCACTTCCAGTTCGATGCAAATCCCAAAGGAATTCAGACATTGGGAACCGTTAGGGTACCCTCCGTTCGTGATCATTCTCCGCGACGGACGCGAACCGGAACGGACCGTGCGGAAGAGGGCCACGAGGAGCCGCGCCGGGAGTTAATTGGCTCAGGGAGACGACGGAGCACGAGTTGATTCCGCGCCGACAAATGGCCGAATCTACAAGGTCGATTTCGGGAGTGGACGTCCGTCTGAAAAGACAGCGATCATATCCTCAACTTCTAGCTCACTCTCACGTTATCATGTTGACCGGAGGAATTAATTAAATGCTCCAAGTCATCCGGTGAATAATAAAGAGTCTTGAGAACTCAAAAAAAAGGTCTTAATTCCCCCTCTTGCTCCCCTCAAGAATGAATTTCCCGTCATAAACCCAAAAATCGACATTTATCAAACAACCAGCGGCATTCATAGCGGTAATTTAAGATGTAAGATGGCTTCCAAGTAGAGGCGCACGCTTGCGACCTAAGTACGTAGCATCTTCCCTTCTGAAGGCGACTGAACATTTTTTCTGGGTTAATTACAATCTCGCTACGTGGGCTAATATCGTTTGCACGGCCAATTACACCTGAACGCAACGAATTCAATCCTCAAGATGTCTTACATCAAGGTGACCTTGATCAATCTTCATAACGGCTTATCAATCTGAGGATTGGTTCGTAGCAGCTATACAAACCTTCCCAGCCTATCGCTTCATCTTCTTCCTTTATGGCTCCTTTTTCACCGACATTTTCCACATCCTATTCATCTTAGTTCCCTCTTCGCCTTCCTCTCCACGTAATTCTTCCCCTTTCATTTTCCTACAAACACACTCTTCATTGAAGCATCTGGATGCGTTCACTAAGTTTCCTGTCACCTTCTAAGTGTCCTCCAGAAACTTCTCACTTCACCCACTCTTAGAAGTACTCCCACGTTCGTTACTCTTGTCTATTCATTATATTTTCCTCAACAAAAAAATATAACATAACAAATCGATTTTTCAGAAAACAGTTATGATATTATCAAAAAGTTGGAGAAAGTTCAGCTATTCGCCTACAAGACTTAAAATCGCAATTCAATGTCTGATTTAACTGAAATTATGAAGACATTTTGAGCGAGAATTCATTAGGTATCTCCTAAAAGTCTTTTCCATTAATTAATTCGTAAGATTAACATTAGAGTGTGCTATAAATCCTTCCAATGATTAGCAGCTACCCTACTAATAATAATAATAATAATAATAATAATAATGTATTTAACATATAAGATTAACCCCAATTACATTATAATGCAACCATTTCAGAGAATAAAAATCATTCGCCTTGACCGGGATTCGAACCCGGATCCCTCGATATCCGGGGTTCGAATCCCGGTCAAGGCGAATGATTTTTACTCTCTGAAATGGTTGCATTATAATGCACACATAGCGGGTGACTCCGTTTAAGTTACTGTTACAGTTTCTTGAAACCCAATTACATTCCTTACTTCCAAATTTCTGGGCTTTTTTCTCCAATCACTTTATTGCCAGGATAACATTCTTCCTTCTTACGCAGTAGATATTCCGTTCCAAGGTTTCTTCCACTCTGGTATTGCGGTAAACCACTGTGCTTCGGAACTTTTCCAATTGATTGCTCTCTTTTTCTGGCCAGCTCCAACCATCTCACTCACTCTTGAAGGTACTCTTGATGAGGCATTAGAACTAACCATTTTATTTGACCGATGATGTGGTCACGACACCGTAGAAAAGTATACTTTATGCATAGGATTTCATAAACGGTTTCTTTTTCTCTGAATTGTTTACCATCAGCAGGTTACTCCTAGAGCGCTTGGGCCCTCACTCTTCTTTCTTCCATCACCAATGATCCTCCTGCCTAATTAGCAGGTTTCTTCCACTAGTTTAGCCGTGTCCCCTCCCGAGTTTTGCTTCGATTTTAGTGCAGTTCCTTTTCCACCACATACGACCACTAGGACATTTGAATTAAAATTAAGTCAATTCAAATTCAGCTGAGGAATATTTCTCACTTTCAGTAAACCGTCGAGCAAACACCCTTTTCATCAATCTAATGCAAACGTTTCGGCCGCACATGAATCGACCCGCGGAACAATTTTTCCGCGCTGCCATTCCCTCCAAGAGGAAACTCAAGTGCCTCCGCACAAGAGTGCGGATACCAATTAATTGTCCGAGGAACCAAACGATCATCCGTAAAAGAATCCTTGAGAACATTGCGGATTACGGAATCATCCGGACAATTACCGATGCGAACCGCGTAACCAAGAGAACCAACCTCTCCGGTTATGGGCCCGAAGAAATTTCAAGAAGAGAGCTAAGAAAGAGCTCGGAGGGACATAAAAATGAAAACCCCTCGCAGGGCACCGTGATTGTTGGAATGTTAAGCCGAAGGAAGTAAGAGTGCATAATGCAAGGGCAGAGGGAACCTGGGGGGTGGGAGGAGGGGGAGAGGGTGTGAAGTGCAACAGGTTGTGGGAGGGATGAAGGGAGGGTTAAAAAAGGGGGATGAAGAGAGTGACACGATGTCAGGGAAATAATTCCCAGGAAGCACGAGTGCAGGGGGATGAGGGAGGGATGGGAGTGACAATCCCAGCGCATGCGCCTTGCTGCCACCGCTCCGGCTTTACGCAATTACCGTCGTCTCAGGAAAAGTAGAAATGAGACTTGAAGAGAGAGAGAGGGGGAGGTGGTTGGGGGTGGGAGGAAGGAAGGGGAGTACTCGCCGAGGGAAGAGTCCTTTCTTCCGGAACGAAGCACGGAAGAATGTGAACAAGGAAACAATGCAGAGGTCTCGGAAATAATCGATTTGGAATGACTGTCCCGAAAATATACCCCTCCCTCTCCCTCCACTGCCACTTCTCCTTCCCCTTCCACCCCGCTCCGACCGATTACACAATCCCCACGAATGGGAAACAGTCCAACGGAAGAGTGGCTGGAAACAAATGAACCGCGGCACACGCAGACATTGGTTAAGGCAATTGAAACAACAAAAGGGGATTTTTAAAAAATCAGTAAGATTAACAAACGGATGCTATGACAAAAAGCTCGGTGAAAATATTATTAAAATAAATTTCGAAGACTTTCAACAACATACCAATGGGAAATGTTAGTTTAACTGGCAAAGGTCAATGTGCAAAACTAGGATTTGACTATGGTAAAACTTCATGCTATGTGAAGGGAAACGCTCAAGGTTCTAAGGTGCAGAGAAGACTCGGAAACATACTGTGCATTCGAACTAAGTCTCTTTTTGGGGAATATGAAGATACGTATAACATGCAGTAATCTGTTTCACCTAATGATAGCATACCAAGAACAACTAATACAGCAGAAAGGAACTTTTTCTTTCGTGGAGAATATTATTTAAATTTATTGACCATTTCAAGGTTAACTTCCAAAGAATATTTCCTCACTGTTGTCAGAAAATAATGCAATCACTTAAGTAAGTGATACGCAAATCTTTTTTTAATATAGTTTGAATTGAAATTTGAATTAATTGGATATATTGAATAAATACGTATTCATTGTAACTATTAGCAACAGGAAATCACATTCGTAAAGTCACCTTCTGCCTTTTGTCTTATTGCAAAATACACGGAGAAAAACCAATTAAGCATAACACACACATCTAAGACTACTTTACAAGCATGCAAAAACTAATATTTAAAATATTAATTCAAAAATTCATACCCATGCTTAAGAGATTGGTGGTGCTGTTGTGGTCGCATGTAGAGGTTAAATAAGGATTTTGTGGCTAGTCTAGAAAGGAGAGAAACATTTAAAAAAATTCAAACATAAAACAATAACCAAAATGCAAAAAAAATAATAAATAAACCACTCTTCGTGCAGAGACAAACTTGAATGATGCAAATGCATATCAAAATAATCTAAACTGAAAAAAAGCAAGCATATGCGTGTCTCTGCATGTGTATACCAAATATGCAGACACCCAATTAAGGCACTCGAATGCATATTTAGGAGACATGTTATCAGTCCCTAAGCATTTAGGTCAAGTCACAAATGTTTACAAAATAGTATCGATTAACTAAGACTATCTACAACAGCTGGAGCTAAACTTTCTACAACTGAAGCACGTGAAGTTCTAGAGCATGAAAAATAACAATCATTTGAAAACCTACATCGACGAAAATTATCAAATAAAACTCCGGGTCCAAATAAAGTTCCAAGTGCGCTCGTAAATAATACCTCAAAGGCTATTGAAACTACATTTTATGATAAGAATTCGAAAAAAAATCTTAATTGAGTACAAAAAAGGGGTTTGGGATGCATTAACGAATGGAAAATAAACTGGATATTAAACTTAACTAAGGAAAATCTTAACAAGTCGGAGATAAAAAGGCGAAAAATTAGCAGGTGCAGCACCAACCGGTGCCTAGACCAATATTGCCATCATAAAATGGTGTCTTTCATTATTTATACTAAAACAATTTGGAGTAAAAATTATCCTATTTTGTCATTACAAGTGTCTAATTAGGTCATCGAATGTTTCCATCGCTACTTGAGAGAGAGAGCACTGAATTTAAGTACCGCCAGGAAAAGAGAAAGAAACTGTTAAAAAAAATGATTCCACTGTCGAGCACTCAATCATTTCGCTCTTCGTCAAAAAATATCAAATTGAAGTTATGTAAATCTTGAAAAAATCTAGCTCCTTGTAGCTTTATCTAATGGATATTTTTTTGCCCGAATGATGAGACGATTATGAGATGGATTTGAGCTCGGACAAATATGTGATCATCATAATGCGTATTTAAAAGAATAAAGTTGCGAGTAAACCTGGCAGAAAACAAGAAACTATCTGATACCCTATCCTCACCGCAAAGAGATACCGCAAGCGAACCATATACTTTTAATTTTCATAAAGATACGCCATTTATTTCTCTGGAAAAAATGGTACTGTAATAAAAAGGATTCAGGACTTGTGGTTAAGGATGAAAAACTCAAAATAATCACTTCTTCTAATCTACCAACACATCAATCCTATAAGAACCGTGTTTTAGATGGCAAGCATTTCATTATCACTTTTAATATAGCAACTAGATTAATCTTTCTAATGGTAAGTCATCCATTGTTATGATCACTAGAGTAATTTTCACTCACTAATTTAATACACCATAAGCATAGCCATAATTACAACTGAACAGGAATGCAAAAAAAACTCGAAAAATCCAACAAATTCACCAGATTATTAAACAAGAGTACCATGCCGGACATACAGTGCATTTATGAGTGAGGAAAGGGTGAGGGAAAAAGTTGAATGAATGCATCCAGGACACTGTAGGCACGCACGCACGCACGCGCGCGCACACACACACACACACGGAAAGGGAGAGTCGAAAAAAAATGAATCCGTTACCTCGGTCCGAGGGGGTTGACTTTCTTCCCGCGATTTCTCCTCGCGATCAACAAATTAACGGCCTCCTTCGCCATCGACTCGGACCCTCCCTCCGAGAGACGAGAGCGAAACTCGAAAGAGCGCAGCGGCGGAGACGCAGGCCGGGCTAAAACACCCCCGACGGAGGAGAAGATGATGAAGTCTCCCAGGAGGTATATCCGCTCACTCCCCGACTCTTGGCAATCCCGATCGGTAATGATAATCCTCTCTCTCTCTCTCTCTCTCTTTCCAGCTGAACGACGCGGGAACTCCTCGTATATATCGATCGTTCCCACCGTGGAGGGATTTTATTTTTATTAACGCGAACCGTTAACCGGAAGCGAAAACGCGTTTACCTCAACCCCTTGCGGAGTCGTTGCAGTTTCCGGACACCGAAAAATCACCCTTCAGCCTCGTGGAATCTTCCCGTAGAGAAGTGAGCGGAGATCTCGAAAACCCACCACCTTATCGACGCGGGCGAAGAAGGCACCGGGCCGAGTCGTTGGAGGCGGAGGGCGCTGGAGGAGTCGAGCGTCGAGGCATCGCGAGGAGAGGCCATCTCACGGGGGAGAGGAAGGGGGGAGTGGAAGATACGGGAGGAGGGGGAGGTTAAGGGAGGGAGGGGTCAGGGGAACAAAAGACTCGAGGGAGGCGTCGGCTCTAGTATAATGCGGGGCGGATGCAGGGATGAGTGACGGAAGGACCCGCTGGGGTTCAAAGAGGCGAGGCCTCCCTCGGGTAACACACTGCCTCTGGATCGAACGAAACAGATCCGGCGACTGGAAAGGCAAAGTGCGCGGGGAGGGAGTGGGCGGCAGTAAAGGAGTGGATTTGGGGGTAGAAGGGAGGACGGCGGCCACGGGCGCCGCGGCGACCCGTGCCAAGCGTCGGCTTTGGCGTCGACCGCGACAAATGAGGAGGCAGGGTAAAAGTGGTGAGATGAACAAACATTACGCAAAAAAACCACCCAAGGTTGATCGGGACGAAACCGAGTGGATAACCAAATACACGTCTCCTCCCTTTCATCTTAAGTTGGCTTCTGTTGTAATTGCTCGCCTTACACATCACGGTCTCCCACGTTCCCAAAAAAAAGCCGCTGTTCCGGTGACGTTCCCATTAGACAGTCTCGAAGACACCATTTAACGTGGATTCTCAACTCGAACGATGTTTAACACACACGCAGTTTAACAATCGCGACGGCTTAAGGAAGAAAGTATTGATTTGAATGGAAATAGTAAAGAGAAGAAGGCGATCTTTAAGGAAACCGGGCTGTACGTTTATCTTACCGATCTCTAAAATATGACCCTTCAACGGCTGGTCTTAAGAGGGTGGAGTGAAACATCCATCAGACTGAAATGAAAAGACTCGCACGATGTTGTCAATATCCTCGTTTTCACACCCAAAATTTGAACTCTTTAGTCTCATGACGTGACTCTCATACGCTGTTGAATCACAAATTATTATTACAATATTACTCGTACTAGTACACAAAATGAAAAATGAAGTAATAATTGATTTCGACACGCGCATGACCAAATTTGTAAAAAACGAGGAGTTTTCCAAATATGGATTTTAGACCTTGGTTCTAGGCGTCAAGGCGGAACATTTTGAAGCTCCATTCCACTAGCCTTCGCTATCCGATCAACTAGCGTATCAATCATTGCCATTCTCTGAGATGCATCCTATCATATCGCCAGAGGCCAACTTAACGATGAAAGTGGACCGCATGGGGCGGGAAAGGGGTGTGTGGGGGGTGCGGGAAAGGGCTGTGTGAGGGGGTGCGGGAGAGGGTGTGGGGAGGGAGGTGCGGGAATACATAAATGCATATGGCAAACTGCAATTACGACGAACGTGGGAGAAAAAAAAAGCAGACGAGTCGATGTCAGGGTTAAGACCTCCCACGTGCACCCACCTGGTGGCCAGGGAGATGTTGGCGTGGGGGAAGTGGTGCTGCAGGTGGTGGTGCTGCTGTTGACCGTACCCGCTGCTGCTGCTCCCGTAATGGGCCGGCGCCATGTTCTGGAAGTCCCCCGTCGAACTCCATCGCTTGGAGATGTGCAGGTTGGTTGCGGAGGGGGAGGGCGGCAGGCCGTGGTGCGGCTGCTGGCTGGACGGAGGGGGCGCGGCGGCCTGCGGGGCGAGGCGCGGAGAGTGGTGGTAGTGGTGCTGCTGTTGCCTAGGAGACGGCGACGTCCGTGCCGCCGGCGTGTGCGTCGGGGACGGCGAGGGGGCCGGAGAGGCGCTGGCGGAGCTCTGCTGGCTGTCCGAGTGCAGGGAACCCGTCGACTGGTAGCGCACGGCACGCCTGGCGAGCGGCACGCGCGGAGCGGGAGGCGCCAACGGCGACGTTTTGGGGCGTCCGAGGGAATCCACGGGGGGGAGGAGGAATAAATGAAGAGCGCGACCGCACGCCCGAAATGAGGAGATGGCGACAGTGAGGGGGACGTTATCCGGGTTTTAATTAACATATATATGTATTCACGTTTCCCAAGAGTCAAAGCCAAAGGGAATCAGGGTGTTCCCGAGAGGATAACATGCGGAAGATGTATTTAATGGGATTGAAAATTATAATGACAATATAATGAAATTAATTTGCACATGTGAAACAATCGCGGAAAATGGGAGTCGGGTGTAGACATCAGGTATTACCGAAGTGAAAGAAACCGGATCCAGAGAGGAATGAAATTGATGACGAAGGGTGTGGACCGTTGAGATGAGAGTGTGGAGAGAGAGAGAGAGAAAGAGAAAAAAACACAAACTGTAAGCGACTGAGCACTGAAAAAAATGTGAAATATTAAAATAATAACCAGAGAAAAAAATGGCACGATTAATACAATGTACATTAAAAAGTCCCACTATTCCAAAGCATGTCGTCAAGCCTGAATGTACAGCAGGATAAAAAAACTAATATTTTTCTCATTCCAAACAACAATTTAAGGCACGCTGTCTCGATGATTTGCTAGCGGCTAAGGGGACACTCATAAAGACACCGTCACGAGCAAAGGGAGCTTGCATACATTACATCACAAGTTCATTTACACCTCAAAATAAAAAATACATGAAGTTTAGATACATTTTCTATGTGCTTAGTGGACGTCTTTGTGGCCAACGATTAAAAAAACCATAAACTGGCCCAAAAGGTATTATCTAAATGATTGAGTTGTTACCCACATGTAAAAGTCGACTTGATTAAATATTAAAAATATTTCAATGGAAGTATAGATACGATGAGTTCCCTATAAATATCCTCTTTCTAGCATGAAATCATTAATCTTTCTAAAAAAATGAGATAACTAATATCACAAATATATTCAAATATTATTTTAGTCTTTTCACTAAATAAAAAAAAGTATTTCGTCTTACGAATGAGGTTGGAACTCCAGAGAGGAACAAAATTTTTCATTCTCTGAGTTAATGTACACACATACAATACGTGTAGTCGATTTGATGAGTTACATAGCTCATCCTTCAATGGACCTTACTGGAGTAAACATTGTTCAAAAGTTTGTGTTTAAATATGGGTGTGTCTGTGTATACATCTAGATTTATCTATTTTCATTGTACTTAATTATATATATATATATTAAATAATTATATATTTATATGGTTTATATATATATATATATATATATATATATATATATATATATAAACCATAAACACAGTAATCAACCCGAAGGTCGGTTTAGTAGGTGATGGTAGAGCTCACTTATGTACCAAGCCCGATGGCGTGTGAATATTCACACATCAGGATAGGGGGGCCAGTTCCTTTCCCTATGCCGGTTATGGTTTCCCAGGAAGATCTGGTACCCGAAAAATCAACTAGCTTGGGTGCCCAGAGTGCCTTTCCCGGGAACCGAACCCGAGACCAGTCAGTAGTCCAACGCTCTACCCACTAGACCACTGCGACCCGCTATTTTATATATAATATATTTATAAATACTATATATATATATATATATATAAAGATATATAATGTACACACAAATGAGTACCAGCGAACAAAAACGCCCAACACCCAATAAAGAAACTCACATGTATTCCGAAATTTCGGAGATCAAACTACCTTTTTCAAGAGAGAGATAGAAGGTACTGAGAAGAAAGTTTTAACAGAGAGGGCCGGGGAAGCTGGATGGAAGGGGAAGGTGGGGAAAGGTTTGCGAGGGGAAGAGTAGTAAGGGGAATTTTTGGAAGTGAGGGAATAATATGCGAGGTTTTAGGAGTGGAGGGGGAATGAAAATATCTGGAAAATGGGCTAATTAGTGCCAGATATTGATCCCTGGCTCGTTCCAGGAATCGAGGAGCCAGATAAATGCCTGTTATATTGTTTTGAGTTTGAAGGGAGAGTCGGAGGTGGGGAGCGATGCTAGAATGGAGACACTATAACATTTATCAAAGGGAGTGATGTGTTTGGAGGATTTTTTTAGGGAATGGGAATATTCCAATCAGGGAAGAATTCTTGCATAAGGCCCGTTGGTTATTGATTCTAATACTGAGGGTACATGAGGAGAAGAGAATTGGTGGGAGAGAGTTAAAGCGGGAGGGAGTAGGATGGGGTTCGGGTTTTGAAAATAGGACATGTTTTGCATCTAGGTTTATTGCAGGCCATGGGGGTATCTTCGGGACGGGGCGGTGATTTAAGGCTTGGATTGGTTGATATGAGGAGATCTGATAAGTTAGCAGGGCGTTTGAAAGTAAAGGAGGGACATTTGAGAAAAAGGTTGGTGGTGGAATTGTAGTTTTTGAGGATAGGGTAGAGGTTTTTTAGGATTGATCTCAGAGAATCTAGGCAAGGAAAACGCGGTGCAAATTGAAAGAGTGTGGGTTTCTGCGGTGGAGGAAGGTTTGGGAGTGTAAGCATGTCTTCGGATTCTTTTGTTTAGAAGGGACTCAGGATTACCTCGTTTGAGGAGGGAATGGTTTAGATTTGAGAGGAAGAGAGGTCATGCAGATTCTGTGTACTGTTACGAAAAGGGAATAAGGAATGGAGCGCTTGGTTGAGATATAGGTGGCAACTGTTATAATGTAAGTATTCATGTTTGTTGGTCGGTTTTATATGTACAGGAGTGGGGAATTTTTTTGTCTATTAATGATCTTATTCCTGTATTTTCTTGGTTTTGTATTTTGTTTCTGTGGTCAGACAGCCTAACCTGAAAAGGTCTCAGAGAAGGCTGAAAGCTCAAACTTTCTAAAGGGCGAGTGTCTTTTTTCCTGTTTTCTATTTTATGTTTGTGTTTTATTGTGTCATCCACATGTTATATTTCTCTCGTGAGTGCTTCCACATCATTTATATAAAACAATAAACACGTTAATCAACCCGAAACCCGTTTTAGTAGGTGATGGTACTGTTCACCCAGTACTAAGCCCTATACGGCAGGTGAAAGTCACATATCAGGGTAGGGGGCCAGTTCCTTACCCTGTGCCGGTTATGGTTTCCCAGAAAGATCTGGTACCCTTAAAACCACATAGCTTGGAGCTGCAGGTGCCCAAAGAGACTTGCTCGGGAATCGAATCTGGGCCCTCCAGTCAGTAGTCCAACGCTCTACCCTTAGACTACCGCGACCCACATCATTTACATATATGTGTGTGTGTAAGTGGATGTATGATGAGTTAGAGGATACAATCGCGTGTGTTCCTGCAGGGAAACATTTGATAGTGATGGGGGATGGGAATGCGACGGTAGGCGAAGGAAGAGATGGTGATGAGGTGTAAGACTAAGGTTTAGGCACGAGGAATGACTGTGGGGAGAAAGCAATTGAGTTTTTAAGAAAATATTAAATTGAGACGGGCCAAAAATAGAGCAAAAGAGGCATGGTGGAAAACGCAATGCGAGGATTTGGAAAGTTTGCAGAGGAAGGTTATTAATAAAACAAAGTTTATGCGAATTCCAAGAAAGAAAAAGGACAAGCTAAATATTAAAATAGGAGGGGAAAAAATAGAGCAGTTAGAACATTTGACGTATCTCGGAAGTGTTTTGGACCAATATGGTCAAAGTACGAGGTGTATTCTTAAAGTAAGTACCGTTTGCTTATATTTAAATATTGGCGCTTCAGAACACAGTTTTGCTCCTGCAGCGCCATCTACTGATTTATTGAGAAGCTATAGCAGCATTTGTTTTGTTTCAGAAGTCGTTTGCTTGTCCGTGCATGTAAACAACAATGTCCGCGACAATCGTTGATCCCGCCAGCTGTGAAGTGCGTTCTGTCATACGATTCTTGTATGCAAAAGGATTGTCGGCTGCTGAAATTCATCGGGAATTATGCCTAGTATATAAACCTACAGTTATGAGTGAAGGAAAGGTTTGACAATGGTGCTGTGATTTTAAAAATGGACGAACGAATGTCCATGACGAAGAGCGAAGTGGTAGGCCCAGTATTCTGACCGATGAAATTGTTTTGCAAGTGGAACAAAAACTGCGATGTGATCGTCGATTGACAATTAATGGCCTGGCTGAACAATTTCCTCAACTTGGACGCACTACTGTCTACAATATTGTTACGGAAAACCTCGGATACCACACATTGCGTGCAAGGTGGGTACCGAAAATGCTCACCGACCATCACAAAGAGCAAAGAATGTCCAGTGGACGAGAGTTTTTGGGTCGTTGGGAACTCTTTAAACCACCCACCGTACAGTCCTGACCTTACACCCAGCGACTACTTCCTCTTCTTGCACTTGAAACAGTGGTTCGGTGGACAACGTTTCGAAACCGAAGAGGAACTAAAGAATGGCGTTGTCGATTGGTTCAACCCTCAGGCGGCGAGTTTCTATGCAGAGGGGTTAAAGAAGCTGGTGCAGCGGTACGAAAAATGCTTATAAGTGAACGGCGATTATGTAGATAAGTGAAGTAGGTTTGTAGCTAACTAAAAGTGCCAATAAAATGTGTTTCATATGAGTATATTTTTTCCTGTGACCAAACGGGCCTTACTTTATGAACACCCCTCGTAGTAGGGACGTAAGAAGAACAATTGCGCTAGGCAAGGAAGCTTTCTCAAGGAGGAGGGAGTTGATGACGGGGACGTTGAGTAGAGAGGTTAAGAAAAGACTCGTAAAAACTCTCTTCTCTGACATGGAGCGTAGCTATGTACGGCGCCGAAACGTGGTCGCTGTAGCAGGAGGATAGACGTAGACTGGAGGCTTTGGAAATGTGGGTGAGGAGAAGAATGGAGAAGGTGAAATGGACCGAAAGGAAAACAGAGGAAGTACTGGTGATGGTGGGTGAGGAGAGGGGTTTGTTAGGAGAAATCCTTTGGAGGCAGGAAAAATGAATGAAGGGCATATTGATCGGCAGGGGAATGTTGAAACTGTAATAGAGGGGAGAATGTTAGGCAAACAAGGAACGGGCAGAAACAGGATAGGGATGTTGGACAGGATGAAGGGAGGAAGAAAGTACACAGGGATGAAGAGGGACCTGATGTAGAGTAGGTTGCTGGATTGTGTTTTGTTAGGAGTCACAAAATATTTATTTGGTAGTTGTGTCCATCCAAAAACCTACCTTAACCGGCAATTAACTTTTGTAAGAATAATTTATATATAGTATGTGTGTGTGTATATAACATAATATATATATATATATATACACACAAACACACACAAATATGATACGTATAATTATTTATAAGGGCGACGCGGTCATCCATCACCACTTCAGCGCGAGAGTGTGTGCTGTCTCGTTACCCCTTACGTGCTTACCTCTGTGCCATGGAGGCGGGGGCGTAGCTGGAGACGCGCCGCAGGGCCTCCCGGGTCTCGGAGGTGGGCGGCGGATGGCGGAGGCGGACGGCGGCGCCTGAACCGTAGGCATCCTTGCTCGGCGTCGGAGGACTCACGTGGTTGGTGACGTGCTGCGTGGCGCCCCCTGTGTTGGAGAGGGGAGAGGCATGCGTGAGAAGCGACAGTAGTTTCCCATAAAGAAACAACGAAATGATGCTGCAATATAAATCGAAATGGTATCGACAAATCACCAATTTGTCGAGACTGAATCGACAAAGGGTTGGAGGGCGAAAGTTGAGTGAAACTACTAGAGTTTCGCGAAACGTAGTCCATATCACGGTACGTGGACACACGAAAATAACCCACGTGATCACTTATTGTATCATGGTCGTTTTCATCGCGATATGTCATCGCTATAAGTGGCGTAGTAGATAAGTGGGATGCTGAACGGAAATCCGACAGAATTTTAAAAATATCTTCGGAAGGCGTCATTTAATGTTCAATTAATGAGATGTTCTGATTGTCAAATATATGTGGATAGTTGCATATGGATCAGGTGATGAGCCACCACTCTCCTGAGAGTGTTTCAAACAACATGAATGATCAGCTTGGAGTGGGCTGCATCCTCGCCCTTCAAAGTACACTTCGAGTTGATCATTGTGACAAGGTGCTTCGTTGTCAACAAAGAACTTCACTGCTTCTCTCTTAGACATGGTCGCAACTACTTCAACGATAGTTATGCAGAAATAAGTATTATTACCGAACATTCTTCAACGTAAAATTAGGAAAACTTTTCAGATTTTCCCCGGTATCGAAAGAAGAGAATGTAGTAGCTTCACGTTTGTAATGGTTTGCGTGTTTTCGTCTTGTGCCATCTGAGCGGATACATCTGTGCTTTCATGAGCGAATAAATTTAAAAAACACCGAATCACTCATTTAGAGAAGAGAATATATATATACATTATTAGCCAATCTGCCGGATAAGGTAGGTTTTTGGATGGACACAGCTATCAAATAAATAATAATTTTGTAACTCCAAACAAAACCCAATCCAGCAACCTACTCTACATCAGGTCCCTCTTCATCCCTGTGTACTTTCTTCCTCCCTTCATCCTGTCCAACATCCCCATCCTGTTTCTGCCCGTTCCTTGTTTGCCTAGCATTCTCCCCTCTATTACAGTTTCAACATGCCCCTGCCGATCAATACGCCCTTCATTCATTTTTCCTGCCTCCAAAGGATTTCTCCCAACAAACCCCTCTCCTCACCCACCATCACCAGTACTTCCTCTGTTTTCCTTTCGGTCCATTTCACCTTCTCCATTCTTCTCCTCACCCACATTTCCAAAGCCTCCAGTCTACGTCTATCCTCCTGCTTCAGCGACCACGTTTCGGCGCCGTACATAGCTACGCTCCATATCAGAGAAGAGAGTTTTTACGAGTCTTTTCTTAACCTCTCTACTCAACGTCCCCGTCATCAACTCCCTCCTCCTTGAGAAAGCTTCCTTGCCTAGCGCAATTCTTCTCCTTATGACCCTTCTCCTATGTCCCTACTACTTCGACCGTGTTGGTCCAAAACACTTCCGAGATACGCAAACTGTTCTACCTGCTCTATTTTTTCCCCTCCTATTTTAATATTTAGCTTAGCCTTTTTCTTTCTGAAAAATCACATAACCTTTGTTTTATTAATATTGATTCTCAGCCCATATCTATCGTACTGAACCTCCAATTCACTCAGCAATGCTTGCAACCCCTTGGCTGACTGAGCGACTAATGCTTGCCCATCAGCGAACCTAACCGATTTTACGAATTCCCCTCCGACTTTCATTCCTACCTCTAGTTCTTGTATAAATGTTTGTATTTATTGATTTATATTTAATTCTGAAAAAAAATTGGTTCGAGAGAGCATGATATGAATGTCATTATGAAATAGTACTTAACGTAAAACAAATGAAACGCGAATGCAATGCTATCCTGCAGAAGAATGCTTTCATTTCCCCAAGGGTGACAGCTGAGTCAAAGAGGAGAACAATACGCCTCGATAAGCAATGGACGGCCTAAGGGGTTGGCTTGCCTCTTTAAAATACTTCCAATCTCAAAGGTGAAATTCTCCGCCGATCAGCTAGAGCGTCAAGGCTGACTCACGAAACCACAGTGGTTTCCGCAAAGGGCGAAGAAACCAGTGCAAGGGGAAAGTTCGCGTGCAATGCTGCTTGAAATAAAACGGTCTCGGTGGAGTTTCCTCAAGTTACAGGGGGAAGAACGACTAGTGCGGGCGATGCCGCGGTCGCAACTTCTTTCTCATTAACTCTTGGTCACACATTCACCACGCAAACAATCATTCGTGCATCATATTTATGAAACGATGTCAAAGATGAGAAAAGCGAGATGGGGGGGGAGAGGAGGATAGGGGGGAGAAGAAAAAATGAAAATCATCAAATGTACTATTGGGTTGCATGTGTGGTGGTTGCTCAGGAAACGTGACGTGGGCGATGCTTCCTTTACCGTGGCGCCATCTCTGCTCCCGGCAGAGGGCGAATGGGACACACGAGGACAAGGTACTACTGCATGGGCCATTTTCCGTTTAAGTGCACATTCGTGTCCCAGGTGAATATTTCTTCGAATCAATGAGGCTAGTATCGGAAGGAAGCCAAATAAGTTTCTCTTGATGGTAAATAAATTGTTTTACGTCACGCAAAAAACAAGTATCATGGCTAACTGCGTTAACACGTAAGCCTAATGTAATGAAAGAGATAATTGGGCCCTTAAAAAAAATAGATTTCCTCATTTTCTTGCGGTACTATTTTCCGACGTTTGCCTATTTAACATAACTGAATAGACTTAAAGAATTATTTTCCATTGAAAGTGGAATAATTGGCATCGCTGGGCAATATCAAACAGTAGGAGAATTTGTGCTTCTATTTTCTGGTAATATACCATTAAATAAATAAGTCGGACGACTAGATTAGTTTCAAGAATTTAAACTGATTGTGTTTAAGATACAGGCACATGAAGAGTATACATATTGGCCAATATTCATGGTCGACTCTTTTTACGTACGATTCGTATTTCTTGGGGTAAGATATTTTTCCTCGCTTTTGATTCATTCACTAGGATAAGGTACATGTATTTATTATATGCAAGCTAAAATAATCGTTAAAACTTAACTATTATGGAGTCAATAGCCATAATAATAAAGAACCGATTAAGCAACTAAGATTACTTCTTAGAATATATTTTGCTGATCTTACGGAACTTAGTTTTCAATTTTTCATCGTTTCAAGTATTTGGCAATGAACATCTCCGATCACGTATTCGTTCAATGTTCAAGTTTGTGGTTACAGTTACTTTACTATTTTCACGTATTTTTTCTACCTTCCGCGTTTTCGTAAAAATGCCATTAATTGATTCTAGTACGCTCTACAACAGCTGGTATCGTCCATCCGGTTCCCATCATGAATTATCACTGATCAAAATAAAATAATACGCCAATATTCTCTTGTGAATGCAATTTCTTCGATTCTTGCATCCCCCAGTGCATCTCGCTTCCAACGCATTTGCTATTTTCAAATTAGATATCTATTACTGCTCCTCTCTCTCCTACAATGAATTCCATACCTGATCGCAATATCTTTTCCCTGTTCTAAAATGTATCGCCTTCAATTCATAAATTCACAATCTTTATGTGTTATTAATTAATTAAAATTAGCAATTTTCCACAAAATAAATTTTTTTATTAATACGACCGGTTTCAATGTAACTTCATCATATTCTGGTTTCTGTAGTTACATTGAAACCGGTCGTATTAATAAATATTTTATTTTGTGGAAAATTGCCAATATTAATTAATCATGATATTCCACCATGTCACGCCTGAAACGTCTCTTTTTATCTTTATATATGTTTCTCTTTACCTATTTCCACAAATTTTGATCAATAATTTCTTTTCGTTCACTTAAATGGAAGGAAGAATTCAGGAGGGACGGAAAGAACTCAAAGAGGAACCAAATTGTAATGATATTAAGTAATCTAGTTCAAACAAAGAAAGAAAATATGATGTCGATGAGAATAGCTTAGGGTTTAGGGACACATGTTTGCTAGTTTGGAAGGCATAAAAGGAAATAAAATCAAACAAGGTCGTTGTGATAGATAAAATCCCTGCGGAACTACATGTAAGTTTAGGAAAACGATGAAGGGAGGGTTTTTATGAGCTCGATTTTATAGGGAGGACTTTTTTCCAGAAGACTTCGACGTTCGATCAATATTAATTTCCTTCCCAAAAAGGAACAAAATCAGCATTTTTGAGGACCATTAGACAGACATAGAAGTTTGTTTTGCGCTCTGATAAGATAATACCTTAAATTATCTACAAAAAATTGGAGAAGAGGGGAAAATGATTAACTCGGGACAGATCAGTTTTGGGTTTAGAAAGGATGAAGTTCCACCATATTAAATAGCTGCTGTGAAGATGTTACAGATATACGTGGTCTGTGCAATAAATGCGCCAAATAGTGCAATCTGGCGGCCATGACAGGGACTATAGCCGCGCCTACTAGCGACACTAGTTTCCTGAGACCCAATGAGCCGTCTGTGCTTGGCGGATCGTCGAGCTGTGCGTACGGTGCCAGTTATGTTAGTTTCTGTTGTTTGTCTCGTTTTTACTGTTGTGGAACATGGAAATGGACAATATCACGGAGCAACGAATCAACATCAAGTTTTTTGGTGAAGTGCGGTAAAAGTTATCAAGAAATTACTGGAATGTTGACAGCTGTTTACGGTCATAATACTATGAAGAAAACTTCGGTTTTCAAGTGGATCAAGCGTTTTAAAGCTGCTCGACAAGACGCCACGGATGACTCAAGGCCGGGACGACCTTCAACCACCTTTGTTGACGACAACGTTGATCGTGTGCGGTTCCTTGTCCTTATCGATCGTCGAAAAACTGTTCGAATGACAACTGATGAACTGAATTTAGGAAAATAATTGTTCAGAAATGTAATTGAATGTGTTTCCATCCAAAACCTACCTTAAACTGTCGACTATTATTAATAAACATGATCAATAATCATCAAAAATCATGATTTGCAAGCTCCCTGGAATTTAATCTTTTTATTAATATATACTCTCATATCTTCTCGAATCCTTTGGCATATGTCTTGAGATTAGTTCTGTATTTTAGGTACATAAGCGCTTTTGACGTTTAAAAAGAAAATTGAATTTTCCAATAAAAATTCAAGTATTTTTATTCTTGCAATAATATCAAGTGCATAGTGATGTAGTAATAGAAAACTGTCCTCATACCTACATGACAATTTTAGTAATTCGTAAACAAGTTAAAGAAGATGGCTACGTAGCTTAGATGAGAAGCTCCTTTGTAAAAATCCTACGAGTACCATTTTGGACCACTGGATTATGTCAAAGAGGCCGTGACGATGCGCCTGAACGCGGGTCCTGTTGAAGTCTCCCAGAAAGTATACCACAACTGGCAGAGGCACTAGCATTGGTGTGTCGATACAAAAGGGTGCTCTTATGAAAAATGTTTGCAATTTGTACTTTGATCTGCAATACATATTTTCCCCCAGATTTATTCCACTTATTTTTGGAACAAACCTTGTATGTGATAGCGTGTATGAGCCGACAGCAATTCAGAGATCAACACTTCAAGGCCAGGACAAAATATTTTTCGCCCCCCTGGTCTGCAAATCTCAGAGATATGGAGCTAACCAATAATAATGTGCTAGAAAAAAAATACAAGAGACGTTCACTGAAGCAAACAGGCGATAAGTATGATAAGTAGATAGTTTGCGCTCAACATTATCCGGGACAAACTTTGCAAGTCTGACTAGTGTCACCGTCATCTTTGTTTCGGAAGTAAAGGAGGCAAGCAATAATGCATCTTGACGGATGGCACTAATATCCGCCCCTATCAGAAGGGAATCTTTGTCTCTTCCGGACGCCGCCCAAGACCTCTGAGACATCCTCGACACTCCCCTCTGCCCCAGACTGAACAACCGACGCCGCGGAAGAAAGCAATATTTCTTAAAGGAACCTCGCGCGTTCCACGAACAATGAATGATCCGGAAGTGCTCACGTTCAGCTACGGGTTACGACATCGATCAAACCCCGAATCGCCTCGCGTGTGAGAACCAGTGACATAACCATTGGTCTCAGGGAGTTGGGCTGCGAGACACGCTGTCACGCGTGCCCGGGCAGTTAAACAAAAATACCAGGACTCAGAATTTCACCATTTACCAACTCGATGAGAAGGAAGGAGACTCCATTGCTCTGGAAGTTCCCGATACAATATCGAACCTCTTTTACGTCGACATGGACGATAGATGTGCTTTAAGAATGCGTCTACACGATATCTCAAAGAAACTGGACACGTAAGGATCACAGTTGCTTCCAACGCCCCTATACGGGGAGGCGAACATTTATTTCAATGGACACGAAAAAAAATCCCAATGAAATTACAATGCGTAGTTAACAACTCTTCACACACTATTTCTAAGCAGGAGTTAACCATGCAATCAAATGTTTTTTTTTAATTTCTGTATCAATTGTGGTGATCATGAGCGATTACATTAACTATCCCAGTCGGATGAAGCTGCTTTCAGCCAATGTTCTTAGATTGACTACAAGGAGTGAAATGGTGACTACATAGAATACATATTAACACAGGAAAATAATAAATAGAGATTTTAAATTCCCCCACACATAACATGCGTCGTTAAAAAATATGAAATGATTACAATTTGTGATTTGCCCAAACTAGCAAATTATCCAACATGCTTTCGAGTTAAAACTAAAAATGAACGTAACTACGGTCGTGAAACAAAGGAAAACGAAAAAACCAAGACCGCAAACTTGATTGACAATGAGTTTGTTTAAAGAGTGTAAGTAAAAACAAGGTAACAAATCAAGGGGTAGGTAAAAACAAGGTGACAAGTGCAAACCCCGAGCGAGTGAGTGAGTGCGATTCACAAGGGTGATTGAGTGACTGCGAACGTGAACTTGGATCCTTCTTTTTTATTTTAATTTTTTAAAAATTTAATTTTGTTTTTAATTAATTTTCATTTCCATATGAGTTTAACAGGTCCCTGGAATAGGTGATATCTTTGCAAACCATGAGTGTGTGTTTGTGTGAATACGATTCACGAGAGTGATTGCTATTCCTTAGCAGATAGAGCGGTTTTATGCCCTTATTTATTATGTGATGTGTGATTAATGTACACGAGGGTAACTATTTCCCACACACACCCGACTGACCAAATGTGGGTGTTTTTCATTTCCCACCGACTTGTCACATTGTTTTTCCCTCCCCCCCTTAAAAAAACCTCAGGGCCAATCAAGCTTACGTTCTCGGCTTTTTCATTTACCATGTTTTCAAGTTCAATGTTATTAGATGATAGCATCATTTCTCGGGAAATCAATAAGTGGCTCACGTTTAAAATTGCCATTCAAGGGCACTTATCAAAACTGGAGTGGCATGGACATTCTTCCCTTTAGTGATGTCCGAAGCCACAATAAAAACAGTTTTTAATCGCAATGATAAAAATGAACGAGACAATGGAAGCACATTCATTTCACAAGATAGGAATAAAACTATGACTCCCACAAGAATTACTGAAAACGATAACGGTATTATTTTATACAGACAAAAGATAATTTTTTTATTAATTCAGCAACAAACAAATGTCCAATATATCTCCGGCACTACACCTAATGATGCCTCACACAGTGACGAAACCATGATCGTCAATAAATATTAATTGTGGAATCGCTGTATTTATTTTATCTGTACAATAATAATAATAATAACTCGGTTTTATTTGGGCGAGATCGAGATTGTGGCCGTCCCTTCTTCCATCTAACCCATCGCCAAATACATTCAACGAAAATATAATCGTATTTAAGTACTAAATAATAAAAAGAAGAAATATAAAATGACAATCGATTTACAATGAATATGCACGAGAGTAGAGTACAAACAAAGAGAGTACAAAGATATGCCCAATTCTGGGAAAAACGTAAGAAACAATGCTGTCACCCTTGAAGAAAAAACCCACTGCAGGAAAACAACTATATGCATGAAAGGAAGAGTGAAAAACCTGTGAAAACCTACAGATAGCTAATTTTGTTATTTACTAAAACAAAAACATAAAAATAAAGAAATACATGAAAAACAAGAGAAGGAGAAAAATATTTACTGATATACTCACATAAATGTGGAGAAAAATTAATTAAAATACAATTGTAGATTAACAATACAGAAGTATGAAATATGAAAGAAAAAAATGCATGAAAAAACATTACTGCAATACGATTAAATGATAATTTAAACTATCGAGAATTCCACCGAGTAACGGCTAAAACAGTATCATATCCACATATGCCTTATTCAAAAAGTATTCAAAGCGAGTGTTATCTTCAAAGAAAACTTCTTCAAGAACTCAACAGTCAAGGAATTACTCGCAGTAACATTTTAATGTTGGAGAAAGTAGCAGAGCGGCGTGCCACGAAGTACAGGGCACAGGATCGATCCCTGGTGACATCTCTAGGTAGCTACAGGTTCACTCAAGCAGTGTAATTTCACGGAAACAAACGCAAATGATTCAATATTTAATAGGTGAGGTCTACAATCACCAGTCAAACCAACCCTCAAGATTGTTTGCTTTGGCATATTTCAACTGGGTCAGACCATTTAAACTCTATATTAATGCGTAAGCGAGTTAACAATCTAGAAAATGATTTGGAATCACAGGCTGCAAGAGAATATTATCTACTTTCAAAAACATTCAAGCAATTAATACCTCCAATTTAAGCAAAGGAGAGCATTGACTGTCAATCCCGATACCCTCAAGTTCTTGTACTGTACAAAAATCGCAGAAATTATCATTGTCTTAGAATAATGAAAAAATATTGGATTAATTAAATAAAAGCGGGAATTCAAGTTCCAATGGCAAACGGATAATTGATTCTGAGATACATCAACGTGACCCAGAGAAAAATTACTTCGTGCGTCGCTTTACATAATGGAGAAGGCGCGATTTTATGACCAACCGATAATCCCATCATTTTTTTGCGAGAGCCTTCTCAAGAGTGGTCGTACCATAACACTGAAATACAAGTGAGAAACGTATTTAAATCGTATTTAAGATAGAGCACTAGCACCTCCCTAGCGCATTAACAGGAAAAGTTTAAATACCCACGAATCATAAAGATGCTTCAGGATTTGATGGCAAATATATCGTTGGAGGAAAATCACCCTCAAAACCGGTGACGCTTAAAATAATGACAGATAAATGAAATATTTTAAATTGGATAAAAAGGGGCCCGTGAGATTTGGTTATAACCTTTTATAATGAGAATTACTCATTAAAATAGAATTCTAATAGTTTGACTGGTTTGACCGTTCGTGGTGTTGTGAAGCGTGTTTTATTATTCGACATTAATTTGATATCGCCATCAATGCAGCCTTTTTTTATAGGAACATGTGTTTTGTGTTATTTAATGCACAGGTGAAATATTAATTTTTTGCCGCATGCCGAATATATTTGCAATGCTCCTCTCTCCAGACTTGCGCAACAGATACCAGTCACCCACTTCTTTTTCATCATTTTAACGTCTCGAAGAAAAATTTTCATGCAAAAATTGTTGGAAGGCATTTAAATATTACCGTGTTAAGAGAAATCATTAGATTACAAACAAATTATTCCTCCAATGACTGTGATTATGCCCTTTCAGAATGGAACGTAAAAGATAATCTCCATTTATTCCCGCGGAGGGAAAATTACGACCAAGACACAAGGAAAAAAATGATCTGTTCCCCAATGCAGATCCACAAAATCCCATTATCTATTGTTAATACCGTCATGAGACTACGTAAGCACTTACCATTGGCAGCAAGGCTGGTTGGTTTTGCCAAATTCGAAAAGATTTTTCCGCTACTATGCATAATTACCTACTTAACAACTAATTTAGTGCACTGAACTCAGTTAATGAACGTTATTCCTATACTAAACGGATATTATCTTTTTGATGTGCTACGCAATTTTCTGTTTACATTGTCCTGTTCCCTGAAGAAATCCATTGGATTAGTGCTTAATCAAAAAATTATTATTATTGATTATCAGCAATCTACCAGTTAAGGTAGGTTTTTTCATACGCACGAGCAGTCAAACAGTACAGCGACAATTAAATTATCTCTCTTAATAAAACACAACCCAACATCCTCCTCTACAACACTCCCATCTACATCTCCATATAGTTTCCTTCCTCCTTTCATTTTGTTCAACATCTCTATCTTATTCCAACCCCTTCCTCGTTTGCCTAACATCCTCCCCTCTATCATATTCTTCAGCATCTCATTGCTAATATCTTTCCCGCCTCCTTATGATTTCTCCCAACAACCCCCTCTCCTCCTTCACCAAATATAGCACTTCCTCGTTTGTTTTCCAATCTGTTCATTCCTCCTTTTCCATCCTTCTTCACACCCACATTTCAAATTCCTCAAATCCACGTCTAGTATCATCCTGCCACAATTACAATGTTTCCGCGCCGTACGTAACTACGGTTACCAGATAAAAGACAGGATATTACCATTATAAATAGAATAATATTATTATGAATTCGAAATTTCAAATAAATTATGAAATGTAGAATACCTGATTTACAAAAAAGGAATTACGATTAAGGGACAATATTAAGTATAAAACAAAAAATATCAAAGTACATACAATGCTAGAAGAAATGTACCTGTACTTTCTCTGTACTCCGTACCTGTACTCTTGTTACTGTACCTCTAATTTTTAATTAAATGGTTAAGGATTTAAGAATATTAATGTCAGTCAATGCCGTGAAATGGAGAATAAAACACTAGTTATTACACAGAAGGGACTAGGGGTTGGAACAAAACTTGAAAAGGTAAGCACGAAGTTTTATCAAGCCAGAACTAACTGGCTTAACAGGACCAGAGAGAGTATTCCATTTATAACATTCAATTTAGACTACTTGTACAATGTACTAGACACGTCTGACGTGTCTGACAGGATGAATATTGTCTAAAAATGTATTGTATAGAAAATTTCTATGGTATAAGATGAATGGCTAAAGAATAAGTATATTGCCTCTTATAGCAAAAGAAATCCGATGGAAATATCTCAGTTCGATGAATTAAGCGGGAGGAATAGTTGAGATAGAATGTGTTAATGACTGAAGTTTCAGTCTATTTTTTAAGCACGTATGATAATAAAGGAGCATTGGGGATCGATTCCTTCATCGTTCCAACTTCCTATCGATTACAGTCGCGCCTCGTCTCCAAATGAACTCCGAGACGGCTCTTCAAACGCCCTCGTCTGCCTGCTTCTGAGGCCGAGGGGGCTGGCATGGGCACGTCTCCCTTGAATTAATTCCCTCGGGTCATTGATGTCCACATGCAGTCTCCGCGGAAGAAGCTTTCCATTCGCCATTATTTGAAGGAGACGGGACGGGTGTGGTGCGGGAAGGGGGGGGCGCTCAATTTGGATCAATGGGCCGCCGTCGTCAGGGCGGCGTGGGTATCCAGGAAACGCAAGCGACCGGCAGTTTGTCGATCCGACTTTGAATTCTAAAGAGAGCAAAAGACGATCGAAAATAAAAAAGAGGTAAAGGGGTTTCTCCACATGTAAAACGTTACGTGGGCGGGTGGGTGGGGGAGGGCGGATAAGGGGTGCTCTCCCCCACTTACACCCCCGTTCCCATCCTTTCCGATTCCCCCGTTGGACTTTCTCCCCTCCATCCCATTTCAACCCTTCCGTCTCCCGTCTCTACAGATCCACCTTCGTGACCAATATCCAAAAATTCCTCCCTCCCTAACCACTCTCATCATTACCTCCCCGAGAAAACGACGTCACCGGGAGGGCAGGAAGGAAGAAAAGACTTTTTGAGCGAGTGGGAGAGAGAGGGGGGGCAAAGGTCACGAGGGGTGTGGGTCACACGCGTAATGCCATATGGTCACGGCTCAACAAAGGTCACTCCCACGCGGAAGAGGGGATTTAAGATGGAGCGAGGCATCCGAGACTCTTAATTCTGGTTGGTCTGGTCGGACTGCGGAATGAGCCGCTCGCATGTTTTCCGATGGAATAGCAAGTTCCTCGCACCGGAATAGTCCGAAAGGTTGGCAGCTCCGACCTGAACCGGAACTACCGCAAGTATTAACTGCCTCACCTCATCTGCGAAAACTGGAGTTTTAGCCCACCGATTGTACTCATACGTGAATTTATGTCATATACGTCCGTTGATTCGCTAGTTTGGTGTGTCACGTGATTGCTAGCTTAGCAATAAGTCACCGTTTCGAATGCCACTTTAGTTACATCTCGTACATAGTAACCCGCAAGCCACCGCAAGGACGTGTGGCGGGGGGTGTTAGATCATCACCCATAAAACCGCATGCAAAACCTACAAATTCATGCCAATCTACATCCAAAAATCCTTCAAAAACCCTTTCAACTTACACATATTCAAATAAATATACTGTGAACTAACATGAGCATGCACCTACGAATATACCTTATGTCTATGCAACGTTTATTCCAGTCCTGACTTGTAATTCGAGTGCCTTTACTTTTTCTATAATAACTTTGATTTCATACTATTATGATTTGTAATTGTTTTGGGAAATAATGAGTATTTGAATCTATCTGTACTGGAATCTATCTCCCTTATTTTAACTTTGTGGTCTGATCTACCTGAGTAGTGTTGGGCCATTATAATTCCTTTAGTGTCATCGTTCAACTCGTTTGTTCTGAACCTTTCTAAAAGTCTAATTCTCACTAGTTCTCTTCGCATCTCAATCAGCTCCCAGCCCAATTCCCCTAAAAGGTCTATCACACTCGTATTTGTGTTACATATAAAATTTTTTTTAACAAATCTGGCGGATTTTCTCTGGGCATCATCTAATTATTTTTGCCAAATTTCCCCCCAAGGATCCCACATACTTGCGACATATTCCAAATGAGGTTTAACTAGAGCAAAATAATGCCTCTCTTTTACTTTCTCATTACATTTTAAAGCGGATCCGCATATTGTTCTGATATGTGCTTCCCATGAAAGGCGTGGTGTTTAACTACCCCCAAATACTTAACTTGATTGGCCGTAGTTAGTACTGAACCCTCTATTTCATAAATTATAGTATACCCTGTTCCCCATTTCCTTTGTTCCCAAATTTCAGAACTGAACATTTGCATATATTAAGCATTAATCCCCATTCATTACACCAATCCGATATTGCGTCTTAGTCTCCAGAGAGCAGCTCGCGATCTGATGGGCCCCTTATTTCCCTGTATACCACCGCGTCGTCAGCAAATAATCTGAGATTGGTGTTAACATGTGAGCTTGAGTCATTAATGCATATTAAGAATAGGAGCGGCCCAATAATCACAGTAACGGATGGTGGATTACACTTCCATGGGTTTTCTCGCGAAATCATCTTGTCAGCCACTTTGGCGTAAATTATCGTTGAATGCATGCTCTATTTATTTAAATTTTCTGAGAATAACAGGTGAGGTAAGTTTAAAACACCTTGGGGAACCTGAATCTTTCAATGGAATTAATATTCAGAATGATTATTGCGTACCCTGTGAAGGGATAAAAAATTTGGGGTGCTCGAGTGTCACTGAACCTTGTAGGAGGGCATAGAACCACAATTACCAACCCGAAAGGTCGGCTGGATAGGTGAAGTCGGAGCTCACCTAGTGCTAAGCCTTATACGGCCTGTGAAATTCCCACATCATGGTATCGAGTGACGGTGGTCGCCAGTTCCTTCTTTCTCCGTGCCGCTTATGATTTTCCAGGAAGATCCGGTACCCGAAAATTCACAGAGCTTGGGTGAAGCTAAGGGTTCTCAGAAGCGTCCACCAGAATCAAACCCGGGCCATCCGGTCAGTAGTCAAACGCTTTAACCACAGGACTACCACGTCCCCGCAGGAGAGCATAGAGCTAAATAAATTGTATTAAAAATAATGATTTTCTGTTTTCTCATTGATACTTAGGGGCGTGGCTACTAATTCCATAACAGGCGTTGGAATAGCGACTCGGAGGGCCCGAGTTCGATTCCCATTGACTTCTTTGGGCACCCTCAGCTGCAACAAAGCAGTATGATGATTCTTATATTAGATCTATCTGGGAAAACACGGGCGCGCAAGGAAAGGAACTGGCCCACCCTTTTGTTACCCTGTTGATGTGTAAATTTCACACGCAGCATAGGGATTAATATGAGGCGAGCTGTGTCTAATATGGATGGGGTGAGCACCGATCAAACCAGGATGATTGCAGTGACTCTTTGATTTTCCCTAAAAATAAAAAAATAAAAAAATAAAATGTTTCACCCATGCCTTGGCAAAAATTTCTCGTGAGGATATAGGTTATAGGGATTCATTGCAGAAAGGGACATTTAATGCATACGTATTTTAACAAACTTAAATGGTTATTTCTGGATCATAGCAGGAAACTCAACGTGCTGTCCTTACTCTATCAAATACTAAATTATAAAACCCCTCAGTATTTTACCAATGACTTCAATCGCCTTGATAGAATACATAAACTAAATACCAGAGGTTAACTCTTAAACTCGTATCCCTCATAAGAGAACAACTACATACAACCAGTCATTTTCCGTCACAGCATGTCGTCATTGTAATGAGCTCTATCCGTTATAACTAATGCACCATCTCTCCCATCATTCAAGTTCGCACTTCATAAATCACTAATTTCCCAGCAAAGTAACCAGTGAAAATACAGCTGTAAATACACCTCGAGATCCTTTCTTTTTCTTTCGCAGGGGCATCGTACTTTCTATTGGCGATTGTAAATATATTACCAGGAATATTGTTTTACAAGTATTGTTTGCATGTATTGGCATGTGTATGTATAGTATTGGTATGCATTGTATGTGTGTACGTTAGTCCTAAGATATTATATGTATTAATTTGTTTTATATGTATGTTTATTTATGCAAAAATTGTGTAATTTATCTGTAAATTAAATATTGTAAATGCCTGAGGAGGGGTTAGGTGGTAGAAGAGACTCCATAGTCTCACTCTCGCCGAAAATAAAGACGACTATCTATTTATCTACTTAGATGAACACCAAATTACGTTTTAACTTAGACATCTTATGCCTAATTATGTACATACGAAAATAAAAATACGGTAAATACGGTAGGTTCCTTGAAAAATAGTAAAACAAACGAAAGGGAATGGTTAGATTATTTAGGAAGACCTCGGATCACAGTGTGACGTGAGAACCTCGACGATATTTATAAATTTAAATTTGTACTTGGCAGTTTAATTATAAATTCGTGGATGGCACACATGGGGAAAATATTTCGGGGTGAAACAATATGGCAATAGCATGATCCGAGTTTTACTTCCGGTGGGATCGATACGTTCGACTAGGTTAATTTTAAAATGAACTATTTACATTTCTAGTTTTTCTTGGGGGAGGGGGTGAATTGATCTCTCCCTCCCCTCCTTATGTTCGGAAACGGAAAGTACCCGGAGGAAAAGATCCGAGAGATCACCGCATAGGTTTTCTGCGAGCACCGGGAAAAGTTTCCCTTGACCGAAAAAAACAAAAGAACGGAATCGTTCCGAAAAATTTCATAAATTCAATCGCGGGGAGAAAATAAAATCAAAAAATTACCTTTTTCAGTGAGAGAGGGGGCCGCAAGGGGGGGGGGAGCGGCGCGTGTCCCGAGGTAGGGAATGGAGAGAC
This sequence comes from Hetaerina titia, assembly GCA_037158775.1. Classification (NCBI taxonomy): domain Eukaryota; kingdom Metazoa; phylum Arthropoda; class Insecta; order Odonata; family Calopterygidae; genus Hetaerina; species Hetaerina titia. Next base: position 99,940,498 of record CM073770.1, on the reverse strand, counting down.
GCAGACGGACCGGGAAGAGGAGGCAAAACACGGGTCACCCACTTGGCTCAGAGAGTCTTATCTCATTCAGAGTGGACTCCGCTGAGATAACTAAGCATGCGGCCGGCCTCCCGCGGTCGGATCGATGAGGGGGGAAGAGAGGGGTGCGCGAGTGAGAAGAAGAATCAACGTCACTCGAAAGAGAGAGACACGTATTATAATGTCCCTGAACAGACTCAAAAACCCTTCCCCAAAAAGTTCAAACGGGAAAAACACACTAATAACCAATTAACTCAGCCGATTACCCGATTAAAAAATCATCCGAATAAAAAAAACTATATAACCGACCAAGAATATTCATTTGACAGGTATCAATGCTATTGATCGCACAGAAAATTTAATTTCCTCTCGTACACTGCGGGCTGGGATTCCCGTTGAACTTGACTATCAAAGTTATGAACCAGAAAGTCGGATCGATAGTCGAGGTCAGTGCTTACCCTTTGCCAAGCACGTCGGCTAAAACGATACTTATCAAACTCACTCGTCAGCATGGCTATGAAAGCGAGTTCCCCTCCACTTGGCCGGGCACGGCGTCTCCCTACCCTCCCAGGTACCCGAAAGATCTCACAATTCGGGTAGGGCAGAAGGTTTTCCCGGTGCGTCGTCCAGATTTGAACCAAGGACCCCGATCCGTTCGCTCAAGGCACTCATCTCTCACGCCTTCGCGATCCAATCACCACGAAAATACTTCGTACCCATTCTAGTAGCCAAAAAAAAACTAGTCTCGCCAACCCCCTACGTTGGAAATTCCGGGCAGAAATCAAAGACGGCTGAGAACGATGTTTTATTTAGTTTTTTCTTCATTGAAACAATTACGCAAGGTACTTTTGAAGGTGCCTTTTCGTGCAAGTCGTGGGTGATCATACACGAGACGATTCCCATTTCCCAACTCCAAAAGGAACGCCACTTTGAAGAGGCAAATAAATGTGGACATGAAAACGACCCGCATTCAAAATGGAATAAGAATGAAAGGAATGACAAGCCTACTTTCTCCGACCTATCCCCCTTTGTCATCTCCGCCTTAGAATTTACTTAAATTTTGGCAGCCGCGAAAGCGAGCACGCTTCGTTAGGATTCACGAACGGCTAAGGGTTCACGACGCCGAAGAAAGGGCGGTGCAGACATTTCGGGGATGAAGTGGAAGGGTTGGGAGGAGGGATGGGTGGGAGATCACGTAGGCAATGACCCCCTCCTCCCCAGTTTCCGTCCTCCTCGTAGAGCGTTTTCGACATCCGAATAGGAAACCTCTTCGGGAATCTTCACCTGACGCGGACTAAACTTTTACCGACGTCCGATTTGAAGCCTATCGTCGGAACGAGCGCCGTGACGTTGACTCCCCGCCGCTCAAAATAAAAAGTGAATGACGGCGCGCGTGGGAGTCGGTGTAAGGGACCCGTCTTCCGCGTGTGCATATGCAGCATTCTTTATTTCGGGAACAATTCTTCGTCGAAAGTCACGAGACGGACGACAATTAAAGACAATGACCCTAGACAAAAAACACAACTGCGAACCAGCCCCGCAAGATTGAAACATTTATTTCTTCATTCCAAACCCACGAGAAAAGAAAAAGACGTCCATTTGAAGAAACGAAAAAAATTGGAATTTCGATTCATGATTCGAATTCCATAAAAAAAGCTTAACGGGCATAATTCAAAAATCTCAACCGTCAATGAATAGTAGAGCGAATCTTTTTTGCATGCGAGGAGATAAACAGCGATTAGAATGCAAACGTGCAAAAATGACTTGGTAGCGGAGCCGTAATAATGAACTCTTACAGTCAGCAACAAACTAGTACGAAACTTAATAGGTTAGCAAAAAAATCTCGAGTTGTGTGTGTCGTACTTCGCCACACATACGGTCCAATCTTCTCGTAACAGGTCACAGAGGGAAAATGGTCGAAGGATTACGAATTCCGACTGCACACCCACATAAATTTCCATAACTCAAAATTTCCGTTGCCTTCGGAGGCGAAAACAAAACGTGAAACTCACAATTTCAACACCCTCCACTTCCTCTTGCATTCCCAGTGTTCTCCCGAGTTAACGGGAAAAGTTCTAGATGGCATCGGGCATTTTAATCATGCATTGCATAGGTGAGTAACAGCCGTGCAGAAATGTGTGACGTGATGTCGAATGAAGGACGCGACGTCGAATTTCCGCAAAAAATCTAATGTAACATCCGCAATTATATATATATGTATATATATACACACATATACTATATATATAACCATATAATATAAATATGTAATAATCATATATATATTATATATATATATTATATATATATTATATATATATATATATATATATATCGATGATGCGGAAGTACTCACGAGAGCAATATAACTTTTGGACGGCACAATATAACACAGAATAAAACAGATAACACGTAAAAAGACACACTGTAGATGATTTGACGTTTCGGCCTACTCCGAGGCCTTCTTCAGTCTGACCTGAAGATGGCCTCGGAGTAGGCCGAAAGCTCAAATCATCTACAGTGTGAGTGTCCTTTTACGTGTTATCTGTTTTATTCTGTGTTATATTGTTCCGTCCAAAAGTTATATATATATATATATATATATATATATATATAATATATTGAATATGTTGAATGAATATTTGTGCGCCGTATGGCGGGACTTCGTATTTGAATATATATATATATATATATAACATTTGGACGGCACAATAGAACATAAAATAAAATAGATAAAACGTAAAAGGACACACTCAGGTGAGTCTGACCTGAAAAAGGCCAAAAGCTCCAACAATCTATAATACGAGTGTCCTTTTACGTGCGGTCTATTTTTTTCGTGTTTTATTGTGTCATCCAAATGTTATATTGCTATCTTGAGTGCTTCTACATCATCGATATATATAAATATACATATAATATATATCATACAATATACATGTATGATTTCAAGTTTCAATGAAGTGAATGGTGAAGAGCTGCTTCTAAATGCATTTCGACTCAATTGTAAGTTATCTTGCAGAACCCGAGGTTACAAAAAGGTGCGTCGAAACATACACATATACAAAATAAACATATCACTAAATGGGAGCCAAGAGATCGTCGGTAATACAATAATGAATTGAAATTCGCAAAATCACCTGCCAACCTCATAAATACTTCTATTACGCACACCGAATGCTTTTGTTGACTAGAACTTTAAGGGGTTACAGAGGCATGAGAAGAACTGAAGTTAGGAATGAAAGTTGGCGAGGAATTCACAAAATTAGTTAGGTTTGCTGATGATCAAGCTTTAGTTTACCAGTCAGTCAAAGGTTTGCAAACATTCTCGAGACCGTTGGAAAGTTTGTGCGATAGATTTGAGATGAGATAACTAATGTAAACAACAGGAAGGTTATGCGCTTTTCCAGAAAGAGAAAGGCTAAGTAAAATAATTAAATTAGGAGTTCAGAGAGCAGTTGAAAGAGTTTACTTTACTCTTGAAAGTGTTCCGGGTTAAAATGGTCCTGGCAATAGGGAGAAGAAGCTTTCGTAAGGAGGAGATCATTTATGACGTTGAGAGACATAAGGAAGAAAAGAAAGAGCTTGTCAAAACTTTAATATGGGGCGTAATTATGTACCGCACGGAAATAATGGTCACTAAATCAGGATGATAGGCGTAGATTGGAGGATTTTGAAATGTGGGCGTTGAGAAGGAAGGAGAAGGTGAAATGGACGGAAAGGAAAGCAAACGAGGAAGTGGTTGGGGATGTGAGGGGATTGTTGGGGGAAATTTAGAAGAGGCGTGTAAGATTGCATCAGAGCGTATTGATTGGCAATTTTATATTGAGGACTGTGATAGAAAGGAATGTTAGGCAAACGAGGAAGGTGCAGGGATATAAGAATGTTGGATGGAATGAGAAGAGGACGGAAGTGTGCGGAATTAAAGAAGTTTTATTCTAGTGTCAGGTGTCAGGTAGTGCTTTTTGTTAGGTGAGGCAAGTAAATGTATTGTTGTGTGATTGTATAGGCTGTGTCCACCCAGAACCTAAATGAACCGGTTGAATACCAATAATATTAATCTAAAAATGGTCGTTGTTACCTTTTTACAAATGCTTCTCAAGAACAAACACTTAACCGACACAAAATAAGGAACCGACCCAACCAAAGCTATGCAAATAATTAAAATATGCGATAAATCTATGAAAAATATACTTTTCGGATAATTTTAGAGGACAATTTTTTCACATAAACCCTACTGAGACAATTATCTCTGGGATTAAAAGCCAGAGTCACATTGAATTCATCGCATTTATAGGAGAATTAAACCAAATCTCTCCATTTCGGAAACGGAAAAATAATCCAAATGACTGCCCGCTGATACGGAGGTTCATAAAATGAATTTCGATGAAACGAAAGGGCACATTTAAATATAACGATTGACGCTGGTATATTATTAGAGAATAACTGGAGCCCTCACCCGGATATTCCATTCTTTGGACACTTTTCCTTAGATTCAACATCCCAAAGCAGGTAAATGTTTGCAGATCTGCTATAGGGCAAACACCAAATACTGGAGAAAAATAACCAAACAGCAAGAAAAACACCTGAATAAAAATTAAAAATTCGAGAAGCCTGAGTTAGCCGGCGGGGTTGAGTGACCCCACCGAGTTGAGTCACCACATGCCCACTGCTCAAAATAATTGATCGAATCCAAGTCCAGAGCATTTTTCAAAGATGAGGAACATAATTAATTTTCATGTAACACAGCCACGAGATATTAGGAGGACAGATCAGCCGAAGATAACCCAGTCTAGTTACTGATATCCTGCATATCAAGAGTAATTACAATAATTTTAAATACTTACTACACTGATATAGATTTCAATCTCAAACATTCTAAACATATATCCCTCATTCACGTCTTCACCTTTTTCCTCAGTATTTTCATCATTTCCTTGTTGTCATAATCCATAGATTTAAATATCAAAGGTTATAACGATTGCTTACTTGTATGAATTTCAAGAACAAACAACATAGCATCACAGTTCCTTGTATTGAAGGGATTAATTCTTGACGCGCTTTTAAGGCATTCAGAGCAAGGAGCGGCACACAACGGTCGCTTAGCACGGCACGGTCCCAGACACGGACATCGGGCGTGATACTACCCTTGTGTATGGGTCAATTCATCGCGGGCATTCACCTAAAGGGTCACGAAAGGAGCCTCACGAAGGGGAAATTAATCTCCTCTTCTAGGGCACCTACTAAGGGCCCTCAACACTCTCGCAAGGAAATGAATTATTCATACCACAGGTGTTCTGACGGCCCATTTTCACAGGGATTCCTAAGGGAAGCGAATCGATAACTGCGTGAGCTCACAACTCTTTGGATTAAAAGACTTCCGAATCACTTGAGCGATTTCCCAAGCTGTTGTAAAGGCTACTGAGTTCCTTATCTCAACAGCAACAATGAATACATCGTGGTGTTCAGTTCTCTAAAGAATTCGTCAACTCCGAATCGGTATTATTTATTTTTTAACAAATCAATATTTGATCAAGCACAATTTGACGTAAGGATTGCATTCATTTCTTTCTTCAGTTAACTTAGGCGATAATATCAAAAGGATACGCATTCCTCATGGTATGAAGGAGTTTCAATTGATCCAACATGGAAGTATTATTTGAAACTTTGCGAATGCCAATAGGCGTGTTGGATGGAATGAAGGGTGGTATAATGAATGCGTGATTAAAGGATGGTTTATTGTAGTGTAAGGTGGTAGGTTGTCTCATGTTAGAAGAGGCTAATAACTGTAGCGATATCGGGGCGTCCATCCAAAACCTACCTACAACAGTGGACTAACAAAAATAAATAAAAAATATAAATTCAACCTGGACTTATATAAATATATTTATTATATGACACTTAGAAAATGATGAAACAACGTTTGAGCTGCGATCGGCGATTATTAAACTACATGGAAGAACAGAATATTCATACATTGTATGGTATATCTTATTCCCCAATCACTTTTCCATAAGGCACAGTAGGAAAATTTTCCATTTCACATTTGAAATTCATAGCATAAGATACTAAAAAATAAATTTCAATCGGCAGGCATGAGGAATTACTTACGCGATTTCTGACTCAAAAAAGTACCCACTTATCTCATAAACGACGGTAATATAGTCGAATTCCAACTCGATCTATAGATATTGTTTTATTAATAACTCGCTCAATTGACTGCGAAGTTGGAGAAGTTAAAATTTTATATTGGTTTCGATGGACTCGTCCCGGAATATATGATTTTCCACAACCTGTTACTTCACAATTCAACCCCCCCCCCTCTCCTTGGCATTGAAACCCTCCGACTGATTCTCTTCTCCACCCTTCCCCAACCAACTCCTCTCCGAATGCGAAAGACAGTGAGAAACAAGGCATTTATTTCAAAATTATGTCACGTATTGAAATCAGTAATTTCAAAACACTATTATGTCATTATCATCAGCAGTATTTCAATCCTAGGATCGGTTTATTGTAGCCCTCCATTCGCCTCTATTTAATGTCAATTCCCTCAATCCCTCATACCTTTTCTGTTTTACATCTTTCTTAATTTGTATTTAATAATTTTCCTTCTATTATATTCCTAATCAATCCAATGTGCCTCAATATGTGTCCAATCCATCTATTTCTTCTTAGCCGTAGAGTTCTCCGTATGGTTCTATCCTCTTCTGCTCTTCTATATACTTCCTCGTTTCTCACTTTGTCTGTCCATTTAATCTTCAGCATTCTCCTGCAGTTACATGTTTCAAAGGGTTCTATTCTTGGCTGGTCCACTTTCCAATGTTCCAAGTCTTGGAACCATAGAGCACCATGTTGCACACGAAAGTCTTGACGAATTGTTTCCTTGTTTCCAGCCTTAGGTTCTTCGAACATATTAATTGCCTCTTCTTCATGAATGCGTTCTTCGCTTGGGATATTCTTCGCTTGATGTCGGTCGAACTTCTTCCATCCCATATTATGATGCTGCCCAGGTAGATGAATGATTCCACTTGTTCTAGTTTCACACCTCGAATTGTGGTATCTGCATTCAGTTTCTCTCTTCCGCACACAAGGATTTAGTTTTCTTCTTGTTGATGTTCATATTATATTCCCCCAGTACTTGATCCATAGTACTTAAGAGTTGCTTGCAGGTCCTCTTGCATTTCCACCAATACTGCGATGTCATCTGCAAGCCGGAGCATGTTGATATCTTCTTCATAAACCTTGACTCCTTTGATACCCAATTCTTGTGTTTCTTTTATTGCCTCTTCCAGGTATACCATGAATATTGCTGGTGAGAGGTTACATCCTCCTTTGTTTATTTTGGCTTCTATTTTTCTCCCGTTTTTCGTTTGCATTCTTGTAACCTGATTCTTGTATAGGTACACTAATATGTACTTGTGAAAATTGAATGGTTTAGAGGCGTCACTTGTAAAAAATTACAGTTAATTTTTCACAAGTGACGCCATTTTTCATCATTTTTTAATTTTTAAAAATCCAATTCATTTTCGGGCGCGATGTTTCATTGCCCAATATTCTTTTTAAAAATCAATATTATTTTCCTCGTTAGTGTTTGGAGGTTGGAGAGTACTTAGGCGCATTTGGATTGCGATGATCTGTGATAGACCGACCCGTGGATATGCCCACCGCTGTCTTTCTCATTCAATCAAGATAGCTCACTTTGATAACTCTTCCTCCTTGCTCGACCTTTGATCCCGGTGGTGGCGGGGTAACGTCCTCGCCTGCCAACCCTGAGGTCGCGGGTTCCATTCCCGCCTAGGTGGTTTTTCCTCCACCTAGGGCTTGGGTTTATGTAATTGTAACATCGTTATATCATTGATTAAAGTCTTATGTGAAGGCCGAATTGCTGTTTTCGGGCTCATGCAAAATAAATAAATAATTCCATCCGTGCACTGCATTACGATAGATCCACTTTTCTACCGAGCCCATTCCACTTATTCTATTCTATTTTCTCAATTTTAAGAAACTCAAAAAATATACAATTTTTAATGTCGAATTAATAACGTGTTTGAGTTATTTTAAATTATGAAACAGTTCCACGAAGTCCCGCCGTAAATGATTTCCCATATTTCCTGCAAACACACTACCCCTCAAAATGTGTCCAATCCTGTATACCTTCCCCTGATCGCACATAACCTCTCCCACACACTTCCTCGCGTCTCACTCCTTCCGCCCGTTTGATCCCGGCGCACTCGAGAGCGCGTACTCTTCAGCATCCGCTTCCGGCATAGGAGAATGCCGTCTTCTTTTTGGTCTGCATTACTAATGTCTCAAGTCCGTGATGCGTAGAACGACGTCTTGCGCACGGATATTTCCACGTCTGCGCTCGCATCTTCTCCATCTGTCATCGCATTCTGGATGAGCTCTTCATAGTGAGCGTCTTCGAGAGATCGGCTATTGTGTGCCTGATGTCCTTGAGCTTCTTCCATCCCATAAGATGCCCTTTCCGAGTTAAATGAAAGAAGATTCCACTTGTTCTAATATCTCTGCTCGCTGCGGAATGTTAGCCTTTGGATTCCCTCTTCCAAATTCTGGGATCTTAATTTCCCCCCTTTATTAATGCTCAAGCCATATTCTCGATAGAAGAAGCACTTGATCCATTGCGTTCAATTCTGAAGTGGAGCTCTTCCGGTCTTCTCCAGTCTCTCCTAATTCATTTTATTTATTTATTAGAGCACCAAGGACTTTTACCTTCGCCGATATAATAGACAAAACAAAAAGGAGAGACAAATAACAAAGTGGGACAAAACATGAAGAACAAACACAAGTTTATTTCAAAGAGGGCGTTGAAAGGTGGGATTTGGGGGTTGAGCGGAGGGAGTTTTTGTTGCAAGGGAATCAAGGAGTAAGAGAATCAAGGAATTCTGTGGGAGAGAGAGGAGGGAGCGTTGGAAAACGGAGAGGTGGAATTTCAAAACGTGTACAGACAGGATTGGCTGTACGGGCGAAACGATGGGGGGACGCGAATTGAAAATAATGACATGTGACCATCATTTCGAAAAGAACCGTTGACAATATTAAGAAACAACTTCAAGTCGGCTATCGTGCGGCGATGATTTAGGTCACGAGTGCCCAGACTGGAAAGAACTAGTCTCCGGGATAATTTTCCGAAGGGAGAGATGGAAAATTACGAGTACATTTTCTTCCATTCAATTTAGTTAATATCCTTATTGATTTAATTTTTATTCCTATTAGATTCTTAAAGTTTATTTTCATTGTCTCTCCCAAGAATACATACCTATACTTTATTCATTTAATTTGCTGGTGAAGAGTTTATCCTTCCTTCCAGTTCCTTTAACTTTCGCTCTTTCTATTTTCCTTCCGTATTTCGCATTCGATTTGAGGAAACTCGATCATAGGTAATTAGGTTTTTCTTCCGCAATTTGAATACATTAGAAGTTTCTTCCATCGTCTGAACATCTCATTACCCTCTTAAGTGTTAAAGACTTTCTGCGATTCCTCTAATTTCACCTGGAGTAGGCGTGCTGTTTGCGTGAGTCATCAATAGAATGATCCCACCCCCTCATTCTTCTGTTCTTACTGAATGCGAATGGAATTTTTCCGTCTGATCTACAGATTTATTTTAGTTTTAGCATTGTGGGTGATTCACGTAGACCCGAAGACTGGCGTTTATAGAATTTCTAGGTCTATCGTTTTTCTTTGTATTGCAATAATTACGTACCTAAGCTCTACTAAAGGTCTTCGGGTCCCTTATTTTCTTCACAATTGTCCTTTTCTTCCTTCTGTTTTTCTTTCCATTCCGTAGATATGTCCACAGAATTTCAAGCGTCTCTGCCAAAAGGTTTTTACTTTTACTCAGTACCCTGCAAGTCACCGCTAGGGTGTGTGGCAGCGGGTGATTAAACACCAGACTACCCTTATCCCAAAATACCTTTCCCTTTTAGTGTGGTCGAACAAAGGTTTTTAATTCTGATCCATTATCGTTCGTGGAAAAATGACATCTTAAATCTACCTGTTCTACACTTAATCTCTCTAATTTTACTTGAATGACCTTGATACAATGTTGGCCTTCAGGTTCCCTTAATTTGGAACTTATTCACCTTTTGTTTTGTCTGGATAAACCGCTTTCTGCAGGTCTTTAAATTAACTAACTGAGACGTATCTCTGAATAAATGGATACAACATTAATATCTACACCATAATACATGCCGATACCGGGTAGCAGACAGGTTTATTATCATGTTCGTAGAGACAGTACCTCTGCCTTTACTGGAATCCATGAGGGTCGGTATTCGCGGGGCGTAATTTATGCAGGGTAGAAGTACAAGGAATATAGTACATTCCTATGGATATGATTCTGCAATGAATGCTGCTTTGGACTTAAAAGTAATTCTTTGGAAAGCCAAGAAAGGAAAACGTGTCGATCAGCACCCAAGTGCTCTCACCAAAGTGTTTAATATCGGTTATGCGAGTGGAAGAAATAAGGATAGACATTTTTTCTCTAACATTAGTAGTTCGAAAATACTAGTCCTACGGTTAGCTCAAGTTGGAAATTCACGAAGTAGAACCTCTGAGGAGGAATTACTAAATTTTTATAAAATTATATTTTAGAAAGAATTAAGCTTAAATGTGACAGATAGATCTGAAAAAATAACATTTTTTTCCATTTCCTTTCGACAGAAGCGAATCACTATCCTCTCATGCTAATGCTCCATTAAATTGCATATAATTGGGATTAGATGGACGGAGACACTGAGAAAATAATTTGTTCAATTCTTTCGGTATTTAATGTACTATTTTTTTAAACGCATTGATTTAGCGTTCTCCACTTTTAGCGGGAAACAATTGACCACGTGACGAGCCTTCTCCTTCGAGAAGCGCTCAAGAATAGAATAGAAATTTGGTCAGGCTTCACACAGGTCTAATTTCAAATAACTTTATTGACAGCGCAATAAAACTTGACCACTGATAAACGCCCTGGGACGAAAATAATAGATGGGAAAAAAAGCACAAAAATGTATAATGCCGACATGTGCAGCTATAGCCGTTCCACACGTTCTGGTTTGAATGTAATTTATAATTGATGGATTTCAAAAGATGCTGAGTAATTTCAGAGTAGGGATTACTCCTTCCGAAGAATAACGACTGTGGTGGTGGAACGCAGGTCCTTAATAAAATGCGGAACATTCTACGTACGTCGCGCACAGCGTGAAAGCTTCGGCAGCCGAACCGTCAAGCAGTAGAATTCTAACTAATACGTTCTCGCTAATGCAATGAATTGCTTTTCGAAATTCCACTCGCCGTAACTGGACCACATGGCGATACGATAACACACAAGGCTCCTCGAGGGAAGATATAGATGTAAACGACTTAATTACTCCTAATTAGCGAAGCAACGATCCGCCATAGCCCGTCGCGCACTCGACACAACTTCATCATCCACAGCTATCAACTCGAAAGTTTAATTTCAAAGACGAAGGGGTGAGTTACCTCTCGGGCTGGACATCTACGTACACCAATCGCACCCCACAAGGGAAATGTTATGCATTAGTATAATGCCTTGGTGTAGGTTCCCTTCCCTGCGGTTTTACCATTAAAGAACTTTTGGACGGAACACTACGCAGTTCGGAGAAAGTTGAGGGTGCCCATTAGGAGGGGGAGTCACCCGGAATCAAACCAGGGCCCAACGGCCCTCATCCATAGAACATCACTCTCTTTCGGAAATATTTGACCAATTGAAAAGAACATGAGATACGACGTAAGGGCATTCCCTCCGTATCAAAACGACTAAAGGACGGAGCGCAAAAGATGCGCATCTTTGAGATTTATGTCGACTGGGATGTGAACGAAGGACGCCCGTTTATCACTAGGAGTGTTTGGGGAGGGGGGGCGCCACACACAAACCCACCTGATCTCGCCCCGTTCCTCACGTCCGTGGGCGGTGTGGCGTTGCCCGGGGCGCCCGCCCGGTTGCCGGACGACGAGGACGACTCGAGCGAGGAGATTCGTCGCAAGGCGTCGGCCAGCGTGGAGCGCAGGCACACAATCTCGTCCCCTTGGTCCAGCAGCTTCCTCTCGAGGTCCGACACCCTCTCGCGGAGGGACTCGTTCTCATTCTCAATCATGTCGTCTGAAAGTGAGAGAGAGAGAGACATTAAAATGTGAACCACTCCACGTACACACACAAAGGTCGTCCATTTGAAGGAGAGTTTGGGAGGTCACCACACACGCAACCAATGAATCAAAGCGAAGTCTCATAGCGACAGATATTAGCACAAAATATTCTGCCGGCCAATAAACACTCCAAGAAAAAATTCAACTAGCATTCGAGATGGTAATTTTCTTCACGTATAAATTCCTTTACGCATCTTCTAATGTTATCCTAATCTGGGCATGAGCTCGTCTCCATCCTTTCCAAAAGCAGACAGCTGTCTCTTTGGACGAGACACCTCGCACGTCCAAATTCTAATATTAACTCTAGTTAAAATTGCATCTTACACTAAAAATGACCTCTTATTCTATGAGTTATCCTATTTTCTGGCATTTCACGTGCAATGGAGTATAAACCACACCACAATTCTGATGACACCACGAATAAAAAAGCCCTACGGTTGCTACCAATATAATCAAAGGGCCACTGAAGTAACCTTGTCGACAAACAAAATGATTTCATGTCAGCCTTAAATAATCTTTAACGTCAATCTGCCTCAGACGACCAGGAATGGGATAGATAAATTCCAGAATGGTGAGGTAATGTTAGAAAATTTGGTGAAGTAGTGAAACGAGCAGAAAATTAAAAAACTGATGTTTCTCGTCCGAAGATAAACACTTTTATAGAAAGAACACTTATCTTATATAGAAAGAAAGCCTCAATTGCCATAATTCAAGTGAACTGGATGCTAGTGGTCCATAGGCTAAAACGGACGCTGATAATAAGTATTTAAGACGTGGAGTGATTTTTCGTGCACTACTTCGGAGAATTAATCGCGTTCATGAAAACCTTGGACTATCAAGTTGTATTTCTAACCGTTGTTATTAATTCCATTGTACTTACTTATTATTATACACTATGAAAAAGTATTAAACTAAGTTTTATTCCAGAAACACTTTGACTTTTGGGTAATTTCAGCATCCATTTCAATGATCTAAGAAAAGTATAGAGAATTTTACCGGGCAAAAATCACTCGCCTAGACCTGTCTGTGCGAATGATTTTTTTCCCATCACTTGAATTTATTTCATTTGTGTGTACTACACCATCGGGTGACTCATCAATGAAGTTACTGTCGCGGTATTTCCCGGAGCTCATTTGACTTAATATTTTTATCAATGCAAAAAAACAGTGACTTTACGTGTCTCTTAAAATAAGGTATTTACTAAGTAAATAGCAGGGAGGGCTCACGGGCGTGAGAAAGGTCGTGACGGCGGTGCGAGAATAAATTAAAATTTCATGGAAACTGCCTCAATCCAGACGTTTGAAATTGAAGGAAATACGAGTAAAGTGAACAAAATTATTCTTTTCCCCAAAAATTCGACCACCGAGCATACATTTTCCAAAATAAAAATTAATATTCCATTTTTTCCACGACGACGGTCTCCTCCTATAACGTATATTACATTTATACGACCCTATTTTCGTCTAACTCACTCCAACAGCGCACGCAAGCAAGAGAACCTTTTAATTACCATCGAGTTGAAAACTAAATTATGCAATGATATGCAATTTCGCTCATATTTTTAATTCGTGGAATGCAACCTTATCTTTCGTCTGGGCGGCTCATCCCGCCAAGGGAAAAGATATAGCCAGGGTGGGGGGGACGGGGGAAGGAAGGCATAACGGGTGACGATTTAAAAGGCGAACTCGAATGATGGCCACGGTCGATTTCGGAGGGACACGCGATGAAGCCTCCACAGGGCCATCTTTCCCCCGCCCCACCGACGACGCGGACTCGGTTAATATCCCGATATTTTTTTGGGTTCTTTTTCAACACCCGGGGGGGAACCGAGGACCACCCCCGCCTCCGCACTCATCTCTTAATTGGCGGGCATGGAGGAGGGGGCGAGGAGATGGCCTCCGATTAACCACCGCCCGCAGGGAGGAGGGACGCAGTTGGAGATCTGTCCGGATACCCCAGCCGTTCATGCGGCGGATATGGCGATCCTGAGGAGGCGGCCTTCGCACGTCTAAATAAGGCTCCGACGACCACAGGGGGTAGGGGGGGTGGAAGGGGGTGCTGTTTCTTGCAATGGGCGATGGGGAGAAAGGGAAGGGCAAAGGATGGAGTGGGGGCCCACCACCCAGGCAGCAGCCCTTTCCAAAACCACTCACTCTCGAACCAACCCCCTCGCTCCCACCCCACCGCCTTACGAGCCCCTCCCCTCGACCTCCCACCCTCTAATCACCTCACCCCATATTCACGTAATCCTAGCCCCATCTCCTCTCAACTGATCCCAAGACATTGATGCAGCTCTGTTCTGTCACTCCGAGTAATTGTATGCATTGCATCACCCTGTTTGTACCACCCACATTATTATCATCAACAGAGTGAATATTAGATGCACCGGAAAAAAGGAATTTTAACACGAAATATTCAGGTATTAATAAAATTACTGATCATTCAAAATTCACTCCTCGATTCCAAAGCTCTACGAATATATTTTTCTGAGTAAGAAAATGGTAGTGTTCTATTTTTTTCTTAGTTATTACGTAGTTTTGTATTCCGGAAAATTTTAATTTCTTTATTCGTATTCCACTCCAGCGATGTTAGCGGCATTTTAATCATTTTTACCTCCTTAATCTTGAGAATGTACGTATGTGTTTGGAGCACTTAATAACATCTTCAAAATATGCCTTTGCGATTATATCTTTTTCGTAATAATTGAATGTTGGTGGGAAATTAAGGCCGGCTGGAATGATTTTGGCCCCCATCCGTTGGTAGCAATACATGTTTCCGACTTTAAAGCCCATGAAAATTACAACGCTCCATGGATTGGCGAGGTGACTTTCGGTCAGTCTTTTTTGGGTGGACCTTAGAGCTTTTTTCGTTGGGTACCTAATATCTGCGGTGAAACCACTTCCGAGGCGGAACCCGATGCTCTGCATCTTATTCGTCACATAGCGAAATCAATTCATTGCCATTTTCTCTTTCGCTTCAAACACCTTGCACCACAATTGAGGGGTACTAACAAGTTTTTTTATGGTATTGATTACTCATTTGTACATTGTGAAATGCCCTGAAGACTAAATTATGAATTACCAGTGCATATACGATCAAAAGTTCTTTTCTGCGGAGGGGAGCCTGAAAAACATAAGACATTTCATAAGTGTGTTCAAAGGAAATAATAGACGATGGGGCAAAAATTCTGTAACACGACAAGGGCACAGGGAAAAATTTGGTGAGACCTCAAAAGTTTTCAAAACATTATATAAGGACTAAAAATATTAACTAGGTGAAAAAATCGTCATTTAATAATCAGTACATTCGTTTAAGAAGAAGAATAAATTCAGCTCTGAGAGTGAAACAAGATATCAATTTTCCTTAAATGGCCGGTTCAAACGTTCAAAATTGTTTTCTAGCTATGTGCTTCTCACTCTTTATTTGGAGGTAAATGAGCACACTGCATGGAATAATCGTGTACTACCGTGCTTGCTTGATGCTGGGTGAACTCTACCCTCAAATCAATTTTCGGATTGATAATTGTGCTTATCCATAAATTTGCACGTAATCACGCCTGACTCTATCTAGTTTCTTACAACAACTATGTTTTAAATTCTTAATCAATGGAGTCGTGTGGCTGACGTGCCGATAACGTCTGAAATTCCGCTCGCCGTCCGGCTACGTAATAGGGCAGCCATCCTGGATCTTTTGAGGTCCACTAACACGTCAATGATCGCCACACCTGCCGGGAAAATTGCGCACACGCACGTCCCGATGCGAGCGACCCTACATGTCCGCGTGATGAGCTCTCGCGACGACGGGACCAGAAGGATTAACGAGGTCGGAGAGGGATTCGATGACTGCCGGGCCATCTATAGGCACACTACATTATGGATGCCCAGAAGGACACGTCGCTTCGATCAAACCCCCCCCCCCACCCCGTCTCACTCTCTTGCTCACCGTCTACAAGGGACTACTACGGCTCAAATGGCAACACGACCGAAAGACAAACGGAACCTTTGTAAATATTTCCTCCCGAATTCTCTCGGCCTTTCCCGCCTTAGCTAAGTCATGCGAAGGAGAAGGTTCAACACAGGCTGCTATATATTTTATCCGTCGAAATGAGGACACTCCCTAGGAACAATTAGGACAGAGTTCCCTGAAATCCAACAAAAGTAACGCTAGGGATGCTAATAACTATTAGATGTTTCAAGCATTATCCTACGACTGGAACACAGAATATTTGCCCATTTTTATATTCAACGCAACTAATAAAAAATACATCACAAAATAATGTCGGAAAAAATATTTTGGATTTAGTGCTTTCATAGTGATGACTGCCGCTGATGGAAGTTCTCTCGGGAATTCCACCAGGTGATGAAGTGCTGAGGAAATGGCTGGCTCCGCCATCGAACATTTGGCCATTAAGCTTTATAGATTCTATTAAATTGAATTTATCGCGGGATTTCCACAAGGTGGAGTTCCCGAGAGGACTTTATCGGAAATTATATATCGTTCTACCCATAAACAGAAAAAGTAATGACATAAAAAACGAATTATGTAATTTCGGTAATCTACGTATGTTTATCAATGACGAGGGTCACTGCACCACTTTTAAAAATAAATTTAATAATGTCTTTTTTTTTAATTCATAAACACCACTCCACAAATCGATAGATTTCGGAAAATTATGTGATGCTCATAAATGATTGTGGACGGTAATTTTTTACTAGGAAAGTGAGGACGTGTCCGCAAACATGGACGTGTTGTCACTAATCATAGTTTGCACGCACTACAGTTGGTGCTTCACTGTCCACCTGCTCTGTTAATGCCTCATCAAACCTTAAGGGTGTTGGGAATGGTCGATGGCGAAAGAATCACCAAATAATTGCGAAACTCACTTGAATTTAGTCGAGATAAATGGCCCAATCAAGCAAGTGTGCATTTTTATGCAGATTTGAAGGGAACGATAACTCAAATATTAAAATTTGATATTTAACATTTTACAAAAAAGTTAGTTGCAGTGAAACTATTTTGGCGGAAAATGATTATTTTACACTTTTTTCGAAAAAGGAGGAAGTCGCAGAATTGAAATCGGGTACTGTTTCCCAGCGTGTATTTTTACTGTGAGTCACAATCGTGTCCGTGATTTATCATGCAAAAACCTTGTTCTGCTACGTCGTTAATAGTTTTGTCTTTTGTAAACGCTAACGTGCGTTGCCGCTCGAAGTTGAACCGACTACGAACTTAAGCTTTTTTTAACTCGTAGAATTATAAAAAGTATAAATTAAATTCAGAATTTTGATGATGACTTGTATATATATATATATATATATATATATATTTAATAACGAATTTTACAGAGATTTCATTCAATGAAATCCGCGGAGAATTTTCCAGGAAAGGTTATCCTTCAACTATCGCTACGAGGAAATTAATACTCGTATGTCGGGATACTAATTGACCGATACTGAATTAACTGGAAAGAGTGGATAAAGCGGCTTCGGCTGACTCAGTTCAATCTTCTATGAACCAAAACCCTCCAATACATTATCGCATCCACATAGATGATTTGGCAGTTTATAATTGAATATTATTTACATGGCTCTAGTTTCTTTCCGAATACGTAATCCTTAAGAAAGAGGAGTGAGCGCATCACGTGAATTCTTTCATTGCAGAACACAAAACAAAGAATATTAAATTAAAGCAACACCCTAAAAGTATCACGTGCATCGATCGAAATTTCCGAAATGACAGCGATAAAATTTTCACGGATGAGGCCATTAATTTACCACCAGGCTTACCACCTAAAACGTGATAAGATCCATCAAAGACCCACACACGCTGAAGAGGGATTACTTTTAAGGAAACTTATCTTCTACACAGAGACGACACTGCGAGGATTTAATCAGGAATGTTCCCAGTACGTACGTTTCTCCCACCCCAAAGGAAGTCGGGGCAATAGATTTACTACTTCGAACTATTGATCCCCGTCCCTTGGCCTTATTTACTTTTCTCACGAACGGCTCGCAAAAACAAAAGAACCGAGTGGCATAAAAATCAACGAACCGAATTTTAGCATGGGAAACAAAAAATTTGATTGAATTGCATTATTAATTACTACATCCACCCGTTACGTTATGCCTGCAAAAAAAATATTCGCGCTAGTTGGATTATAACGATAACATCACTGCAAGAGCATCAACAACCGATTTGAAGGAAACAAAAACACAAGCCACCAAGTTTTAGTTTTCAGGTCCAGAAAAGCCAAAGAGGTAATAGTATTCACGGGAGCGCTTCTTTCCTTGGGACACAATCACCGTTCCCTCACCCGGACAAAAAGCAAGAAGGAACCGTTATAATCTAACAGCGCAGTGTAATTGCATCATTCGATCGAAGCATTTGGATTTGGCGGGGCTAAGATGATCGCATCAATTCCCAGACGAGCACGGAGGCCCGCCCCGGGACCGGGCGAACCTCGTTGGCTCCGAAAACTTTTCCAATCGGTTGCAATTGGCTTCTCCGGCAACCGAAACACCACCGCTCTACCCTGCCCACCCCCAAACCGCAAAGCAAGTCGAGTCGTCTTGGTAACTGACACACACAAAACACACATTTAAAGACCTTGGGTTACCTAAATGCGGCGAATCGATCTCAACGCTGAAGCCAGCCAGCACTTTGTTCGACCACGTGACCGGAATCTATGAGCCCAGGTGGAACTAATTGATGCCCCGGCATGCATGAAAAATTAAACGCTTACACTACGGCCAGCTCCTACGGATAACTCTCACGACATTCACTGTTTAATTTTATGAAGGGATGAAACCATTTTGTGGTCATTATATCCAATAAATACACACACATATGTTTATTTATCATCATCATCAGTATTTCAATCCTAGGACTGGTTCACTGCAGCCCCCCGTCCTACTCTACTCAATATCACTTACCTCAATCTCTGATACCCTCTCTGTTTTACGTCCATGATTGGTCATATGTACATGTCTCTTGGTCTTCCTCTTGGAATCATTCCTTCTATTTTTTCATCAATTATATTATATATTCCTAATTAATCCATTGTGCCTCAATGTGTGTCCAAGCCATCTATTTCTTCTTTACCATAGAGTTCTCCATATGGTTCTATCCTCCATTTAAGTTTCCTTCTTGTTGAAGTTCATATTATTTTCCACCACTACTTGCGGTCCTCTCTCGTTTCCGCTACTACTGCGATGTCATCTGCAAACCGGAGCACGTCGATTTCTTCTCCATTTACCTTGACTCCTTCGATACCCAATTCTTGCGTTTCTTTTATTACCTCTTCCAGGTATATGTTGAATATTGCTGGCGAAAGGTCGCATCCTTGTCTTACTCCTTGGTTTATTTTGGTTTCTATTTTTCTTCCACTTTTCATATTCATTTTTGTAACCTGATTCTTGTACAGGTGATGGATAATTCTCCGTGTCGTTGCACTGCAATCCAAGCGCTTCTAGTATCTTGAACATCTTGTTCCATTCGACGTTGTCGACGTTTTGCTCAATGTTATGTGTTCTTCGCATTTATCTGTTTTCGGTTTCTTCGGCATTGCAATCATTCTACTTTTCTCCAAGTCTTCTGATATCTTCCCGCTGTCGTAGCTATCTTTGATTATTCCATAAAGGGCATCCTTCGCTTTGACCCTGAGTGCCTTGATTATTTCTCCGTTTATTTCGTCAACTCCTGGTGCCTTGTTGTTTCTCAGGTTTGCCACGGCTCTCTCGAATTCGCTACTTTATACCTGCAGACCCCGATCGTCTTTAGCTATCATTATTTTATCCTTAATTAAGACATCTTCTAGTGATTTGGGAGCTTGATAGAGTACTTCAATGTATGTCCAATTATTCCCAATGCCTTTATCATCTATTAGTATTTTTCCATCAGCGGCTCGGTTGTTTTGCGATTTTTGTTTTTCTTTCCGCAAATTGCTTCTCCACTAGTTTAGAAGCAATCTAGCTA
The DNA here is from genome assembly GCA_037158775.1 of Hetaerina titia. Taxonomy (NCBI): domain Eukaryota; kingdom Metazoa; phylum Arthropoda; class Insecta; order Odonata; family Calopterygidae; genus Hetaerina; species Hetaerina titia. Next base: position 99,920,335 of record CM073770.1, on the reverse strand, counting down.
TTTCTCTTCTTCATGTTGTCATTAATTTCCTCACAGCAGCTATCTATCCGCCTTCCCCACCTTTCCTGTGTTCGTCTTTTATGTGTTTTCCTATCCCCTTTCCTTATATCTATTTATATGTGTGAAGTAATATTTGTTCGCCGTATGGCGGGATTTCGTGTTTGAATGTGTGTGTCTATATATATATATATATATATATATATATATATATATATATATATATATATATATATATATATATATATATATATATATATATATATATATATATATATATATATATATCACCTGTACGTTGAAATGTACAAGTGATAATGAACAGCCCTGCCTTACACCTCTTCCTAACACTACCCATCCGGACTTTCCGCTCCCCACTCGCACCTGAGCAGTCTGAGACATGTACAGATTGCGGAATCTGTCCTGTCCCTCCAATCTATTCCTATTTCCTACCTACCTATCTTTCTAAATCTTTAGCGTTCAAGGCAAATACTTTCAAACAGTGCCATAACGTGATGGCACTGGTTGAAATATTCAACATCTAGAGGACACGAAGTCGTCTCAATGGGCATGGGCGGCAGTTCCCATCGCATCTCCCGCCAAGCAAAAGTAAGTTGAGTACGGAAGTCGACTCCGGCGGAATTTCGGATGAGCATGGAAAACATTTGTCCCTGAGGAACGCCCACGGAACGAAGCAAACCCCAAAGTTATGCCGAACGAAATGAAAATAAATTCCCTCTAAATGAACTCCTCTGTCCAACTACGCCAACGGAAAACCAGTTTTAGTTCTAAATTTACTACCTGTCATCTTTGCTTAGATTCCCGAAACGTATACTTTCAATAATAATCGCCACCTTTCTGAGCTTTGGCGCTGACTAATTTCAGCTGTTTACGGCTTGATTACAATCGTTAACAGTAAACCATCAATCGCGTTTTTGAAATTGCCACCTATCCAACAAACTTACCACAAAAATCCAACAACAGCCTCCTGCATAAGATCTTTCATTCTTCACAGCAGGGCACAAAAGATAAAAACACCACGGCAACCCAAGGTACACGAACTTAACACAGGTTATCTTCAGATTCTTAAAACTTGTCAATTAGGCTTAATGAGCTGTGGATAATGAAAATGTGAGTAATTCTCACAATACCCTGTCTCATTTTCAAAGTAATTACAGTGAAAATCGCTCGTAATTGATTTCAGTTCAATGGCCATTAGTATCTCCTACCGTAAAATGGAAAAGATAAGCATTAACGCCTACAGGACATCCCCAAGGAATAGGTAATTCGTAAAATAAGAAACAATTCCATGTGTAAACGTTTTGCGAAGAAAAAACAAAGACGCTACAAATCTTCACACAGCTTTAGAGCTGTGTGAAGATCATATCGAATCCCCTTCAAGGTTGAGATATTACTAATTCCAAGGTGAACAAATTTACCATGGAATATGTAAGTATATCCAAATTTATAATTAACACAAGATATCATAAAAATGATTCAATTTAAAAAATAATCATAAAAAATTTGCAAAAAATAACCATGGAGAATAAAAATTGAATTCAATTTTTAAAATAATCATCAAAAACTTGAAGCAAATAACCATGGGGAATACGAAGAAACCATTAAGTTATGCTTTGTTCATTATTTAAACGAACAGTGTTTCTTTTTCAACCGTTTTATTTTCATTGCAAGTGGGCTGAGAGTATTAAGCTCACTGGGTTATGTGAAGTACTCGGGATTTTTAAAGTACACAGACGTGATGGTTTCCATTTATATGAAACGACTGATTCATGTGAAACAAAAAATTCGCGTAAAATCCGGTGATTCAAAAGAGCCAAATGATGCGGAAACTTCTGCAGGTAAACGGAGTGCCATTAAATATTCACAATCCATCAGGGAATGTATTCATCAAAGGGAATATACAGCCATCTATCTACCGAGTGGCGTAGCTGGAGTTTACGGCTTCCGCCCGGAGCGGCCCCCTGTGTTTGCCGCCCTACCCCCCGGGCCCCCTTCAACCTCACCCCCAACCCCATCGTCCATGAGATTTTCATTTTCCTCCATCACTCGATGGGAATATCTACCCGGGTTCCCCGACTACGGTCATAGAACAACGTGGCAGACATTCTGGGTGGACCGCTCCCAGTCAGCCACGCCGCGCCACCCACATAAAATTAAATCGCAAGTACCGCACCAAAAAAAATAAGAACGTCAATAAAATATTCAAACACGGAAGCGCGTTCTGCACAGATCAAATATGCAAATAATGATTTATATCTGACAAGTTAAGAGAGATGTTTCACTGAAAATCACAGGCTCTACAAAAGATTAGGAAAAAATTGGATATGATATTTTAAAAATTGTAAAGGCGATGAGGGTAGAAAAAAACTTTGCTATTTCTCATAAAATATTTATTTCACAATACCATGTTTCCGATGCTGCCCACCATCATCATCTGAGTATGATGATTCTCAACATCAAAACCAAAAGTTGTGTAAAATAAATATTGTTTGTGAAATGGCAAGTTTTTTTTATCTCTCTACACTCATCATGAAGGAATTCCACAAATCACAACCAGAGACTTATGTTTAACTGTAAAGGCGGAAGGTTTGTTTTAATTTAGTCTGCAGGAAAAAATATATTAAGTTATTTTACAATAGTATAATATACATGGCTTTATATTACGATGCTTAATTGTATATGCTAATAAAGAAGGTAATTCTGCTACACTTTCATTTTGCTGATACATATGTAATACAATATATGTTTTCACAATTCAAATGCCTCGATTTACGGACGATCTGAAAAAACCGACGCGTGTTTAGTTGTCCCCTCGATAGAGTATGAAATTATTTCATTTCAAAAACTAGGAAGTCATATTTCTGCTCAGAAATTAAGTCATAGTCAACATCTACAAATTGGTTGCCTTTTTTTTTGAACGTCGGGAAAACATCTCGAGCGAATGTTCTAGTTTTCGTTTCCACCGTGAATGACGCTAGCTTCTGCTCAATTCACGCGGCGCACGGAGAGGCGGGCAGAACGTGAACTAAAAAGGAAGGGGCAAAACGTGAACGAACTGAAATGAGAGCCCTCTGAGCTCTCCAGTAAAAGTCGTTGGCGGGAGGTTACAAGCTAAAGATTTAAGAAGAGGAGTTTCACATTGAAAATAGGACCGATTCAAGGACAAAAGCAACAACAAAAAGTACCAGAAGTATTTTTCCAGTGCCATCGATTTCGACGGTATAATATATGTATTATTTAGCTAAAACCCAATTACTGATAAGACTTGTAGCACAAAATAACCAAGCGGAGAAGTTATAAAAAATATGTGAATAAATGCCCCAATTACATTACGGTGAACATCTCAACAGAGCATCAACCTTAACGTTTAGGCTTCTACTAATTGTAAATTACCGAATTATTTCACGATATTTTAGGCATCCAGCAAAGCAAATGGGCATTGCAATAAAAAGACAAGAAAGGAAGAGCAGATTTTTAAAAGGTTTTCAAGTTCGATTAAAAGTAAAAGTGGATCCTATTCTATATTGCACGCGCTATAAAGTTGTAAAATATGAAAACACATGTTACTTCAAAAATTGTAATAATTGGAGGCTTAATTCTTAGTAATTCACACACGCACACCATACGTATACGATATGTAATAGCGGCAAATTAATTTCAGTCCTCTTCCGCAATTGTTCACTTTGGACAGATACGTCTGAAGGGTAATTGCATTGAAACGTAATGTACACATAATATAAGGTGGTAGGCTGAATGCTATGGATTGGATGCTTGGTAGAATGAAATGAACAACATTTTGGCAAAAACAAGGAGAAAATATAAAAACAATTTTTATAGCTCTATAAACGTATAAACGTAAACTGCTAACACTCAGCCTTTTCAATGTTGAACTTTTTAATTGGGCGATCGAAAAGTTTATTTCCTTTTATTTTTTAGCTCATGGTCGTGTAGCACAAATTATATCGTCCTAACTAACTATAGCCCTAACTGAATAAAATATACCAGTCCTAATGCAAAAGATTAAAAACGGCCTCATCCCTCGAGAATGAGAAGAATTGTCGAACCGAACATAGCAATGTAACATTACGGTAGTAGTACATTTTAAAACTTCTACAATGCTTTTGAGTTTTCTATTTCCCTGGATAAATTTGATTATTAACAATAACAATCCCTGCATGTCGAGTGACTATTTGGTACGTCTTACATTAAGAACTGGTTAGCTTTAAAATAGGCACGGAATAAGATCACAACTATTTCGTAATTCCATATCAGATAAATTAGAGCAAAAAACTAAAAAGACCGATTTTTTAAAAGCAAAATGGATTGCATTCGTTTTTTTTTAATGTTCAAAAGTGTTAGACGAGTCTTCAAGTTGGGAAATTTCTTTCCCGTTCACCTTTCCTTCCATCATTCGATCCGGCATTGTATCAGGAGACGTTTTTAAACGCAATGTCATGAAATTTAGTCGTCTTTACCAAGTTCGGCTAAATGTATTTTCATAAAACACTAAATTTCCTTCTAAAATAAGACATTTTTTTATTTGCCCGTCTATAAACAGATTCGCATAAAAATATCCTCCCGTTCAAGGAATGAGCTTGGGATTTGTTTTGATTAAATAACTCCGACATTCTTGCATTCTCCTTCAGGATTCCGCGCTAAATGAGACCTCAAAAAACCTGTGAGAATTCCGAACTCATTAACTGTCCTAGGCATTACCGAATCATTTCGGTGCATTTATTGTAGAAGCAGAGGACGACCATTTAAAGGCAGGGTTTTGAGGGACCTGGGTTATAAAAGTAGGCACCGTTACATTTTACACTACACAGCATCCTGCCGAAGACTAACCGCCACCATAAACTACCATTTTATATCTCCAAATACTTCCCACGTCATCACGACATGTCTTACAAAAAAAGTTCCCAAAGGAGTAAGACATAAAATTTCACGAATGTATTTTCCGAATAGAAATCGTAAAACTTAACAGTAAATTACCAACTTGTCCATGAGCAAAATTACTTAACCACTGAGAATACTGGTGCTCTGTTTCAAACATTGATATCACAACGTTTTTACGCATTTACTTTTTCACTAGAAAGTAAAAAAGTACAAGAAATATTTCAATTAGCAAAGATGGGCAAAAAACAAAATATTTCACCGATTCTTACCGTAGTGACATATCGAAATACTTTTAAAGTTGAAAAACTTTATCCATCATTAGGGTCGCGGTAGTCCAGGGGCAGAGCGTTGGACTACTGACCAGAGGGCCCGGGTTCGATTCCCGGGCAAGCCTCTCAGGACACTCTCAGCTCCACCCAAGATATGTGATTTTTCGGGTAACAGCTCTTACTGGGAACCATAACCGGCACAGGGAAAGGAACTGGCCCCCCTACCCTGATGTGCACATTTCACGTGCCGTATAGGGCTTACAACTGGGTGAACTTTACCATCACCTTCAAAACCGACCTTCGGGTTGATTACTATGTTTATGGTTTTTCTATCTTTAATGCTATGAGAAATATACATGGATTTTTATGATCATGTTTCGTCAAGCCAAATAAGCCGAACGTACGTATTTCAGTAGCGAGCGAAAAAATAATAAGCAAAGCATGCTCGTATTGGACCTAACATCGTAGTATGAAGGTAATTGTCATTGAGTCTTGCAAAAAGAAATAATTGACAGCAAAACGAATCCTCCCATTTGTCTATCAAAACGGAGCACGATATGTATTTCACGATTGAACCTGGTTAAATCGGAAGTAAACTTTAGGCACGCGAGTGCTCTAAGTGGACGGGACAGACGAGATTAATGAGCTACTACGCCGAACTGCGCAGGGAATCAGGGCCTGGGAGTATGCAACCATAAATACTGATATGTATGAGGAGTTGCCGAGATTGAAGGCGTCCTAAATCTGCTATTTTACTATCGACTGTTATCAGCCAATCCACTGATTCATTATAATAAATGCTTGCTTAACAATTTATGCGATTGCAATCACTTGAAAAAATCACACAGGTGCCATAAACATAGTAATAAGAATATTTAGGTGCATGTGATCAGGATATTGGGAAAGGTTAGAAACACAATGATCCAATAATTCACCATGATTTCTCATTCCACGACATTAAAAATATGCGCGACCTTTTAAAATAATACGAAAAACTAGAACATTTCAGTTTTTCTTTTTTTCCTTTGATTGCTTTGATTTTTAATTATGCTTGGCATTTATAGTTTCTCTATAGAAGAAATTCCCTAAATGAGTACCTAACCAAAATAATCGCTGAATGGTCAAACACCCAGAAAGGTTAAAAGACGCACGTGGTTAAAAGGTTGATGCCCTCATAAACGCACCTTCATGCTAAAGGAAATTTTATATCACTTGAAATGGTGTCAAATAACACTCAAATTAGACATTAAGTATACGAATATCACAAGCGTACGAACGAGGAAGACACTTGTTTCCTTTTCAGCTGAAAGAAAATACTTTCCTCAATTTCGCAATTGTCTCATAAGCTTCATAATCAGTTACTTATTTATGATCTATTATACACCTATTTTGATTGCAATCAATTCATCTAATGCTAAATGAGTCAACGCACCAAAGTTGGTCGCCGTAGTGGATCTGAGCATACAAAATTACTACTAAGTCAAACACTCTTAGGCTAGTTTAATTTGTTTCGCTATAAAAATTATTCAATGCAAAATTTCCAATTTGAGAGCCCAAGGTAAATATTTAAACAGCTTGTACGTCAATATCTTCCAAACCCTCATTTCGCGAATGATTCCAGATAAAAAATAAAGAATTTAAATATTGACGAACACCTTTTTTTTCTTCGTATACGACCGGTGAAAGTCGACGCATCGCGTGGTTTTTTTTTCCTTTATGAATCCGTGATTTGCACTCGACTCAATGTTATCGACTATGAGGGATGACATCGAGGAAAAGGTGCTTGGGCCATCCTAACCGCACATAACTGAGGAAGATCTTTCGCGGCATTCAAATAACGCGGCCGCACTTTCCACAACGAGCATCCTCATTACCCTCACATCGTCCCAAATGGGGCCGTAAAAAAGTCGAAAGTGACAAGCGACCAATCCAAGCCCCCTTCATCGGATGACATAGGGTGGTGTGGGTGGGGTGAGCGCTTCAAAGTGGCGCTAAAGATTGGGCGGGGCCGCGGCGGCGACGGGGGAGGATGGAACCGCTCGGGAGGAGAAAGAGGCGAGAGGGGAGGTGGACGCCATGGGAAAACTGAGCAGTCCCACTCGTGGCCGCTCGAGGGCAGCACCGTACCGTGTGCACGTGTTTCTCCTACCTAACCGAAGACTCTTACGCTAGTTCCTCACAAGTTGACAACTGTTGCGCCTCAAATTGATTATGGGAGGAGAGGAGAAAGCTGGAGACCTTATTTCAATAAAAAACAATCGCAGTAAACCGGCACTTCGGTCAATTCATCGGCAACTCTCTCGCGGTAACCTTAAAAATGTAAGCAAATGCGATGTTTAAAACATCAACTGTAATTCTCGATAAAAATGGCGAAATTGCCATCGCACACAAAAAACCTACCATAATTGTGGCCTTTTTTCATCCATTTCTCCACTCTCATACAGGAACATTCTTGATGTCATTTATGGACAAACATGTGTTCTGACAACTGAAATAGGCCTTGTGCTGAAAAAGGTTAACCAAGATATACATTAACTCGAATACCACGTGCAACTTGAGAAGAGAAAAATAACGGAGTTAAGCCCAAGTTTGCTTTTTCAATGAATTTATGGTGACGTAACGTAACGTGACGATAACTTTGCGTAGGCCTTGCGGAGTATATTTCGATTCATATTGAACAAGCACACCAATGTGGACAATCAAAATTAAAAACAAAATGGAAACCCTGTCCTGATGGGGATTCGTACTAACGCACTTAAAAAGATACACGATTGTGAGGAAGGGCCTTGAGAGAAAATTTCATTGGATAATGGACGGTACCTCCAATTCCCTCGCAATTGACAGCCGCGATACGGTGCCGCACACTCGACAAGGATTACGTAGTTTAATGCTCGTCTGTTATTCGGAATCCTCCCCTACTCATTCAATTGCACTCCAAGTTAGATTGTATTCGCCCTTTATTTCCTAAGCGGAAACATTTTATCACTCGCGAAGCCAGTTGCCAAATGATACCTTTAAAAAAAGACACCACACTTCCGCGCTAATAAAAAAATGTTTGAATACCGAACGCAACCAAGTGGCGACCGGTTCTTGGCACTCCGTATATCGAAGTGTTAGAAGAGTGAAGTACGTAAGTGGAGATCAAACACAATTTTGTCCATTACTAAGATGTGAATGATCTTTTGTTTTTAACAAAGAGGTTGCGATGCAATATTTTACCCAAGAATTTCCTCATAATGCTCTAAAATATTTAAGCACGAACAATTCGCACGATATCTTAATCTAAGAGTACGTGTGCCACACAGAAGATGTGGTGAGCTTTCTCATTTTCATGACTTTTACCTCCATCTATGGCGTTGCTTTTATTATAAAAATATCTTAACGAAGTAAATTCTTCCTCCTATTGTAATCTCAAGATTCGCCATCACGATGAATATTTCGCAGAAACACACTTTATACACTCTAAACATATACATATTACGTCGATCTCACTGCACACGAGTAATTATAATATTGGGAATAATCTATGGTTGATTTGAATCTTTCAACGAATTGACACATTCTTTTTTAAATATTTCTTCACTTACCATATTACCAACGGTTTAAGTTCAAACCTTGTGTTAATAAAAACTGACAACGTCAACAGAGACTAAGTTTAAATATTTACGTTTATAAACCACAAGTAACATGAGTCAGGTGCCCGAAAAATAAGTTTTTAAAAATTTAACAGGAAAATAATTGAATTAAAAACAGTTTTAATTGAGGGATATAAAATATTTTCAATCATTTGCAACGAACTTATAAGTCAAGTGCAACAAGGGACGAAGAGTTTTTACAACTGCACTTCATAACTTCAAAATTCATTCCGTGGGGGATCACGAGTGTGTCCGCGACACGCATTTTATCACCGGAGGATGGAATGACGCGTCATGGGGACAAAAAATTCCTAGGAACATTCCAAATCCTCCTAGACATACCGTTACGCAGTGGTTTTGTTTGCCAAAATTTTTCAAAAGAGATGTAAATCAATCAGTTTCAAAAATATTGAAACCATTACCAGCACACAAATAACAAGATTATGTGGCATGTAATCGGCATCACATGTGCATGCAAGTGCAAAACAAGTATTGTAGACAAAATGGGTGCGCCGGGTTAGGGTTCCAGTTAATTGCAGGACGAAAATCCTGCCCAACGAAAGAAAGACATTTAAACTGGCTGTAAAAATACCTGAGTTCACCCCGGAGAACTGAATGCTACATGATCGCCGAGGGATAAACAAACGAGCGACGAGACATAAATTCCAGCTTGGACTTCACACGCTAGTCCGGCAGAAAGGACGCGAAATTAAAGGTGGACTCGTTCACTTGGTTGGTTAAACTCGCAACGATGGATTTGTGGCCGCCTTGGTCGACCAATACCTTTCAACGTTCCAATTCATTGCGAAGCATACTAACGTCCTCTTGCTCGCAAAATACACGAAAGTACATTATGATTTGGGAAAAGGAATCTAATGAAAACTACGCAAAGGCAAACCTTATGAATATTTGAAAAAAAATTAAGAGAACGATCCTAATGGAGTACCTGTGAGTTCGTCTAAACTGACAAATGAACAGAAATTTAATTATTTGGATTGGGTTACCGTTGAAGCCATGCGGATTAAGCAGTTCCTATATCTTAATCAAACACATGTTACCCATGAACCACAACTCAATTTATTACTCTCAGTATTTTTCTCAAACGAAACCTTGTGATGACATAACATCTGTCACTTGCAAATTACCACATCCACCCCTGGAAGTTCATTTGATACGCGAAATTGCATCACTATTTATTTTGAATACGTCTCGTGGATCTTAAAAATGTTTCCCTATCTGGTCCGTTCCACATCAAATAAAAATAAAAATGTCTTCGAATTTGATCGAGCTGCAGATAGTATTTCGTCGGCCCTTTAACAAATCCCATCAGTAGAGAGAGAGAGAGTGACAATGAAATGGCAGGCCGAGAGGTAAAAAAGGAAATCGAAAGTTGACGAGGGCAGGAAATAAGGGAGAGAAATCGGCGTTCATGGGGAGGGAGATAAAACCACGCTGGGTATCTCGTCCCGAAGGAATCGGGGAGAGAGCGAAAGGATCGTGTACCGCAAGACAATGCCACAGACAAGACTCTTGAGACGGCGAAGAAAATCAATTCCTTCATTTTTCCTCGGGGATTTCCTTCGGCGGTGGTTGAAACTTCTTCGATAAATGACGCACAGAGCCTTCAAGTTATTACTATTGGAAAAACATGCGCAGGGCCAGAAACACTGCAGGAAGAAGTACTCGGAAAGAACGTATGTTTCTCCAATTTGGCGACTCGAATCTATGGTTTTTGCCTTTATTTTACAAGTACAACTATTAACTATTACAACTTGCATCACTATTTCTTGTACTGCCATTCAGTTTAATAGAAAAAAACATCACGCTCAACCTCTACATTTGCTCTCAACTTTACAAAAACGTCCCCATATGCAAATATAGTATCTCAGGAAGTTTCCCACGTTCGTCAAAATTTAAGTACTTGAAGAGATTTACGAAACGTGAGAAAATTGAATATACTACCATTTGCAATCACGCAGAGCGTACAGTTTGTATACAAATCATTTCTTTACTATTGACACCATTATATAGGTGCATGTATTGTACCGTTTAAGATAGAATTTCGATAGACACAGATTGAACAGCGATACATTTCTTTCCTGTTCCTAAGTTAACGTTGACATTAGAATATCAATTCCAAATATTTCCTTCCTCCCATCATCCCGTCCAACATCCCTATCCTATTCCTGCCATTTCCTCGTTTGCCTAACATTCTCCCCTCTATTACAGTCTTCAGCATCCCACTGTCGATCAATACGCGCCTTTCATCCATTTTCGTGCCTCATCAGGATTTCTCCGAACGATCCCCCTCTCCTCGCCCACCATGCCCAGCACTTGTTCTTCTGATTCTTCTCCTTATGTCCCAACTTCTACTTTGACCATTTTGGTCCAAAACGCTTCAGTGATAAGTCAACTGTTTCGCTAGCTCTAGTTTTTACCCTACTATTTTAACGCTTGACTTAGCCTCACTCTTTCTCAAAAAGATCATAACCTTTGTTTTATTAATATTGATTTTCATCCCACAACTATCTTACTGACTTCCCATTGTGCTCAGCAATGCTTGCAACTCATTGGCAACCTGACAAACTAAAACTTGATCATCGGGACATCTATCTTATTGCATGAATTCCCCGCAATTGATACAATGAAAATATTTAATTCGTTGCACTTGAAAAATTATTGAACACTGTATTGGAAAAAACAAATGAATGACCAAGTCTTTCCTCAGATAAATGTCCATTGATGGATAAACTGAATAATTTGATGTTATTATGCGTAGGCTTACTCGATAAACCTTGTTAAAAATGCATAACTGACTTATATAACATTCAGTCAATCTTTTACTTGAAATAGATTCATAATTGCTTTCTCCAAAATATAACGAAAATAAGATATCCATTTCGACAGAGAAATTTAAACATATTTTACATTGTGATGACTCCGTGAAAACCCGCAGTTATCTGGACCAGATACATCTTATCACTCTGCTAATCCTATATTAGAATTACTTCGTGAACTAAAAAAACTCAACCACATACACTTGATAACCCTTTAAGTTATTAAATTATGAATTACTTCACATCAAATTTTAATGACGCACGCTAACGATGACCACCACACGGCCAATAAAGACAACACATGCATATATAATAGCGATGAATTTTAATTATCCATCTTCAAAACAAAAATTCTGAGAATTAATAAAAGTATATGCTCTACAAAGGAATACTGGACGCCGCTCCCATTCAAGGTAGGGAATAGCATTGAAAAAAGACCTTATGTTTAGTTATTTTTTCAGTTATGAGGCTACATCAATTTCGCAAATTTTCTCCAAGCTGTACTGTAATTTCGTTCTTCTCTTCGCCCCAGTCACACACGCATACATCGCTCGCCTGCACCTCGGATTCCTGATAATCCCGGTCTCTCGGACGACGCCCACCCATGACTCTCCATTTTTAATGCCCACTCCTGAGTCAAATAAAAGACCACAATGGGGCGCCACTGGTCGTACATCAGATAAGCCAATCAAGACGCTGACGTAGAATTGTTACGTGGAGTGTAGGTAGACTAACATATCTACAGTAACGTTGACTGAAATACGCTCTGCCCATTAGTGCTTCAAATGTAAACTATTCCCCAAATTCCACGTAATGCATTGGCAAGGCAACGCAACTTTAACATCGTTTGAGGGTCACACGCTGCAGCTAACGTATTAACATTCAAATAACGAGTGCTGAATCATTAGAAACAGTAAATTCGCACAAGATGATTTCATAAGAGAAAGTTGAAAATAAATCCTCTGTCGACTGCAATTTGCAGATAATCCAAAAATTCCAAATTAATTTTCATCAAATTTGGGGACTGATTTTGCAACATAGTGACCACACTAATCCATAGCAAAATCATATGAATTAATGCCGTGCAAAAGCCACAAGAAAACCATTAAAACTTGCCTAAAGTTCGAGCGAAAGCGTTTTGTGAAAATGAAAGTAGCTAACGAAATCGGGAATGCAACTTAATTTATAACCAAATTAAATTAATTTTGCAACACCCTGAGCTCATCTTGATCTTAGCTCGTTCAGAGGGTAAAATCGAGAACATTTCAAACATGAAAACGAAATGGGATTAGAAAGTTGTGGAACGGATTGCGATAAAGCTTTTTAGATCACCAATTTAATGTTTTATGAGACACACTTAACAATACACTTGACACCCCTATAAGAGTCGGATATAGGTCAGCAAAAAAATAGAAAATGGAATCAATTTTCATGAACATTACTGGACATTACGCCAACGGTTAAAATGATAGAATAAGAAGTTCGGCTACTCAGACAAACAAAGCTTTAGATTTTCACGAAGTGCAAAGATTAATCGCTCATTCATGAAAACCGTTGAATTCCAACTTGGAGGAGGATAGATATACAGGGTGGGAGAGAATGGATTCTCTAGTTTCAAAAAATAACTGAAGAGTGCGTATGTAAATTAGCGGAGTGGGAGAGTTGGCGTTAGCTGACGGAAACGACGCCACCTTCAGTAATTACCATGCATTGATCTGGTGAGTATCGAGCCTTTGTCGTAGAAACGTTCTTTAAAGACAATGATAGCGCGGTGGCAGAGCAGAGGGCGCTTTGGTCTAGCGATGAAGCGTATTTTCACCTCTTCGGCTCAGTAATTAAGCAAAATTTTCGTTACAGGGCGACTGACCACCCTCGTTAACATCACTCTTCTTCCAAGACCTTCAAGACCTCTTCATAGCCCCTAAGTGACAGTTTGGTGCGCTGTGTCCTCCATAGGCATTATTGGGCCTTACTTTTTAGAATCTCGAGGTTCGACTATTCCTGTGAACTCTGTGCGCTATCGTAAGATGCTGGAGAACTTTATACTCCCCAAAATGGAAGATTATGGTGAGGAATATGACACAGAAGTCTTTTGATTTCGACAGGATTGTGCTACGGCTCATGCGGCCCGTCGTTCACTCCAAATCCTGCAAGAAAAATTTCCCGACCGCCTGATCTCCTTACGAAGGGATATTCCATGGCCCCCTCGCCCCCGGATTCAAGTCCATGGGATTTTTTTCTTTGGGGATATCTCACAGCTGTGGTTTACTTAGTTCGGCCAAGGACCTTGGAAGCACTTAAGGATGCAATTACAGATGTCATCGTTGTAATAACGCAGGATATGCTGAGAAGAGTTTTCGAAAACTTTTTTGAATGACTCAACATGCGTATCGCTCACCAAGGTCGTCACCTGGATGAAATAATTTTCAAAACCTAATGAAAATAATATGGAATTGAATTTAGTTTAATAAATTAAAACCTATTTTAGTTATCTTGGTTGTTTTTTTGTAATTCACCCGGCAAATCAAGGAGTCCATTCTGCTCCACCCGGTATAAACATGTACTTACGAATACCTAACATTTAATCTTACAAAAACACAGAAAACAGTTAAACGGAGCAACATCAAGGACAAAGGCCAATAACACTCGTTTACGATTAAAGAAATCTTAAACACTTAATAAGACATGAAATCTGAGTCAAAATAAAAAAAAATAAGAACACAAAACCAGTGGCACAAGAGTCGAACAGCCACCAGAAATCTTAGGGGAAAATCCTCGGAGAGGCCGGAGGGGGGGGGGGGGGAGATCCTCATACGAGAGCGTGTCCTTGATTTTCGTGAGCGAGGGTTTTGAATTACACGAGAGTATATCCAAAGAAGTGAAGCATGCAAGTATTTTTTTTAATTGAGGCGTGCGTGACGCACGTTCACTGATTACGGGCCTTTCGCGGCATCCGTCGCGAAGGAAGCAATCACGGCCGCACCGTTCTAGAGAGAGGGGCTCTTGTTAAAGTGAGCAAGGCCCCTCCCGCTATGGCGAGGGCCTTCGCGGACGAGGCGGGAACAGACAGCCCGGGGAGCGACGGAGAATATGAGGAACGATGGCGGAGTGGTGGACGGGCGAATAAAAAGGAGGAATTGGGATGCCCAAATCGGAATCGTGAGACTGATACGCGGACATTTAACAGGCGCCCGCAATTTGGCGAGGAAAAACGTGAAATGTGACGGATTTGATTAAAATTTAATGAACACATGGACATTTCGTGACCAGAGGCACATTCACTCGAGGAAGTGTAGGGCTAAATAAAATGCGTTCGATCTTACGTTAATTCGGGTTAAACTGATGCGTTCCGAATGACATATTTGATGAGTATGTTTCCCAGTGCAAAAACAATAATTCGACTTTACCGGGATTCGAACGCGCATTCATTGGCTTCCACCAATTAAGTTATCAATCGCGCTTTGAATCGTGTCTTAAGTCGTAAATTACGGGTAAGGATCCGGAGTTCCAGTCCCGGCTAAGGCGAATTATTTTTACGCAGTGAAATTCCTTCGGTTCGATGCATATTATGAGATGGCCCCGTTAAAGTAAGCGTCGTGACATCTCTCGCAGTTCCTCTCTTCAATGAATGTCAGACGACCGTACCAATTTGGCTTTTTCCAACCTATATAACTACGCGTACTTTACTGGAGAAATTGACCCTATGAAAATCTGATATTTTACGGTATTAACGACAAAAAAATAATTAAATACGTTTATCCTTTTCATAGTAATGGAATAATTTCAAAGGACCTTGTAAGGCATAAAAATTGATGTCTCATACCGCTAACCGCATTTACGTAACGCAGGAAAGGCGTTCCCACATAAGAAAAAGGCTAAACTAAACATTAAAATTGGAGGGCCAAAAACTAGAGCAGGTGGAAGAGTTTACGCATCTCGGAAGTCATTTGGACCAACACGGTCAATGTAGCGGAGACGTAAGGAGAAGAATTGCACTAGGCAAAGAGGCTTTCAAAAGGAGGAAGGAGGTCATAACTGGGACGTTGAGTAAGGTTGTTAAGAAAAGACTCGTCCAAGCTTTAACATGGAGCATAGCTATATACGGCGCGGTAACGTGGTAATTTAAGCGGGAGGATAGACAGATTGGAGGCTATTGAAATGTGGGTGTGGAGAAGAATGTTTAAGTTGAAATGGACCGAAATGAAAACAAATGAGGAAGTACTAGGGATGGTGGGCGAGGAGAGGGATTTGTTGGGAGAAATCCTATGGAGGCAGGAAAAATGGATGAAGGGCGTATTGATCGGCAGTAGGATGTTGAAGACAGTAATAGAGGGGAGAATCTAATTCAAACGAGGAAAGGGCAGAAACAGGATAGAGATGCTGGATGGGATGAAGGGAGGAAGTAAGTACACAGAAGTGAAGAGAGACTAGATGTGGAGTAGGTTGCTGGATTGTGTTTTGTTAGGAGTCACAAAATATTTATTATAATTATTTATTTGATAGTTGTGTCCATCCAAAAACCTACCTTAACAGATAGATTACCTTATAATAATAATAATAATAATATATGCATTCACAAGAAGTGAATAGAAGTTCGGTTACAAGCGTGTGCGGATGATATAATAAACTTATAAACACAAAATAAAGAGACACTCGTGTCTATTAGTGAGCGACCATGAGACTGGGCGTCGCCGTCAAGGGTTATATCAATCCAAGAATTGGTAGCTAGTGGCTCTCCAAACTATCTTGTCCCCTTTCAATTTCTTCACGCCTCAATAGCTCCAAGCATCGCCATTAGCTTCAATTAAGGTCTCCAGTAAACCGCCGCGCCTCAGGATACGTCCAATCAATTTCATTCTCCTCTTCGTGGCAGTGATCAATTGACTGCCTCTCTCTTCTCAAACTCACAGAAGTACTATTCACTAGTTACTACCCCCTCTATACATTTTATTTACCTCATTATTCGGCACCACCTTCATTTTCCATCGCCTCCTCTCATCTTTTCTCTCTCGCCTCTTATCGTTCCACGCTCACGCCCGGAGAAAAGGAGATTCCGGATTTAAGCCTGAACTAATCTCTTTCGTATGCTTACGTCGGTACTAATTTACTTGGGTAGTTTTCTGATGCAAGCCCTCCTTCGCAATCCCTTTTCTGCTGACTGCATCACTTGATCCCGTTTTTTCCGAGGATGACGTGATTCAGCTAACTCTACAGCAAAACTGCAGCGTGCGTTCTTTGCGTGTAGGTTTTTGGGCATGGCGCGTGGCGAAGTTCGACTCGGCGCCGAAGGCGTCTCCTCGGCTTTGCACCATCACTCCCGGTACGAACTATCTCGCTCCCCCCTTTCCCTTTAACCATCCCTATTCCATCATTTGAGTCCGTTCCTTACTCCCAGTTAACCCCTCCCCTCTGTCCCTCCTCCCGCAAGAGGCTTTCGTCCCCGATTACACTCTTCCCCTCCGCCCCCCCGTTTGTCCCCTATTCTCATTTTTTACGCTTCTATATATCCTCTCTTAGTTATTCACCCCTCGTCTTCCTTCTCACACGTCGTCCAATTGAAGCACGGGAACGACCCTTCTCCTCGTGTCCCCTACCGCCATGCGCGGTGATTCCAGGGGAGACGGGATGCTGAGCCGTCCCTCAAGTGTTCTCCGCGGCGATTCGATGCCGCCGTGAACCCGGGTTCTCTCTTCCCACAAGAGAGTGCATTTGACGTGCCGCGATGAGTTGAGCATCAGGTTTTGACGCGCAGATACGCCGGCGGTTTACCGTCAAGCCATTTCCCCGGGCTTAACTCGGTTTGAACCAACCGAGCTAATCCAGCTTATGTCAAGTGAATTGTACAGAAGATTACACTTGTGTACTTTTCTTGATTCATAAACTACAAGTACATGTATGATAGGTAGAGATAATGGGTGTTGATGACAGATAAGTTCTGAATTGAGAACGTAAGAATAGTTGCGAAGAAATTTCGGGAAATGCCGCACCATAAACTAACAACTGATTCATTCGGAAATGTGCATTGCATTGCAGAAATTTGAAAACATAAAAATAATTCATCATTCACTGGGATTCGAACCATGATCCCTCGATGTACAGTCGGGTGCTTTTTGTCTGTTAAGCTACCGAGGCCTTTTATGTTAGTCCAAAACACGTAAATTGTTCTACCTGCCCTATTTTATCCCCTCCTATTTTAATACTTAGCTTAGCCTCTTCCTTTCTGGAAAATCGCATAACCTTGGTTTCATTAATATTGCTTCTCATCCCAAATCTATCGTACTGTACTTCCAATTCACACAGCAATGCTTGCAACCCCTTGGCTGACTGGTAATCTACTACGCTACGCTACGAAGCGTATTCTTAAAGTAAGTACCGTTTGCTTATATTTAAATATTAGCGCTTCAGAACACAGTTTTGCTCCTGCAGCGCCATCTACTGATTTATTGAGAAGCTATAGCAGCATTTGTTTTGTTTCAGAAGTCGTTTGCTTGTCCGTGCATGCAAACAACAATGTCCGCGACAATCGCTGACCCCGCTAGCTCTGAAGTGTGTTTTGTCATACGATCCTTGCATGCAAAATGATTGCCGGCTCCTGAAATTCATCGGGAGTTATGCCTAGTTAATGGACTTACAATTATGAGTGAAGAAAAGGTTAGACAATGGTGCTGTGATTTTAAAAATGGACGAACAAATATCCATGACGAAGAGCGAAGTGGTAGGCCCAGTATTATGACCGTTGAAATTGTTTCGCAAGAGGAACAAAAACTGCGATGTGATCGTCGATTGGCAATTAATGGCCTGGCTGAACAATTTCCTCAACTTGGACGCACTACTGTCTACAATATTGTTACGGAAAACCTCGGATACCACACATTGCGTGCAAGGTGGGTACCGAAAATGCTCACCGACCACCACAAAGAGCAAAGAATGTCCACTGGACGAGAGTTTTTGGGTCGTTGGGAACTCTTTAAACCACCCACCGTACAGTCCTGACCTTACACCCAGCGACTACTTCCTCTTCTTGCACTTGAAACAGTGGTTCGGTGGACAACGTTTCGAAACCGAAGAGGAACTCAAGAATGGCGTTGTCGATTGGTTCAACCCTCAGGCGGCGAGTTTCTATGCAGAGGGGTTAAAGAAGCTGGTGCAGCGGTACGAAAAATGCTTAGAAGTGAACGGCGATTATGTAGATAAGTGAAGTAGGTTTGTAGCTAACTAAAAGTGCCAATAAAATGTGTTTCATATGAGTATATTTTTTCCTGTGACCAAACGGGCCTTACTTTATGAACACGCCTCGTACACAATTTCGACTTCGTTGAGTGGAATTTTTCCTTTTCTCGGTGCAGACGACGAAATAACTTTGCGATTCCGAAATGAATCCCAAAAATGGAATTTCAAATTTTTTCCTCCCTTATTCATCCAAATATTCCGATAATACAGCAATAGCATCATTTTGATCCCATGCGGTTATTTTAATAGAAAAGCTCTGCCTCACACATTCCATCAAATTCCTCTTTCTCTTTAATATTTTAATGCCTATTATTTTTTTTATTGTCATAACATGTACACATTTTGGTCATACGCATTGACTTGACGTTCCCATGAATAAAATATATAGTTTTTGCCCTGAAGTTTTAAAACGGAAGATTATTGATTAGGATTTCAGTTCTCCACTTGCAACGTCACTCTCACGCACGAGGTGGCAAAGACAATGCGTCTTTTAGAACCAAGACCATATGACACAACTCCCAACAAAACCTGTTCCCGGTATTGAGCTCCAATCGCACAAAACAAAACCTTTATTAAAAATGTAGCTGCCTCCCTGTAATAATTTATCTTTTCCCAGAATAATGAATAGCCCATTTACGTCTCGACAATTTTTGCTCGTAAATTTCAATTACGACCATGGTTAACCTAGCCCAGCAATTACGACCATATATTCCAACAAAATCGTGTGAGGACACCAGATGAAGAAACGCAACGACTCCCTAAATTACAAAAGAAACATCCAATTTATTGTTAACAGTCCAATTTATGATTTACATGCTGAAACGCCGAAGAAGTATCACGGGAAAACTTCATAAACCGCCAGTTTTGCTAGCACGACCCAAGGGTTCAAATTCGTCGAAAACGAGAACGGCGAATAAAATCGCAGAACATGTTCATACGTGTTGATTAGCCGAGACTTAAATTGTGTCAAATTTAAGTATGCATCGCGCAAGTGAAAACTTTTATGGCAAGTTGCCGATTCGTCCGCACACGAGCTCAAGACGCTGATCCTTCTTGAAAGGTGAGGGAGAAGTAAGAGGAGAGGGGGAGAGGGCGAGAGGATGTCGCGAGGGAAAGGTGTGCCACTTGAATGGCTTCGCGAAGACGTACCCGAGGGACAGATTCACTCCGAGCGTGCGAAGTGATTTATCGACCGAGTGCGGTGCTTCAATTCCTCCTCACCGCCGCCCACCCAGCAGGAGGTTGGGTGGAGGGGTTGGGGGAAGGGAGGGTCAGACCGAATTCAATTTCACGTGGACGACTCCGAGAGTGCAGGCTCATCCTCCGACCGCAAAAGGTCGCGGGTCGGCGTTCCCACTTTGGTACGAGCAATCTGAACCAAATTACTGAACCACCACGCCAGATACGGCGGAAAAGGGGAGGGGAAGCAGGAGAGGGGGGGAAGATGGAAGGAGGGGGAGACACCTCAATCCCCGACACCTGACGATAAGCGCCTAAATGGTTTTCGATGCGCCATCTCCGGGGGTGTTCACACCAACCCTTGAGTAACCAAATCAAACCATAGCGATCAAACTAATGCCCACCATGTTTATGTTTCATCATTGAGAGCAGTTTACCTCTCATTAAGACTGGTCCACGGATGTGAGATTTGGAATATAAAGGGCGGCAGATAGAAGAAGGTTGAAGAGGACGGTAACGTGGTGCTACCAAACAATAAAGAAAATAAAATGTATAGACGGAATCAAAAACAAATATATGCTCAGAAGAAGTGGTGAAGGGAGAGAGAAAATAAGCCTATAGAACACATTAAATATATGAAAAAGGAAACTACTTGGACGTTGGACTACAGCTAACTAACTACGGGAATTGAAGGAAACGTGGAGAAGGAGAATGAACAGAAGAGGGCCGGGGATGAAATATGAGGAGCAAGTGAGGGGAAATTCCTGAGATTACCAGGGGACAGTAGAGCTAGTCAACTACTCGTACCAATCATTACATGCACTAATATCCAGTGATGATGAAACCAGTCCAGGTATGACTTTGACGGATCCACTGCCACGTTTTTGAGCCCTACCTAACAGGATGCCATGCCCATTTTTTCCCTGCCTCGTTTATCCAACGGTATACCCACTACCCAATTCTTCAACGTTCCATTTCCACTCAATTGGCCCCGCATTATATTCTTACGTATCTCCTTTGAATTTATTCCAAGCCTCTACCAAAATTTACGGGAAAAAATCACACAGCCTTGGAGAATCAAGTTATTCAGTGGTGCCAATCAATCTGATTTTGAAGACCGACCCTTCTTGCCAGTAGTCAAAGGCTTCACTCACTCCGTAGTCACTGAAATAAAACGTGCCCTTACAAGAAAATAAATAGCAAGTGATAACCTATTAGACCTATATTTGCAAAATAGGAGAGCTCGGTGATCGATACACTCCTTACTAAACGCAGATTCAAACTAAAAAAATTTGCCGCTTGACCAAAGACTAAATGTTCAAATCCCAGATTTTGAGGCTGGACGAATTAAAACAGTTGGCCAAGATCACTAGACGATCTGAACTGAACAAGACACAAATGGAGCGATAACTAATATAAATACGTAGAAATGAAATAATAACTTTTAAAAAATGCTTTAAAAACTGGGAAGATTCTCCTCAAAGCGTTAACTATTTCTTCCAGAGAAAACTTTACGGTGTAAAGAAAATGTTCTCCACATACTTTATGCATTTGAGGACGTTCGAACTCATGTTGTCAATCTCCAATACTTAAAATAATAAATAACCCCGATTATTTTAGATAAAAAGTGTAAATATGAAAGCCTTGATTGCAAAATATTTGTTTTTAATTTTTTCTACTTCCGGGTGAAAAAGTGAATTATTTACATTCAACATTCCGAAAGTCTGTAAAAGCATTAAAACTTCCTAGTGGTTTTCACGTCTACGTGCAAAACAAAATATTTCAGTGACCAACCCCAAAAACTAATTCGAACGAATGACATGTAGCCGCAAACGAGGGCGACAAACCCAGTTTTTTTAAGTGTTTGGGTTCCACTTCGTTTAATTCCTTCGCAATGAAAAACCTCCAGTTTTTTACACGCTATTTATCAGAAAACAATGAGCTTCGTCATGACCTGAGCACTCGTGTGAAGAGAACGATCCGAGCGAGGACCTTAACAGTTTATTTCTCGGAAGTAATGACATGACGATGACGAAACATTAATTTTTCTTTCATTTAATTTTTCCAAGCCCGCACACTACATCTTCTGTGATCGGACAAATCCCGTTCTACGTACTGGGCTGTAGGCACTGAAGTAACACGTTATTTCACTCTTTACGTACTAATTTACTTTTCTCAACACGACTCCATTTACCTGAACTTGGTAATGACAGTGTCTAATACGCTCACGAGACACTGGCAACGTACGGTAAAAAAAAGAAAGGAAGGCCGAGACGTACCGTTGTCATTCATTCACATGTAATGGCTTTGCGGAGGAAAGACAAGGAGAAAGGTTCCCGCGATTCACTGATTGGATCAAGAACCGTGAAATTTAGCGACGCGATCGAATCAACTGACATCGACCGGAGGGCTAGGCTTGGGAGATGGTGATCGCTGGGGGGGCGGCGACGTAGAGGGGGGAGGACCCTGTGTGGCCCCTTTGCGACGGTCTAATGCGCAAATTTCTCCACCTTCCTCCGCCAAAAGCCTTCACGCCTCGACCCCGTCCGCCCCCGCTGCTACGAGACCGAAAAGGTCCACGAGGGGATGGAAACTGATGTGCGTGGCGCCAAATGGATGGAGGGACGAATGGAGTGGGGTGGTGAGGGAGGGAGACGGAAGGGGAGGGGACGAAAGCGATAGAGGCTGCTCCCTTCGTGTTGCGTTATCCTACTCGTTCATCCCTCACACGCCCGAAGCAACGATGCTTCCCATCGTCGATCATGCGATTACGACCGACCGCTCTTCTGAACTTGGAGCGACGGACGGGCGTGTAATTCCTACGAAAGCGGAAAAATAAAACAAAATAAAAAACCCTGAACCTTCGCGTCTGCGACGACTCATACGGATGGTCGCGAATTAAGAAACGAGCCAAGCATAAAAGTTTGGAAACAACCGCGCAAGATGTTTGATCCAATTCGATTCGAGAATTACAAAAAAGGTTTTCGTCTTTCGCCCACGGATAAATGGAAGGCAAGGAAAATCTATTTAAATTTCGAAATGGTCCGCTGCACGTGGACGACGTGGGTAGACGACTGATTCGTCTTCGGGAAAGATCGTACTCTACATCTCAATTATTACTTGAAAGCTTCAAAATGGACGCAATGATTACATTATTAAAATCTCCTCCTGAGACACACATGTGTGGTATTTTCAAGAAGCAATTTTCCAAATTCCGAATTACGTTTTTTTTGTGCTCTAAACAACTATCGGGGTACACCGACGCGCGTAGGAGTTCGGACTGGAGATAGGAGTAAAATTGGCAATTAAGCATTTACAAAGGAAGCAAGTTTCTTATTTTCCCAAGAGTGGAAGAAAACCAATTAGCTTCCCATCCCAATTAAGCTAAAAGCGAGAGTAGCGATTCGGATTCACCCGACGGAACGACGGAGAGCGTGGGAAAACAGCATGGAATTCCAAAATAGTATGGATGACGCAAATGGGCATGGCTTAGGCGTCTAGGCGACTGTCCCGGTCAGTGAAGGCTGGTAGAAGCCAGGTAGATGTTAATAGACTAGGACTACGCACAATGGGGTGGGGACAACAAGGAGACCTTGACCAACCCACCCCCAGAGAGGTCTACCGTGATGTCTACCTTTTACTCAGTTTCAATAAGTTTAAGTTACAACATATGTTTACGCATAAATATCTATTTTTCACACAACCAATGTTTGTTACAGATGGACATCACCATCATTAGGTGAAAAAAACTGAAGTTGACACAGATAAAAGATACTTGAATACACTCAATCAAGACGGGGTGGAGAAAGATGATTCATGCACCATTGATGCACCACCTGTCCATTGATGCACCCCTGGATTCTGCATCTTAAGTTTCAACTTTCTTGTAATTTTCACCCGATGATGTTACTTTCTAACTAAACCTAATCGTGTGGTAAATAGGTCTGTTGGGAGCGGGAAGTGTTATTTTATCTTATTATAATCAAGAAGGAATGCCACAGAGCAGAGACCGAGGCTCTTTCATTTTTTGGATGAATTGTTTCAAATCGCGAAACACCCGAAAGCAAAATAAATTTGATTATTAACGAAACTCACATTTTAAAATCCACCCGTCATCAGTCATCTTTCCTCCCGGGGATAAAATTGTATCCAGGGTCAGGCCCACCCCGAAATCGACCCGGGCCCGTAGTAGCTCCTTATTAGCTCAAAGACGTACACGCAAAGAGAATGAAAATTATAGTTATAACATTCTCGGGAAATTCTCACCTTCGCTGAAACACTGAACTATGGAAGTGAGCATCGCAAAAGAGCACTAGTTAGGTCGATATGCGAAACGGCTTGGCATATGGAGCCATGGCAGAAGCGGTGGTACAATTATAACTCTGGATATCAGCACCTTAAAATTCATGACGCACCAGTAATTGAATCGAGGAGCCGCAAAGACACGCGCCATGACTTAACGCCGTTTAAGCTTCATCGAATCTCAAAACCTGACGGATTGAACCGCGAATTGAGACTCATTCCGCGGTTCAAAGAGCACCAGCAAGAGCATTCAGAGGGAAACCGAAGACGCCGTCCCTCATTGTGAACTCTTCACCACAACTCACCTCAAAGCCTCTCTCTCAAAGGTTCAAACGAGAATGCGAATGCGCTGATGAAGGGCATTCTCTTACCCATCTAAATTCTAATCTATATGCATCATCTCACATCATCAGAGTGCAAAACGTGACTGGACTAGCCATTATACACTTCTCTCGCCTTCTTCAGTTAACGGGAATGATATGCAAATATGCAAAATGACGTATACTAATTAATCCGCTGAAAAAAATAACTTCGTGAGCATTTATTCGTGTTTTTATATTAAAAAGGAATAGACATCTATCTAGAAAAACCCTCAATTAATTAAAAAAAAAGATTCACTCCATCGTTTTCGTAAATAATTTTAATTAAAATACTTAAATAAAAGCATATTATCTTGTGATATAAAAGTTATAGGAGCTTTGCTTAGTACGCATGTATGCTTAAAAAATTACAAGATGCCATATTTTACGCGTTTTATTCCAAAAATCTAAAAAAAGTCGGTAGAATTAATTCATACAATATTAGATAAATGTAAATAAAAAAGATCATGAGTTCCGAGGAGAATCGTATAGGAATTTTTCTACCATGTGTTTCACCTCTTCTGTGAAGTTTCCACTTCACGAACGCTGTAATGCCAAAAAAGGCTGCGAAATTGATACAAGGATTCCTATATGGATCTCGATTAGAATTGCGCAGATATCCAAATGAGAGGTTGAATATATTATTGAATGACACTTGCCCATTCATTAATAATATAATTTTTTTATTGAATTAAAATTCTACCAGTATTCCTAGCCCACAGCTCATTTTCTTTCGTATGTTACCCTTCTCCACAATTCAAGCTCAGAAAATAACACACTTCCTCTCCCCTTAATTCTTTCTTCACCCCCTTCTTACGACAGGTGGAAGAGGCATGAAGGGAGAAAAGTGGGAGGAGACTGGGAGGGGGTAGCTCCCCTAAAATGGGTGCTTGGTGAAAGCGCCCTTTGCAGGGATGAACCTGTCACGTCCGGCATGTTTTTAAGGCCATTAGGAGAGAATTCACGGGAACTGTTTTGTGGAAAGACAGGCTTGAAAGCTTTAGGGATCTGTTTGAATCTTATTAGGGGTTTAAGAGGGAAAGGGTGTTCCCCGACGGGTTGGATGGGGTGGAGATCTACATCCCCCATGTATATCCTACACCGACACGTCATCAGTCATTAGGAGATCTTGCAATTTTATCGCGACATTTGAATACTGTTGGATTCTATTTTGTATTAGAGTGCTTTGGATGTCTGGGTCTATTTCTTTCTATTGTTCCGATAACGAATTGTGCTGGGGATCGGGACGGTGCAGTGGCTAACGTACAGGATTCCCATCGAGGGGTTCGAATCCCGGCGGCGTCGAATATTTTTCAGTTGTATCCCCGATCCCTACTTGCTTTGCTTTGTGGAGGACACGTTGAGTGAGTACGTCGTCCGTCGGATGGGACGTTCAGCTGCCTTGGATCCCTTGGCGCCTTTCATTAAGAGTACGCTAATGCCGATGACAGGTTTTCTCTCCACCCTTCATCCTTTCCTGTCCATCCCTAATGGCTCAAATGACCTTAGTTGTCGGTCGACTCCCCTAAATACTACTATGTTCTGCGAATTGTGCGAGAGATAAAAAAGGTACATTTTTACACAAAAGATTTATACTTGTATGTATCGAAACCTCGTACCTAGGAGTTTTGAAAGTTTCTTGGAGATCTTGGGAAGACGAGTAGGAAGGAACGTCGATGTTGGGTCCGTAAATAATGTCCTTCCCGGAAAGGACTCCGGGACGGACATTATTGTATTACGCACATAATGAATCGAGAGGGAGGACGGAGAAGAGGACGGGTCAGAGGGAGAGGAGTCGAGCGGTGGATGGAGGAAGCGAAAGGTCGAGTCGCTTCGAATGACTTGACGGGATGGAGAGCGAATGAATGGATGGAAGCTGCTTTATTCAGGCGGAGGGGGAAGAGAAGAGAGAAACGCTTGGAAGGGCGTGGAGGCGGTCCAGTCCGCGGGATCGGACGCTCGAGGATGCGGAAGGTGTGGTGGGATGAGACGGATTTAAATGTTACGAATTTCCGACCCAGCAAGACTAGCGTCGATGAGCGCGTGCGGAAGGCAGAGTGACAGCGCGCTCGAAATATTTCTGACGAAGGAGAAACAGAAGGGTCCAATTGGTGAGAGTGGTCGGGACAGTATTTTGAAGATGAGTATAGACGCTCATTCACAGCGCGAGCAGACGAACGTGTGAGCGGGTCGTTGACCTCAAGTTTTGTCAAGAACGAAAGAAAAAAAACATTTGCTTCCGAAACGAATGCACCGAAGGTTGCTTAAAACGTGAGATCATAAGAGTTGCCGTGTATTTTGATGTTAAAAATCCTCAACAGCCCACGATTGACTCTTTACTTCCCGGGGGAACGAAAAAATTATAAGAAAGAGGTCAATTAGGAGAGAAGAATTTGGAGGAACAACAAAAAAACAGCCAAACAATACATTCATATGCCGTACTCTTATGAGAAGAAAGAGTTAAGGAAATTTTACTTCTTTCGGATATAAAAAAAATTGATGGTACTGAATTAAGGCAACTTGCGAATCATTGCAGCAAGTTTCGCAGGAAAACGGAAAGAAAGTTATTTCTCTTCCATACAAATAATGCGATATATATGGATAATATTGAGACATGCTATGACAATTAATTAGGATTAATTTACGTGACATTAGAGATTAAATAATTAGAAGCACTAGAAAAGGACGATTAATCCACGCCGTTTTCAATGCTCAATACGTCGCGAAAAAACTGTTCCTCATCAAGCTTTGAGTATAACGAATTAATTAATTGAATTAATTATTTCATTCGTTCATTTTAAATGTCTAATCTCAAATTAATGTCAAAAATCTAAAAAGAGGTAAACTTTTTGTAATAGATCAGCTAACTATTGAATAATCCACTGCATTCCCACCTTGTGAAAGTTTATAATCTAAATATAAAACTCAGACCTCTTTCAACAACGGTCGATGAGGAGTGGGCGATAAAAGCGAAGATAATGTCTCGTATTAAAGAACTATCGCAATTGGATAATTTTTCATCTTAAAAAAAATATAAGGAACGAAAATATCGGAGTCATTAATTTAAAAAAAGAGCCGAATACCTCCACTATAAGCAATTTAACTTAGTCGATGAAGTCGTCGCGAATCGACGCCGACAAAGATAAATTTCAGCAATTTTGTCTGGGTGATAAGAAAAACCTTTTTTCGGCGAAGGGACACACTCCGTTGTGGCCAATACGCCAATTCCAACTCTCTTGACTTTTCATAGGCATCATAACGCCAAAGAAGCTCTAAAGCTCGCACCATTTCCTCAGATTAGCCACTTAGCTTTAAATCGAATGACTAAAAGAAAATAAGAGACCAAGACCCTGATGTCTCAGGACGGCGATAGCGTAAGTTAAGAGCAATGAACTCTCATTGTCTTCGAGACCCCATTACATTACATCCCCTCATTGTGACCGTGATGCTCGTCACTCGTTGACCACGCCAACGCCAGGTCCTCCCACGCCTTCGCCACACTGTTATCGAAGCCATCGACACACGTGCATCATCACTGGGACAATGCTCACGTCTACTCCAATCCTCAAGACTTGGCGCGCGACGCATGAAGTCTGGAATGCTTCATATCACAGAAAAATGAATACTTATTAAACCCTGTTCTCGTAACAAAAACCCTTAAAATTTTGCTTCAAAGGAGTGGAATATTTCAAATATTATTTCATTACTTTTTCTCAACTCGTAACAGTGCTCAGGTTTATATTTCAGTAATAATAAACCAGTACATTTATGCAACTATAGAGATCGAGAACGAGGAGGAATTTTCATTTAAAGTCAAGAAACAAAACTTTGATTCGAAAACATTTACAGCGAGCGCTTTACATTCCGGTCTTCTCCGATAAAGGACGGAGTCTTCCAAAAAATCGACGAGGACGAAAACAAATCTCTCTCTTAAACAACACTACTCTAATATTATCTCTTCTCTCAAATCTTTTGCTCGAAAAATGGATTTTACGCGTCACTTCCTCCGCAATGGCAATCCAAGATACTCATCACTTCCGCTACGTAAAGTGGAACAGCATGGTCGGGGTCCCTTTCAGGATTTAAAACGTGGGCCTAGCAGGAAATGAACGAATAATGCGATTCCCTGGGGAACAAGGGGCAGAACAGGGAAGGGGTAGCAAGTAGGCACTCGCTTGTAGTAGCAAGCAGGCACGCACTTTTAAGGGAGAAACATAGAAGACAATGTGACAGAGCATGAACGGCCCTCTTACCTTGGCTCCCCCGAAACACAATTCAACGATAACACCGGTAGATGGCACGGCATATCGCTTCATCTAACAAAAACCTCAAGCACACAGTGCATTGTATACACTCATACACGGATGCGCAAATTTCAATACGTTTGGAAATGCAATTATATATTTCAACATTAATTTGGCATGGTTGGCGGACTTTGTGACCGCTAAAATAAGCTTATTTTAAGTCGATAAAAAAATAGATTTGAAAAACGGCGAAAAGTCAAAGAATTGTATCCTCTGGTGAAACCAACTTTTAGTAGAAAATCTTCCATATTCTAGAAAAATAATTTTACGAGATAAATCGATTTATGGACAATTAAAACGTTAAGTCCATGAAAATTAATAATGCAAGAACACTCTTTGTGTTACATGGTTTCTAAACCCCTTTCATCCATAAACCACGTCGAATATAAATTAAATTGACGGGTGTATTTATAAAACAGGGCTACTATCAATCAAACAGTCAAATTTGTGAGAATGCTGATAAAATACATGTATTATCAAAGGAGAAACATTGGACGGAATCATATCAAAATGATTAGTATAAAATTGCCTGTAACTTTCAGGTAACATATCAACAAATAACTTAAATTCAAGCAGTTTTTTTGCATGAACGCCAATAACTAAATAAGTTGATAATCAAACAGTGATTTACCAAATACGCAAATTGAAGTCCAAATGGAGAACATGATATGTCACAAATAACTCCTTAAGGTATATGCCATCACAGGAGAACTGATGACGCACCGCCTACCCGGAGATGAGTCGAAATTGGTAGTACTGAGAAAAAATAAGGATTTGCAAAACCTTAAAAAATAATTGTACTAACTCCTACAGTCATCATTCTTCGGTACGTTTCCTTGGAATAATGAATGCTAAACTTTACATTTTTCCACGCTATTTTACTGTTCCGATGACGGGTCGGACGTCACGGACAACAAATTACCGTAATTATAACGTGTTACCCTTGACGATAACGCTAAGAGGCATGGAAAGAACTGGAGGCAGGAATGAAAGTCGATGCGAATTTGTAAAATCAGTTAGGTGTGCTGACGATCAAGCTTTAGTTTGTCAGTCAGCCAAGGAGTCACATGCATTGCTGAGTTAATTGTAAATTCAGTGCGATATACATGGGATGAGAATCAATACAAATAAAACAAAGTTTATGTTATAAAGAAAAAAGCTAAGCTAAACTTTAAAATAGGAGAGAAAAACCTGGGGCAGGTGGAAGAGTTTACGTATCTCGGAAGTGTTTTGGACCAACACGGTCAAAGTGATCGGGACGTAAGGAGAAGAGTTGCGCTAGGCAGAGGTTTAGGCAGAGGTTTTCACAAGGAGGAGGGAGTTGATGAAAGGGACGTTGAGGAGGATGTTAAGAAAAGACTTTGGTTTGGAAAACTTTGACAGGCAGAAACAGGATAGGGATGTAGGGCGGGATGACGGGAGGAATAAAGTAAACAGAGATGAAGAGGGATCTGATGTAGATAGGGTTGCTGGACTGTGTTTTGTTAGGAAAAACAAAATACTTATTTGGTAGTTTTGTCCATCCAAAACCTACCTAAATCCATTTGAATCCCGAGATTAAACGGCGATTTTACGCGCGCGCTGCCAACGGCACGGGAGGATCGCGGTGAGTGAAACTTCGGGTGGTCCCGAGGTCAGAGTTCGGGTGAACTAACGCCGTTGGGAGTGATGAGGATGAGAGATTGTGAACTTTACCGCGAAAAAATTGCGTGAAAAAAGTTTTGAAAGTTTTTCCCACCAACTTCGTCGAGTGTCCGAACGAGAAACTTCCGAAAATGGTATAATTATAGATTTCCCAGTAAATTGATTTTTCCCAATCCGCCTTAAGATTTATTGTAGGAAGTGATTAGGCACGATAAGATGAGTTACATCGGAATCATTGCAACAAATCTCGAGTCGCAGATGGAAACGTTTCAATGATACTTCTTCATGATATAAGACTTTTTACACACACAGTTGAGATTAGAGAATTAAGAAATAGAATGGAACATATTATGTGACAGCAACAATAAAATATCAATCACTGAAAGATCGTATGATGTAATAAAATGATATTTTTTCTAACTTCGCTGAAGTCGATATTATTTATTACATCGGTAGCAAATATTGAACAAGCAAAAAAAACCAAGACCAGTAAAATGAAGCAACGAACAATTACAACGCTGACCAATTAAAAGAGAAGGTTCTTCTGTCAATTGGTCACGAATCAAAGTCACCACTTGAGGTACCTTCACGTGTCGAAATTCTTACGTGACTGAGGGAAGAGCGGTACAAGTTTCGAACTACCGGAGTAAAATGTAATTCTCTCCTCCGTAAAATCACGATATCCCATAGAACCAAGCCTATCATCGGGAAACGTTAAACGTTTCGAATGGTGCTCCTAGAAAACTTGGAAATCCCATTTAAATAGCGGTGGAGCTATTTTTTGAATGCGATTACATATGAAAGCCACGAAGGCGATTGCCTGGGAAAACGGTAGGAGTTATACGCCATCCGCGAAAACTTAAGATTGCTCTCTGGAACAGGTGTGTGCCCGGATCGAAGGAGAAGTTTCAACGGTGCAAGTCTAGAGAGCTTCGGAGGAGTCTCACAGGCCGCCGATCTACAACGATACGGTGATCTAACACGCAACTCCTTTCTCAATACGTATAGAATTAAATGTTCGCCATCCAAGAAATTGCGATTCTTTACATAAAAACACCACATTCCATCGGAGAACATCAATCCTTCTGTGAATAAATTCTCTTCCGTCATTCTGATTCGTCGAGTGCTAAGTGATTGGACGTCCGTAATGCGAAAATTTTCAAAGGTTCAAAGTAAGAACATTTGTTTTTCCTTGTAACAAAACACTCCCTTGTTCCTACAGCAGAGAAATCCTGAAAGATCTACCTTTAGAACATTGCGGCAAACGTAAGGTTGGAGTGAAACAATTTCGAAAGTCAAATCAATTATCGAATGAATTTTTAACGTACTCTAATTAAATTTTCTGGATGATTCTTGTTCTTAGAATGATTAAATATCCCCTGAAAATATAGAACTTATCTTTAAAACTCAAAGAAAAATTGGTCATCAAATTTGCATTACGATGCTAATCTAGCGTTAAGCCTTAGTGATATCACGGGATTCGCAACAGAACCCGAGACAGGGAAATACAATAAAAAGAAGAGCTAGAGAGAAAAGATTAGACGGGGGAGACTGTAAGGGTGGGTAAGCCTTTTATTTAACATCTAACGTGACACTATCACACCGTTGCCTCGACTCTGAAAATAGTGTGTTAATCGCTCCCCAAAAATCTTTATCCCCATGCTTTTGATATTCAATGCTTCAGCAGGCCGCCATCGCTGAAACAAAAGAGCGCTAAAGCCTCCGTCGAAGCGTACGATGAACTGGGACGAGGAAAAAATTCGCGTGGCAAAAATGAAATGGCGAAGCAAGCGGATCCCGGCGCCCCCGTGGGGTTTACACAATCCAATGAGGCGCCATCCCAAAATGGAGAAAAACCGCGAAGACCAGACGGACCAGATTTCAGCGGTGGGGGTTGAAGTGGGAGGAGGAGGGTGGGAGGAGAGTGGAAATAGAAAAGGGGAAGGGGGAGTCATTCTAGGCGGCAGTCCATAAGAAGAAGGAAAATTTCGCCGTCAACAACGCAAGGATTAAACAAAATCCGACGTATTCCACACACTCGTCCACCGCCAAACATATTTTTTTCCCGACCGCTTTCCCATTGTATCCTCACGAGCAGACAGCGTCACCTCCGTCAATTGACAGCGTGAAAAATACCATCTCCTCCGTTTTGAGAAAGGAAAAGAGCGGATGGAGGGGGGGAATGGGGATGATGAAAACATTAACCAAATCGGCAGCCTCGCCTGCCTACACTCTTCCAATCTGGTAAAACGACTTGCGAAGTGAAAAGCGGGAAACGTGTGCAAAGTGAGAGAAAAATAACTTCTTCCCAGAAGCGTGCCGTTCTCGCCTCTTTGTCGGCAATGCTCATCGGATGTTTTCTTTTCGACGGAGTACACATCGAAACCCAATATGATTAACGAAACTGATCCGAAATAAAAACACTTTGAGTTGACGGATGACAATAACTTCACGAAAAAAAGGGTTACAAATGTCACCGCTCCTAAACACAAGCGATATACCCATCTAAATTACGGGGAAGACTGAATTTCTGAGCGCGCAGTCATACTTATGGGGGCGAATGCGGCTTTAATGGAATTGGAAGTTTGTTCAAACGTAAAATATCCAAAGCGTGCCTCAGAAAATCTTAATTTTAAAATGCTCCCTTCTATTTTTTCTCCCTGTGTTGGAGAAAATTTACGGAACATGCGAATCACAATTAAAAACCATTGGGAATAAGCGTAATAGTGCCAAAGAAAGGCAGCCAGATATGTACTGGGGAAGCATAGGGAAGGATGGAGTGTGTGGCTGAAATGTTAAAAACGCTGGGCTGAGAACCTTTCAAGAATAGAAGAAAAATAAGTAAACCTTGCGGAATGTTCCGCCTTCTGAAGGGGAGAAAAATGGGCAGAACTGAGGAAAGAGGCAGAAAATCCAAATTTTATAGGGAGAAATGATCACAAATTCAAAGTAAAATGTCGGGCATAAAGAACGAACGAAATATTTTTTTCTTTTCATAATAAAACAATTATTCATTGGAACACCTTATCTGCAACACTATTCGAGCCCTATCCTAACAGAGTGAATACTTTTAAGAAAAGATGTAAACAATTTATGTAATAATTTGATTGATGTGTTGTGTAAAATTGTATGTAACAGCTTAATTTTTTATTTTTTGTTGTTGCTTGGGAAACTGATGGAAATTAAATGGGGATTTTCTTTTTTATGTTAAAGTTTTGTGTTTGGAAGTTTTCTTTAAGTTTATTTTTTTATTGATTGATTTTATTTATAAACTTTTGTGATATTGATTCATGTCATGGCATGTTATTTTTTCCTAGGCAGGTTTGATTGTAATACTTGGGACTTGTATGCCACCTGACATTGTCTATCTGCACATGTAAGTTTTAATAATAATAGCATGCCATTATTTATATTAAAAAAACCGATTGCCTCAATCTTCCGTAATTTGTACGGCCAAAATCCTCAAATCACCGAAGGAATTCCAATCACCTTAAAGCATCCCACCAATGCCCCCAACTTTTAAGGAAATCTGGAAACACGTGTGTGGTTACGCACTGAGGTGCATTATCGGCAAAGAGGGATGCAAGAATTCAAAGAGAGAGTATTACCTCTACATTTCATGAAACATTCATTAAAAACTATGAGAATGTCCCTCGCATAACCGTGGCAGTGAACCCTCTTTGATATCTCGAAGAGTGATGACATGACGAGTGTCTGAACTCGGGTGATTCCTCATTTAAGATTTCCTAACACAAGCGATAGTCCCTACATCCTCAGAGCGCGTATGAGCACAATTTTTCATTCTTCTTTTGTTTCCGCATCCTTTATTTCGTTCTCTTTCTAATTTCACTTTTATCAAGCACGAAAAAATTCAGGAGCGAAATTTGATTTAAGAAATAATGAGAACGAAATTGACGTTAAAAGGAGGGAAAAAATACTTGTGATATTCGATACCTCCCGTTCATTCAGTAGATTCATTTTCAAGTCGAAATATTAACAGAAAATTGTCCCGATGTCCTGATGAAATAAAAAGGTTCAAGCTACAAGCATTACTCGGAATCGTAAGAACTTGAACAAAATGGAGATCTGATATCCATGTAATGTATGCAATAGCGACCTGGAAAATCCACTCAACCATCCAATATGCCTCAGAGAAAATAAAAGTCTAGAGTATAAAGTACGGGTGTCATTAATGAACGCGAACGCTCCATAGTCGGCCTAAATGTCATAACATTTGCAATTGCTAAACCGTACTGTTTGGATTAAATTTTCGTCGCGTGCCTACTACGTTGACAATACACGTACTTATTAATCTAAAGATTGACTGACAACTAACATCAAACGGTTCTTTTCACTCCAGGAAATTAAATTATGTACTAGCAAAGCTTTGGGTCCGTAATAAACAATCCATGACGATGCGAGAGGGTGCTCGAGGAGCACTCTTGAAGTGTGCGAGGGACCGTGCTCGCTATACGAGGGACCAAACAGAAAGAGGAGGGCGGGGTGGGGTGAATTCACCGAGGGACGGTGAATGGGGAGGTAGTGAGATATAGAGACCCCGTTGAAGGGTGGTCGCATAGGGCAGTGGGGGCATACGAAAATACGAAAAAGTGGGGGAATGCTGGGAAGGGCTAGGAATGCTTCAGGGAGCGGTGGCCTGCGAATGATGGGGATGTGAAGCGCAAGATGGATTCCGTTCCCATGGAGACGACCCCCGACTGATGGGAGCCCTTTGGAAGAGGAGGGAGGGGAGGGTCTTGGAGCCACAATTCATTCGCAGGCAATCGCTTTCAGCACGGGGGTCACCGAGTTCCGACTTGGGGAGGTAGGAAAGACTTTTCCCGACGAAAAATGCACTTTCCGCAAAATGAAATCTTCATTCCGCAAGGGAAAACGAACTACTGTCATACCACTACACAGCGCACCAATGTAACGCTATAAGTGACATATTTTTACTTACAATTCGTTTTCTGCACATTATATAAAAGTAAAGAGAGGTACCGAAAGTCTATGCATGTCGACGTTTGAAACTCTCGAACGTCCATGAGTGTACGTGGTTTCTATGCGTCAATGTTTACACAAAATTTCCAGCCTTTTTACCGAATTCACCGGCCGAAATTAATTCAGAATAATTCCGTGAAGAGGTGGAAAACTGGTCCTCCAGTGGACCTCTCCTCCGGTCCATTGATCTGATTCGATTCGTCCTTCGAATTAGTCACGCACGAGGATCTCCGGAAAATATTTGCATTGGATTTTTATTGTAGGATATCCTTCAAATTTAAACCTAAAGAATTAGACGTTAAATTGCCATTAGAAAAGGTTTCCGTCAAAATCTCTTATTTCGTTTCTTTTTCAAAATTCGATCAGACATTGTTTGGCGACATGGTGGACTGAGTGGGTGGTCCATTGAGGAGAGATTACGGGTTCAAATCTCGGCTTCAACCAGGCCGTTTCCATTTCCGGGCACCAGGGAATCTGGGAAATCATAGATGATGACTCATTAAGCCTACCTCAGAAATGAATGCAGTTTTCTAATCGATAATATTTAATAGTTTTGGACACATCCTAAAATAATATTGCGCTGCTTCATGCATTTGTTGAGCTCCGAACTACAAAAACTGCACGTAAAAAATACCGTTCGCCTTTCATTTTCCATTTAATTTTTTTAATGCTCACGTAGGACCAGGTTTGAGATGCTGTCTTCCAGTTAAATTGGGGGTAATTACCCTTTTATAGAATTAAAGGAATCAAATACTCTCTGTAAAAGGAAGAGAGAATGAACACCGGTTTATTAAAGATGGTCCCAAAACATATTACGAAAAATCAAGTGAACCAAACCACAGTAAAGGAATGAAGAACCGATCGACTGACTTTCAGCATCGTTAGTCCGAGTATTGAATCAACGAGGACAATTCTCCTCCTGAAAGACAAACATGCTTCCTTTGCGATATTTCCCTTCGCAAGGAAAGTCGAAAAAGTAGAATCTCGCCCCTGATTTCTACCACAGCGGTACAACGGAGAGACGAAATTTTGGGAATGCTTCAATCGAGATTCAAATAAACGTTCTCGAGGAGTTCTTCGGGTGGAATGTACGCCACTCGATGTAATCGGTACGGCCGATTAGCGTCAGTGAAGCCGGTGCCTCACCGAATTTCGATTTATCATTCAAGAGATCGAAGATCGCCCGTAATCTATTGATATCATTCGACTTATTTTTTTTTGACAGACCCTGTAGTACTAGCTCTACCCTCACCTATCACAACAACCATCGAGTTAATCACTGTGATTTTTGTTTTGTTGTTGGCTGAACAAAATAGACAGCTTCAGCAGTCGTAAATTATTGTCTCTCGGAGAAAAATGAGTGGCGTAAAAGAATCTCGTTGCATCAACCGAAAAAATTAAGAAATCCCACCGGGGAACTCCTTCACCACCTTTCCTTATTATTATTATTATTATTTGTTAGAGGCGGCTGCTTTTGTCACCAATCGAAAGAATGTCGTTGTCATTTAACGGTTGACAATGTTCTCGAAAACTCACTCTCTGACAAAACAAGTGGTCGAATCTAATGATCTATTTAACGATTTTGCGAAAGTTGTGTGTGTGCATGTATGTGTGTGTTTTAAATAATCAAACGACCCTGTTTACTTCCGTTTCACAGCAGAATATGATCCAATCGACTAATTTTTCCACGCTTTCATAATTTATTCCTAACATTTACGTGCTTGCGCAAGCGATTTTAGGAATAAAACGTTTACGACCAACATTTCGATCGTAGTCACCAGCCCAATTACAACAAAAAAGCGTAACCATAGCGTTGAGCGTTAAAAGTGTAAACATAACTCTTTTTCATCTCCAACGCCAAAAATATGGCGTTGGAGATGAAAAATAAATTTAGCAATCAACAGAAAAGAGTTAATTTGGCCCCAAGCGAGAGAAAATAGGCAACGCTGCACGAAATGAGGCGGGACAAGACCGATCGATTTCGCTAAGTGCGCATTTAACTGAAGTTTCGCCCATTAAAACTCACTTCCGAGTGGGAATTAAAATTGGTGCAGCGCTCGTGGAAGACACAATTACATTATGACAGTTATAAAGGTCCCTTGAGTTTCACGTACTTCTCGTCACATTAATGGCCTTATTCACGGTAATATGGAGTAAAGGTGCCTTCCTTTCCTTGCTTATTTATTGGAGACTTTACCACGTCTCTTTGGTTGCACTGTGTTCAGACGTTCACTCAAAGTCCAATTCTCTGCCTCATAACTCATCATGCCCTCTACTATGGTTTGCAATCCCCTTCATTAGTTCATTAGATTAGTTCTTCTGCTC
This sequence comes from Hetaerina titia, assembly GCA_037158775.1. NCBI lineage: Eukaryota > Metazoa > Arthropoda > Insecta > Odonata > Calopterygidae > Hetaerina > Hetaerina titia. Next base: position 99,882,336 of record CM073770.1, on the reverse strand, counting down.
CAAATTTGACAATTAAATGGTCCCTCGAGACCGAAGCACTCTCTATTATACATCATATTCACTCCTTAGAGAATCGTGAACAATGAAACCTTAATACGTACTTGAACTGTTTCACTGCCCTGAGGGTTCCTATTATTGCGATCTATTATTCTTTGCAACACAGTCTTTGGCTTGACCTTAATGGCTTAGGGGACCCACTTGTTCATTAGAAGGCCTCCCTACGGGGTCAACCGAACTATATTTCCGTGAGAAATAAACAAAATCAGTCAAGAGGTGAGTTAGATAAGAGGTATGCGAAGTTGCCACAGTTTATGGAAATGGGGATATGAGCGGATGGGAAATGACAAACGAGGAGAAAAGGACCGAGTAGGGACGCCGTTTTAAGAGCACGGAAATCCTCTTTCCGCCACTTCATGGCCGAGAAAAAGTGGAAAACGCGATCTCATGCAGATTATTTTTCCTTCCTGTCTGTAACATTTCTTGCCCTCCTCTCCTGGGATTGAACAGACGCGAAGGGGGGATGAGACGGCTGGAACACCATCACAAAAACGAGACTCCGAAAGAACCGCGAGACAGAGACTGACTGGGCGAGCTTCGGTGGCTTTTAAAAAAAATGTCGTGAATTTTCCGGGAGAGAGAGGCCGCGGGGGAATGGAGCGGAGACGGGAGAGAAGAATCCGTATCGGAAAAGGGATGAACGGAGTGATGTTCCCAGGGGAGAGATCTGGAGGGGGTAAATGGGTGGCTAATGGTGGGTAGCTTACAGGGGAAGGGGATGAACAAAAAATGCGCCAAAACAAATGAGGATTCCTATATTTTTTCATAAAAACATCAAATGAGTGAATAAAATAATAATATCGGAGAGCTAGATTCAACCAGTCCTATCGAATATTTTATGCTCTTTCGCCACGAGGAAGTCCGCGGCGACAACCTCCTAGTTCGAGCACGTGGATGACGAAAGATGAGTGCACATTCTTGGAAAACCGCTTCGCGTACTGTCCCACGAACGTGTCGTTTTGGCAACATCATTAAATAATACTAACTACACAAGAATGCGTTGGTGAGGGAGATCCGTAGGCGACGGCCATATTGTGGTCATAACTATCAACCTATCTCGTCTCTAAAGAGCTCATGGTATAGCACTCCCGGAATCCGGTGCCCTGACCCGAAAATGTGTGAAATATTCACGTTCCGAGTACGGGAGCACATTTACGATACATTAAATAAGGATGTTCTAAGGCATAACTCGTGATTTGATCTCGGGACCTCAGTCAGTAGCACAAAGCTATACTAACGCCTTGGCTAGCTGAAGGGTAGTGGGTTCATATTGGGATGAAGCCTCCGGGTGACTTCATCCCTCTAATCAGACGACGCTAGTTTCAGGATACCAGAATTTCCTAAGAGATGGCAATGTTGTGAAATATGGCTACCTTGCGTGTGAATACCTGTACCTACAGCTGTCGGAGTTTGTGGAGTGGGATCCCTTTACCTGTCAAAGTCAACCTTTACCTTTGTGAATTATCGCGAGGATGAATACAAACCGTTCGATGGGGGTATTCGGAGAGAATATACGTTGCTATAAACCACTGAAATATCTCTAATTCTAATCGATTCGTTCCAAATGGGTTTCGGAAGACTGACGAAAGATGCCATAACATCAAATGATCGTCTTTCTACGGTGGTCATTCAATATTTTTGAGACATTCATACGTAGATGTGTAATATGTACGTTTGAATCTCTTCACAAATATGAGTTTCGAAATCATGCGACGAAATTATTGATTATTCTGCAACTCCGTACATCATCCGTTTAATTTTGTTGTCCTAATTACTCCGCCGACGGAATGCAATCATTTCCCTTCGCTCGACTGACTTCCTCGAAAGTCTAAGAATAATGACTGAAAATTTACGTTAGTTCACACATCTCCCCGAAATCCGCCGCAGAGTCGTATGAAATGCACGCGTTAAGAGGAGTGTTTGTCGTGGAACTATAGAGAGGGAGTTCTGCCAAAGACTCAACGGAGTGACGATAGTATTATTAGTGGTCGTAATGAGCAAAGGCTCCGCATTTGAAATGTGAAACTAGGGCGAGACTGGTCGTCTGCACTCGGCTCCTAGCCAAATACTTAACCGCAATAAATCGAACAAAAAAAACAGCAGATCTTAAAAGGGGCGGAGAATCCTCGCTCGATTACACTGCTCGCAAAGCAATCCAGGGGTTCCCCTTGATGGGGTGGGCCGTACCACAAGGCTCTTCAGCGCATGGTTATGCGATGGCAAAAACTAAATGGCGGCAGAGTATCTCATCTGTTCATTCCAATTGACTAAAACAGAAGTATACAGCCAAACAAAAAATTTGGAGTCTCGTGAGTTGGTTCGCTCATGTCTTCAATCGTAGCAAACAGATATTTATGACATACATAAATCCTTGAGGAGCCATTCGTTTCGTAGTAGGGGAGAGGTAAAAAAAAGCCATTTTCTGATTATTGACTAGTGTCTTTCACACCAACATAACCTGGAATGCTTACGTCGCGGAGGAATTCGAGCATTATCTCACACATGACCTTCAACGTCTTGAGACTTATTTTCCTCGTCTGCAGTGTTCGTCAATACACTTCTTTGCCTCTAGCACATTTATTCTTTGTTTAACGCATGCCCTTCCGCTTCCGAGGCGGTTTTAAACATTCCACGTTTTCGTAGTCTCCCCAACCGCCTTTACAAATGCCATTCTCATTCAAACCCATTCTTCCCCAACTATCCTATATAAGTATACCCGAGTGATAATTCCACTTTCTTCCATTCGTCCAACGTGACCACACCAGCAAAATATACTTAAGTCGTGCGTGACAGTTAACGCAGAATCCCCAATTCTTCTGTAACACACTTTTCCCTCATCGTGTATCTCTTAATATTTATATCAGTGTTTAAAAAAATTAGTAGAAGTGGCGTTTTTAAGCTAACGTGATTATCAATATCGCTATCATTTGATAAATTATTATTCATATCATAATTTTACCAAGTTATACACCTTAGACCCTGATTTTCTATGCGTAAAAAAATAGCAGAAATCGAACCAAAACATTTTCATAATTCAAGTTTATTGAAATTTACCAATTTTTTGGTATTTTGAAATGTGTGACTACACGTAACATTGCCAACGCAATCAACCCATAGGTTTTCTTTGATATGCGAGGGCGGAGTCTATTTCAAACTAAAACCTTTTAGTTTGCAAGAGGGTAGTTGCTTTCTCTGCACAAGGTTTTAACGAACTTTTTGCAAACTAGAAAATCGCACCCCTCGGGGGTCATGTGGGACTTTTCGGAGGTAGTCACGGGCCTGCTACACCCGAGGACCTTCTCAACAACCAACCAGCTCTCCACTACGCTACAATGCAGCCCCCCCCAAAATCAGTACTGAAAAAAATATAAATGAAAATGAAGGTATCAAATTTTTAACACTAAAACTCGGCACTCATTCATTCTAGGCAGGAGCAGGGAACGCACTTCGTACACCCATACAAATACACTGCACAAAGTAAGCCAAGTATCAAGGATTCTATCAACTCATGCGATCAACGCCATTAGTTCGCGGCCAAATAATAGCGCCCCCCCGAGGTCAAGCGTCGAAGGGCTCACAGAAGAGAGAGAAATCGTCTGAGCGGTTCAGCAGCGGTAGATGGGGCCACAATCACCATATTGTGACGTCATTGATTATTTTTCCAGGCAAGCCCGCGGCACGTGACGAACGGAAGAGAAAACAAACGGCATTTCATCTGTCCGGATAATCGATACATTTCGGAAACCAAACTGTTACGCGTGAAGCAAACGAATGGCCACCTTGTCACGAACAGTATCGATGACCATAAACCACAAATTCAATCGCCTCTATGATTATTTTTGTACGCATTATGAGCCGCGTTGGCTTAGCTGCCACGCGAAATATACATCTACATACATAAAAAAATACACACACACAAACTATATACACTGTATAAATGCAAGGATGCACACTTGCATTTTTTTACAGATGGGTGACATTAATTATTAATTCTTAATTAATACAAATAATTTGGTAGGTTGGTCCCCAGTACTCTGCCCTACGGAGGGTGAAATTCACACATTAGCAGGGGCCATTGTCTTTCCCTGTGCCGGTTATGGGTTCCCAAGAAAATCTTGTGCCCGAAAAATCACATTGCTTGGGTGGAGCTGCAGGTGCCCAGCGAGGCTGGCTCGGGAATCGAACCCGTGCCCTCCCGTCAGTAGTCCAACGCTCTACCCCTGGACTACCACGATCCACTTTATAAATAAATATAAATATAATATTTTTTTCAAACACGAATTCCCGCCCTACGGCGAATAAATATTCATTCAAATGGAAACAGATATAAGGAAAAGGGATAGGAACACATATAAATGACGAACACAGGAGAGGTGGGGAAGGCACACAGGAAGGTGGGAAATATTTTTGCGCTTGTGATCTGCAAGATTCCGCCTTCCCCACCCTTCATGTGTTCGTCATTTATGTGTGTTCCAATCCCTTTCCCTTAAATATGTTTCCATGTGAATGAATATATATATATATATATATATATATATATATACACACACACAGTTTCACCATTCTGGTGGCGCAGACCGAGTTATTTACATACATAAAGTCGATTCCGAATATATTTTTTTTCTCCTTCTACCTTTATTTCCATCCTCGTTGACAATTACCACTGCGCCACGTACCATTTCCTCAATTTATTCCGTGATCTCATATTTTTTGCTTCCGATTGGCGGTACGCTACGATTAGCGTGTCCTCACCAATTGTGAGTGCTCAGGAAAAAATATATTATTCATGAAATGAAGAGTCAAGACCCATAATAAATCGAGCATGAGCTGAATTGAAAAACCTAAGAAAGGACGCAAGAAATGCTTTATCTAACAGAATGGGTAATGAGTTATATTTCCTCAACCTCCATCCCTTGATAGTTATCACGGCTCAATGAGCACAAATCTCTCATTTTTTTACTGATTTTTACGATCACTCCCCGTTTTGCCACTACCGGTCTTCTCGCGGTGACTCATGGAATATGAGAGCAAACAACATGCCACTGGAATATTCAAAGAACAAAGCTGCTTCTAGTACACCACATCACCGTTTCTGCAGACAAGGCATGGCAGCGCCGAATTATGCATATTTAAATAATTGAAATCAAATAAAGGGAAATAATCGATTTGAGACTAAATTGAAATGCAAACTAAAATGCTTAAGTTATTAAATTACCCAAAGAAGCGATTGCTGGCAATTAACTCCGAGTTTTACAGTGCACAAACGATCCTTGCCCTATGAGTGTTCAGCTTCCTCTTAATTGCATTCTTTTTCAGCGTGCTAGTCCGAAACAATTTATTACCATCGCCTTCGCTCGGGAAACGAAATTTTTACAAATTTTCGAATTGTATAATTCATTAAATTATTTTAGGTTTGCAGACTTGCTTCCAAAACACATTCTAGCCTTGAACTCATAAATATGCAACTTCAATCGATGCTGGTTCAAACAATCATAAATACCGTGCATACTCAGGTAGTCTGTTTTGGGTTTTGTAGAGGAGTCAACAGAAGCGAAATGCTTTCATTCGATGGTACGACAGCTGTTTCGTTCAAAGTTCGCGATAAGACAATGAAGGAGCGAGCGAAGAAATGAACTTCACGGCATGATTTTAGCGGCCCAGAGGAACTTAATTACTTCAGCATTCGGTACTTTTCGACATCGTCATTAATATCTCGCAATCCACCGAAAAGGTATGTGGCAGCGGGTGCAAGGATCAGACGGGAAGGTTGAGCGATAATGGAGAATATGGGAGGGGATGGGAAAAATATTCAATGCTATCAAAAATAACGTACAAATTGGTTTAAATACTGGAGGAAGACTCAATTCAAAAAGATGATTAATTCACCTGATAAATTAGTCATTTGTTATGGGAAAAAGGGAATAAAAATGAACCACAATCGACAGGCCTCAACTATAACAAGACGCTGTATGTCATGTCTATGTTTATCTGCGGCACAACGCAGCCTTCGGGAATATACCACACACTCTGCGGGCTAAAGAAAGGATAATAATAACTCTACCTCACCGGTGGTCATAATCAGGTATTCATTGGCACTTTCGTCATGCAGGTATCATGTGCGTATCTCAGGTAATGAGACAGCAGACATGAAGGCGAAGTCATCACTCGGAATTTACGGTAGGCATGACTCTGAAAACATAACTAAGATTTGAAAAACGGCCCACCACGGCTGAGTGAACGAGGGAATCCTTGGAAGAGATAAGGACACGCTGCTCCCTAAAAAGGATGCGGCGAAGGTTTCAACTCTCCAACAACCGCAGAGGTCACGCCCATCAGGATTGGGCATAGTGCCCTAACACCCCCCGCCACACGCCCTTGCGGCGGCTTGCGGGGTATTGAGTAGATGAACCTTTTCAAGCCTAAAAGCCTTCACGAGTGGAGCGGGAATTCCCGCTGGCAATGAGCAGTCTCGACTGAAAGGGATGCCCCAAGACAAATAAAACAAGCAAGTCCTTGGCTCAAAAAGAAGCACACCGACTTCATCAATGTCTTGACTTTGTTTCAAATCTTATTCGTTTTAGGATATTAAAATATTTTCTCCCCAATTTTCACACCCGAACCACTTTTTGCTTGAATCTAGAGATTCTTGCGGAGACCAAAAGTTTTTAAGCTATGCAGATATCGGGTTTGTACGTTGGCTATTGTACAGACTTCCCACGTCGACGGCCGGGGTTCGCATCCCGGAGGCGACAGAATTTTTCAGTGGAAACCCGACCACTGTTTGGAGTACCATGTGGAGAGTGCTTTACAAGTCGAGTGCGCCGTTATCGGATCGTACGTTAACCCCTTGGAGTCCTTCCTTGGCAGAATAGGCTAATGCCAACGCCTTGTTTCTATCTATCATTTCTTCCTCCAATGCTGCCTCTAGCAAATCACCCACCTATTCCTCCCTAATAGGTCTTAGCCGTCGGTCCTCTCGCCAAACGAACACCACTACTATTTCTTCTAGACTACGCTGACGATCCTCTAACGGCTGGTTAAGGAAATTAGTATGCATGCACTACATGGAAACCTTGAAACTAAAGTGTACTGTAAGGCACAGACGCCGTCGGAAGACCTTATATAACATTCAATGATTCCTTTATTTGGTAAAGCTTATCGATCCTCGAAGACTATACACTCTGGCATCGGTACCACGTTTTTGCCAAGGGAACCGAGCACGAAGGAAGGGGCCATGGGAGAAGAGCCTGAGGGGAAGGATACGAAAGGGTACAATCGTCATCTCGAACCCTTCGAGAGTGCTCTTCGGCGCAGAAGGGGGAGGGAACGAGAGGAGTGGTGGAATAAAGTGAGAGTGGGAAAGGGGGTGGTGGTTGGGGGAGGGAGAGGGGGTTAGTGACAGGGAGGGGAGGACGCCGAAGGGAAAGGACGGATGATGGAGTGATTAAGAGGAGGAACGCTGGAGGGAGAGGGCGGAGAGCTATCCTCCCCCCCACACCCCCTTGCAATCTAGGATAGAGGGCGAGGGTCTTGCCTGCCGAAAGAAGGGCGGGGAAGGATATTGTGGGACGGCAGAAATTACGGGGGGAGAGAGGGTGGAAAGAGGGAGAGGGGGTATAAATCACAAGATGGAATTACGAAGGAAGGAAGACGAATATTTGGGGGGAAACGACGACAGAGGGCGGAGCGATAAACTTTGGGGTGACCGAGCGAAATAATGGTCCTCAAGATTTTGCTTCCTACGTCGGGAAAATTAAATGATCGCATTAATAAAAGAGCGCATTCAGTCACCATGAATGTCGGAAAAACAATTTTTTTTAATGTTTGTGGAGAGCCAACGAAGCAGAAGAAAGCAAAACCATTTGGGAATGTTGGAGCGCAGATGGATCAAGAAACGATGCGAAACAGCTGACACTGCGAGTTCTTATAAGTGCATCCAAAGACGGTTTTTTGTGACAGGACATTATCATAATTGAACGTTCATTAAAATAATTTCTACACCACGTACTTTCTGATTTCTAGTTCACTCAATTTCGACTACTAGTTAGCAGTAATTATGTATATGAAGTGTATATGCACAAATTTAAAAAATGCGAAAAAAAGAGTGCTAAGAATAAATTTGTTGAATAAAATCAATGCTTGGGACAATGAGTTATGGAGCTGAGTCCTTGTGGGTCACGCACAGAATAAAAGTCAAACTCATGAACCACATTCATAACAGTCCCCGTGGCGCAATGTAAACGTACACATTACTTATGTCAGACATTCAGAGATCTTCGGAGAGCAGGTAAAGGTCGATCTGTGCGCTATCGGTGGAAATTTATGATGCCCTAGCTCAAATAAATTCATTCGAGTGTGTCCTTCTTTTTGAGAGATTCGAGAAAAAACCCACATAAGACCACCACTCAAATAGACGCAAGTTTTGCGCCGCATCTCAAGAGCAAAGTTGTATAATTTTTCAACTATTCAATTATTCGGGAGAGATAACCTAGAAGTTTCCACGCCTGGATTTTGGGATTCGAAAAAAATTAATACCATTGGAAAAACATGCATTGGAATATCATGGCGGAGCCAAGGGCAACACGAAAGCGAAGTACGTAAACCAAAATTAACAGAAATTTCCTTTCGAAAAATATGCTGACTTCAAAGAGTAAAATCGAAAAGTGGTTCAGGCAAAACGATTAGTTGCCAAACAGGAGTTATTTTCCCGATTGATGATCCACCACCCTCGCGACGTTATTTTCGGGTTAGAACAACAAAAGCAGGAAGTAGAGAAGAAAACGAAGAAGAGAGCAGGGGCGGACCTCGGAACAAATGCAAACAGCAATGTGACACGAAACGAATGGATCAAGAGGAGAGCGGAAGCATAGATGGAGAGAAGAGGATGTGAGTGGGGAGGAAGGGATTTCGGGGCACATTATGGCAAAGGAGGAGTGCTGGGAGGGCCGCATTAGGAAGCCGCCAAAAGGGGCGGAGGAACCAGCGATAGGGCAATGATTCCGGGAGACATTTTTCGTCAGCCATAAATCTTCACGCACGCACAGGCTAAACACTACGTCCGAATCCTGCCTTCGACTCACGTAGCCGAAGGATCTCTTTCATGGTCGTACCAAAGAGATTACTGCGAGGGCTTCAACGGATAATTCAATATCCGTCCCATGCGATGGTCTGTAAGGACGCAGTGATAGCACCGGAAGCTGCATCCATTGGCTTCGTTATTGCAGGGATCGTAAGATAACTGTTTTACGCCTATGTGATAAAAAAGTCTTTTTTTTTGTATGGGTGTATGTAAGATTGCCACCGTATGGTTTCGGAAGGATGCTACGAATAAACTTAGATACCGTACCGTAAATATTAATAATTAGTTCATAAAATATTTGAGGACTATCAGGCCATTACGATGGCTTCCTTCAAGTTGTGGTTTGGAAGTATTTGATGAAGTATGGCAAGGATCGAAAACAATGCGCAATTAGAATCCTGGCAGGGTATTTTTAACAAGTTATATTTTGCGAATGTAATGAGATATTTGACATGTGGTACTACATTCCGAGTTGGGTCAGGGTGCACCAAAAAGGCAAGCCACGGTTTAAATCTTTGGATTACCTCCCGTTTCCTTGTTCATGTACATCGTATAGTGCATGCAAATTATTAAAAAATAAATCCCACTCAATCTAAATTTAATGGACGCCAAATATGATTAAAATACCCGACACGAAAAGTTTGAGCAAAGATTTGTATTACGAGGTAACTACTAGTCGGAAGTAGTACTTAATAATGCCACGATCATCTGAAACGTACTATCCACCATCAAAACAAATATTCTTCCACGTAAGGGAATATTTTCATAGCAAAAACTATTGAGTTCGAGAATCCAAGAAAACAGATCGTGTGACGACAATGTAAATATTTACAATGGCGAAAGAGTCATTTCGACACTGGATCGTTCCAGCCCATCAACATATTCTGTCCACTAACAGTATCTATGATTAAAAATAAAATTATAACGAACACCACTGCTCACTTACATTCCAATGTCAACAACGTGCAATCAAAGAATGCAGGAGAATGCAGATTCATAAATTTCGTACGCTCCAGCAACACTGCGATCGTAACATTACCGCGATTTACGTAGTCTACCGAGTTAAGGTTGGTTTGTGATCGTCTATCGACCACTGCACACACTACTGAAGTCCCAACTAACACGAAACAAAATATCGCCGAACACTTCTCCTTCTGATATACTTTTACACTTTCAGGCTCCACTTTGTGGAATTGTTTGACGTCCATATTAAATGACTTTGTACCTGATGATGCCGCAAGTCAGTGAAACGAATTATACGAGGGTCATCCGGAAAGTAGTACCCGTTCGTGAAATAAAGACACAAAAGTAAATATTAACAAACATAAAAAATTTTATTTGAAAGAGGATACTTTAAACTACTTCTCAACATAATCTCCAAGCAAATTAAGGCATTTGTCATAACGTGTGACAAGTTTCTGTATTCCTGCTGCATAGTCCTTCGCCGCCAGCTCATTGAGATACAGGGTCACTCCTCCTTTAAGTTCTTCATCGCTGTCAAATCTTTTTCCTGCCAAGAAGTCTTTAAGCTTTGTAAAGAGATGAAAATCTGAAGGGGCCAAGTCCGGGCTATACGGTGGATGGTCGAAAGTTTCCCATTTGAATTGCTGCAAAAGTTTTTGTGTTATCCCAGCTGCATGAGGCCTGGCATTGTCATGAACGAGAATGACACCAGTAGACAATAGACCTCGCCGCCGATTTTGTATTGCCCGCCGTAATTTCTTTAATGTTTCACAATACGCATTGGCATTAATAGTGTCTCCACGGGCCATAAAATCAATAAGCAATACACCTCGTCGATCCCAGAAAATGGTTGCCATGAGTTTCCTGGTGGACAGAACTGTCTTGAATTTTTTTGGTTTGTTTGGTGAATGAGCATGATGCCACTCCATTGACTGTCGTTTACTCTCAGGTGATGCATAACAAACCCATGTTTCGTCACCAGTAATTATGCGAGTCAAGAAAGAGTCTCCTTCATCAGAATAACGTCCCAAAAACGTCAGTGCTGCAGCCATACGCTTGGTTTTGTGCTCATCTGTAAGCATGCGAGGGACCCATCTTGCACAAATTTTTGCATAATGCAGATGGTGTTTAACAATTTCATGAACAATTGTTCGAGAAACATTGGGAAAATGCTCACAGATGTCATCAATTGTGACGCGCCGATCGTTCCTTACGAATTCGTCAACTGAGCTCACCAGTTGGTCTGTAATGACAGACGGTCTCCCCGAACGCTCATCGTCGTGTGTGTTCCCCCTCCCCATGTTGAAGTTGCGACACCACCGCCGAACAGACGACTCGTCCATTACATTGTCTCCATACACCTCCTTTAATTGGCGATGAATATCACATGGGCGAACGTTTCTTGCATTGAGGAATTTAATCACTGCCCTCACTTCACAACTGGCGGCGTTCTCAATTTTTTTAAACATTGTAAACAATCACAGAAACAACACAGGCAATGCTAGCGTCACGCAACTTGGCTCAGAGAAGGCAGACAAGCCACTGAAGCTATCTGACCTCGTCCAGCGGCTACTCGCGTCGTCAGCACTTCATGCGGCACGAACGGGTACTACTTTCCGGATGACCCTCGTACATTAAAATAAAGTCCGTGGAAAATTACAAACTCATATAATATGGATACTTCTTCAACCTAAATCGTATCCCTAGAAATACATATGAAAATTCAACAATCACTAAAACAACAATTACAATTTTAATCAACAATTTCAGTGATATTGACAGAGATTCCGGTCAAGGTGAATGATTTTTACTATCTGAAATTGTTGCATTGTAATGCACATTTAGCGAATAACTCTCGTAAAAAGTTACTGTCGCGACATCTCCCGCAGTTTCTTGTAATTTTACACATCACAATAACCCATTATTCAGTTCCGCATGGTGTCTACTTATCTTAATTTCAATGCCACGCTAGACGGGAATATACGATAAAGATAAAGAGGAGACTAAGGAGAGGTAATCCTCCTTTGATGCTTCCACAGTCCTTGACACTGCGAGGGCATCAAAAACATTCCCACCGCAAGGTAAGCAGAGAAGAAAGACGATCGATAACAAAGGCATGAGTACATAGTTTTCGTGGGGTTAAACCTTTGCAGTAACTACGCACAACATTTTCACTTTTGGATGGCAGCATTGACCCTGGTTTTGATGAACTAATAAAACGTAAAACTTCAGTTCGATCCCATTGTGAGTTGGTACATTTTAGAGACACGAAAGTGTTTGTGCACCTTCTTTGATGTTTTTTTCAAATGTTCAATCTACCAAGGTGACTTTCTTTCTCGCAATCTTATTCTGTGGAATTCAAATGGAGATCTAGGATGATCACCAGAAGAACAAAAAAGCCAAGGTAACTTTTTCACGTCAAAGGGTAAGAAAGAAGGTGGTGAGCCCTTCAAATAAAGTCACCGTGCCATTGTGCCGTCGTAAACCAGAGTGAAAAACGGCACACACATAATGGCGAGACACGGAAGCCTTAACTCCCTTCGCAACAAAACATCATTAAAAACTGACTTATCTCGAACCGTGGAGCGTATGTACGATTGAAGTAAGGTGAATAAAGGGAAATTAGTTTTTTTGTAAAATTGTCCTTTTCAGACGATAAATATTATATTGCTGCGATGCATTTCCTCCGAATGGAAAATGGCTCACAAAGCAGCAATTAATAAAAAAGAAGCCAATATGAAGATGGGGGAAGAAGCGGGGAAGTCGCGCGACTATTACCCGGCAATAAAAATGTCATCATGGAGGAGAACGCCATAAAAGTACCCTCTCCCTCTTTCTCCGTCGGTTCCCATGGCGGATGAAGAAAAAAACAGAATTGAGGATGAGCGAGGGCGCAGAGCGGGGGAGAGGGTCTGTCCCCGGCGGGTACCAGTGGCGACGGTGCCAAAACCACGCATTAAAAATAAAACTTTATTCGTAAAATACGAGTGCCAAATTCATGGAGGAGAAAAGAAAAGTATAATTCCCATTTTGGGCGCAAAGGAATACCCTGCCGCGGTGAAACACAACAATCTCGCTCTAAAATGTTTATAAAACTTAATTTCCGAGTTTTGAACTAGTATACCGACAATTTGGCGCGAACGAAGGCGGATTAAAGCACTGCAAAAGAAAATCACAACGAGATTTCATCGCTTGAAAAAGGATAAGGAGTGATAGAGCAAATCAAATAGACAAATAAATAGCATCACGCGACTAATTGACGAACTAAACGAGCACTAAGGCGAACGATTTCGAAAACACTGTGCGCCGACATAGATCTCATAAATTATCAAGAACATATTTATTCTCTTTGTCAACGTATACTTCATTAATAACTTCAATTTTTTTCAAATTAGCTTCCAATTGAATCTCCAGTGCTGTCCACACATTATAAATAAAGAACATCCAAATGTCGTATTGGTAGAGAATCGAGAAATGAATTGCAAATTGAGTGAATAATTTGAAAAAGGGCCTTGGAGATAAATTAAAATGTATATTTGTTTATTATAGTTTGATATAGCACATTTGGTAGATAAGGACTAACAGCAGCCTGAGGAAAAGCTAGGAGTGTTAGATAGACGATTGGCAAAAATGTACTAATTTATAAGTAGATTGAGAAATTTAGAGAATCTAACAGTGAAAAATGGGAAAGAGAAGAAAGACATGTCGGCAGCCGCATGTAACCCATTATGTTCTGTTCGTGTGCATGGGAAGCACTGTTAGGAAAGAAATTAGGAATTAGGACGATTACTGAAGCTTATGCTGATGAAAAAGTTTCACTAATAAATGCTAAAAACTCTGCAAGAAAATGATTTCAAAACTAATTAAAATAATTTACCTGGCTTCACGACGCATTGTTCACTGAACAAAGGAGTTCAATCAAAAAATTCAATTTCATGAGATTACGGTCGCATGTGATAGGCTCGCCATGGAGAATATCGACAAAAATAGCTTACGTACTTTGAGCACTGTTTTGTTCTCCGAAAAAGGGTTCGGGTCAAATAATAATAAATTATGTATTCATATCTAGTGGGAGGGGGCTATGCATCCTAGCGGAAAGACATCTTGGGTCGATTATGGTGGCGGGCTCATTTTCGGATGATTCTCTGTCGTCTAAGCCCAATTATGCGTCATTTCCTGGATGACAGTATTTTCTGGAGAACCTCAATCGGCCGAGGGTAAACGTGACTTCCTTCCCCTAGTGGTGAGTTTTCAACACACCGCAGGACTTGGTCGAAGGTGAAATCTCCGTTGTCAAAGAAACCCACGGATTGATGAACGGATGGATCAATCATTTCGCTTAAGATAAAAATTGGATCTGCCAGGGAATATACATTCCCATCACTCCACATTACTGCTTTCCCGGAGTTATATACCTCCCTGATAGTGCGCGCAGGGATGAAGCAATAAGAGATTAAGACTGAGGGCACCTAGGAATGAGTCATCCGATCAACTCCAAACACCCACGTAGAGATGAGAATACGCGATCAGTTTGGGATATGCAGAGCCCGCCGGAAAATGATCCTGAAGGACGGCAAAATGCGATGGATTGAAATGGCAGGCTCAACTTTCATCTCGGTGAATTTATGAGCAGAAAAATGAATGGAGAATATAAACCCTCATCTCGTTTGGATATATATATATATATATATATATATATATATATATATATATATATATATATATATATATATATATTGACATTCATCCTCGTTCTAGGATTATCGGCAAGATGTCGAATCGCAGTATTGAAGAGTGCCCTGTATTTCGCATTTTTTGTCTTAGTCAAGTGCAAGAAATGGTACGATATCTCTCCAAATGCTTTGGGTATATACATACATATATATATATATATATATATATATATATATTGCTGAAATATTACGATGTCTCCTAAAATCAGGACAGACGAACGTTAACTACAAAAACGTAACGCAACTGTCAACCAGCATTAAGAGTTATGCGGACCAGTAGCTGTTTGGGTCGGGGCGGGAACGTAAAAATATCAGTCACCCACTTAATCCTCGCAACATCGATGCTGAAAGCCTATTCCTCCATTTTTTAGAAAAAAAATATTTTTGACGACAATCCAAATATAACTACGTAAATGAAGAATCCATTTCAAAAGTAACAGATGTATTTTTTACCATTTTTGAAGCTTCTGTTGATTATATTCCTATTCATTAGTCAAATGACTTAATTTTTAAATTCCTGTTCGCATTTGATCGTCCCTCAATAGAAGGTTCAATTTATCTTTTGCCTTTTATGGTTTAAATCTCTTTTTCTTAGCATAGCGTTCTGCCTGGTGATTTAATGTTGAACATTATGATAGAGGGGAGAACACCAAGAAATGGAGGAATGGGTAGAAATTGGATAGCCATGTTGGTACGAGATGAAGGGCAAAAATAAAGATGCAGAATCGAAGAAAGGTTTATTGCAGTCTCGGATGTTAGGTTGTTTATCGTTACGAGGGGCAAATAAATGTATCGGCTTACCGTTGCGTAGGCTGTACCCATTCAAAACGTACCTTAAACGACATAATAGCAATAATAATAATGTAATAATTATTTTTAATAATTTAGAACAAAAGAACAATGTAACCTGTATCAATCACCAAATTAATGTGTGCAAAACTCCACTGAATGCGGATTGGAATTGACATTTGAAATTAATTAGCGTATTACATTTGAAAAATAGAAAACTATGAACACATAGATTCTTCAGAGATCTTCTCGCGGACCGACAAAGAGGGTTTTTGGTCTACAGTGAGCTGGTATTCATATTCACTTCGGAATTAAACTACACACATAATTTTTTTCCATTTAAATAAAATAACAATGCATTCCAAAAATTGTCCAGCAGAAAGGGAGGTATTTCCGAGAGGGTGTTATGAGAATTCTAGAGCGACATCCCGTCCCACACAAAGAAATAAACATTGGCGAATATCGTTAATATGAAAATCATTGCATAGTGGCACGTGGTAAATACGACACATTCTAGTTCTATCGCTATTTTATCCCAAACTCACGAGCAAACGTCCCCATATACAAGAATGGAGGTGGAGAATGGTGGTTTCATGTAGAGAAACAAGGCATGGCGTTTCCACCACGATAACGAGCCGACTCACACGGCGTTGATCGTGACAGCTTTTCGCCAGAACCGGAACTTCCGTGATCCTGCAGCCACCCTAATCTCTAGACGTGGCTCCATCAGACTTTTGTCTGTTTCCAAAGTTAAAATCAACCTTGAAAGGGCGCCGATTCGACTCGATTGCTGATATTAAAACTATTTGTACGGCGGAACTGAAGAGGATCCCTAAGGCGGCTTACCAAGCAGGGTTCGAGAGCTGGAAGAAATGTTGGCAAAGATGTGTTGTCAGCCTAGGCATGCACTTTAAGGGCGACGAGACTGATTAAGATGTATTCGTCGAAATAAAAAAGTAATAAAATCAGTCCTGTCTTTTATTATCCGTCTGTATTGTTTCAGGGAAAGGGTTAAAGCAAATGGTTTGCGATCAACGGTAACCTAGGTGTTACTCATGACGCACTGCTCCATAATTCAGAATTCCCCCATGGTGAAAAAGATAACGCTAGTTTATTTTGGAGGTCCCGGAGATACAACAACGTAGCAGTAACAAACACGAGAGAAACGAGGGGGCAGACAAGATTTTTTTGTTGAGATTGCGGCCGCGTTCTCACGGGAACCAGCTGGAGGACCGCGATAAGTGCCGCGGTGTTCTCCTGCATCGAGATATGACCCAGTGCCCTCAGGGAGACGCTAATAAATCCCCCCCTAACGCCCACGGCACGCGTTCCTCATCGGACGTTATCAATGATCCACTTGATAACGTCCATTTCGACCGCATATTATGAGCATTTTTTTAGTAGGCGCACTCCACGGTGTTCATATGCATGCATGAACTTCCACGTTAACTCAAAAATGCAAAGAATTCTCTCCATTCCCTCTCAACAACTGCACTAGAAACCAACAATTACACTAACCGTTGAACCTGCGATCAGTTGAATGGAGCCGGAAGCCTCCTCGGCCCATTGAGACATATTATTACGAGTACAAATGGCAGACGTTTAACTATTACAACATTCGTAATACGAACTTTAAAGCAATCATGTTTCATTGTAGTTAAATCACGGTGACGTAGTGAAGAGTCCCTTGGAACCCTTCTCGTCCAGAAACTACTCGGTATTTCTCGTCTACTATTATGGAAATAAAAAAAAAAGAAAACCTAAATTTCACGCCAAAATGAAGTACAAATACGGAAATCGATGTCCTTTATTCATACTCATGATTAAAATACAACGAAAAATCGTCGTTATTTCAGTCAGCATTAGCTCTCGAGAGGTTTGGCATACCGGTATACGAAGTAATGTTTATGAATACACTTCATAGATGGCTGCGTATTACAGTACACAGGGTTCGTATAATTTCCGCCAGAGTGAGGGACGTTTTTATTGTTTAAAGATGGAGTCGTTAATTGTAAAATAATAGCTTGTAATCATTCAAGTTCTCTAGTTGCGTGTACTGTAACACACATCGAAATTCATCACCAATTAATTGCGAATGATGTTGTGGATGTGTGATAAATGTGCGTCCGTGGGTGCGATAGTTCAAAGTAGGTCGAGCGTTATGGTGACAACGAACTCAAGAAGCTCCGGACCATCAGTAATTTTCCAGTGAGCAAAAAGTACTCGAAGAGAAAGGTTCCGGCGGTCGTGGAATGGTGGCGCCGGACGTGAAAGGCGTGTACGTCGACAGGGAGACTTGTGTTGAGAAATAACAGAAGTTTCACCTTTCTGGTGCAAGTGATTCGCCAGAGAACAATTATACGAGCTCGTAAGGTCTGAATATCACACTCAAAGAACCTTGTAGTAGTGGTAGCTACGCTTAACGGAGGCGACCGAGAGATGAAATCATTTCCGTCGTGAGAGAGAGGTGAGCAACTTCGAGAGGAGTTTGGTTGTTAAGGGACTGGGGAAGAATGGAGAGAAACCCGGCGTCGGCATTAGCCAGCTCTCCACGTAAGGCACCTAGGGGTCACATAATTGAACGTCCCATCCGATGGGCGGAGTACTCACTTTGAGTACTCACTAAGAGTGCTCTCCACCTGGAACCCTAAGTAGGTTTTGGGACACCAATGAAAAATCCTGCCGCCGCTATAATTCGAACCCAGGCTCTCGGGGTGGAATTCCATTGCACACTATCCACCGCATCAAAACCGTATCCATATGATACGTTCTCACCTAAAAATTACGGGACAGAGAAAAAACAACTAAAAGAAGTTCAATGTTCTCATGGCATGTGTGTCATGCCATGAGAGGTATCCGGATTTTCCCGGACTCAGTACCACACTTTACTCGTCGGTCAGAGTAGTCGAGTCAGTTCTTGGGTAGTTTGGGAGAAATGCAATTAAATTGGAAGAAAATGCAAGTGAAATTCCTCCAATTAATTTTACGATTTCATCCCCTCCTCGTCCAATTTTTGAACGTCGGACTGTTTTGATTTGATTCGCTGCTCTCGACTTTCAAACACCGACTCAAAAATTGAGAAAGCAAAAGAAGAAAATGAAAAGTAAACCTTATGACTGCAATTCAATTAACAGGATGTGCACCTGGTATTCAAGAGAAAGGGAAATCGACGGAAGCACGCGCTTCGCCACATTACGAGTGAATTGAACCAAGTCTCACTCTTCTTTTTTTAACTCCCAACTTGAAGGCCTCTGAAGTCTCAGCGTCGGGCGGATTGTCGCACGGCCGGAAGGAGATTCTTGCGCGCAAGACACACAAGACGTTTCGGAAGAAACACGAAAACTTTCTAAAATTCCCATCTCCGGGTAGAGACCGAAATTCGAATTCTTGCGAAACGGTCTCCTCTGCAGGTCAGACGATGAAGCGACGTTGCACTGCGTAAACACCCGCCAAAAGGGCCATTACCCCCCTCTCCGCCCCCCCAAAGGAATTTGCCCGGTTCAGGCTGTCACTGGCCCCCGCGGGGTCCCTGTCGCCATTGCGAAATGACAGTTGGGCTATTTCCGGGTCGACCTGAGATCGCTACGGAGATTAAAGGAGAAATAATTGTATTTCGTGGTCGAATTCCACCTGGATGCCACAGACTGCGATCACAGGTCGCGACGTCCCACGAACTCCCAATTCTCGAATGCCGAACCTTATGCTCTCATCCTGCAAAACCATTCAAGCCCTTTCCTAACAGAGTGAATTCTTTTAAGAAAAGATTTACACAATTTATATAATAATTTGATTGATGTGTTGTGTAAAATTGTATGTAACAGCTTCATTTTTTATTTTTTCTTTTTGATTGGAAAACTGATGTTAATGAGATGGGATTTTCTTTTTTTTGTGTTAAAGTTTTGTGTTTGGAAGTTTTCTCTAAGTGTATAATTATTTACTGACTGATTTTATTTATTTTTTGTGATGACTCATGTCATGATTATGTCATGTTATTTTTTCCAAGGCAAGTTTGATTATAATACTTGGGACTTGTCTGCCACCTGACATTGTCTATCTGCACATGCAAGTTTTAATAATAATATGCCTCGCTTAACGATCCTTCTCCAGCTCGTACGCGAGAGGTACTTCTTCCACATCACTGCATTGACTCCGGGCAAATAACAAAGCCGTCGGATGAAGGATGATGAAATTGGATATTAAATCTTAAGTCCTCCATTCAATTTGAAGGTGAACTGTCTGGAAAAGCGAAATTTGAAACCAGACCGAATGCAATTTCCCGCCGGCCCTGAGGTCCAACAGTCAAATAAATAATGACTGGAGTTCGAAAATTAGTCAATTTAATCGCACGGAAACGACTTTAACATGGTACATGGTGCTTTAAGAATGTGAGGTTAACTACGGTAGCAGAGATCATGTGAATAAAATTAGAGAGATTTCAAATATCATTTTTTCCACGAACGATAAGGGATCAAAACGAAGTTGCCTTGCGTAGGGGGAGGGGGAGTAACTTGGGTCCAAATTAGTCTGGTGAGTAATCACTCCCTGCCACACACCCTAAGAGTGGCTTACAGGGTACCGTGTATGTCTTAGGGGCAAGAGAATGAGCGCAGACTAGAGATTTTGAGATGTGAATTAGCAGTAGAATGGAGAAAATAAATTGGAAAGAGAGGCAGACAGTCTCAAAGAGTTCTCAAATAGGGTGGACGAAGAGAAGAGGAAGGTCGAGGGGGATATCCGAGAAAGGCACAGAAAGAGAATGGAGTGAATGTTGGGAATTCGTGGAAATGTTAATAAGGACATGAGAGAAGGGAAAACAATGGATATGAAGTAAAGACGTGTAAGGAAGATAATAGGTTTCCTAAGCAGGTTGCAGGAACTCTGAAGTTACGAATAAATGAGGAAGGGTATAATGAAAGAGCAAGAAAGACGAATGTTTCGCATTACTTGGAAGACAAAAGTCGCTAGGGACAGTTCAAAACCTACCATTAAACAGGCAGAGTACCTTGAATGAATGAATCGTAGCAAGTCAAATGACAATGGTGCATGCGCTCCCGACTGGTACAGAGACAACGAAACCACGACAATTAGCGGAGAATATGTCATTCCATGCAAATGCAGGAAATCTATTCCAGAGGCATTTGTCGCCATTACGGATAGGCTGATTGATTTCCACTCCATATCCACAGATATCTGCCGCGTATTTGGATTTCTGGCCAACGACATGCTACGTTAATGAACTGGACGTAAGGTTTTCTTGCCTTGGGATGGGGAGAAGCCATAAGCTGTAAATTTGAACCCTGTGTCGTATGATCCAATTCCTAGACTTGAAATTCAACATCACCCAGTACCAAAGAGTACCTTAAGGAAACACGACTAAACATGGCTCATTGGAGTTTGAATTGTAGAAACAATTACGTGAAAAGATGAGATATACCGTTGCATTGTTTCAACTGATTATTGGTGGGGAACATTAATTGACGGCACATCGGAGTTATTACAAAAAACATTAGAGTGAATCAATTCATAAGTGAGGTTCAACGACACATTCATCGCCCACTGTATCTATCAATCAGAATGGACAACGCAGTAAAAAGATGACTGAAATGTAACATGATTTAAGCACTTCCTTCTTCCGTAAACAATACGTCATGGTAACAAATGTAAATTCTTTACTCTTAATCCAACAACCTCTTTCCCATTTCTAAACCAATTTCAAAAGGTGCCCGTAGTTAATAGGGTAGGCGGGCAAAGGACAGATACCCAAATTGACTTTCGGCATGCTCTGTACCGCGGGTAATGACCCCGGGAATGTTGATAGGATGACTCCACTTTTCTACATTCTTTCGCGTCACGAGACTGCAGACCGGTTGGAATTTAGCACAGTACGTGGGTGATCCCGATTTTGGTATTATGCATCGTCGCCAATCACCTTGTACGAGAAAATCAATGCCAAAAGAGGTAAATGCCAGAAAAGCAAGCAAACACTCATATTTGATTGACCCAGGGAGAAAAAGGCAAAGTAAATCCTGAGTGAATCGACACGAGTATAAAAATGTTGACTGTGATCCATAGATTCGGCTCATCTACGCGACTGAGGTTTCGACTTCTGCTAAACATTATTGCCAATCAAATTAGGCGCTTTCAGAGTCATTGGAATGCCGCTTCGGAATAATACCTTAGGCAACGATACCACTTTCCATCTGTGCTCCGAGAGAGTGCGACTACCAAAGCGTGTCAGCAGCAAGTGAAATTCACAACATCCAGTCTTTTCATGGAATTGCATGGGATTGTGTAAAAATAAAAAGAAGGCGAGTCGTGATCGTTTTGTTTGGCGTGAAGATCAAACCTAAATGTATATAATGTGAAGCAGGAACCACTGAAAATTTAGTCTTTTTTAAATCTTTTATGCGTAGATGCAACGTAAATATAGAATGAACGTAGCTATGGTCGTGAAGGAATGAAAACGAGATAGTCGTAAACTTGTTTAAAAACAACAAGGTTATTAATGTTTAATTTTAAAGTTTTAAACAAGTTTGCGGTCTCGGCTACCTCGTTTTCATTACGTAGATACATTATTGTCACTGTTCTTTAAATGTTTAAATAAATTATTTAATTTTATTAATGAATTTTTTTGCATGGT
Organism: Hetaerina titia; assembly: GCA_037158775.1. NCBI lineage: Eukaryota > Metazoa > Arthropoda > Insecta > Odonata > Calopterygidae > Hetaerina > Hetaerina titia. The sequence goes on along the minus strand of CM073770.1, from coordinate 99,860,075 downwards.
ACTTTCTTTGTCATTATTATTACGTTGAGGAAGGATGTTAAAAAAAGGTTCGTTCAAACTTTTGATATGGAATGTGGCTCTGGGAGGCGCGGAAACATGGTCGTTGAAGCAAGATGATAAGCGTGGCCAGAAGCATTTGAGATGTGGGTGTGGAGAAGGACGGAAGAGGTGAAATGGACAGAGAGAAAGTAAATGAAGAAATACAAGGCATGATGGTGGTGGAGAGAAAATTGCTGGTAGAAATCCAAAGGAGGCACGGAGGACGGATTAAGAGTGTTTTGATTGGCGATGGGACATTGAAGAATACTGTTATAGATGGGAGGAAATGGAAGAAATAGGATAGGGGTATTAGATCGAATGAAGGGAAAGATGAAGCATGTGGAATTGAAGAAGGGTTGATGTTGTGCCGGATATCAGCTCGTGTTTCGTCACGAGAGATGTGACGCAAACAAGTTTCGCAAATAAATGTATCGTTGTACCGTTTTATAGGCTGTGCACATCCAAAACCTACCATTAACGATTAAATACCTACAATAGTTAAGTTATTCTTGCTTTTCCTTGTGATTCACTTCATACTATAATTAACAAATGGAAACGTATGCTTGGTGAGTACCACCATTTTTCACGATACAAGCGTGTACGTACAAGGCCAGCGGGGAATTTGGGCAATTTCGTTAAAGATTAATCAACTCTAGGAGAAGGAGTGGAATAGCATAGCATCAACGAGACTTAGAGATATTTTCTGCTGCAGGAATTCTCCGCTTGCTCATCGCAGCTCCAGGTATGAGTGTGGAGTGGGTCGCGGGTATTACGGGAGGCCGAGTATAGCTGTCGAAGAAGACGAGAGCGAAAGGGAGGCGTGCGCGAAAGAGGGGTACGCCGATTGAGCAAGAGAGAGGGAGAGAATTTTCCTTCATCGGAGAAGCGCAACAAACGAATCACATTGCAGCAATTGATAATGAGCTCTCAATGACGGGATGGACCATTTCACTTGGTCCAATTAGCTTTCTCCAAAGAGTGAAAAAAGCAGAAATGAAAAGTGCAGCGCCACGACCGAGGGAAAACGAAAAGGAGAGAAGGGGGATTATTGGGGACACGGGAGTGATGGAAGACCTCCAAGATCAATAAACTTCACGATTAACGACTCTGTGTGAGCGCGTGCGTGTGTGTGTGTGGGCGAGTGTGTGGACAACCAATTTCTTTGGAGGCGCTCTCGTCCTTGGGATATATCGTCCTTTATATTAAATCACTCCTCACAAACTGAGGACACTTCTCCTCTCACTGGCGACACGCATCAACTGGTGTTTCAGGTGGAATCACACTGGGGCCAGTTAATGTCTCCCTGGATATACCGCTCGAGTTGTAACAGCCGGGCCAATCCCGTGGATGTAAGCGAACGACGAAAGTGACCGTTCCCTGAAGAGGTTGTTGCATCGAGATGTCAAGTATGTGCAGTTTTGATGAGATATTCCCCCTATGTAATACCAAGTGCACTCTATCAAAATAACGATGATTAAATTGGGTCTCACCCATGTCAGAATTTACCGAAAGTCACATCGAGAATCCAATATTTAATAAGTGGTCTAATTGTGCTGATTCCGGCTGAATTAGGGATCAATGTTCCAGAAATATATGTTCCGTTATGTAGAAAATTGATATCATGTGTGCAATTGTACAAGGATTACAGCGGAATTTACCTAACAGCACTTCTCGCTATTGTTTTAATGATACTAGTTAATTTTTGAACAAAAACAGCGGAAAACAAGTTGGCACCTTAGAACTAATCCAAGATGAGTTCAAACATCTCAAACACGAATATAAATAACCTTTATTGCTTAAAAACCGTATAATCACATCACATACTATATGTTTACGAACGACGCATGAGTGGGTGTTGCATTGATTTAATCACTCTTCACCAATGCATGGACCGGGGTGGCACATTTATTATTGCAAATCGCGATCCCTTTATCCTTAAATGGACCTAGGGTACCTTATGTGGACATCAAAGGGTACATTTGGCAAAGTAAACGGTTAAGATCCAATTGAAAAGAAAGCTGAAATCCCTACCGTACCCCTATGACTGGATTTCGCATGGAATTTTGTGTGTGTGTATGTGTGTGTGTATATATATATATATATATATATTTCTATATGTAATAACGTATATATACACAACGAATATTGTATAAAAAAACAACGTGCATACATTGACACTCACACGGGTTACCAAGTGAAGTTAATGCACTTATATTTACACTAAAATTTTTCTTCTACACAATAATTTGTGGATTAGTATAAATCTATGCAACCACTGCCATTTTGTTTCTGTCTGAAATCCCATTTGGGAAAATCTCAGTCGAAAATTAAAGCGGAAACTACCGCAGAAGCAGTGGATATTGAAAAAAATGATGAGACAAACTTAACTTTCTTCATGAAATCCTCGACCCGCCATAGAGAGTGCTACTCGTTCACTTACCTATTGCTGCATTCTTAACGTGAGGGGGACCCGTGAGACCTGGCCCAAATAGTCTTTCCTTGGCAAAGGTAGCGTTCGTTCTACCCAAAACAAATTATATTTAGAACAAAGGAGAGGAGCGGGGGGGAGGGGATTGCGAAACGTGTCTTGAATCGAAGGGGCCAACAATCTCTCTGGGCATTCTCGTCTTATTCACCCATGGCAGCAACACCTCAGGGGGACTAGCCCAAAATTTCAGAGTTTCATTCCAATCAGAGAAAGCACTCGGCCGGACATCGAGGGATCCGGGTTCGAATCAATGGGCAAAGGCGAATGATTTTTACACTCTGATATTGTTGCGTTGAAATGCATATTAGCGGATGACTCCGTTAAAAGTTACTGTTGCGGCATCTCCCGCAATTTCTTGGAATTTGTCTAAGGTATATACAGCCTACGTGTTTAAAGTTGGCGTCATGCATGACTGCGAATTTCTGTGACATGGTATGTACGGTATTTCGTCACAACATCCCGTTCCTTCAAAGCTTCCAAAATTTCAGAGCGTAATAGGACACCTCGAAGGGTCACCTTCACCCCCTGCCACACACCTTTTTGGTGGCTCGCAGGGTATTTATGTAGATGTAGATAGATTAAGTGGCTAAACCACTCTGCCGGACATCGAGGGATCCGGGTTCGAATCGCGGCCAAGGTGACTGATTTTTACACTCTGAAATTGTTGCATTGGAGCAAGCGGTTCATCTTCATCCAGAATATCATCCTTCTCACTCCGCACGCCCACCAATTAATACTGAATTAAATTAATATATATTAAATATATATTAATACCAATTAAATAACTGAAAAACATCAAAAGAGCGCGGGAATTCTGTAAAAGACTAATTTCCATTATGTCGAGTTACCGCAACCATAAAATACTAATTTTCAACCGGATAAACCTTTTTTTGCTACAAAATTGGTCTCTAGGATATGTCGCGAAATTAGACCACGAAAACGAATGGGGAGTTTCGTACGAATAGAATGAATGTAAACCGAATTACCGGATTCGTTAGTCACACAAATTGTGAACAGAGCACGGATGGGATAGTTGTCATTCATGAAGGGCAACTGCGGTAAACAAGGTGAAAAATTGTTTTCGCGAGCTAAAGACGTGCAAATGAATTCGATCATTGCATGCGGGATGCGCAAACGCATTATCATCAGCGAAATGGAAGGGCGACTGAATTACTAGCAAGCGTGCATGAGGGACAAGAGGAGTTCGAGCCACATAACCAACCGCAGAGATGACTAGTAATCGAAACCTTAAGATATGCAATTATAGCACCCCGAGGAATAAGCAAGTCTCATTCTCCCGCCACATAGAGGGAAGGGAGTGCCTGGAAGACATTGCGTCATCTGACCCAAGACCAGTTGACAAGGACATGAAGAGCATTTTCAAATCAAGCGGTATGATGGGCAAAACGTTATCATATCCATTCGGATGCCGACGATCTAATCATTTCCACCAACTCATTCGTATCACTCACAATAAGTAACTTTGAGTTCCACTTACCTTCAATTTTCAATTACGTTAAAACACGTTAAAATCTCACTACTCCACAAACTGAAAAGTTCTCATAAGAATAAGAAAAATGATTAATTATCGGTAAATGATTCCGCGAATAAATATTAATTTTGCTGATAAGGGTAACACGCACGAAAGATTATAAAACAAACAAGATAGCAGTCTCCCTTGCACAGAATTTTAACGAAAGCAATGTTACACATAATTAACATTGACTATATACAATGAAGGATGGTGCGATGCCTAACGTGCTGGCTGCCCTCCATTAGGGCCCAGGTTCAAATCCCAGAGGCGGAAGATATTTTTCAGTGGTAATTCGATCCCTACTTGAGGTGCTTTGTGGAGAGTGCTTTGAGTGAGTACGCTATCCGTCGGATGGGACGTTAAGCTGTTTGACCCCTAGGTGCCTTTCGTTAAGAGTGGGCTAATGCCGACGCCGGGTTTCTCTCCACTCTTCCTCCTTTCCCATCTATCCCTAATGGCGCAAATGACCTCGGCTGTCGACCCTCAAAACTACTACTATTCCACAATCAGAATAGAAAATAACTATACGTCTCATACACCACGAAAACCCGCCATTTGGCGAATCCATTCATTCACATGGAAATGGATAAAAAAAAGGGATAGGAACACATACGATGTATATAAAGGGCGAACTAGGGATATTTATATGCATATAATAAAAAATGTATATATTATATTATATACCGGAGGGTCCCGGGTTCGATTCCCGGGCAAGGCACTCTGGGCACCTGCAGCTCCACCAAGGCTAGTTGATTTTTCGGGTACCAAATCTTCCTGGGAAACCATAACCGGCACAGGGGAAGGAACTGGCCCCCCTACCCTGATGTGTGAATATTCACACGCCGTCGGGCTTAGTACATGGGTGAGCTCTACCATCACCTACTAAACCGAACTTCGGGTTAATTACTGTGTTTATGTTTTTTTATTATAAAATATCTTATATACATTATTTATATATCATCATCATCGAGAAGCAATGCATTTGGATGACAGGACTGAAGTGACATTGAAACCACGCCAACAAGAATTAACTTAATTTAGTGGAAAGTCGAATAATGATGGCGCATCAAGGACTGAAACTAGGTTGATTGGCATGAAATCAACATTTAACCGAAGTTGAGACAAATTAAAAACCTATTTAATAGAAAGTTACAGCCACATTGTTTTCATGAACGAAACCTTAATTCCACATCACGCATGGTCTCTTTGTGTGTTTGAACACAATTTGACTCCACCAACCTTCTGCAACCTTGCATCGATTAGGGATTTCGTTTTTGAAATTTCTCTTCCAAATGTTCGAGCTCGGTACCGGATGGATTACCGAATTCCATGAATGTGCCAAATCCAATATGGTTTCCTGTTGCGTGCTGTTCAGCATCCATCGATGTTTTCCACCGAATGCAAACTGTAACAGAGAGGACTAAACCGGCCGAACACAACGGTTTGGTAATAAATATTGCCAAGGAACGATATGTTTTTTCTGCGGAAGGAGTCTAGCCGAATGCATTCCGATTTCAACACAATGGCATAGAATTGTCTAAAATTCCTCCCCCGAGCAAAGCAAGTGCGAAAATGTTCAGCAAGCGCTGGGAGGAGATCATAAGAATGAACGCGGCACGCTTCCCAGAGCCATTTCCCCACCCCATCGACCTTTTCTCCCTTCAGCGCCTACCCCCCCCCCCCCGTCGCAGAAGGCCCCACTCAACGAAGGCCGCGTTGGGGCAAAACGCTAATCCGAGAGAAACGAACTCTGTAAACTTCTCTTGATTAACCATCTCGAACGCATCGTCTTACATATCCCCGATGTGCTCTTCTTGACCGGCAGAACAGGGAATCGCACTGCTGCGTGTTCCGGCGATAAATTTAAGCCGTTTAAGAAACAATCAATTCGGGGCTCATGGAAGTGTAAAGACTTGGTAAAGACTCTTCCGGAAGCCTAAAGTTTTCAAATTTAGTAATCCAGAGGAAGACGAAAAGGTTTATTTTGTTTTCACTTCACCAAACGACAAGTTTGTCAGGGACCACCGTAGCAAATGCATTATAATAAGTAAATCTTCAAAAGATTTTGGAAAGAAATTAAGAGATTAACTCAATAACGAGTCCTGATCGCAATTTGTATTCCCTATGTCTTTAGTGTTACGTGTAAAAAAACGAGATTAATAGCAAAAAGTTGCACACTGGCATCTCGAGAAAAGAGGTATTTTTTTATCGAAAAGGATTGATAAGTTTGAAAAAACAAAGCCTGGGACCTTCGACTGTGATCACATTTATTTAGTTATTCATCGCTAATCAGAAAACAGCAAACCATTTAGCTGTGCCAATGAAGTTCGACAGAACACAATAGAATGCTTCCACATATTTCAATGTGTAACACTGTCTCCGTTCGAGAAGTTACATTCATAATTGAGAAGTTTATTTTAATTAAAACAATTTAAAAACGAAATAAAATATTTCGGAATGAAACACACTTAAAAGTTTTTCAGAAATACATAAAATTCACGACTAATTAAGAGATGCGCGAAAATATTATTATGCACATGGTATCATGAAAGCCACCGGTATTGTGTGTGTTAGGTGTTTAACACCAGACATGCGACATCAGAAATGAAGTTTTTCTTAATTTTTAGTCGAAATATATATCTGTAAAATAGTTCAAATACGGAAGATCATGATGACTACAGGTACATGAACTGCGGCATCTGAATGATGTACATTTCTCTACGCATATGAGAAGCGCTGTTGATAAAAAGGTCTAAAACTAACGGTAGATGAATTGAAGACAAAATACTAAATTTCTTAAAATGAAAAAAATAAATAATCTTTTCCCCCCACTAGCACGATCGGAAAATGTTATCCCATAACGTTCGTGGAAAAAATGACATCGTAAATATATCTGTTCTACACTTAATCTCTCGAGTTGTATTGACACTATCTCTCCTACCGTAGTACGATGGGGGTAATAACACATTTTCAATATCACTGCTAAAGAGACGTCCTTACAATTTATGTGCAAGAGATTTAATCTGTAATTTAACCTTCGTTCAGTGAGTGATTCCCAGCTTAACTCCTCTTGATATTTTAGATTAGCTACTAAGTTTATCTTAACACGGTTAAACATATCTAGTTCCTCTACGCTACACTCGATCCACTTCGCCAATCCTACATAATACCCTGCAATTCACCGCTAGGATGCTGTGCTGCAGATTTGAATGAGTGGAGATAAAAAAATACGCTAATTATTCACAAAATTTACATAAAACGTATGGAAATTCACCATACGATCTTCTCAGGAATAAAAAGAGGGAGGGAAAAGATTCCAAAATAAATCAGAATCTACAATACACATTTTCACCGCAAAATATTTTCTACAGAGCAACCTCGAAACGATCGAAGAAAACCCAAGACGAGGGCATTAACATGGTGCGAGAGTGTCCCGGGGCTACATGTGAAGGCCTGGGGCGAACAGCGGTAGCGCGACGTAAACATTGCACCCATGACCACGTGAACCTGAGAGGACACAATGGGAAATGTTTTGAGGCAGGACCCCCAGGGCCCAGACGGGCTCCTTTGTCCTCAGGGACTCACTCGACCAGTCTCTCTCGAAGCACAGAAGAACCATTCGTTATCCGTTGGGAAGCTCTTGGTTTAATTTTGTTGCATTTCTCACTGTTTACTCGGCCTTTCTCTCGGAAAATCGAATTTCGTCTTCCAGAGCATTTTTCAAGGTGCACGAAAAGACATGTAAACACGAATTAGGTTAACGGAAAATTCATCGTAGTAATTGGCCGGTACGAAGGACAAACCAAAAATCTCAATTTATATTAACCGAAGATAGCAAAATAATAAAAATCTGAGCAGACGGACTATTTAAAAATCATCTAATAGTATGCATACGAAAGAATTTCGATCGACCTTACCCAATTGCGACTCGATATTTCCCTAATTCCGCGATCTTTTAAGTTGGACTATCGAAACGAACGCTCACGGGCATAATCATTCTTATCCGTTCGAGAAGAAGTGTTCACAGATTAATATATTCTACTGTATATGTACAATGAACGTACGGTCGTGAATCAATGAAAACAAGAAAGCCTAGACCATTTTCTTGTTTTCATTATATTCTACTGTTTCAGACTTCTCTTTGAGGGAGTATTAATTATCAATAATAAAAAAACTTCGTACTTTTCCACAGATTATTATAAAAATTTAATATTTGTAATAAAACTTAATTTAAATTTTAAAATTTACTTTTAAAATTTATAATACAAAATCTGCGGAAAAGTACTAAAGTCTTTTCAGTATCGCTCACTAATTTAATTAAGAAAGAATGTCTGATCTAATCAATTTGCAAGACGACATTTAAACATTACATTCGGTAGCAAGTTAAGTTCATAATAGAAATCGCGTCACCGCGAAATACGTTCTTTTCTCGAGTGAAAAACCCCCGGGTGTCTGTATACTATATCTCTGTTCCCACAAGCAGAACAATTTTACATCGCAGACACGATACACTCGCGGCTTACAAAAGACGACCGTACTCGGAGGCAAGCAAAAAGGGCAGCGGGAAAGCCGTGACCACCGCTCCAACTCCATTTATCACTCTATTAGCCTGTCCCCACCCCCTCCACGTTACACCCACCGCGGAGCCATGTGCCCTTGCCTGTGACGCCGGCATCCGGACGACACCCCGACTACACTGCCGCCACCACCACCACCACGACTCTTCACTGAGGCAAACCATATCGCCTCGGATACTCACTCCACGCGTTGATCACCACGCTCATCGTATCCCCCGGAGATTCCACCTCCATTCCGGGGGGGAGGGGGCGGATTTCTCGGATCACGAACCCGGGTCCACCACGACGTCGGAGGAAGAACGTTCGAGAGAGGAAACGAGAGAGTTAGAGAGTTACGAACGAGGTTCAATTATCCCCGTCCCAAATCCTTTCCCCCTCCGAAGATGGGAGAAGGGCGATTGGCACTCGGTCGTCCCCGCCCGGACGAAACACCACGCATACACACCACACAACACAACACTCGACAACACGATCTCGGCGAATCCCACGGACAAGTGACGGTCAACAGAACACCACGGGAGAGCGACGCAGAGATATCCCACTAGCACACCAACACTATCGAATCACAACAGCACACACTCCGCGAGAAATATATGGACACACACACAGACACAATTTTTAGTACTACTATCGAGACGCCAGTTCCCTCGGCTGTCTGTGTTGGGAGGGCAGTTTCACTCCCGCCGGCTCCAGGCGTCGCGACGGCGGAGCGGAGGAGACGACGTCGGCGGGGGCGACGCGTCTCTGGACAGGCGACGCATTTGGGGGCCGAGAGAGGGACGGGAGGGGGGAGAGAGGGAGGCGAGTTGCACGTGCGCGCGGCGGCGAACCACGGGAGAAGGAAGAGAAAGAGGGAGAGAGAGAGATGGGTGGATACGGAAGCCAAGCCACGCGGCAGGCACGGCGGCACTGGGTCGATTGGGGAGCGAGCGGACGCGAGGCAGGGAGAGAGCGGGGCGAGGATAGCCGGGAAGACGGGAAAGAGGGGAAGATGGAGGGGAGAGGGAAACACGGCGAGGGATTGGCGGGAAAAATCAAAGCGGGGGAAGGGCGTGTGTTTGCGGTCTTCCTGATGCAAAGTATGGGAAGGAAGAAAATCAGGAGAGGGAGAAGTCATAAAATTAAAAAGGAGGAAACAAGGCGTTGGGGAGAGGGGGATGCGTTAAATAGGAACGCGTCGAAAACCCATGAATGGGCGGAGGCAGAGATGATGAATGGAGGAAACCGCTTCGAAAGAATCGTTCAATTTTGACATTCGCGCGTGGGAACAAAAAAGAAATGAGAAAGGAAGGAAAAAAATATACATGAACTCCAAACGATCTATATAATCGTGGATTAAGGGGCGTTTGAGGAGAGATTTGGGGAAAAAATAGGTAGAAGAAGAATTGGAATTAAAAACCAAAATTAAAAAAATGGCCCAAGTAAAAACCACGTCGGAAATAAGCCGAAGGAACCTAGCGAAACCGGGGGTGGGGAAGATAAGCGGGAATAATTATGGGAATCGGGCAGACGTTTCAATAACAGCACGAAACCAACGGCGAAAAGGATAGTGGGGAAACCTGCCGAAGGGGAGCAAGAAACACGAACACACACCCCTTAGTCAAAGGAAGGCTTAAGGTGCAGTGATGGAAGACACGAGGACTTGGTGAAATGCAGTACGGATCAACCAGAAGGATTCTGTCATTCCCTCCGCGTCGGCGAAGAACAGACCCATCTCCACATGCAGCACCTCGCGGGGAGGGGGCGGTGTCGGCAGCAAAGGGGTTGATGGATCCACTTGGCCGGGGGGAAGAATCACGTCACCGCCACACGCCAACGACCACACGGAGCACGACGTCGTCGATGGGAGGAAAAAAATATCCAGGAGCGTCCAACGGCGTGCTCCGGCTACCGAATCCGATAACTAACTCCCCTCCCTTCCCTCAGAAAAATGAATAAAACAAAGCGGAAAATTTTTCCCAAAGGGAACAAGGGTTGTGACGGCTGGGGTCGGAGCAGGGAGTACAGACGCTACCCCGACGTCAGTGAAGCGTCGTCGGCCACAACTGCATCCGTCCGCGGTGAGTACTCGCGAGCCCTCGCCTTTCCGCCCCGGGCGGACAGTGCCGGTGGTGGGATAGGCGCAGGTGGTCTCCCTCCACTCCAAGCACACCCACCCCCCCACTCTCACAGGACGCCGAAAGGGAGAGAGGGGGAGGGGGGTCAGAGAAAGAGTCTCCGGGGGTCGGGCTCCCTATAACAACTGTGTCGGGCGACCTTTTCCCCGGACTCCGGAAGAGGCACGATGGAGAGAGAGAGAGAAGACCGCAAGTTGACCGTTGTTTAGGGCGAGGGGTGTGCAAGGGGGAGTGTAACACCTTTAAGGGCAGGATTGGAAAGAAGGAGGGGGGAGGAAGGGGTGGGGAGGGTTTCGCCGGCGGCGTGAGGGGTGAGGTACGATCAATTTCCCGAAACGCTTAGAATTGGGATTGGCAGACGGTCGGTTGGTTGCCTGCGGTCGGGAAGAGGAACTTTTTGGAGGTGGCTGTTGATGGGAAGAGGGTAATTGGAAAGGGCGGGAGCACGCGCCTCCCCCTGCGGGGGCGTGGGGAGAAGGTAAGCGGGGGAGGGGCACAAGGATGGGCGGGGTCCGAGGAGGAAAACCTTTGTCACCTCGCGATGGGTGGTCACCCGATCCGGTCATTCTGGAATAACCACGGACGCCCACGGCGAACTAGCGTGATTGTGGATTTGGAAAAAAAACAGAAAAGAAGATGACCGGCGACGGAGGTCCAAATACGAAAATCATCGGTCCGAAAAACACAGACAATCCATAACCGTCAAAGAGTGCTGATGCGTAAAACGTACTCATCACTAGTGGACCTTTATCGGCAACGAACCCCCTCCCCCCCTTCCCCGCAATTAAAGGCGTTTTTGAATACATGGACGAGGCGCGTTGCCATCTTTAAATGTAAACGTGTCGAGGACGAGCTTTTGGCCCTTTACGGAGTGGACGGGTCCAATGAAATGGAAGGGAGGCCCGCACGTATGGAAAGGCCCTCCATATCCATGCATACGATCTTGGTGATGTTTTGAGAGATTCTCGGTGAACCGAAGAAAAAAATCTTCTTTTTGGACGGATACAACGAAACACGTGAGCGAAGAGCTGCCCAAAACGTCATCATGCCCCGGAGGGTCGAAAAGGGAACGAGGGTCCCTACGCGTAGAACAGAGTTGGATTAGTCCGTGCAGAATTTAGTTGGTGTTTGGCTTCCTTCCTATGGTCTCACCTCTTGGACTCGAGTCTTATTTATTTTAGTACCCTGCAAGCCTCCGCTAGGGTGTGTGGCAGGGGGTGAATACACACCAGACCAATTCTGGGAGGGAGACAGTAACAGTCGCGGAACACGGGTTCAAAGGCGTTCAAGGTAACTGAGATTATGAGAAGACTGTCAGTTCAAAAAACTACAGTCGCTCCACAGACTAACTCCCGATGGCGGTTCGGCGGCAAATGGCAGTGTGCGGGCGGGGAGTGGAAGCGAACGCACCAACCTTCCCGGGTGCGGCACTAAAAGAGAGATCGCAATACGCACAGTCGAGTGCGGCAATGTGTTTCGGGGCTGAGGGGAGAGAAAGGGAGAAGGGGGAGAGGACGTAGGGAGAGTGGGGGGGGGGGGAATTGCTGCGATAGGCGCCGGCAATCTCCCCTCCCTCCCCCCTTTCGAACGGGGAGATCGTTGTGGACTGGCTGCTAGGGCCGCGCCATGCAAATTGAATGCCAAAGTTTGTCGCCGTATCGACAACGTTTGTGGACGGAGAGACCTTACGTACGTACATTGCGAACTCGCCGCGGCGTAATACATAATGCGTTTACGTAAGAGGACTGAGAGACTTCTGGAGTTTTGTTTTAAATGTGCCCCACGTTATGCATCTCCATGAAATACTCACTTTCTGGACATTCGATATGTTTATAGATATAAGATATTTTAATACTCTGCAAGCCATGCCTAGGATGTGTGGCAGGGGGTGAATACACAGTAGGCTAATTTTGACCCGAATTTTTTTAAACCCTACCGCGATCGGACAACGTTATTCTAATCCCTTATCGTATGTGGGAAAAATTACATCTTAAATCTATCTGGAAAAATTACATCTTAAATCTATCTCTTCTACATTTAATCTCTCTAATTTTATCAACATGACCTCTCCTACCATATTGCGATGAGGGTTATAATACATTTTCAACATCACTGCTAAAGAGACCTCCTTCCAATTTATGTACAAGAGCTTCAATCTGTAATTTAACCTTCGCTCCATTGAGTGATTCCCCCAGCATAGCTCCTCTAATATTTTGGACACACTGCTAAGTTTATCAGAACAATATTTTCCAGAAATTTTGTCTACATGATATTCCTCATTTTAACCGCTTCCACAATATTCATAGGAATATTGGACAGTGAAAAAACTACACATGCCAACTAAATTCTTGGCGAATCGCTTTTGAAGTGCGATATCGCATGAACATCGCTTGGCAGATGTCGGTTTCTCACTACGTCTGCATTGCTCCTGCTCAAACTTTTGCTTTCCAGAGTTCCTCGAGCGATCTCAATGTCCCCCCTGATAACCCCGTTAAGTCGCGTCAATCACGACAATAATGGCAATATCGCTGACATTGAATTCACTCGATGAAGAATCTTAGAATCAACCGCGTATCCAAGTGGAGACGCCGTGTGGCGGATCATTCGACCATGGCCTTCCGACTGAATCCTCTATGTGTATAACCATGCATGGGCAGCACTTACACTTTTCTCTTCGATATACAGGGTTCGTCCGGAAAATAAGTTTATGATGCTCATTGTCTTTTTTGACAAAAGGGGAGTCGTCCACTACGAATTTGTACCTGAACGACAAACTGTAAATGCTGCATTTTACGTCCAAGTGCTCGACAGGCTTCGAAAACGAGTCGCCCGCGTCCGGCCAGCGATCAAAAACATCTGGCGGCTGCATCACGACATTGCGCCGTCTCACACCGCGCTTGTCATGTCGGACTTCTTGGCCAAGCACGGCGTGGCAACGCTGCCGCACCCGCCCTACAGCCCGGACTTGACACCACCGGACTTCTTTCTGTTCCCGAAGATAAAGAGGAGTTTGAAAGGAACGCGATACGGGACTTTGGACGCCGTCAAAGAGGCCGTGACGACGTGTCTTCGAGAGGTTCCCGATGATGCCTTCGCGGGAGCGTTCCAGGAATGGGAACGCCGCTGAAACAAGTGTATCGACTCACAAGGGTCCTATTTTGAGGAATATTAGCTTAAGATATGTAAAAGTGTAATAATTTTTTTTCCTGAGCTCAGTACACTTATTTTCCGGACGAACCCTGTACAGTGGTTTTATCGCTGTTAACTCAAGGATTTTGGATGCACGAACGTGTAAACTTGCCACGTCATTTCAAGGGGAATGCATAGAATGCCCAGAAAAACTAGTCTGCACTCTAGCTTTTTCCTGCGTGTACTTTCGGTGTACTTAACTATGTTTAATTAACATTTGAAACGCATGGGAATGTTATTCAGGTCGTCTTCCTCCCAGGAAAGTTGTCGGTCGAATATTCAGCGTCCATTAAAGATTATACGGCTCGAAATTCAGAGTTTCACCTAGAACACTCTCTAAAAATAAAAGAACAAATTAGACAGTGGTATTCTCTGATACAGTGTAATTAAATATGTACGTTCAATCTTTCTTATTAACTACAGAAAACGTAATTGACGCCTTTCGCGTGACCGGCTAAAAAGGATCGTTCCATGCATGCTCCCCATATCTAGGTTCTTAGACATCAAGAGAGTTTTGGGGATGAATAAAGAGTAGAAATATCTGGGAAATTAACCATGCCTATTTTTCATACAAACTGAGAACGTCTCGGAAATCTCGACTAAATGCGAAGGGTATTAGTTAAATGAAGAGCGTTTGTGGAAATTGGAGAGATAGGCCAAGGAATCTGTGTGCTACGTCATGTAGATAGGAAATATCAGTGTTAAATTACCATTTTCTGCAAAATGCCCTCATTCGCACCTTTCCCTGTGATTCTCTCCCGAATGGCCCCCCCCCTTTATTTTACCGAGTGTGCCGTAGCTTGTTTCTTTACAGGGTGCGTTCCAAAAGTAATGCAATTAAAGTTACCGCGCCGCTCAAATTGGTCGGAGTGGGATCGAACTACTTAGAGTGGGTGGGGGAGGACGCTAAGTTTTGCCGCGAAACCGGTCTCAGTGCTCTCCAAGCTGTGTAAACGGCAGGACGTCAGTTATTGTAAACCTCTGTGCCTGTATGATTCATGTGTGGATCACTCACTCCTCGTCGCTTCGATTCTCACTGGCAATATCAGACGTCGATTCTACAGCAATTTGGGGTTTCTACAAGTTCTGCACCCGCTGTTGCCTGTGCCAAACTTGAACGGAACCCAGAACTTAAATAAACATCGGGAATTATCGATTGCAGTGCCATATTTCCCATCCGAATGTCATATTTTTCAATTTTACAAAAGCTTCGGTCCTTTTCTTCATGTTTTCCTGAATTTTAGAAGAAAAAATATGGCGAAAAAAGGTTCGAAATTTAAAGGGGTAACTCGAGGATTTATTATATGCTTTGGTGATATCAAGATACACTTCTTCGTATTCACCATATCCACAACAGTACTGGAATATCGGACAATCAAAAATAAAACCACACACCATCAAGAGGTCTTGTGATACGGCTACTGCAGTCCGATATCGCATGAATACTTATGTCCAATGCATTGCCCCGTTTCAAAATCAGTGAATACCGACTTTTTCCCGTCCGGGTGTTCACCCTGGTCATTGTATATGTACAACCATCATCATTATGTCATCTGCCAGCGACGAAGACATGGATCGATATGAGACGTTGTTGATACCGGAACACTGACGACATCGGACGATATGATGACTTATCCTTTTAAGAATCAGGTATCGATATCACGAAATTCTCACATCGTCTCGAGTAACTTGATTGTGGCAGATGTGATTTTATACTGCCAATAGTAGAAGGCGAATTAGGAGGGGTTGGGGCACGGCGCGGATAAAAATATGTACTTATAAGGGGTTAAAAAATGCACTGAGTGGAGGAGTAAGGATGGAGAGCGAAGATTATCGCTTTGGTTACGAATCGGATTTGGGCAAACTTGATTGGGAAGTGTCGAAAGGGGTCTCTCACTCTCTCTTACGCTGTTCTTCATTTAGCTGATTCAGTCGCTCATGAGAAACGAGATCACCTGATCGAAATGAACAGTATTTATTATGACAGTACGCGGAACTTCTCCGTGGTTTTTAAAGCCATCGCGGAAGAAGCTCATTTCGTGGGTGGGGATTAGCGTAAGGCGGACTCAGTGATGACAAATCCGTTCGATGTATCGAAAAACGAACGTGAATGAATTCTTTTCATTGGGGGGTCTAACTTATTTTATCCTCCGACAGACCTCAGATTTATGATCTTGGGGAAAAGTTTTTTTTAAGCAGTATCGACAAACATCATGGTCGTATAATCGGCAAGTATAAAAAAACGACTTTGGACAAAATCATATAAAAAACATCCGACTCACTCGGCATCTCCAAAGCGGAGGATAAGAGAGAGAGAGAGAGAGAGAGAGAGAGAGAGAGAGAGAAAAGGAAAAAATCTTAGAATCTCAAAAGTATCGTAAGCAAAACAAGGGAAAGAGAATTTGCATCCGTCCCATTTGCCAAACATGTTATTTTTTCTGAACAAAATGCTATTAGCATTTCCAACTTTTGAAGAAAACGAGTGATATTTCCAATATCAAACCTATTTAAACAAAATGTATTGCTAACCAGTTGTTTCGGGACGAAAATTTCGTACAAAACGGTCGTTAAAAAATATTAGGAGTCTTCTTTATTTAAAAAATATTTTCGTGAGTGGACACGTACATCGTCGTGGAAGGATGCAACTAAATGTTTCGCTTTCAAAAAGAAAAAGTGCGAGGGTAATAAAACACATTCAGGCGAAAAAAAAACAGTTTCAAATGGAGTAGTAGGTCAATATCACTTCTTTCACTAAAAATGCTATCAGGGGGCGGGAAAGCCACCGGAGAAGTGAAACAGTCTCCCAATAAAGACAGCAGCACGCATTCTTATACGAACTGTCTCGCCACGCTCTGAATCCTTCCCCGGAGTCTTCGCTATCAATCTTCTCCTTACTCCCATTCAAATAGAAAGTCCACGATTCCATCTCGTCGGATTCGAAATGACCATTCTTCTTCTTCCGCAGCGTTCGGAGACCACTTATCGGAAAGATAAATCTCTCAACTTGTTCCCTGGCCTCAACATCGAAAAACAATTCAACACCGCAAAAGTTTCGGCAAAACGATGACTAATCAATCACAGGGAATGATGAGGGAGGGAATAAGATTCGATTCACACGGTTGACTGTCCGTCGCACGCTTTGATTTCCTCAGTGCGCCTGCATCACGCAAAACGAAACATTCACGCTATACACGGCGAACGCGAAACAGCCTTTCACGTCCACTTAACAGCAGTCCATAAAATATTCAACGAACGTACGTTGTGCGTGCGTAATTTTTGCATTTCACTTCCGTTATGTGCCTCGGAATAAAAAGTGCCATTGTTGGTGGTGACGGAAACAGCCGAGGCAGCGGGCAACAATGGCCGCCGCCCTCCCCACCCCCTATTCCCTTCCCATTCGGCGCGAAATGCAATTTTCGATGGGCGCTCAAATCAAGGTCGAGTGGCAGAAAAGAAATGTGTTTTTCGTCGAACACTCGTGGGTATTTCCCCCCCCCCCAACCAATCCAACATCGAAATAAAGTTAATTTCAGGCAATACGTATTTTTGCGTGATATGCAAATACCTGTTATACTGCTCGAAATGGTTTCTCATACAATGAATACCCCATTTGCATCAGAAAATGTAATCACTCACAGTCGCACCAACGAGCAATATTCGACTAATAAACAACAAAATATTATATTATCCAATGAAAGTTGTTCACAATTTGTAGTGCTAACAGAAATTAAGGCTGGCATAGCATTGCACACAAGAAGAAACTATTGATTTATTTGACAATTTTATGTGCATGAAAAGAATAAAATGAAAGCAAATCATTTGAATTGTGAATATCACAGAATAGCAGAATAAGTAAGCGAAGTATTTCGGCGACGCAGGGCCGAGAGGCGATAAACAAATTCCAGCAGTATTCTACCACACAACCCTTCGAATCCATCATGGTTATGGACGTATTAAAGGTGAATGCGCAACATCATATATTAAGAATACAATTCCTTACTACACCAATAGGCACAGGGATCGGTTCTTCTTTCGCAATGCGTTCACATCCATGTTTTACTTTTCCATGTCTTCCGTCCAAATAATTTCCTTATTAGTGATACTAAGGAGTCCATTGGAGGGCTCTTCCTTCCATTTGCCGTGATCAATTTAGTAACTCAACGCGTATATAATCTATTTTAGAATTGTTTTCTACTTTATAATCCTAAAGTGCCTTTTTGTGTAATACCAGGCAGATATTTTTCAGTGATATCCCGACCCCAACTTCAGGTGCTTTGTGGAGGGCACTTTGATTGAGTACGCCGTCCGTCGGATGGGACGTTAAACTGAGGACCCCTTGGCGCTCCACCCTTCATCATCTCCTGTCCATCCCTAATGGCGCAAATGACCTCAGCTGTCGGTCATCTCCCCTAATAACTACAACTACTCGGGATACGACGAGTGGCGCTCGCACGATCGACTACGGCCTGAGATTTAATGCATTACGGTTATATGTAAGAAGAATAGGGGTACGTTACGGGAGAACAGTGTTTGGAATTATTTTCAGTTGGCATTTAAACATGTTCACTGACTTATATTCCCCTTGAATAAAGTGGGAAAAGTGTTATTTGGAGATCAAAATACATGGAAATATTTTTTAGCAAACTCTAAGGAATTCGAAAAAATTAATAATTTTCTACGGCGAAATCCTTTCGATACTATCTTACGGATATGAAATAGCGCCTGCAAGCCACCGCTAGGGTGTAAGACAGGGAGTGAATACACATTAAACTAAATTTTGACCCGAATATGTTTACCCATAATGCGGTTGGACAATGTTATTCTAATCCCTTATCGTTCGTGGAAAAAATGCCATCTTAAATTTATCTGCTCTGCACTTAATCTCTCTAATATTACCAGCATAAATTCGCCTACCATAGTACGATGGGGACAATAATACATTTTCAACATCACTGCTAACAAGACGTCCTTTCAATTTATGCAAGGAATTTAATCTGTAATTTAACCTTCGCTCCGTGAGTGATTCCAAAACTAGATCGCCTAATATTTTCAAGACTTCAATCCCACTTCTAAAACATTTTAATGTGGACTCTTTCTTTTGGAGTCACTCCTGTCCAAAATTTCTTATTTATAGCGAATGGGTGTCGTGCAAAGATATAAATAGTGAGTTCAGAAATTTTGATTGCTTTTATCAACATTCGATGAGAGAAGAAAAAATTAAGATCGGTCTATGATTTGTCGTTTGTAATAATGGACTAATAGAACAGTTAATGATCAGCAAGACATAGTTAAGTACACCCTAGAAAGATATCACTCACTTCTGACATCCTCCGGAATTGCAAAATCTGGCTTCGCCGCGATGAGATTCATCGACACAAGTTACCATGCAAGGGGCGCCTTCGAAGTGCCCAGCCAGCTATTTAAAAGCGAGTAACTCTTGCCCCGGACTTCGGAGCAATGCGATAATTTAGCAAGAGATAAGGTGGCAGTGACCGCGAACTGGGTTATCAGCGTACCCTCGCAGTCTTGTGTCACTCCTTGCGTTGTTTCATGTTCGGAGCAACCTTCGCAGATTCCATATCTCCTTTTTCATCTGGCTTCTTTAAACGATCGGGTGGTATGGTCTTTAACTGAAGGACATCACAGGGGTTAAGATTGCTTACACGTGATTTACTCGCACAAAATGCTATTTAGTATCTAATTTATTGTATTCCCCAGTAATATATTTTTCCATCTGCATCGACCTTTTACTGTGCACTCCATCACGAGGTCCTGTAGCAAGTGGTAGTCATGGCACCGGCCATAAAATACTATGTAGATGACGAAGACTGCAAAGGGAGATGTGTAGAGTGCATTAAATATCTAAAAGTAACTCTCACCCCATGCTCTCTCATGGGGTAAACATAAACGACAGATATGCGGAGTGGGAAACGGAAAATTAGGTTTCGTCAAGAGGGAATTTGGGGAAATCCGATGAGGAAGTGTAAGAGAGATGTTGCTTCTCGCTTGTTATACCTCTACTGGAGTGCGTAGCCTGTATCTGGGATCGTCATGAGGTTTAGGGCAAGCATTTTCAAGCGCAGAGTAGGGAAAGGGCAGACAGAGGAGTGTGACGATGTTATATTGTGGGATTTGGGTTGGGGCCTCCTCCAAAATCGAAGACTAATTTTTAGACCGAATCTCTTTACGTAAATTTGGGACCCCTCAATTTTCAGAAGTTGTTCGGGACATTTAAAAATTCCATAGGTGTGTGTATATATGACAGTAGACTTAAATACGTCGGCTTAAATAAATTCGCAAATTTGAGGCAGGTTACATATCCGAAGATGTTAAAGGCATTACAGGACCCGACTTACGATGGAAGATCATACCAAGTAGTTAAAACTCAAGGCATATAGTTAGTAGAACGGATGGATTTAAAATGTCAATTTATCCTCGTCCGATTAGAGGTCAAATTAGTTATGATCGCAGGCGTGAAGAGGATGATTATTATTGGCAGTGTATAGATTTTGTCTACATCTGGCGTGCATTTTAAATAGAACCATCTTTATTTCAATTTTACCCTCATTATTTGAATATATCTTGTGATTGAATAAACCCGTTATTGAATATTCTTGCATGCACATGTACGTAGCTTCTTTCGTGCAATTGCCTTCATTCGAGTGCATGATCGAACTGATATTTTTGTAGAGGTGTAATGATTGTAATTGTGCATGCATGGATGGTGACCTAATACCCCCCGCCACTCACCCTTGCGGCGGCTTATGGGGCATTATGTAGATGAACCCTGACACTACACACTTCTGTCCTTGTCCTGTATTTTCTAAGGCCTAGCTAACATGGAATAAAATATCCTTATATTTTATTCCATGTTATGAGCCTAATAACTCATTATTATAATACCTCATTCTTTAGCTTGGCATCATTTCTCCTTCCCTTAATTCCAATCCAAAATGTAATTCCTCTCCCTACTTCCACTTTGCCTTCATACTGTAGACCATTCTACCCTCTGTCTCCAGCATCAAATCGCCTCTTCAAGTGCTTCCTGAATCCACTCATCATCCTGCCTCCTTGGAATTCTACCCAACTGCCTACCCTCGAACCACGCCTTACAACTTCGTCGTTTATTTCCCTCCCTTTCAATTTCATTTCTCCATTTTATTTCCATTGCCCACTCGAAATGATAAGCGAGATAAGTAGGACTAAATTTCTCCGCCATTACCCACCCCACGAGCCCTTTTCAGAAGGAGCGCCGATGTTCCTTTCGGCTTCCCCTGGCGACTTCATCCTCGGCGAAGACTTTGCGGAGTCAAGCGCCAATGGGATTATGCCATCGAGCGGAAGGCTCGAAAAAAAACAATACAAAACCATAAGAGGTGTGAGGGGCGGGAGTGAGTGGGAGGTGGGGAAGGGGAGTTTTCGGATGCCGGCGAATACTTGGACACCTTAGAAGTGCTCTAGAAGGTCGTCGCGTGTGCAACAAGAGCGTGCTGCGGAATGAGATAAGGGTAGTGTGCTCCCACACGGAACTAGAGGGAGAACTGATGTACGAAGGGGACGGACATGTTGGAAGCATCTCTATGATTCTGGAGCATAAGCACAATTACCCGATACTAAACGAAGGAAAATCCAAGTGAAGAAGGATAAGTGGAGAGAGAGAGAGAAAAAACGGAATGGCCACGATATGCCGAATGATAGCACATATTCCTTCCACGCCATGGGCTCGCGTTCGATTCCCGACTGCGATGGGATTTTCCTTAGTCCCACGGTTCCATAGTGCGTGAAAAATATGTTTCCGACAGGACTTTTCGTAGTTGAATAGTCCCTGAAGACTTTTCGTCGAGCCTAACCTCATGTCGACGCCAAATTTCTCGATACCCTTCTCCATTCACTACTCCGCGCTAAATATTAATGACGTTCAATGATAGTCAAAATGACATGACAGGCATGGACCAAAACATTAATGCCTATTTATTGTGTTCAGTATTCAATCATGCCAGTCATGATGCACATGGAAACAATACAAATCCGAAAATAATATATCACAATGGAATACGCCCGAGCACAATTGACCTCGGCGACCAAGAATTCCAAGTGCGGGATTGTATTGACTATTTTCTAATAGCTCGCTAGCGGTAAAAATATTTTATGACGACTCAAACGGAAAAAAGGGGTACTGAAAAACATTGGTCGAGAAAAATAATCAATGAAGCAATTCTAGACAATCTTAAAATGCTGAGGTACTTGATGGTCCAAGAGTAATAGTTCAACGTTTCGGTATCTAAGAAGAAGAGTTCAAAGATATACAAATTGCTCCGAAAAATTCAGTAATTAGTTGAGAAAATAAATCATGTGTTTTAGGTAAATTCACAACGAAACACGTGAGTTTCCGACGGGGGCCAGAGATACGGAAAGGATCGCATCCATGTCACAATGGAGCACGAGCAGGACGAGGTTTGTAAATAAAGTTGAAATTCCGATTACGTTCGCTGGAGAATGGACAATACATATATTGTGCTTGAGAGGAGTCATCCCTACGTGACAGTGATACAAATTCAAACAAAAACGGAAACACACACAGGACGTATACTACACCTCGAGATTGGTATGGGGGATCCAAATTTGGGATTTGCAGCTACCTTCGGGTCAGTTTTCACGTATGTTTTTCCCGTCTCTGTGAACAAGCGACGCTTGTCCCTAGCGTCTGGATATCCGATTCCAATCATCACATTATTTCATGTACTACCCAACAAGGACTGTGCCTTGTGCGTTAGTATTACAGCCTAGTAGGAAGTAGGGCATATGTCTCAAGCATTCTCGAAGAAAATTGGCCTGTAAGATGAGAGACTTTTATTCTTCGTGAATGGAACCCAAACGATTTTCCCTAATGTAAAAAAAAGACATTGAGAATTCAAAAAAGATAACACGACAGATGAAGAGTAAACAAGAAGTGAGTGCTTTCAACCGTATCGGTGAA
This sequence comes from Hetaerina titia, assembly GCA_037158775.1. NCBI lineage: Eukaryota > Metazoa > Arthropoda > Insecta > Odonata > Calopterygidae > Hetaerina > Hetaerina titia. Next base: position 99,837,154 of record CM073770.1, on the reverse strand, counting down.
TCAAAATTAAAGAGTCCAGCTAGACTGTCGGACCACACCTCAGGTAAATATACTCATGAGATAACGTTTAATACTTGTGGATTCAAAAACTTATAAAAACATCAACAAACCTCCATAGTTTTTTTTGTGTACGTGAGCTATGTATCCTCGGAGCCACTTCAAACACTCTACGTGCTCCTTCCAATGAGATAAAAATCTTATGCTCGTCGGATCAAGCCCGCGATCCGTAGTTTCGCCATGCAAATCAAGGCTGCAACATTCCGCATGCACCAGAGTGCAGCGACGACCGTGTAGTTGCCGATGAAATCTGTAGGCGTCAACATAGGTTATCCTATTCTCACTACCGTGTTTCACCCCTATACAAACATCTCTTTTCATTTCAAAAGACGACATGTGACAAAATACAGAAGAGTCAATGGAGAGGAACGAATTCAATGGGAGTGGGACTAAGATTAATTTTATTTCAAAAACATAATGGTGAACTATTACGTGTCTTCATATTTTCCTTTCAACTATTTTATATTTTTTTCATTCTTCATCACCTTAATCTATAGTATTTCAACCCCAAGATTGGCTGACTCCATTGACCACCATTCTTGTATGTTCACTGTTAATTTCATCTCACCCCCTGATAGCTTCTCTGTCTTTCGTCCATCATAATTTGTTTAATGTACTTGTCTCTTGATCTTCCCTTCAGTTTCCCATTCTGTTACAATAACTAATTCATTTATATTTAAGGGTGTGTCCAATGCATCTAGAGTTCCTCTTTGTCATAGAGTATTCCACATGGCCCTTCCCTCTCCTCCTCTTCGGAGATCCGGATTCGACTCCCGGCCAAGGCGAATGACTTTTACCCTCTGAAATGGTTGCGTTGTGATGCACATTTTGCAGATGAAACCGTTTGTAAATTAATGTCGCGGCATTTCCCGTGGTTCCTTCGTACTAACAATTTCATTTCATCTAATCAAATTTGGGGACCCTGCGGATATGGCCACCACACCGAGTTCGTCCAACAACTAACACGGGCGGTGTTCGATTCGGAGTGAACACAGTTATTGATTTCGAAATTTTTAGAGTTTAGATAAATCATTTCCTCCATTCCGCGCGCCTGTGATATTAAACCCGACAATAAGTCCACCTCAAATGCTTCAAGTCCGGCAAGAGAAGAACGCTCCGGCGAAGAACGACGCCGACCGTCCCTCCGCCCTAAACCGATGTTTTCGGCGGCGCATCGAGGGAAGGGGGTTCTGGACGGTGCGGGGGTGCTCCCCACCTGTCTGCACTCCACAGCAGTGCGGGCGAAGCAGCCACCACGAGGGCTTATTCCCCCTCCCGGCCCCAACCCCCGCGCGTCCGTTTGTTTTCAGGAGCCCGTGTGTGGAGCATGTGCAGCTCGTTAGAGAGGATGGGAAGGGGTTGGGCTGGGGGTGGGGGAAGAAGGGATCCTTATGCTTCAGTGGGCGGGTGGGGCCTTCCCTTCTAACCCTTCCGACGAGTAAGAGGGACAAGGAGGAGGGGTGAAGTGCGCTGGGGGGGGAGGGGTGCGTGCCTTTTTTTTACTTCCTCCCGCGGAAGGAGGGGGAAAAAAAGAAGTCAGGGGTCCCCTTTTAAAGGATGGGGAGGAGGGAGGGAAGAGAGGAGGAGGGGAGGGGGAGGACGCGGGTTCTTTCTCATGGCAACGCGGCTTTTTTAGAGGTGGGAAAGGTGGAGGAAGTGGAAGCGTCTGCCGCGTTGGGGGGTGGAGGGAGAATGGCGACGTCTTGGTGGGGGAGGGGAGGTGTGTTTGTAACAGGGGTGCGCGGAAAAAAAGGGGATTCGGTCGGGTTGGAAGTGGGGAGAGCGGAAAGCGGGGGTGGAGTGAAAGGAACAAAAGGTGAGGGGTGGGAGAGCTGGGGGGCGAAGAGGGGAGAGGCAAAGGGAACGACGAAAGGGGGGTAACAAGTTTGCATAGAGTGGGGGGGAGAGAAAACGGGAGGACTTGTGAATGTGGGTGGGCACCGCCGGTGGCAGGGGGGGAGGGGCGAGTGGCGGTGGGTATAAAAGCGTCGGTCGCAGGAGGGTGGAGGAAGCGAAGCGAGACCGGCACAAAGTCCTCCTTTTCCGACGAAAATGCCATCGCGGCGTGTCCCCCGACGAACTGCGGCGAGGGTAGGCGGTGGGGGCGCCGTGCGCTGGGCCAAGTCCGACCGGCGAACCTTTGGAAACGTGCTAATAATATTCGGCAGCTGAAAACTGGCAGCTGAAGTCTTTTCTTCGCCCGGACAATTTTTTTTCGATCAACCTCGAAAACCGACGAAACTCTCGCACCTACCACACGACTTTGATCGTTGATCACGCACAACGTTTCAATTATCAATTTAGCAATCAGGGATGAGGTAGTCCGGTGAGAAGAGTGTTGGACTACTGACCGTAGGGCCCGGATTCGATTCCAGGTGACACCTCTGGGCACCCTAAGCTTCACTTAAGGTGAGTAGTTTTTCGGATCACTGCCAGTTCGGTTCTTGGTGTGAATCCACAGGCGTCACAGAGGAAGGAGGCGCTCCCCACAGTTACCCTGCCGTGTGAATTTCACACGCTGTCATTGGGCTTAGTACTGGGCCCGTAGAGACATGATTCCATTCATGGTTGGTGACCTAACACCCCCCGCCAAACGCCCTTGCAGCGGCTTGCAGGGTATTGTGTAGATGTAGATGAGAAATGTGATTTATTAATTCAATAGGAACATACATTTTTGTGATTTCACTCATTACCGATGGATATCTCCGCGATCGAATGGGAGACAGAGTTGATGTGATACTCGTAAAAGTTGACATTTTACGTGGAATCCCACCAAAGATATCTCCAGTGAGTAATTCCTATTACAATAACTTAGATAGCAATCAGCTGCACTTCTACACTGAAAGTAAATCTTGGCGAACAAATAGGATACCAAGAGGGATATGTTATCATTTCATAGAGTTAAAGTAAAGACACTGTAATAGACCAGTTTTACTCTGACGTTCGGTTACGAAGTTTAAGGAATACAAATGTATTCGATTCATGAAAAACATCATTCTAGAAATGTTTTCTTTTGTTCTACGTCTATATTCTATATTTTAAGTCTAATCAATTCTAAGCCCAAATAAACGACAAACGCGCAACTTTTGCTGAACACACGTTCGCAATTCCATAAAATAAGAGTAAAATCCCATAAGAATTTTACTCTTCGCAATAATTTTCATTTTAAGATGAAGATCTCTACCTAAAGTGCGAAAACAGAGATCCCAAGCGGAAAAAGAAGAAAAACGCGATGATGCACACGTGTAAAACGTGTCACAGGTCAATTCCACACGGGGGGGGGGGGGTGTAGATAATGAACCGCCCGGCCGGTTAAATCACATGTACGGTGTGTTTAGGTCTCCACCAGGGCTTTCAGCGTCATGCTCTTGCACAACAGCTATTTGTTTGGACGGAGTATTTACGAATCAGATGACTTTGCGTCATATGCTGGTCTCAAATCGAATTCCGCTTAGGGGTAAACCAAAATTGAAGCTGCGCGCGGATTCAGCGTACATAATTCAAGGTATGAACAATTAGTGATGAAGTATTGACGTTTTAAAATGTCACGGCTGCACATACAAAGATGTATGTAATGTTGAAGAATCAAACTGGCTAGCACATCAACTTGCGCCGCACGGAATTGAGTATCAAAACGTAATTGGAATTTTATCGCCTAACATTTGTTGTTCGGTCATGTGCTGATCGCCAGATATTCAACGTTACGTATCGTCGTCTCCCTCTCGCAATTGCGTTTCCTCCGCTCACATGAGTCGCATCGCAAGCAGCAGTAACACGCACGAGCGAGAACAATTAACCAATTCAGTACGGGAGAATAACATTCGAACGTTATCGGATCCGGTTAGTCGATTCCCAGAAACGCTATCTAGGAGGAGAAAAGCATTAATTTGAATAATGCGGAGTTGTAATGCTTCTCAATGGGGCCTCACTCCAACGGCGAATCGGGCAATTAATCGCAGGTTGAAGGAGTCCGGGTGGAGGGGGAAAACATTCGCCTCTCGAAGGAAAAACAGCGGAAAATGCAGTCGGAACATTCCATGTTTCCGGGAAAATATAAACGCGCCCACATCACGTGACGAAAGAAAATAACCCAGGCGAAGAATTCCTCTCGTTGCCGCGACCTCTCATACGTAGGCCGTTCAATAAATTCTTAGGAAAACCTGGAAAAACAAATTTTTTTTGGATAAATTAATTTAGAATTTCAGCATAAGATTCTTTTCGGCTCAATGAACTTTTCCCAGAGTTTCTTTAGCTTTTTAAAACTGTCCAACAAGTAGGATTACGGAAGGTCTTCAAAATACGAGGCATCTGTTCTGGTGATGACCTCGTTCGACGTCAGTCGTTTCCCTCGGAACCATTTTTTTAAGTGTGGAAATAAAAGTCGATGGGGGTTAAATATGGTTGACTCGGTGGATGTTGTAATAATATCGAACTCCAATTCCATAATTTTCGCGAAAATGAAAACTAAGAATGTGTGAACCAGTGTATTATCTTGTTGGAAGGGAATTTTTATCTTTACCAAATAAGCGTTTTTTTATTGATAATTTCATTCAAGTTCGGTGCAACAACAACGCATAATATTCTCCATTGATCGTTTGTTATTTACGAAGCAATCGATGTCCATGATCCCGCGTGAACCCCAAAAACCCGCAACCATCGCCCTTGTCAGCTGATTTCACCGTCTTCACCTCCTTCGGAGCCGGATAGCCTTCAGAGGCCCACTGTTTCGACAACTACAGGTTCGCACCCAAAAGTGGTAGGACTGATTTTCTTTGGCGCCAACGGGGCGGTGGAGGGGGGGTCTGCCTGGCAGGGTAAGGTGGAGGGGGCTCTTAGCAACAGACCGACACCAACCTTAAGTCGCCTGCGGGCTGCCTTTGAGTGGGGACACCGTTTTTAGTGAAGCAAGGTTTTTGTCCGCGTCGAAAAACAAAATGAATCTGAATTTAGAGCAACGTTATTCCGTGAAGTTTTGTGCGAAACTCGGGAAGACGGCAACTGAAACCCTCGATATGATCAAGCTGGCTTATGGCGACACTGCCTTAAGCCGTTCCACAGTATTTGAGTGGCACAAGTTGTTTAGAGAGGGTAGGGAGCTCGTTGAAGACGACCATCGCTCCGGACGGCCGTCGACGGCAAGAACCGACACGAATGTGGACAGAGTGAGGACACTGCTGAACGCAGACCGACGCTTAACCAGTGAAGAAATTGCAGACCAGTTGGGTCTGTCTGCATCCGACGTCCAACGCATTATTTCACAGGATTTGGCCATGCGCAAGGTGTGCGCCAAGATGGTGCCGAAAATTCTGAGTGTCGGCCAACAGACAACGCGTGTGAGTGGCTAACACTTCCGAAGAAGTGTTAGCCAATTTGCACCGAGATGAAAATTGTTTGGACAATGTGATGACTGGTGATGAAACATGGGTTTTTCAATATGACCCCGAAACGAAAAGACAATCCGCGGAATGGCACACTTCCGCGTCCCCACGTACAAAAAAGGCTCGCATGAGCAAATCAAAAATCAAAACGATGTTGATTGTGTTTTTCGACCGTCATGGAGTGGTTCACAAGGAGTTTGTCCCACCAGGGGAGACTGTGAATGCGAACTTTTACGTGCAGGTGCTCACCCGCCTCCAAGAACTCGTGAAACGAGTCCTACCGGCCATCGCAAACTGCTGGGTGCTTCATCATGGCAACGCGCCGTGCCATGGCGCGTTGCTTTACCTGACTTCGTCAGTACGGAATACTATTAAAAAGAATGATATATAAATATAAAACTTTGATATTTAAAACAATGGATAGTTTTTCTCGTGAATTCGTTTCATCTGACCTTAAACGTTCCTTTTCAGGTACTCTGCCTAAGTACGAGTATTCAGTGCCCACCTTTGCTTAATCGTCGCAACATAGCCAATAGATTTGGAATATCTGCCTATAGAGTAACTCTCATGGAAAAAAATCTTTAAGTAACTCTTTCCTCCTAGAAGGCTCCACTTTTACACATTTTAAAGGAACATTTCATTGAAATACGTTTTCTTGCATGTCATGGTAACACGATTTTAACCCTAAAGAACCTTTTTAAGTTCCAAATCATTAATGATCTTACTTATCTCACTAATAGTTACTGAACGACCAAAGTAGATTCGCCGTTTACCCAAAAGAGTTTACACATGATTTCTCATATTTATGCATCGAGGTACATTGAGAATGAATGAGTGACTCATTGCGATGTTGCCTTTATTTAACTGAAACTCTTCCAAGGAGGTACTGAATGGTCGGAGTGAGGAAGATGCCCGCGAAGACCCGCAAGTGGCGCCCGAGGAGACATGGACGCCAAGGGGGCCTTGATGGAAAAAATGGCAAGACGGGTGAGAAGGGAGAAGGGGAAATCTGAATCAGGAGGAAGGGATTAGCGAGAGGGTGGAGGAGGAGGGATGGGATGAGTTGGCGTCGCCAGGAGGGTCAAGTGTAAGGACTCGAGGAGGAAATGAATAAAAAAAGCTGAAATGGAATGGCGAAGGAAGCCGCACAAAAAAAGACGAGAAGCGAGGGGAGAAGGCATGTCCTTTTGACAGAGCTTTTGGATTCACAAGCAGTGGTGCACTGTGTCTGGAGAGGTGCACGGTGTCTCCCTGTCAACCTCTTCCTCCCCTCGTCTCCACCCACCGCGCCTTCATGTGTTCCCTGGAGGGAGATATGAGAGAATGACAGCCTTATTTTCCGACCTCCCTCCTTCCCGGGTGTGACGCCCGGGTGGCTCCCTCGAAACTTGCTGAACTTCCGCCACCCTGGTTTTCGACGTCCTTCGGATGCGGAAGGGTTCTTCGATGGAACCCCGGTCCCAAAAGCGCTGACTTTGATTTAGGCGGAGGATGGGCCCTGACAAGTAATCGAGGAGGAAACTGAAACGACAGCCAGTTGAAACTTAATGACATAAAAAAACCGCTGTGTGGGCCTCGTCCTGTCGTTCTTTTTCAATGCTGTCTGCTCTGGCGAAGGATTTGAAGGAATGAGTGCATCGCAGGGGAAATGATGCAATAGTTCCTCCTCCGCCCAAGATCGAACTAGAATCCTTTTTAAGCCAAACATTTTTTAAAGGCATCAGTATACAGCAAAAATATTTCCTTCCAAAGTTACCGAAATTCAGTAAGACTTCCGTAACTAAATCTGCACCAAATTTTATGGCTAATCTAGGAAGATTGACATTTTTTACTAGAAAAACTTGCTGAAATACATCAAATGAAAATTTTACGATATCAAATATTGTTGGAATATTATTTTACAGTAATGGTCTCGCGTGGAATGATTTTAAGTATTTTGCAATGATTTTTTTAAACGAAGAACAATTCATATGCAAAAAATTTGTTTGGAACTATCATTCCACATGAGAGATCCTGGTGATATATCTACGGGTTAGTGGAAAAATAAATACAAAAATCCGCGAGATATTTAAATTTTACAATTCTAATCGCCCACGAAAACCAACAACAAATACTTCCCTAACAGATAAACAAAGATTCATATGAACCCACAGAACTATCTAAGAGACTCGAATCATACAGTAAAAATATTGCAATGATCGAAGACAGGCCTCTTAAGAACACTTTACCGTAGACACGCATTGACGCCGTATTATATTCAAGCGGAACAACCATTTTAGGACCACACTTCGCTAGCCATAAAAAAAGTAGTACCCACAATATCGTTCAAACCCTCTCCCACAGATGACCCACCCATTAACATCAGCCATGTTTCGCAAGAAGCAACAACAAATTCAGCCATTTAAATAAAAACCAATCACTGGCACCATAATTACCAACCACTCAACACTTCACAATTCAACAAAAGATCAACATCACCTTTTAGCGATAATGGAGAAAAGGAATTATTACTCTCATCGTACTACGGTTGGAGAGAGAATGTGAATCAAATTAAAAAGATTAAGTGCAGAACCGACAGATTTAAGATGCTATGTTTCCCACGAACGATAAGGAATCAGAATAAATGCAAGCGAACGCGCTAGAAGGGAAACCTATTTTTTCTTTTTCTTTTCATTTTAATTCACCCAGTATGGAGTATTTTTATCTCATCTGGCTTCAGTTATTGTAATCTCCGTTACTAACAGCGCCTCTCTTGATGCGAAGATAAATATACCTCGTTTATAAATCCTTGTGCATGTACGTGTAGATAAAAAACTATAAACAGTAATCAACCCTTTGGTCGGTTTGGTAGGTGATGTAGAGTTCACCCAGTACTAAGCCCGACGGCGTGTGAAATTCACACATCAGGGTAGGGGGGCCAGTTCCTTTCCCTGTGCCGGTTATGATTTCCCAGGAAGATCTGGTAGCCGAAAAATCATTTAGCTTGGGTGGAGCTGCAGGTGCCCAGAGTGGCTTGCCCGGGAATCGAATCCGAGCCCTCGGTTAGTAGTCCAATGCACAACCCCCTGGCTACCGCGACCCACGTACTTGTAGATATCATCAACTAAATTATTTGAATTATTTCCAAAAATATATATTGTAACTAAAAGGTATTCGACTCAGATGTTGTATGCCTAGTGTTGAATCACCCGTTGCCATACACCCTAGACGAGGCTCGCAGGATACTAGGTAGAAGTTGCAGTAATAGTAGGAGGAGAAATGTCCCTAATGCAAGTAGGTCCTTAACATCAGTCACTTTCATTGTCACTTTGCTGGATAGGCAATTTTTGTTTCCGGTTAAATAATGTTATCACTAAATGTTGTTTACTAACACCGGTGAAATGCAAAAATAGACAAATTGATGGAATTAGGAGCCCTTAAGCAGTTGACTGATGACCGCGAAAGCGGGCAGTGGTCTTCCTAATGCCCACATGCACCAACGACGAAATCTCTTGCTTCCGAACTGATCCCTGGAAGATGATGCACTGGCGTAGCTGGAGGAATTCCACGACGCTCTTCCGGGGACTGCACTTGCGGTCGGTCCACTGCAATGGCCGTGAATCGGGGTTAACTACCACCAATGGGTTTTTCATGAAAATCTTGAGGGAGGGAGGGGAAACTCAGGGGTGGGTAGATGGTAAACTCCGGGGCGGTGGCACGAACTCGCTAAGTATCTGCGTCAGGGGGAAGATGATACATTCACAGGCGTTCCATTTTATCCCTTTTTAGAGAGTCTGCTCGCAGGAGAGAATCTTTCGTCGCCGCCGGGTTTCCCTCCATATCATTCCTCAAAAAAAATTCGCCACAGAAAGAATTCCTGCCGAGCAGAATGAAACGGACCGTGCACGTCCCTTACCGAGAGGAACTCCCCGTTTTGGCATCAGCCTTTTAAATAACGCAAATGGCTTTGGGGAGGTGTTTGGTATGGAGAGAGATTAGGGTGGGTTCGTTTTAGAAATGAGAAGAATGAGGAAGCGGTCGAGTTGCCACATGGACGCTGAAAAGAAACCCCTTTTGGAGAGAAGGCGTGGGGGGCAGGGAGGGGGGGCAGAGGTGGTGGGTCCCGAAATGAATTAGCGATGCAAGGGAAAAATTTATCGCCTGAGGGAGAGATAAAAGGTACGTGGGGCGAGGGAAAACACGCGATGTTTTGGGGCGGGATGACGTCACCGGGGCAAGTTTCTGTGTGAGAGATATAGGGGGGGGATTATACCAGAGGGAAGAGGAGACGTCCACGGGGGAGGAGGGAGTCATATCGGGTGGAGTGGGGGGATGCGAGTGAGTGGGTGAGGGATACGCCATATCGGGCGAGGGGGACCGAAGGTGCAGCGACACGTTCGGAAGGAAGCCTCGACGGGGTGGGAGAACACGAAGGAAAGGTTCGCGAGAGTGACTTCAGTGACCATAAAATGAATTTATCATTGAACGGGATGGGAACAAAAATGACCAATCCGAAAATATGCTTAACAGGCCCGGCTAGATCTCACCTATTGCTAATTTTACTAGCATATAAATCTGAAAATTAATTTGTTTATTCAGGGACGCATAACGTAAAGAGGGTAAGAGTAAAAGCTTGTTTTGTTTTGCATAAATACGGTAATAATACCCAAATTAACACAAATGACAGCTTCGACTTGGATACACATTTCTGAAAATTGTTGAGATAGCAAAAATTAATTTTTTGAAAAAAAATATTTGTCGCCCAAACAGATGGCAGCACACGTTCGGCTCAGAATTTAGATTTCAATTAAATGAGGAGTGACAATTAAACTGTCGCATTTTTCTCCAGCTATTATAAAAATTATAAACGTATAGACTACGAGTATGATTCGTGCCGACAGTTGTGCGGACGTTTCGCACATTGCAAACAACTACTATAAAATTGGACAGTTTCGCATTATTTCTTTGAAAGAGTTGACTTTTAAAAAGGATCACTTCGAAATATCGAATTCACGGTTCATTATTCATGGAAAAATGAAATAGCATTTGTCCAAAGTGTCTGTAAAATCGCGTGCCCACAGATGACACCGCGATATAGAACCTGCCCACGTGCATAAAAAGGCCAGTGATACGAATGGAATCCAGTTACGGATTAATTGATTCGGCAGAGCCGGGCATAACCGTTAGTACACAACTCTAATGGAAAGCCAAATTCATGCATTAAGAATATCATTCCTACAATTATCAAACCGAATGTTGATCTGTTAGATATATTGGATAGAGCTCCCACAATACACCGCCCAATACCGTGTGAAATTTCACACGTAGGGGCAGGGCAGCCATATTAAAAGAACAAAGTAAAAATCACCATAAACTCGTTCTATTTATAAGGTTAATCAATCCCTTATTAATTAATAACTTACGACAAGGTAATCGTTCGTTAGAACTGTTAGATAAACAAATTATCCCTGAAGAACAAAGACCGTGCGCAATCATTTGAGTGTAAGCTCCGCTAACACCCCAGAAAGTTATAGTTCTTAGGCCCCCAAGCAAGACACCCCATGTGAGCAACTGAAGAATAAGCAATTACAGACTTTAAGTCGACTTGACGTAAACAAATTAAACTGACTAAAACGCCCCCAAATAATATATGACCTATTAAATAAAAATCAAATGAAACACCCAAAAAGTAAATTAAAGGAAAAACACGAAAAAGACCATAACCAGCCAGATTTAATAAAACACCAGCCAAAATCATAGAACCAGCAATAGGAGCCTAAAAATGAGCCTTAGGCAAACATAAATGAAAAACAAACATGGGTAATTGGACCAAAAAAGCAAGAATTAAAGATTAACACACAAATATACCAAATCTAAAAAAGAAATAATCAAAAACGAATAAATATTCAAACAAAAACCGAATAATAAACAGTACAAATAGATAAAAGTAAGATTACGGAAGCGAATGAAGTACAAAAAAGTAGATAAATGTCAGCCTGGACACGTTCAGGCCGAGAACTTCATCCCAAATCCAAGAAAAAGGTAGGAATTAAAGCAGACTCAAAAAAAACAAATAAACCTTTGGCGTATGTGTTGCGGTTCCTTTCCCTTGGATACCTATGGTCTTTTAAGGATAACCTATGGTTTTTACAGTTTGAGTGAATCTGAGGGTGCCCAGAGACATGTCTGGAAATCGAAATCGGGATCTCCGATCAGAAGCACACTATACCTACTCCAATACTTCCACGAACACATGACACAACATGATCAATAGAAAGGGCAAAAGGTTTGGAAATATCCATGGAAAACCCCAACTCTAACCCACGCACTACAAGTTTATTTTGACCGGAGATTACAGTTCTTACATACTTCTATCTCGTTAACATTGATGGCGACCACTTTGCAGTCGAAACGAGTGTTTTTATGTAGGTTAACTAGGCACACTTTTATTCCCGTGTGTGTGTGTGTGTGTGGGCCTTCGTGGACCGCATTTACAACGATCTCCTTGGAGCTCAGGTGTGCCTGATTGCAAACGACTTAAAATTATTTCATGTCCTCCGCTACCAAGTAAAAATAAATCTGCGTCGTTAGACTGAGCGAAAAATTTCCACATTCCAGTAGCAACAACATTTTCGGCATTTCACATCTTTAGCCTAAAGGCACCACTCCTACAAACAAGTAGAACGGAGCCACCTCAAAACCGTTGCGCCGTCCTTTGTGTGGAATTGTGGACGGTGGGTGACGTGGTTTGTTTGATGCCAGAGGGATGTCAACATCAAGTTCCCCAGAAACGGCAGATCTTCTTTCTTTCCGAAGTGGACGTCGAAATCACTCGGCGTGAGAATCCATCTTTCTTGTACGAAAAACATATCCACGAAAATGACGTGTGTGGGAGGAGTGTCTTTTTTAGGGCGCCCCGGAAGGTTAAGTCTGACGGGGGCAGGGGTAGAAGAGGGGTTTGGTCGGAGAGAGAGAGAGAGGGAGGAAGGGAGGATTCACCGGAAGTTGGGGGACGAAAAATACATCAGTGGAAATGGAAGAGGGGAGAGGAGGGCCACTCTCGTCGGGGAGGGATGATGGTGCGGTGGCTGTGGGGGAGAAATCGGGAAAAATATTCTCGTAGGGCGTTGGTGGCTGGGGTGAGCGAATGAACGAGGGGGGATGGATCGTTCCTCGGGGAACGATTGCCCGTCTAGTCGTGAGATGCCAGGGTCAGCCTTCATTCCTAAAAAATAGGCATTTCGTGCATGTGAAATAGGAAATCTACAGTGAATCTCCCTCTCCGTTCTCCAACTCATCAATCCAGGAACAACGAAAATGGCAAGTGGGTTCTTTAGAAAAAATACGAATCCAATCCTAGGGACTCACACCATAAAAATCCCGCAGATATCCTTCTACTAACTCTTTTATATACGACTTTTCAACTACATCATCATTCGTCTAAACATTAAATAGATCATTAATACGATCGGGGCAAGGCATATAGGAATACGCGGAAAAAATTCGATGTCCAACATCTAAAAAAATACCCAGCGAACAACCAAAATGAGTTTGGCAGGGGTGCATGCACCGCAGGTGGCAAGGGATGGTATTTTTATTACCACCTAAGTTTCCTTACATCGTAACTTCTTCGGGTGATGTTGCACTGTACCGAAACGTAGATCGTAAATATAAAATATTCCATGTGGAAGAGCCAAGTGTCTTCTTTCATCAAGAAGAAAAGGGAACTAATTGGACACATCCCGAGGTACGATAGTTAACTGAACGCTGTCTGAGATGATACAAAAGAGGTGAGGCATGCAGAGAGAAATACCAAAGATGAATTACAAGTATCAGGTAACGGAAGACATCAGCGCCAGGAATTATGAAGAAATGGAAATACTGGCAGAGAAATAACGGTTTAGTTTGGAAAGCTAATACGAAAAATATCCTCAGATAGATAATTCATAGTGACAATGAACTCTTAAAAAGGTATCTATTGTGATGAGTGCGCAAAACAAATCCGTCAAACGAGAATTCCGTTTAGACTGTGCAGTATTTCGCGATTGATCTATCGATCTATTTGAACTATCAATAGAAAATCCTTCCCTCCAAACGAAGGGCAACTTCATACTCCTTTGAGGAGGAAGGCGAAGCAGGAATCAAATACATAGTCCGAAATAAACTATTTTACTTTCAATCGAGGTATAAAAAACTCCTGAGAAAAAGACTGGAGAGAAATTCTGGGTCTAAATTGCATTGAAATGCACGAATAAACGTTGACTCTGGATGATTATTCGATTACATTTCGGTTCAGGGTGAAAACATGGAGGTTCCTTCGAGCGGGACTGACTGAAGGTATTGAGGAATGAGGTTGCCTTTTCAAGCGATGATTGAGGAGGAGATTGCATCGACAGAACAGATGATGGATGTGCCCGGTGAATCGAGGCTTCGTGAGGATAAAACGGTAAACACTGTTGCCTTCTCCATTCCGACAACAGCATGCGAAATGACCCGATGATAACCGAGTGCATCCGAAGATTAACATCGCCATTTTAGATCAATAGAAATTAGGCCAGGTAGGAAAGATGGATGATAAGACCACAAATTACTCGTTTTTTCGCGTTCTCGCACTTTTCTCTGGAATAATATCATTGAAGTAGAAAATGAACTAGGTGTTTGAACGTCAATCGAAAAGTTTTATAATAGAATTATTTTTAAGGGTTAATCTACTCGCATTCGACTAACCATCCATGTGTTTTAAATGTTGGGTTTCATGAGTAGATGGCACCCACAAGAATTCGTGAGTTTTATCGCGATAAAAAAACGACAAACAGTAATCAACCCGAAGGTCGGTTTGGTAGGTGATGGTAAAGTTCACCCAGTACTGAGCCCTATACGGCGTGTGAAATTCACACATCAGGTAACTCTGTGCCGGTTACGGTTTCCCAGGAAGATCTGGTACCCGAAAAATCACATAGCTTGAGTGGAGCTGAGGATGCCCAGAGAGGCAAATATTTAAAAATATGTTGGGAATAAAAATTCCAATTCTTTTCATTTTCTCTTTTCTTATTACCTTGCAAAGACGGTCCATGATAGTTTCATTTTATTGCATAACTGTTTCACTTCCAATTAATACAACTTTCGCCCGAAATTTAACGAAAACCTCGAGTTAATTAATTTTTTAACCTGGGTCATTCCAAACGTTTTCTCTAAACTATTTTCTATTATTTCTCCTCATTTTATCGATTAATGGATACACTCCAATGGATACACTTAACTCGATATACTCCAAATGGCAACAAATATTATCAAACGAAATGCAGACTACAAAAGGTTCCGGAGTGTATTTTAAGTCAAAATACAAATTACGGAAAAATCTTTAAACGTATTTCTGCATATTTTCTATCAGCCATTAACATGTTTTCACCAATGTAGGAGAATAACTAAAAAATAACATAAACGTCGTTAAACGGTGGAAAATTTATTTTTCAAAACTCGGACGAGTAAATTCAAAGGTAAAAATGAATTGCAGCGCGCGGGGAGTCACGGCTGACGGGCAGCCGAGTGCCCTGGTTTCCACTCGAGCTTTCCACCGCGGGAAAGTTCAACTCCGAGGGGAAATAGTTTTCACATAAATGCTTTCGACTTCTAAACGGATTATCGAGAACCTCTACACCTGTTATGGCACGAGAAGAAACCGGCCCACACTTTTCAAGAGAGATCGTGATTAGAAAATACTGAAACATCTACGAAAAAAAAACGTTCATGGCTGCTGGCACTGAATTTTGCGTTTTAATTCCAATATAGCGATGTTTGACCAACAAATCTATATGAAACAAATCTATCTGAAAGAAAAGAATTCTTCGCTGATGCCTCTCACGAGAGGTGATCTTTGCATATTGTGATTAAAAATTACTGGATTTATCACCGAATGTTCATCCAAGAAATATTCTGCATGAAAACGGTATAATATTTTCCTGTTAGTGAAAATGATCTCACTTGTCGGTGGCCTCAAACACTAACTAATGCTCCTTATCAACTAAGCATTAAATTTTGACGACACGACTCGCAAACTGCATAATAGCTTTCATTGAAAAGGACTATATCTATCCAACATTCGGAATGTCAAAAAAATCTGCACTCCACGTACAAGTACGTATATTTATTAATGTCCCTTTCCACCTGATACTAATGTTATCATATTACCCACGAACGATAAGGGATCAGAATAACTGTGTACGACCACGCTAGGGGGTGGGGAGGTGTTTTAATTTTTTGCATTCCACGTATTCAAGTAAGTTGTCTTATTATTTCATCTAACCATAGTTTTTGTCCTTCCTGTTACTCACAGTTCCTCGCGCATTCGTAGATAAGTATATCTAACTTAGATACTGCAGTGCAGATGCCATTAATTATCATGATTTACATTTTAGACACAATTAGATCACAATTATTAGACACAAATATAGTGTAATTAAAATTTGGGAAAGGCTTAGTTTTGGACGTTACGCGTCTGGTGTTTGATCTGCCACACAACATAGCGGTGGCCCCCAGGGTACCACGTGCGTAGAAAGGGAAGAAATACATTTGAATCGGTATGGATATTTGTAGCCGGCTAATCTCCCGTGACACTTTGGTATTTTTTTGCTTGGGAAGTCGCCCAGGACGCTTCTTCTCGCTCGCACGAGAGGCAGCAGTCCAGCCCGCGGAGTTCTCGCCAAGAGGGCGGACGGACGATTTCGAGAGCCAACGAAGAGGGGTCGAGGCGAGAGAGGGAGGGACGCTCATCGACTGTGTTCTCGGAGGCGGACATGTCCGCCGCACGGGTGCCGGGGACCGAAAAAAGAACTGGGCTCTAACAACTTTTCGATCGATCCGAACCAATCCTTGAAACACTTAGTCACACTAACATCGGTCGAAGCCGGTGGGGAAAACACGTTAGTGACATCGTCCGAGCTGCATTAAAAAAACTTGGCTCCGGTTAAACGAATGAAGAGAGATGTATTACTTCGCGTTGGTCAGACCTTGCCTGAATGCGCGTTGGGCATTTGGAACCGATGGACATGATTTCTGAATCAAACAAGGCACAAGCAGAAAAGCTGTCCGTTTAGTGAAAAATCACTATGAAGGAAACTTATCATAATAATAATAACCAAGCAGTTACTGGATATTCTTGATTGGGGAGCCACTTTAAAACTAGAAGATTCATCTACACCAATACACTACCCCGAAGATCATCGCAAGGACGCGTGGCAGGGAGTGTTAGTACACCAGCCATACTACACCTACGATACTCCAATACTTTCGCAATCACATGGCACCCTCGGAAAGGCCTAGTGGAAGGGGGGGGACGGCCGGAAGCCAATTTATACAATATCGGCTATGTACATCGCGATTATTATACAGATAATGACTACTCCACTGACTACGCTATGAGTAGACGAAGAAGGAAACCCATTGAAAAGGGCGAGCTCACATGAAACGCAGTCACTAATTACCGAGTAGCACTCAGTTCATGTAGGACGGATAATTCACAAATGCATTAGATCTACGACTTTGATTACACGACACCGTACCACTCGGACCAAGGACGCGTGGCTGGGGCGGACGGTATGGAGTGTGGGGGAAAGTGAGGGGGATGAAGTGAGAGAAGGGATGAAGTGGGGGGGAAAGTACGTCCATAGCTATTTTCGACCGTGTGCTTGCCCATTCGTATGTATTCGTTTTGCACAATTTTAAATAACTCTATAAATAGAAATAGGACGAGTTTCTCGTTGACATAGTGTGAATAACCTTGGTTCCGCAGCGCATTGGTAGGGGAAACCACATCAAGGAGGGAAAGCCACTACCGGGCAGATTGGTAAAAGAGATCATTATTCCCTTGGTCAATTCGTGTCAACGGCAAAATAACACGGACAAAAAATATCCGAAAATAGAACGATGCCAAATCTTTATTACGCTATATGGCTGATGACCGAACATGGCAGACCTACTGAAGTAAAAAAACAACGTATCTTTCCAACAAATTTACATCGATACAAAGATACACTGTTTGTTTTACTCCAGTATTGATGATGGATTTCGCAAAGTTAAGGCTGGAAAAATCGAATACATAGATGGCAGACATAACTAGTGGTTTCATACGGCTACACGCAGATTTTGCAAATGGAAGTACACAGCTGACATATTTGTGCGGAGTTCACAATTCTGCCGCATCGGAATAAGAAGTGAAAAACGTGAAATACGGCAATGGGCTTTCTCGTCGCAGCGAATGAGTCGGAGGATGAGGAGGCCAGGAAGAGGCGCCGATCTGCGCCGACCTGATGCTAAACCTCGAATCGACTCGCGAAGGGCACACTCGACTGCGAGAGGGATGCTCAATGGAGGGTCACCCTTTCCTCTTCCACCACACCCGCGCGAAAATTTCAAATGACACACTTCCAACAGACGAAAATAAAACAAGAGTCCCGCGAATCAAATCGATCACTTCTAAACCAGGAAACACCTGGCATACTATATAATAATCTGAGCGCTCTCTGGTTCGGGTGGGGCGATGATGCAATAATCGCGTGTCCAGTCGAGCCCCAGCGACTCCCCTTGTGACTTGAAACTCAGGCGGGAGCAGCCGTGGCGAGAAAGAGCAGAATACTTCTCCCGTTGGTCATTCATTGTCGCCGTGCTCCATTCCGTGGCCGGGGGTTGGGTCCAATTTAAGGAATCCAGTGCAAATCGCA
Source organism: Hetaerina titia (assembly GCA_037158775.1). NCBI lineage: Eukaryota > Metazoa > Arthropoda > Insecta > Odonata > Calopterygidae > Hetaerina > Hetaerina titia. Next base: position 99,819,024 of record CM073770.1, on the reverse strand, counting down.
TAATGAAAAATACGACAACTTAATCGTCGGCCACATATCTCCGACCCCAACGTTGAAATTCATACGAAGGGTCGCCATTCATAAGTCTACCCAAGGTTTTTCCCAAAACCTATGAGAGTTTGAATGGAAAATCAACATGACACCGACCAAAACAACGACATTAGAAAAGTGAAAAAAATGTCGAAACCGACATAAAAATAGACAACGCTACCTCTTGAATCAGTTTCGAAATTGTTGTTATCGAAAAAACACTATCAACAACCAAAATTAATGCGAGGCCGAGATCAAGTGAAGAATATCCTTGGCGACACAAGCGTTTAAAAAACCAGGAAGGACTTATTTGTTAATAGCCATATCAGCAAAAAGACTAGAAAAAAGTTCATGAAAAAGTTTGTTTGGAGTTTATTGACACACGGATGTGTGAGACATGAACAATCAGGAAAGAGGTAAAAAACAAGCTATAGGCGACGGTAACGTGGTTGTGGAGGATACTGAAGAAAATAAGTTAGGTAGAAATAAAAAATTAAAGAAAAAGTATTCTATTGTTTCAGGCTTCACTTCGTGGAAGTATTTAATATCCATACCAAAAAAGAAAGAAAGGATTGTACTGTCCTTTGTAAAATCTGTGGAAAAGTACAAATCTTTCTTTATTTTTTGGTATGGATAAAGTAAAAGTGTTGGGAGAAGTAAAAGAAAATATATAGCTGTTAAGAACAACAGGACAAAGAATGAAAAAACTGAGAAGACATGTGCAAACCCATAATCAAAACATACAAACATATATGAAGGAAAAATTTGAAAGAAAGATGCCAAGAGGACGTCCCAGAGCTGCCTTCTTTAAAAACATGGAGCGTGACATGGACTTGACATCATAGTATGCTATTCTGAAGGAATCAATAGTGAATAGTGAGGCGTGGTTATTGCGACAAAGTTGTGCATTTAATGTTTGACGACCCAAGGATTAGTCTAATTATCAGGACCACTACTTCAGAATAATATTCCATGGGAGAATTTAACACCGTTGTGGCTTCATTTATCCAACTTGGCGTTAGTTGCCTTGGTGACAACAATCTCGCCCACGAAGACTTGGGGCCTGAAGGCACCTGAACCTGAAGAAACTCCGACAAGAAAAATGAAACCTCCATCCACCACATGCCGAGGAATTCTTCAAAATCATTTTATCGTCAATTCTGAAGGTAAGCTAAACACGGGCGTAACCCAGTCGGAAAATCGATTCTCCGATAAGCTCACTCGTGCATTTGGTATAAAAATAAAAGTTACCGTGAAATTAAAGATTATACAAGAGAACGGAAATTTTCACATTTAAAAAATTTTGAAATTCGGAAATAACGCAAAGGATTAAAAATATGTAAATGACAACAGAGAAAAGGTCACAAATGCTTCAAGCATAAGAAATTATCCAATCATGGATTCAGATCTTTCCGCGCCGCTCCACCGTTATACTCGCCAATCGTACTCGAAATCCGACTGCCTCCCCTCCCCTTAAGGAATGATACAGGAGCCATTAAAGAAAAGCACCACCTGGCACCAGGGAAACCGGTTGCCTGAGAGCACAGATTTGATCTCGAGCACTGGGTGACAGTGGGTGAACATCGAATCACAAACAATTGCCGTGGATTACCTGATACATTCCGGTAATTCACAATATATAGTGCAAGCAAGATTCACCCACAGGCAATCAAAGAAAGAGATTGATGAGACTGAAGCAAATAAAAAATCTACCAAATAAACAACATGAAGATAATTAAGGAAAAGGGCAATCAACATGAGTGTAATAAATGTGAAATGAAATTTTTAATTTTATATTGAATTCTTATCGAAAAGAATAAGTGCATGACCGGGCACGCTACTTTTACCTAACTCTGTTTGTCGTGATGTTAATGCACTTACTTAGAACGGTCGATCTTCAAGATTTTTTCCAGCAATGAACAATTCAATTGCGGGTATCAAATCGTACCTCGGCACAATACACCTTTATCAACCCTTGAGTTCATTTTTGTATAAATTATTTTTTTTATGAATTATTTTTTAAATTCCAGAGAAGGGGGGAGGGCACTTCATCAAAAATTCAACCCTTCGATTGATCATACTCAGCAAAAAACTGAAGTAATTATGCTAATACAATTAATCGAAGTAACATGATGACACGAAATCTATCTTTAAAGGGATAATTGTAAGAGGCCCGTTGCCAAATATGTCAACCTTAAATGAGGTTTCTGATTCCGTGCAGAGGAAAGCGTTGGCATATTTTTTCCCCAATGTCACCTTCAAGAGTTGCTTCAAAACGAATAGGAGTGGAAAGAATTCCTAAGTGAAGGAATAAGTTTAAAACGAAGGAATAGTTGCGAGAATTACTTTTGTCGCAGGAAACATTCGACTCAGGCATTCGTTTCACGAATTTACAACGAGTTTGTGGGAGAGATAAAGGTGCTGCCGTGCCTGAAAATCCAAAGTTCCGCGATAAGTCTTGGAGTTTTCATTCAAGGCCAGCTTTTATCTAAGAGTATTCTCGTATTTCTTTAGTGAAATCGCCTTTATAAAAGTTTCTTTAGGGAGTGCTAGAATACTTTCAGAAACTTAATTCTCTCAATGATCAAAAGTTTTTACTTATCTGATGCTAAACTCACAGTTGTACAAACAGGAATAATTGTACGCAACGCATACACTTCACTATCATCCACTCGAACTAAGCTACGGTGCCGGATGATCCTAGTTCTCTGTGCACTTTACATATATTTATCATATCTAATTTTTTAATATTATTTTTATTGCCTTAGACTATAGTAATATTTAAATTAGTATTATTTTTCATAAAGCAAATAGTCCAAAAAGGTCTTATTTCTGTATTAGCTTTTAAATCAGCTTAAAATTTAAATAGCCTTACGCAAGCTGCCCTCCCACACACACAGCCCTTTCCCCAACTCCGTTCCAAACAAATCTCTCCCGCTCCACCGCCAAACTCAAGTCAACCCCACTCCACCTTAACACCCCTCGTCTCCCAGGAGTGTGTTCTCGGAAAAACATCCCCCTCTCCTCTTCTTCCCCTCACCCCCCACCCTACTCACCCCTTTCCCCGACCGCCCACTGGCCCTGTCCAAAAACTACGCACCGCGCACCTCCCGACCCGAAAACACATTCCATAACTCACCGACCTCCTCAAGTGTTGCGTGCTCCGCAAATCCTCCCTCCTCTCCACCCCATTCCCCCCCTCCCCTTCCCGCCCACGCAAATTGGGAACGGGCGACACAAACGCGAAGAAGAAACATCCGACGCGGCTATATTCATTCGGCAACCCGAAGGTCGCGTTTTTTTCTTCATATGGGCAAAACCACAGCAGAGGTCAGCCCGGAGGTTGATTCGATAATTGAGGGTACAAAGCTGACCACTGACCAGACCACTCTCACCAATGACTAGGCACAACGGCGCGTGAAAATAACGATTTCAAAGCGTGTTTCAAAACGGACGACGCGGAGGTTCCTTAAACTGCTAACGATCTTTATAGAAAAGGAGAAAGAATCTTTTGGAACCAAACTCTCAATCGAATAATTTTCCAGTTCGAAGACTCAAAACAAAGTCATTACTCCAAAAGTTAACGAACTTTGAATCGAAAATTATGACAATTATACGCATAATTAACTAACTCATCGAGCATTGAAAGCTTTGCAAATTTGGAAGCATGAAATTTTGCTTCTATTCAATCCTCGAAAATATCCTCAATGCCTCTCCCGCACAGTTGAGTCTTCGATTTTTATGCAAAACAGTGAAAACAGTGATGAATGAATTGAGCTCATACGGCTAATGGTATTGAATAATTGAAAAAACTCCAATAACCGTAAACAGTTTACCTTTGAAATCGGGGTACAATTGAGATAGTTGGCAAACGCCACAAGTCAAAGAATAGGGTAAAATACGCAAGGAAAGGAAAAAAGAAAGGTGAATACGAATACGCGTATTTCGGCCACAAAGTAGCCCCCTCTTCAGCGTACTGAAGGTAAATCGTCACGACAACACAAGCTGAAGTTCCTCAATTCAATTAGTTTGCCAACCAATCTCAATTGTACCCCGATTTTAAAGGTAAACTGTTTACGGCTATTGGAGTTTTTTTAAGTATTCAAAAGTGAAAACAATAGTTTATCACTCGGCATTACAAATGTAATATTTATTAGCAATCGAATATTTCTGGAATTATGGCGGTAGAAGAAACTAGAAAATCTCCTGGTGGACGTAAATACTGGAGCTAAAATTCATAATAATAATATCTAAATGCTAGTAGAAAAAATTCCTACGCATAACGGACACTTACGAGGGGAGGAAAATTCTTATTGAGACTTGCCATTAATTTGAATGAAAATAGCAGAAAAAGACGAAAACTATTAACGGAGTCATCCGCAACGCAACACTGTCAAAGTGTAAAAAATCATTCACCTTGACCGGGATTCGATCCCGGATCCTTCGATATCCGACCAAGTGTGGTGAATCATTTCTTTATGTTAAAAATTTCGAGTTAATTTATTAAAAAGGATTCCGGCAAATGAAGCGCGTAGGAGCGCAACTAATACCTGTGCTCACGGTCAGACATGCCTCCTTACCAGGTACCGAACGCTTTCCGCGACTGCCTCATTAAAAGTATTGATATTTTCACGAAATATTGTAAATATTTATATGGTGGGGACAATATTGCTTTTCCAAACAGTATCGATATATCTCTCGCCCTCTTCCCGTCGCAGCATGAAGCCACGCTTTCACTCGGAACACTGGTTCTCCAGTGAGAGGAGAGATGGGAAAATGGAAAGGCATGCGAGTGGGCGGGTGGCGTTGAGTCTTCTTTTTTTCGTTTGGATCCTCGTGTGCTCCACGGCGAGTCTGCGTAGAGTGTGGGGGTGGGAAGGGAAGAGGGACTGCTGCGAGAGCACAGGTCTCGAATCACGCGACGATACTTCTCAGTGCGATGAACTCATCCCCCTCATTACGCTCCCTCTCGCGGGACGGGAATACGAACGCATCTGTGACGTCGGGAACCATTTAGGGGACAATTATCGAAAACGGGAAATTTGTATAAAGATATAAAAATATATGTATATAAATGTATATGCGTGTGTTTATGTGTATATATATACATTTATATTTGATTTGCAGTGGGATGTTGAAGGCTGTAATGGAGGGGAGAATGTTAGGCAAGTGAGGAAGGGGACGGAATAGGATAGGGATGTCGGGCGGAATAAAGGGAGGACGTACACAGAGATGAAGAGGGGCTTGTTGCGTAAATAGGAGGTTGGGTTGCGATTGTTAAGAGACAAGGGGCAAATGACTTCTTCTATTCATGGATAACCCACCATTGGAGGAAAAATGTTGAAAAAATAAACAATGCATGCAATTAAGGAGCTCGAAGTTTCATATTAGCAAAATAACAGTCTACTCCTCGTATTCCAAATTATTTGTTAAACTAAATATTATCTAATGTGAACCACGTTTGGCGGGATTTCGTGTTTGAATGTGTATACATAATATATATACTGACGAGTAACGAAAAATTTCTCATTTATTTTTATTTTATATATGCACTATATATACATATTATATATATATATATATATATATATATATATATATTCATTCAAACAGAAATAGGTATAAGGAAAGGGGATAGGAAAACACATAAAAGGCGAGCACAGGACATGTGGGGAAGGCGGCCGCCTCAAAAACCGCCTTCCCCACATGTCCTGTGTTCGCCTTTTATGTGTTTTCCTATCCCCTTTCCTTATACCTATTTCTGTTTGAATGAATATTTGTGCGCCGTATGGCGGGATTTTCAAGTTTATATATATATATATATATATATATATATATATATATATATATATATATATATATGTGTGTGTGTGTGTGTGTATGTGTATGTGTATATATATATATATATATATATATATATAATCTTGAAAATGACGCACTCCGGCGACGCACAAACACACAAACACTAGGTTAATAAATATTAAACACACAGAAACATAAAAGAAGGACACTTACAGTAGATATTTACGTTTCGACGGCACGGCCGTCGACATCAGATTCAGATTCTGATGACGACGGCCGTGCCGTACCATCACCTACTAAACCGACCTTCGGGTTGATTACTGTGTTTATGGTTTTATGGTTTATATATATATATACATATCTGACGAGTAACGAAAAATTTCTTTCTTAACCTGTAACAATAAAGGTTTGCAATGCAACTAAAGGTAAGAAAGAGTTCGGAGTATTAGTGATGCATATACAAGCGAGATTTTTTTGTGATGCATATACAGGAGGAAAAAACATTACTTAAAGGAAAGCGCCTCATTGTTTTCAAAGCGGAGAAAAAGGACTGGAAAAGAACGACTGGAAAATAACAAAGTCTGAAATTGAAATTCCACATTCTTCGATGGATTAACTGATGCTCATAATTCCTGAATTTTAAGAGACCACTTCACATTACACACAAGTTTATGACTTTTAAGACATTTGAATCCCTCCTTCCCTATGAGAATCATAACAGCACCGTTAATAATAACACGCGTTTCCACCAAAGAACAGTAATATCGATGGGAAAAAATCTAATTTTTATTATTCACTCCGTGAATTCTTTTTCGACTTCCACAAAAACGACAATTCTATCATTATTTCCGGCTACCGCCGCAGTGGACCACAAAGAGAGAGTTTGGATGGCGCTTAAGAAGCAAAGAAGAAATAAACCGCTCCCAAACTGAGCAAGAGTGGGTTTCGATGGGGCTAATGCGGATGAAAGACGGGCAATGGACCGATGCCAATGGACCGGAAATGCTGCCAATGAAGCTAAATCTCACATCATGGGAGGAATGACGCAATTCACGGCGAGTAGAGGGACTCATTCATTGCCACAAGGATGCATTTGAAGCATATCTAAGCAATTGGGAGCCGCGCCACGTAGGGATTATTTTTCGGAGGGGGGGATGGTGTTCGGATAGTTGGCCCTGGCATTCTTTCGAGGAAACTTGACTCTCAGCCTCGATACACTCGTGAATCATCCCCTCGAAGTGAAAGCACTCTAATAAACTCCGCTGGTGGCAAAGGGTATGGGCGCAAAATTGAATCGTTAAAGACCAGCTGTAACGCATGCGCCCACATCGCTGGTCAGAGGGAAAAAGAATTCGGAAGCAGAAGGCAGACCAAGCGATCGAGAATGGAAAGGAGGAGGTGGATTGATCGCAAATTTAGGGCGAAAAACGAAGTAACCCACCCCCGATGGTTGTTTTGAAATAGACCTTGTACTTGGCCCTAATGCGCGAGCAATAAAGAGACAAAGTGGGGGCGGGGGACTATTTTCATTATCTCTGCCGTTTCCAAAACTGATTGGACACTCAATAATATAACACAGCATGGAACATCAACAACCGAGAGCCGAAACCCTACTTGGGAGTGGATGGGCGTATCACACGCTAGGTTTCCACGTCTCCACATTTAGGATGTCTTCAGGAATTTCCCAAAGGACTTCAAGGGGGTCACGGCGACGAAATTCGGAGCGGAGCGATGAAAGTGGCATCAATTGGTTATTATTGGATGGATTGCTTTTGTGAGAAAATACAACTTCATAAAGTACCAACCCCAATTCCTTTACCACGACTATTTTCCATTTAAAATCGCGCCTCTAGTTATTTTTATTTTGTCGTTTTCCCGACGAAAAAAATAATTGTGCACCGTGCTCGATGGGTCAATTTCAAAATTCCTCTCGGAAAATATCATATTCTTGGATTAGATACGACTGCGGTAAATGGTTGGGTGTATTCCTTACAATTTCATTCAAAGTAAATCTTTGCGAGAAATACCCATTTTTGACAATAGTCTTCAAATTAGTTCTAGGTTTGTTTCTCTATACGACATAAATTATTGATTTTTTCAAATTTTACCAAATAATAGTTTGTATGCAAGCGAGCAGAGTCGCCGTTGCCAGATACATTTAAAAATACTAGTCGGCGTTTGTTTCTCAGGTCGTCATCAGAAGCAATTAGCTTCTTGGAACAAATGCATTTTCATTGTACGCGCACTGCACCATGGCAACCCATAAGGATAACGCTTTCGAAAACAGGAGCTAAGTAAAATTATTGCCCCAAGCGGTGAATAAATCGCTCAAGGTGAAAATTCTATCGATAATCAATCCCATTCAGTCTAATCGTATCTCCAGGTTCAATTCATGCAAAGGACAGCAAGGCGTCAGGTGACGGTGAGAGACCTTACTTGGCGAGGATCGCGTCCATTCGAGTGGCTGGATAACTCCGACGATGGGTGCAGTTGGGACCCACAGCTCCGCTTAGGGACGGCGCTCCAGGAATTCCAGTAAGAAAACAGTTTCGTAATGATCGATGAAAAACGGCCATAAGGTCCTCTCACATAAATTATTCATCTATTTATTATTTTATTAAAGGACTCTAAAAGAAAACAAATAAAGGGGTCGTCCTCTTGGAATGGAAACGGGCGTGGCAATTTAAGAGAGGGCGTAACGAAGCTCACGTGTGATTTAAAGTAACATTTTCGGCCTAGAATCTAGAATAGTGTGGCTATGCACTATGATTCATTAAAACGGTTAGAAAAGGAAACACTTTGCAACAAATGCTATCATTTACAACGCCAACCAGTACAGCTGCCATATGCAATGGTCGAAAGGAACAGGTCGCGTGAGGAGCAACGACAAGACGTGTTATCACACACGCTGCTAGAAAGAGGAATAAATGGGAAATATTTTAAGTCGCTCAAGCGGACGCGGGAACCGATAGTAAAACACCTTTAGGATAATTGGAAATTTTACTCCAATTTCCATTCGGGTCATTTTTGTGCAGCGGAGAATTGGATTGAAATGGTAGTGCTATTTCCATCATTTAGCCACGTTGAGTCACCTTCCACATAGGTGAGCGAGAGATACGTGGGCGTTCCCGTTGATTTTAATATGTGCCTGGAGAGAAGCTATCACGCGATCATTACTCAAACTCACCCGCTCAGTATTTCCAATTACTTTAACAAGTCTCGTCAACCGAAAGTACATTCCAACTTAACACGTAACTGTCGCAAGAAAAAAATAGGATTCCTTTGCACCGCATCTAATTCGACCGCAGCAGAAAATTATTTGAAACCCGGAAGTCCATCGTGATCGTGTCATGTAAACAGATGATCATTCGTATATTTTACATTTTAATAAATGAGAAAGGGATAAAATTTGCACAGTTGGTAATCTTGGAAAGACGACTTACTCTACTTTACTGACCGAGGTACGTGCATATGTATTATCGTCATCTAACGTTTTGCTTTTGCGGTCATATGAACATTCTAAAGCTGCAGTCTAATGGATGGAAACGTAATTAAAGGAAAAGCGATGAACGAAATGAAATAATAATAAGTAGAGCAATTTTCACGGTCAATCTCCTCCTCCGACGACTTTGCTGATAAATCACATGAGGCGGGATCGATATGCAAGAGTTACTCCAATCCCATTCGGGGGGGGAAGATAAGCTAGCTCATTCATGAAAGCAATAACTTAAAAAGAGGCGATTCGCTGAAAAGCTCTACCCCTCCCCCCCATCCCACCCCTTTCCGTCGCCGGTAAAGCGCGAGAGAGATCAACGCGGCCGAGATTGATCGATAACACATTAAGGGAATGGGAGCGCCCTTTAATTCTAATCCGGATACGCCCCTTTAGAGACGAAATGCCTCGCGTCGAACCGCGAGTGAGTGATAAGGGCTTGGGAAAACATGACGGGGCGAGGAAGGCTTTTTGAAAGGTCGCCGCGCTCGGCTCTGGGGATCGTCGAAGAACACACTCGGGGATTACAAGAAATTCACTCACGCAAACGAGAAACCTGCTGAAAATCCATTCTCTGCGACGGCCATTCGCAAGCGCCGAAGGATATAAAACACCAAGTTGGATCATTTACACATTCATCACGTGACATTTTTCGAACGCTTCGAATAAGCGGTCACGTGACGTTAAATAGGATATAAACAGCGATAAAATAACAACCGAATCCACATCGAATATACGAGGTCTGCTCAAAAACTTCCCTAAAATTTCAAAAACAAAAAAACGTATAACGGTAAAACGATACACATCATTGCCCCTCCAAGAAAAACACGACCTCACATCTGAAACTATAATAAACCCTCCTTCAATTTCGCGTGCTTCCTTCCTCCCTTAATTCCGTCCAATAGCCCTATCCTTTTCCTGCCACTTCCTCGTTTGCCTAAAATTCTTCCCTTAATTATAATCTTTAGCATTCCCTTGCCTATCAATACGACCTTCATCCATCTTTGCTGCCTCCTTATGATTTCTCCCAACAATCCCCACTCCTCCCCCACCACGTCTAGAACTTCCTCGTATGTTTTCCTTTCGGTCCATTTCATTTTTTTCCATTCTCCTTCACATCCACGCCTCAAAAGCCTCCAATCCACTACATCTATCCATTTGATCCTTCATCGACCATGTTTCCGCACCCTACGCTCCATATCAAAGTTTTGGCGAGCCTTTTCTAAACATTCTTACTCAAAGCCCCTGCCATCAACTTCTTCCTCCTTCTAAAATCCTCTCTCTGCCTAGTGCAATTCTTTTCTTCTTATCTCAATACTACTTGACCAAAATGATAATAGGATAACATTATTAGCAATCACAACGAGGAAAAAATATTAGGACCTCAACAATCTCAACTAATAATAAACTTAAAAAAAAGGAATTTTACCTGTACATAACAGGACATTCTAATTACAAATATTAAAAAAATCGCGTGAACCTGCTTGATAAACGCTGGTGGGTGTGCTAACACACCCTGCCATAGGCCCCCATAGAGACTTGAAAAATAGAACTCAGATTTGGATTAAAACATTTGGCACCCTAGATAAATAAATAACAACAGTTATGGCTAGATTTTCTCTCTTTCAAGCTTAGGTGGTGTTGACATTGCGCCACAATATTTATCAAAAAAGCTTAATTTTCCATTAATTAATGTGCACTCATGAATATAATTCACATTTGTAAGATTCTAGTGCTAAGCCATTCGTTTTTCGATGCCGATTCATTTTCGTGTTCACTTCCATCAGGAATGGAAATTATTTTTTTTACCACAAAGAGATCACCAACTTAACAGGTTAAGATCACTTTACGAAAACGTTTATATCAATTTGACTCTCCTGTGGAATAAGCAAAAATGAACTAAAAGGTAAAAAACGAGGAATTACTATGATGAGAATAGAGAGGTGGCTGCTGGGAGGTATCCAAAGGAGTTTTCCTAAGTAAGGAAAAGTGGGCGACGGCCGTGTTAATTGGTGATGGAATGCTGAAAATGTAACAGATAGGATAATGCAATCAAGCAAGTGAGTTGACGACATATTGGTCAGAATGATGGGAAGCTGGAAAGTATGATAAACTGAAGAAGGATGTATTGTAGCAAGTATGGAGTCGAGTCGTGTCGTTTTGGGTAAGGCTCAGTGATGAGTCACTAAGTGGGTCCATACGACAAGGAACCTTAACTTCGGCCTTAACCGAGAGACTATCATGAATAATAATAATCGCAGTCACTTCACGGGCGTAAAATTAATTACGCATCACACCAATTGCAAAGCTTTACAGTCAAAGAGTGTTTAAAACTACAAAATCATGAAAGAATTTCATCCAACAGGAAATGGAATCTATTGGCAACCTATCTCCATAGTCTATGCATTTAAGGACATCGTTTATCGTTTTATTTTCGTTTCACATTAAGAAGAGAGTTTTGTCACGCCATGAGTCAAAGCAACCCGATAGAGTTCAAAACTACGAAAAATATATTTTTTTTAATGTTTATAAAATGACTATTTGTGAGTATTTCAACTATCGATGATTTAGTGCAACGGTAAATTAATTTATACACTCTTGGTCTGGTCTGATTTACATGAAAATTGGTCCGAAAACAGAAAATTTTCAAACTTGTAGGTAAGAATAAGCTCATATTTTTCAGCGCATTCAAATTCGTATTTCGTTCGGTTTGCCATCATCCACAGTTAATGACACTGGTCATTTTGATTCTATTTGAGGGATCATTACACACTTTCTATGGAGAGATTCAGGCGAAATAAAGTAATATACGGGACCGAGTATCTCACGAAGCATTTAATGAGGGAAGGGGGAGTTATTCACCATAACAACGTGATAATCTCCTGCCCAATCTTTCTCCGGGAGTCGTTGGGGAAGATAGAGAGGGAGTAAGTGGATGGGGTGACCGAGTGCGGAGGGTGGACGCGGCGTGTCATCCACTAAAGATGAACATCGTTAGACCTCGATTGACCCTGGAGAGGCGAGTGATGGATAACCCTTCCATCGATGACCGCTTAGGCGTTGGCTCCCACTCTCAATTCGAAGACCGCCCTTAAGAGATAGAGAAAAGGGGGAATGCGAGGTCAGAGGGCGAAACCTTGAAACATCCGCCGCGTGTTGGGGGAGATTCTGCATTGCGGCTGTCGCTAAGACCCTTAGCGTAGCGGAACGGGCGCGTCTGCGCCAATCACGGGCCGGATCGGAGAGGAAAAATTAATCATCCACCTGGGCGAGGCATCTAAAATCGAAGACCTTGGGCAATCCCTTCAGTACACATTCAAACGATCGGAAACGGACAGGGTAACGATGCGGGAAGTGTTAACGGAGTGGAGTTCCCTCGTGGAAATCCATTTAAAAACCCCTCCCGACCGTTTTACGTGTTAAGCCATCGAGTGAGGCACAGTCCGCATTCGTTCTTCCGCTCCGAGATTCACGCGAGCAGCGAACGAAATCAAACGAAGCCGGTTGATGAGATTACTCCACGGCTGTTTCCGAAGGGCAGATATCAGCAGATGGGGTGGGAATCGGCTATACGCGTAGGTAATTGGTGACGATGAAAACACCCAGTACTTCGTCTAATCACAGCTTAAGGGTAAACGGGGAACACCCACAGCTTGTACTCGGAGGAATCAGTAATTTGCGTACACCAACCAAAGTACACGGCTTTATTAAAAACTTTTCATTTTATGGATGTTGGACAAAATGAAGAGGGAAGTAAGTATGAAGAATTGAAGAGAAGGTTATTGCAGTATGGGATGTCAGGTTTTGTTTTGTTAAGAGAGGTTAGAGAATTGTCGCCTTACTGTTTGGGAGCTTGTGTCCATCCAAAACCTACCTAACTGGTTGATTACCGATAGTAATAATAATAAAACTAATATAAAAATACCTTTGCTTCATTCGATAGCAACAGTAAAGATGAGGGTTCTTTTTTGTTTATCGTCAAGGTAGGGCATCTTCGACAAATAAAAGCAGTAAGTCTCCATTTCGTAACGACGAGGTTTAGCTCAATTTTAGTGTCCCATCGTCAACATAAATCACTTAAAACTCATAAATCAGTGACACTAGGAAGAGGAATCGACTTGCTCATAAATAAAATTCAGATCTCCGGTAGCATTAATGGTTTCGTCTCCATTACTTACTACCTTGATCAAAACGTTCCCGGAATAACCACCGTGTGGCGCTCCCATCGTTCCGATTTGAGTTCTGTTTTTTTTTGTTAAATTGGTACATCTGTTGTTGATATTCCCTTTAAATCTTAGTGTCATAACTTGACATTTGCAAAAGTTACGTAGCCAAGAGTACATCTATCTCTGTGTGTGTTGGCGATTTTTTACAATTGCAGAAATGGATTTAAATTTGCAACAACGAACTTGTATTAAATTTTGCGTAAAAAACGGATTTAGTGGCGCACGGACGTTGGAAATGTTGGAAAAGTGTTTCGGCAACGATTCTCTAAAAAAAAACGGTCGTTTACCAGTGGCACGAGCGGTTCAGAAGTGGTCGTGAGTCAATCGAAGATGATGAACGCAGTGGCAGACCATCGACATCGAAAGTCGGTGAAAAAATTGATAAAGTAAAAGAAATGTTGGTCAATAACCGCAAATTAACCATCAGAGAAATAGCGGAGGACTTGAACATTGCCTATGGATCCGCCCAAGACATTGTGGTTAATGATTTGGGTTTCCGTCGTGTAGCAGCAAAGTTGGTGCCAAAAGACCTCAATTTCATGCAAAAAAGAGACCGTGTTGACGTCGCAAAAGACATGATTTGCGAGGCTGAATCCGATCCCACATTCATCAAAAGGATCATTACTGGAGACGAGACGTTTAGGTTTATGAGTACGACACGCAATCCAGACATCAGGCAAGTGAATGGCGTTCACCAAATGAGCCGAGACCAAAAAAACCACGTCGTTTTCAGTCAAAAAAGAAGGCAATGCTGACGGTTTTCATGGATTACAACGGTGTAGTGCATCATGAATTTTTGCCAGAAGGCCAGACAGTAAACAAAGAGTATTATTTGGGCGTTATGAGACGTTTGCGTGAAGCAATTCGCCGAAAGAGACCAGAAATCGTCGCACAGTGCGTCGAGACCGTCGCACAGTGCTATCATTATTCGTAATTTTTTGACGAAAAATGCAACAAATACCATCCAACAGCCACCGAATTCACCTGATTTGGCTCCCTGTGACTTCTTTCTGTTCAATCGAGTTAAAAAAACCATTACGGGGAACGCGTTTTAGCAGCCGAGAGGAAGTAATGGAAAAATCGCAGGAAGCACTGATGGACATACCGAAAACCGAATATAAAAAATGTTTCGAGGATTGGATCAAGCGCTGGCATAAGTGTGTTTCAGTCGATGGGGATTACTTTGAAGGGGACAATATAGATTTAGATGAATAAACTTGTATTTTTGGGTAGTATGACACCATTTGCATTTTCTAGTTCCTTCTCATCCGCTTGGAAATGATTAGAGCACACGAAAAAGTCTCTCAGATCATGGAAACTCATTTTCAAAGATTTTATGCTGCATGCAAAATATAATATATGAGGGGAATATTATGAGAGTGCGATGATGTATAAGATACCAAATATCTGCCTATGAACTTGCGAGAGAAAACGTGAAGGAACTCTCTGCTTACAAATAAACTCCGTGTTTGCTTTCAGATATAGGTCATGCGTTCTCTGAGCGCGCTCTAAATTCAAATACTAGTGGCTTACCATAATCACGACTCCCATCCCTCAAATAGAGTAGACACAACTAGTTTACAGCGTACCTGAAATGAAAGAGAAATAAAATAAGTATAAAAAATAAAACTTTTCTTACCATCAACAAATGCACACTAACACTTCTGTCATCTTGTAAGATGATGATACTTTACTGACATTAAATGAATACCATTCCCACTGATTTTGAGCAAAAAGATCAGGAATAACTCATCACCAAAAATAGAAAATCCAAGATAAATTATTTTATCTTTAGATGCAATGTAAAGGAATTTAAAAGATAAGTTAACATACATAATATATGTATTATTTATTACGTTATGTGAGCGATTATTTCGACTCCATCAAGGTTCACAGCATCAGACTGAGCAAGGTTCATTTCGCAACAATTTCAATAGATGGACCAACGTGTTTCACCGTAGCAACTAATTGTGCGGAAAGTAGATTTTTCATTTTTATATGATGCATATACATATATATGAATAATATAACTTCCATGGAGTGAACTCTGTCATCCATAAAGTTTATTCTCTCAAGTTCACCTTTTCCCCATACCTCTTTTCCTTCGAACCATTTGCTTTCCCAGGCCTTCCTAGCATTTCACTGATTTAAAAAAAAACCAGTGGTATTTAATGATGACTATAATGTTCCATCGAAATTTTCGTGTACTTACCCGAATCGATTAATACTGAATTCAGTCTCCTTGCTCCTTTACTTTATTTCTGGTTTCACTTTTTTTTAAATTGTAGAGGTAATTATGTAAATGGTCCATATTTGGTGATTTTTTTGTTGTTTCACTGACAACTCTAACTATATGATTTCATTCTTTGACTTACAATGGAAATGACCGTCTTCTGCTTTGAAACCCGTTTTTAACTAACCTGCATTTCACTTGGGTGCGACATCATCGAGTCTTATGACTAAAAAGACTTTACTTAAGGGTTATTTGAGGAGGCAAAAAAATAGCTATGGAGGCTTGTGAAAACTCCGTAAAAAACAAGTTCTTCGCGCGAGGCAACACCGATTCGCGATTCTATTTAGGGAACACGGGAGGGATCCGCCCTCCTCGAGGTGCGAAAGAGAGAGCACTCACCTGGCTTCTTTGAGCAAGTAAATCTTTTTATTTCGATCTCAAAACGCTCACCGTTCCGGAATCGCTCAACTTTCTTCTCGTCTGACCCCTAGTCGAACATAAAATTTTATAACTATTAAACGCAAAAATAAATTACCACAAATAATAATCAATCCTGGCTAGCTTTCATAACCACTCCGTGAAGTGAGCGGAACATAATGGTATCCCACGCATGCGGTACAATTTCACCAAGCGCAGAGGTCTTCATCACCTTTTATTCTGTGTTTCCCACCGTGAGTCATAATTCGCGGAAAAACCTAAGAGGGGTAGATCGCATTGGGAAAATTTATATCTGAAAAAAGAGCCGTAAGAATTTGGTGAGATACAGAAAAGGGGGTCGAGAAAATACAACTTGAGTCCCAAGAGCGACCCCAACCAACCCCTAGAAGGAAGGGGTGAATCTCGTCCAAAAAGAAACCATCGTGGATTGGCGAGCGCTCCCAAATTGCCAAATGACGACGATTGACAGAGGAGAAAACACATTCACGGAGAGGGAAGGAACGTACCAGAAAAAGTATTCGAATGCCTCGGGAATTTGCCGCCTCCTCGCCGCTGAGTAAGTTGCGTGGATCGACGCGGGAGTCCGCGGGTCGCCACTAGCCTTCCAACCACCCACCTCCTCCTTCGCCATTTCTTTCCCTCCCTCTCATCGACTTCAAAAGAAATTCCCAATTAGACGCTACCGACGAACAATGGTTTCCCGATCGAATAGTTCTGAGTAAACTCTTCCATCCAGACATAATATTGTACACTAAATAATTCATCTAGGGATAAAATGAAATTGAAAAATCATAACTTTGAAATTCCACCAAATTTTATTTATAAACGACCCGGGTTTCGATTTTCAACGTTACCATCAAGGTCTTGAATCAGATCAGGTTATCATGATGGAACCCGGGTCATTTATTTATAACGCTCAGTGAAATCACAAAGTTATAATTTTTCCATAAAAAATGAATCGATTCCATAAACTGACGCCTCAAAAAACCAATGATATTTTGGGATAACACCCTTCTCTTAAAATAGGAGTGCGAGGTGTTCAACATAATTTTCATTTGAAAATTGCTTTTGGTTTAAATTAAATAGTCATTAATCCTCATCGCAAACTGGAAATACTCGTTTTTCGAATCATGTATATCGCTCGATCGTGGCGCCAAAAATCGAACTCCATTGGAACTAATTTTCATGGCCACAGATTAAAAATACCTCCGGCGCCGCCCGCATAATGTTAAAAGAGAAAATGCATTATTCGTGGCAAGTCGTAAATACAAGATACTAAAATAAGGATTGCCAAACGTAGGTATGGTAATGTTCACTTCGGCATCCATATATTTAACAAGGGAAGTGGTAGCTCAGTGGGTAGAGCGGTGACCTACTAACCACATGGACCAGGCCTCTGGGCGCCCTAAGCTTCACCCAAGTTGTGTGATATTTTGCATACCAGATCTTCTAGGGAAACCATGAGCGGAACAGGAAAAGGATCTGGCACCCCTACCCCGATGTGTAAATTTTACCCGGTTTATTGGGATTATTACTGGGTGAGCTCAAGTGTTAAACCAATATTCATCTGGTGACTGTTGCGGCGGTTACATTGAAAATAAAACTGTGGCAGCGGGTGAATACACACCAGATTAATGTTGACCCGAATGTGACCCCTACCGCGATCGGACAACGTTATTATGAACCCTTATCGTTCGTGGAAAAAATGACAACGTAAATCTATCTGTTTTACACTTAATCTCTCTAATTTTATTCATATGATCTCTCCTACTGTGGTACGATGGGGGTAATGGCACAATTTCAACATCATTGTTAAAGAGATCTCCTTCCAATTTATGCATCAGCTTCAATCTGTAATTTAACTTTCGCTCCGTGAGTGATTCCCAGCCTAGCTGCTCTAATATTTTGGATACGCTACTAAGTTTATCATAACAATGATTTAAAAATCAAGCTCCTCTACGCTGCACGCGATCCAATTTGGCAATGAATCCAACTTCGTAAGGATCCCATATACTTGCAGCATATTCTAAATGAAGCCTAACCAGCGAGAGATAACATTTCTCGTTGACCATTTCATCATATTTACCCAGTGCTCCTCTAATTAATCCTAATTTTTTACCAGCTCGACCACATATTCCCCTAATGTGTTTCACCCAGGAGAGGTCGTGAGTGAGAGTAACGCCCAAGTATTTAATTGAGTCTACACTACAGGCCCTGAGGATGCTGCCCCATAGTGAAACCTGGGTCGCAGTAAATTTATTTTTCATTTGGATTTACAAAGTTTTATTTTGAAGTTACTCATTATAGAACAATTCCGCTACGTTGCACCTGAAACGATTAATTAACATACCTGATTCTTGAAAGCTTTCAGATTCTTTCTGATATATTTTTTGCTTAAAAATATATGGTATCTGCTGTACTGGCAAAAAAACACATGATGTCGCCTACGTCGCTATAAAAAATACCAAATATTTCATTCGAGCATAATGTCTATAGCCCTGCCCTACAACATTGAAGACAAAAAGAAATTGCTCGACTAATCGGTCGAGAGCATCTCCCCGCGATCCACACGAGAGAGCACTTCAGACGACTGGCCTTTTTGAGAGGATGTCTCGCCTGTGACGGCCGGCGAAATCGAGAGTGAGTGGCAGATGACGACATGTGCGCCAATGCAGTCAGCGCCGCCCGCCCCTCGTCCGGGCGCCGGAAAGGAGAAAGACACCCCCCCCCCAAGGTCCCCACAAACTCCGACATCATTTTTCCGCCATGGGGGATTTGCCACGGAGAAGGCATTCGATTCCATTAGCGGTGGCGACCAGCCAAGAAGGGCTATCCCTCCACGTCGGAGCCAAGGGACGGGGCAGAGGACGTGATTGATTTCGCGGATCGCCCTCCGATTCCCACACCACAACATCGCAGAAGGACGGAAAAAAGAGGCTTTACACTTAATCGGTCGGCGATTCGCATTTTATTCCGTGTCCATTACAACTACGACGCCCAAATCCTTTTTGGACATTAACGACCGACAGTTGCAACACTCCAAGCGTGTGAAATGACACGGTTAGCTTCGCACTGACTTAAATTCATGGGTCTTAAATTTTTAATTTGCTCTTGGGAAACCTTAACGCCGACTTGGTAGGGGCGAGCAACGTGGGTTACGCTCGTTTTTAAAACTGCATTTTTTATCGGACGAATTATGAAACTTGTTGTTGACCGTAGTCTCCATGATACATGACGGAACAAATTAATTTCGATCGTCATCTGTCTGTAAATAGTCGTCCGGAATTTGTGCACGTTCTTATGGAGTGAAGGGAGAAACTGATCGAAAGTTTGGTGAATACTAGTGCTACGACGGGATTATTAACTTGAATTTAAGTTTTAAACAATTCCGAAATTTAATGCACAACGTAATTAATTCATAAACCATTGGAGGTGACGAAATTCACAATTTGGTGTGAGAGATCATGCCAATAAAATTAGAGAGATTAAATGCACAACAGATAGATTTAAGATGACATATTTTCGCGAACGATAGGGGATCAGAATAACATTTTTCAACAGCGGTACGGTCATGTTCGGGTCAAAATTAGTCTAAGGTGCATTAAAAATGGGGTTAAGTGAAAGAAGGGACTATCTAGTGTCTCTTTCTCACCCCAATAAAGATAATTTATTACTATTATTATTATTAGAAGAAGATTATCCGTGCTATTCCCTCTTCCCGGCTCCTCGAAATTTTCATGAAATTACGATCGTGAAGATAATTAAATGCTTTGAAAATTCGATATTATTTTTTAAAAACACAAGTTATAAATTCCTGAGCTAACTTGAAAGGTTTGTAATTAAAAATATCAAAGGTTGTCAACATGGTAATATTTAATTTTTCCATTTAAAAATGCTTTGTCAGTACTTTTCAATTTTCGTCTTCCTGTCGTATTTATTAGCCCTGAAAATTCCATATTCCCCTTTTAAGGCGAGCAATTAGTTTTACTGTGGTACTAATAAGTCATTAACTATTTGCAACCCAATATTTTAATCATCCACGACGAATATGGATCCACATTAGGGATTCCTTTTTCAAATTCGTCCTTCGCCAGTCATTTATTTTTCCCCGACTACGTAATTCGTTTAGCTTTCCGAGGAAAATACGTTCTGCTCTTCAATTTATGATAGCTCAACGTCGAGATCGACGGTTCACCGCGTCATTTAAAAGTTAATGATGAGTTCTCGAGTATACTTAAAGGCAGAAAAATTCAGTAAGCGCCCCTGATTATATATTTCACGAAAATGAAACTCAATGTTCGAAAATCTTTGCCGAGAATCGAATTTTCACTTGGATGAAATAAAATACGTATCAAGTCTTTATTTTCCTATTTCGAGATATAAATACCATTTACGACTGGACTAGAGTTTTAAAATGTGCAACAGTATAATATTATACGCTTCATGAGGCGTCAGCGAGTTTTAATTATTCGAAATATGACGTGAAATTATCGGCGACCACGTTCCCCACGGACCCGCAAGAAACTCTTCGCAGAACCATTAACATTTCAGGGGGACGACTTAATAAAAGTAGGCTAGGCAGTGCTCTGGCCTGCGTAAATTCTCGGAGGTTATGCTGATAACGCATCACAATAAAACGTTTTCGAAACATTTCGTTCATCACTCGTACCTATTACGAAATGTATGAATCGCTCATTCTTTAAATTCACGGGCACTTATGCGTGCAAATAAATACGACTACCAGACACAACCCTATAAAATATTAAGAATTGCCAAAGTTAAGATGAAATTCCTTCAAGTATAATTAAACAACGCTGTGGGTAACACTCGTTTATCGATTTTATTCCTGACACGGTGTCTGTTCTACACACTATCACACGCTAGATATCCTAACGCCAGAAAGATTATCGTCTCACGTCTATCTTTATCTGATCAACATATTTTTCAGTAAATCCTCCACGCACGACCTTACGTGTATCCTTCAATTTTTCTTCAAATATATTCCAAAAACATTCGCGGATTCCCAAGATGTCTCCAACAACGTCTCTTCTTCTCCAAATGATTTTCCTCCGCTAATCTTGAACGTAACTATTCGTTTTTCGTTTAATCCGCTCATTCGAATTCCCAAAATCCACCACCAGCGCTAGGTTTCCACAGCTTCTTTTCTTTTCCGATGCCCCCCTCTGACGCTCCCAGACTCCAGGTCCGAGTTTTAAAATCTGCTCGGTAAGCAAATTAGAAATTGGGATTTTGAGCAGACGCATTGTCGGCAGAAGCGAATTCAAGGTCAAGGAATGTTGCTACTACGCTCTTTTAAAGCCTCATTTACAATATGTATGTAGCGTATAGGATCCGAGTGAAAAAGGCCTCATTCGGGAAATTGAGAAGTTTCAACGCCGGGCAGCCTGTTTCGTTAAAAACTCTTATGATAAAACGAAAAGCGTCGATGCAATGCTTATGGAGTTGGGGTCGGAATCATTTGAAGAAATATGGTTCAATCCTAGGTTGAACTTACTAAATAAATTCAGATCCGCATGTTTCAGCACCGAGGTCTCGCAAATTATTCCCACTCCAACATACATTGGTCGCTTGAATCATGTTTATAAAATTCGGGAAATAGATGCCAGAACTGGCAGACTCAAGGATTCCTTCTTCCCATGGACAATACGGGATAGCAACTGTAGGGTTATAGATAACAAAATTCCCACTTGTCGCCCTCAGCGTCTAGGAAATAATTGGTTCTACTCAATTGCATGCACTTTAACTAACCTCGTGTGCTTTGTTGCCTAAACTGTACCCGCATCACTTAATAAATACCGTGCTCGTTACAATATTGCTTACCCGGCTTTGTTTGTTTTCAAATTTCCCCTACCGTCCCTCGTCTCTTTCTCTCTCTGTTGCGGGAGTGGGGACCCTTCCGCTGCCTGCCTATTTACGGTGTTTGTTGCATTCCCCACCTGTGTCTCTGGGGGAGGAGACCATAGCATGTTGCATGTCGATGTGACAGTAGAGTTTTCCCTTTTCAGTTCTGCACGACCTGTCGTGTTTTGGTGGAGGCCTGTCGTATAAATGGTTTTGGTTTTCCCATAACGAATAACTCATTTGAATTTTTAGTTTAATTGACATCAGTTTTGAATTAAGTCCTTCCTCCAGCATGTACATACACACGTATACAAATTTTCACGTTGTTTGATGGCTTTTTTACTGAACCCTTTCCCGTTTTCCCTTCCTCTCCTATAGCCTCCCTTATCACTCAATCTTCCCATATGGTGCTTGCACCCCTTGCCACACACCTTTTTGGTGGATCTCGGGGTATTTATGTCGATGTTGACTCCAGATTCAGAAACTTCTGCACTCCACAGGAATATATTTTCATGTTGTACATCATTTTTTGCATTCGTTTTAAAGAGAGGTGTTATTTAGCTCTAGTTGGAACTCATTTGAATATACCGCAAGTATTTGGGATCCTTGGGAGAAAATTTGGCAAAAAAACTGAGATAAAGTCCAGAGGAAATCCGCCAGATTCATGAAAATTGTTATAATAAGAACACAAGTGAGACATGTCTCTTAGGAGAGTTAGGCTGGGACCCACTTGAGATGCGAAGAGAACAAGCGAGACTTAGACTTTCAGAAAGGTTCAGAACAAAGGAGTTTAACGATGAGACTAAAGGAATTATAACGGCCCCACACTACTTAGTTAGATCAGACCACAAAGATCAGACAAAGATAAGGGAGATAGATTCCAATACAGATAGATTCAAATACTCATTCTTCCTCCGAACAAATAGAAATCATAAACGTAAGAAATCTAAGTCAATATAGAAATATGAAAGACATCTAATTTACAAGTCCGTACAAAATTAAACATTGCGAAGACATCAGGTATATTTATAGGTGCCTGAGTCTTATGTATTTGACTGTGTGTAAGTTAGGAAGGTTTTTGCATGAATATATACGTTTACGATTTTGTGAGTGTAGATAGGCATGAATTTGTGGTTTTATTCTTAATTACGGGTGGCGACCTAACACCTCCCGCCACACGCCCTTGCAGAGGCGTCCGGGGTACTATGTAGATGTAGATGTAGGTCCTTCGGGCATAGACAACGTGGTGGTCGCCCCTCCGCCCCGGACTATTCTGATGATGCTGGATGTCGGTCGAACATCCTTCAATCAACTCCCTCGATGGCAGATGAAAGAAGACTCCGCTTGCTCTGATTCTCACCACTCGCGCGTCCCAATCGGAAGTATCCCCGCGCGATTAACAACCACTCGTCATTTTATCTAATCGACTTCGCAAACTTTTTTGAAAACACGGGAGAATTTTTACGAGAAGATAATTAACGGAACAGAAGTCCCACGGCGTCCTTGGATGGAAGAGAAAGAATATCTTTTTTTTCCTCTTCCAGTTGTGCCGTTGAACCTTTGCTCTCGGCTGAAGAAGTGCTGTTGACCCAAGCTTTCGTAGGAACAGCAATGAAACCGGAGTGCGTGCACGCGGCACCCCTTGTTCCCAGGGAAACAATGAGGAGGGAGAGATTCCCCAGGGGCGATAGGATGGCGGGGGGGGGGGCGGGGAGAGAGGGAGTCGCGGGGAGGAAGGGGATCGACCAAGGAAGGAATGCCCGTCGCAAGGGAGTGGTGTTCTCGAAAGCACGGCCGATTCACCCGATGTGCTTCACTCCACACGCATTTGGCGTGCACAACCTGCGAAACACAGATTGAATAACCATCGTGAATGGAAAATCCTTTGTCATTCCGCTATTAGTTTTGTTGATGTCGGGATATTGTCGGCTTGGTATTTGTATGGCGCGAGTTATCTATGTTATGCCTATTATACAAAAGTGTAACAGGTCTCTTAGGGGATTTAGGCTGGGAGCCACTTGAAATACGAAGAGAACACTTCGTATTTCCAAAGACTTCGACTTTTAGAAAGATTCAGAACCAACGAGTGTAACGCTGACACTGAAGGAATTATAATGGCTCCACACTACTTAGCTGGATCAGAGCACAAAGATAAAATTAGGGAGATAGATACAAATATTCATTCTTTCCCAGAACAATCAGAATTCGTAATAGTAGGAAACCGAAGTCACTTTAGAAATATTAAAATCATTTCATTTACAAGTCGGAACAAAATTAAAAATTGCAAAGATATTAGGTGTAACTGTAGATGCATGTGCATGTTAGTTGGTAGTTTGTTGTTTGCATGCATGTGGGTTTTAAGGGTTTTTGCATGAATGTATACAATGTTTTGTATGTGGCTTGTATAAATTTATGGCTTTGGCATTCAGTTTTTTTCCATAATTGCGGGTGGTGCTCTAACACCCCCCGCCACACACCAGCTTGCGGGGTATTAAGTAGATGCAGATGCATATTATTATTACTAGTGTTTCACTAGTAAAACTATGCTATACCCTGCCAGCAGCTAGCGATTGGCGGGGGATATCAGTACATAACTTTTTTATCACAAATCCTGGCGATGTTGACGTATTGGTAAATAAAACCTTAATTTCAAAATGAGCAAAAGAGTCATTTTTATGATGTTGGGGCACGTGACCTCCTTCCAGTTGTTAAGAGGAAGAGAGAGATATCGAGACACACCCGTGTCGGAGTCTTATTCCTCTCGCTCGATGTTCTGGGTGGCAGTAGCAACTTCCGTTGCATTGTGCGTCACTAATAATCCCCCTCTTCAGTTTCACACGTACACTCAACGGTCTTAGAACTTTCCAGAGTCCTATTCTCGCCTGCTCTCCACGCGTTTGGAACGACTCCCACCCTAGTTTTTCAAGTAAACCCGCAACACTTGATTTCTTTTAGTAAAAATATATTTTTTTTAAGAATCCACTTTAAGCTTTTTCTAATTTCTTAAACTAGCACTTTAACCTGCGGATTCCAATCACTTTCCGCAAAAAATATTTTTAAAAATTGATTTACTCTAAATAACATCTCTTGCCTTATTTCCTCCCGCCTCCACATTTTCCCATCATCCGCCAAGCAAAGACCAAAGACCTGGATTCCTATCTAATACGCGCGCCCCATGATAGACTGACGGGATCAGTGTCGCCCGGGAAATTGACGTGACCGGGAGGTGATTCAAATTTTTTCGCCCAAAATAGGAGTCGGATACTGTCAACTATCGCCTTCCTAATTCACATAAATGAGGAGATGAGGTTCCTTTGGTTTATACTGAAATTTCGCGTCACATAGTCCAGGAGCGACGACCCGACATTAAAACCAGCGATCGACTTGCTGCCCTTCATATGAGAGTGTCGGGTGTTTAGGGTAAGGGAAGAACTCAATAGAGGCAGGTGTTCTCTTTAAAATACAGCCAGCACGAGCATCTACAAGTGCTTTTCTCGTAAATGGCAGTTTATGGGATTAGACTCCAAGTAGGAAGTGACGGGAGGACTCGCGACCTTACCGGGCGCTTCATGGGCCGAGTCTCGATCTTACTGCCCTACCACCTCTCAAGTTTCGACTACATTAATTGCGAAATTAATCGGAAAATCCATCGACGAACTTAAATCTAATTATATTGAATTTACGCAATGATAAAGTGAACTCGTATATGAGAAAATTTTCAGCCTTTTCACGAGAGGAGCTAACTAATTTCGTAACTATCTTCGTACGTCTTGTGAAAAATAATCTCTTCTAACAACTAGTATATTATGATTATCAAAAATATTATTATAATTCTAATAATTGTCAAAAATAGGCGTGACGATAGATATGGCATGTTTATAAATAGGCTTTCATTAACAGAAAAGGTTTTCTGAACTCTTGAGCATCTAAATATTCATTTTTGTTTAATTTTCCATGTTCCACAACCATCGCATCATTTCGATATTATTTACGATAAAAATAAACAGAAATAATATTTTGTCAAAAACACTATGGGGAAGACATTCATAATGTAAAAAAATCTGTTACGATGGTTCTGTTTTATCCTTTTTGTGATGCTTTTTTGTCTTTCAATTGACACAAAAAATAGGCAAAAAGGATGTTATATACGAGTATCTTCAGTTTTTTCAACGTTTTAATCCTAAGGACACCACGAGTAAAAGTTCATCTCTTTTATAGCTTACGGCTTAACTAGTAGGCAGTAATAATAGAACAAATCCCTATCTGAAAAAAGAAAGTGTTTGATCGTGCCGTCACGAGCAAGAAAAAATGCCAGCGAAGTTTTAATTACAGCTACTCGAGGTACGCCAGCAGATAAGATAAAAGCACTCTCCCGTTTATTTTCTCTATCTCTGTTCTTCAGTTTCATTGCCGCGATCACGAAGCGGAACTTTATCACTCTATTTTAAGAATCCAATTGCTAATTAATTACCGGGGGAGCAAATGCGAATAAGGTGAAAAGTACTCTTTTTTCACTCCAGAAATCCAAGCGAAAGGATTGAAACGCATCGTACGGAAAGCAAGGTGCGATACGTGTATAGGTTTATTACCTGAGAGGAGCGGCAGCGACGGAAGGAGATTTTAGAGTTGAAATAAAAATTCTTGAAAACAACCCATAACTTGAACTTATAAGTCAATTACTAAAAGTCATCGAAAAATAGTTATGGTGCCAGGGATGTTTATGAAATTGATGAACTTCTAAACAAATTTATTGCCATTAAAAGGCATCCTAAGAAGTAAACAATCTGCTGTGAAATAAGAGTTCGGTATTAAAATTTTGTGTGAAGAAATGCCGTACCGTAAAGGTGACATTAAAACTGCGATCTCCATGATGCAGCCCAGGAGAGGTGTGTCATTAGGGCACGGTAGGGATTTAGAAGAGAGCAGAGAGATCTTACCTACTTGGTAGTCATAAGGACATCTTCCAGTACTCCATGAGTGGTTACGCGGATTAATGTCTCAGCGCCGGAAAGACTACTCGCCCGCCGCCGGAACTAGCGCCGTCAAGGACTACCCACTGTTCCCGTCCTGACAGAAAGCCTTCGACCCAATTTATTGCGCTCTTGTTTATACCTGCAAACTTTAATTTATGAGTTAATTTACCATGGGGAACTTTATGAAATGCCTTTTGAAAATCTAAAAAGATCGCATCCACTTGCCTCCCACTTTCGCCCGATAAAAGTAAGTCATGTGTGAATAATTCTAATTGGGTCTCGCATGAGCGGTTTTTTTCCTGAATCCGTGTCGATTATCACTTAAAAAGTTAATGTTACCAAGGTTTCTCATCATGAAACTGACAATTTTGTGCTCAAAACTTTTGAAACAAATAGAAGTTAGAGAAATAGGTCTGTAATTACGTGTCTGTATTTCCCTGTCACCAATTTTGAAAATTAGGCGTTATTTTCGCGGTTTTCCAATTCTTATGGACTTTACAGTCTGTGAGGGATTTGTTCAATATAACTTCGAGGTACGGGGCGATGTTAGGAACTAAATTTTTTATCACCCTAGCTGGTATATTTTCGGGACCCGGGGATTTGTTGGGTTTAATCTCTATGAGCAATTTGACAATTCCTTGTTGGTCCGCCGTTATATTTTCCATGGGTTCAGTATCTCTTACACCCCCTACCACAAACTCTTGCGGCAGCTTGCTGTGTATTACGTAGATGTAGATGAATCCAGATCCTTTGGAATCCATTCTCACTCTCTCTCACTCCCAAAGTACCCTCTTCTCGCAAAAGAAGGAAGAGCTGTGCTGTGTTTCGGACTTGTAGATGATGTTTTAATTTCCATCTTGAACCCTTTCATGGATCGATATCAAAAGTTTCAAAAAATGTCATTGAAAGAACCCTTGCTTAATGGTCTGATTGAAAAACGTTGATTGCCCATGCATATAAAGGATAATGTGCAATTGTTTTAAATAGCATCACATTTCAGGGCAATATAATTTACCTAGCAGTACACGATATCGGAAAATCATGCATATATTTATTTGCAGTCTAGCGTTGTTCTTAGAGAAATAAACTTAGGAAAATGTCCTCACCGCAGCTTAATGACCTAAACCGCCAGCACACTGCTTTCTCCTCGGAAAATCTCCAATCAATCAGTTCGTGGACGGGGAGTAGTTAAGTTACTTTTGTGGCGAAACTTCCTGCGATAGGAAGTAAGAGAGAGGCCACCCGGGAAGCAATCAAAAGTTCTGAATATGCACGATCCCTGATGGCAAAGTCGTGGAATCATTAACCTAAACTCGACCTCGGCCGCGATCGGAGAAAGAAGAAGAGATCGACGTTGCAATTGACTGAGCGGGAGAAATGCAGGAGGCCTCACGAAGCAGTGGGAACGGCGACCGGAGCGAGGGAAGTTTCCGGTCATCCTCGCATTCCTTATATGCTGGACGCCAATGGATTCCCGCATCGCTCCGAGTGCACGCTTAGTTATGGGTCCCGGACCGGGGGAATGCTAGGGAATCGATGAAGGAGGTGTTTATGCACTCCTCCCACTCAGAGAACCCCTCCTCAACTTATTATCAATCCCGTGAAAGTCACTAAATCCGCAAATTATCCGGCAGAAATTAAATTTCAATAGGAATAGCATTACTATTTTTATTATTAATGGAACGTCTACACAATACTCCGCAAACCGTCGCAAGGACTTGTGGAAGGGGATGGTAGCTCACCAACCATTCCACATATACGTACATTCCCTCTATTTCCTCATAGACTTCGCACCCCAAGATCCACCAAAAATCGCATGGAAAGGGAGCGACCGAACACCATTCATGAGAAATTCCAACACATACTACGAGTATTACATGGTTAGCAGCTATGCCTACACAAAGAGGACAAGAAAATACGTTGAAAGAGGGCAGTGCCATTTAAAATAGTGCCGATTCAGTCACTACTTGGGAGTTCGTGTCTTGAAGTCGCACTCCTCCAGACAAATTAACTCTCTTGTCCGCTCTCGGTATGCCTTGAACATCATACGTTTCAGCATTATTGATAATTTTACCTGCCATTATTTTGTGCACTTTTCTATGAAGCAAACTTTTGATTCCGTTTTCAATGTCAGCACTGGTAGAAACGCCTATTTAAAAGCCGATGACCACCTGCTATTTGGGCTTTCGTCATTTCATGTTTGCGACGGTATATAAATGTGACCTTCTCGTGTCCATTGTCGTTCCGCATGAAACATTCAAAAAATTATTAATTTTCAGAACTTTAAAAAATCTGTACTCTTTCATTCGTATTATTACGCTGTCCCGATTTTCGCTTCGATTTGCTGCTTGACTACAACCTGATCATTTAGGTAAGAAGTATTTCTTAGCTATAAATGTATTACTGTTGCCAAACCTTAATCATTTGGTGTGTGTGTATTGTATTGCATAAGCTCCCTTGATATCTTAAGCAGGGATTCTTCCTGCGCATAACATTTGTTCAAGTTCATTCCTCCAACAGCGTTTTCCTAGAGCAGAATGTACTTGTTTGGCATTTTTCCCATCTCCTTTCGTTCTCACGTTCTACCTTCTCCCTCTTTTATCTTCTCAACATCTCCCACAGATCTCAACTCAACCCTTGGATCAATTTCCCCGTTTCCTTATCCGGATCAACATACATCTTACTTTCGCTTTAATTCCCACGGTGCGTCGGGAGGAGGAGTAGGCAGCAGCCAAGAGCAGAGCGGGAAAAGAAAGTAATGGGTGGTCCTTGCACGCCCACTAGGAAATCTTACTGCATGCATAGGGATCGATGAAATACAATAACAACGCAATGAGTTCCTGTAGTGTGATGAATCCTACGCGCCTGAGTTCGATAGATTTTACAAATAATTCCATTACAAATTATATACCAAAATCGCACATATTTCTAATACTACAATTATCACGAAAAGTATCAGCAGCACAGGTACGAGCATAACATCTTCAAAAAATTAACTCCGAAACACTTCCTCGATGACAATATTTTGGTAAATTATCGAAAGGAAATATTGTTTTGAATTTATACGAGTGGTGCACAGCAGAAAGTGTTTCGACTCATTTGAAAAATTTGGTATTGGAAATAAATAAATCAGGCAATTTTTGGTGATACCGCTCATTTGTTTTGCCTTCCTGATTTGAAAAACATTTCATCCCCAATAATGAGACTTTTCACACATTAAAAGTCGAAATTTCATGATTTTATTCGAATTTCAAAAAATGATGATTTTAAAAGAGATATTTCTCGTGATAGGAAGAACAATGAGAATTGGAGATAAAGTAAATCTCAAAATAAAATTAAGAAAAACAATTTCGACAACTTCGGAAAATACTTGAAAAGTAAAGGGCTCAGTGGGAATTTTGACAAGCAGAGAAGAAGATATAAATGGTAATAACGAAGAAAATTAATTTGAAATAATAATGAAATTTGGCCTTTGACATTTCGAGAAACGGAAGACCCACCATTTCATCATTTCCATTAGAATCGCACTTGACGGTTGAACTTCAAAAATAAATTCCACTACCAAAATCGAGGAGGAGTTAGAGGAAAATATTATTAGAATAAAGATAAGACTTTAAAGGATTAAATTGCAGGCTAAGGAAGAGAAAACCCTGAGAAAGGACCGTGGTTTGTTATAACGCGCTGTGTTTTATGAGATAAATAACGAATATTCAATCGCAGTCCTTCAAATTTCACCTTTTAAAACCAATCCCAGCACGGCCCCAGGCGTGGCCAAGAATCATTGGAGCCGTGCATCGATATCCATGATCATCACCTGATATAAGGGAGGAAATCGCGTTATGGGTTGCCATAACGGTGGACGAATATCCGCCCTAGTGTATCTGACGCCAAGGGAGAATTTTCTCTGTTAACACATTGATATTCATCTCTTTCTTTCGGTGCAAATATCTTATCCCCTCTTCTCAAGAGCACAGATCGAGCTTTCCATTCGGAAGTACCTAACTACCTACCCAAATTTTACTCATCTATCACCCTATCTACATGGTAACATGGAAGCTACCGCTTGGGTTTGTGGCAGAGGGTGTTTAGACATCAGGCAAGCAACGAACAACATAAAAGCGTGACTTGACTTTAACAACTTCCCATCTATCGATTTTGAATTCATCCAGCATAAATTATTGTGGTTATTACAAAATGAATACTAAGAATATTCTTTCAACTTGGTGAAGGAGACCACCTAATAATAAACTCTACTCGAATACATTTTTCGCTTCCAAATTAATTTTCAGGAGCACACATATTTCTAAATAATAAAAAACCACGGAGTTGGCCACACAATGAATAATAAAAAAGGCCATAAATATGTAGATTAATCAATCGCATGCACGTTGCTTAGGATAATTTTTCTTGATACATCGATGACGTGATTTCCCACCCTAACTCATTTCGCATGCATTCCAGTTCAAAACGTTTTGGAATTTAGAAGTCGACGTTAAACGTTGATCATTTGCCTCGTAGTAAAAAATGCAACAGGGAAGCTGTGAGGGAAAAGGGAATGGGCCTTCCAACTCTAATGCCTGAATCCATTCGACGTTGCTGGACTTAAATTATTAAGTTGACTGTTCCACCGACGTGCCTCCCTTCAGATCGATGGCAATGGCATCGCTTTCCGCGCTACAAGAGAGGGGACATCGTCCTCAGGTATATTAAACAGGGTGCACTGGCGTTCAAAAGTATTTTAACCTAGATTCGCATAATTAACATTAGAGTGCACAATGCATGTAATACCTCGAGAGATTTACGATTTGATTCACGGCGTGCCAACCACACGCGAGTTTGATTCTGTTCCAAGTGACACAATAAAATGAATAGAAAATGCACAACGAGGTAACTCAACTTTTAAACGCACATTTTATTATTAATTTACATTGAAGAGGACGGAATTCGACAGACTTTACAGAGCACAAGTGCAATTCGCACGCACTTTCGATAGCTAATTTCAGATACCAATCAACTCTCCTTATTTATTCTGGGAATATCTTTCCCGCCCTGATGGATCTGCGGAGGTTTCACACTTGTGAGAAACCAACGCTTAATGCTGCGTTAACACTTAGAAACCAACCAAAGGATTAATTTTCCAATCTTCTTGAACCTATCAACAGGGAAAATTGCCGAATGTCTTCATTCAGTTTGACCTTCATTACTTATTACAAATAACAACATTAACAGTTGTACACACGGAGAAAAAAAATGAAAGTTTTCGATGTCCCTTTCCTCTCGCATAACGATATTCGATTGTTTATTGTTTAGCCAGCACGCTTCATTCCAGCGCGCGCCCCTCGACGGCTCGTGATTTATCCTGGAATGGCGTCTTGAGCTGGAGGAGGTGGAGCTAGGGTCTGCCGGCGCCAAATGAGCGCCACCCTGGCGCCTCTCCGCACTCAATTATCCCACGCTCACCCCGCGCATCCATCCCCTCCAATTAAAGGAGACGCGCCGAGATGGAATCGCCGCCACAAACACGACACCCCCAACGAGTAGTGTCTTAGGAACACGCGGCACGCTTTGCACGCGCAGGAGAACAAAAGAACTGGGACTTCCGTGAGCGACAATACCGTCTACTCCAGCAGGCGATGACAATAAGAGCCTCTTTGGCGTCCAACGGTCGCATCAAGCGAAAATAACCGTACCGTCCACGTCTCCTGTACTTCGTGCCGCTGGGCGCTAATGGGTCGATCACCTTGAGGCGCGTTTTATTATGCTTTCACGCCAATTGTTAATTCTACCTCGTGAATTAGAGGAATGGACTATTTTTAAAGCAGACCAAAATAGAAGGATTGAAAAACTGAAGCTGGAGGTGGATTCAAAAGATGAAATTGAGAGATGAAACGAGGAAAGATACACGTATATAGAGAACGATTGGGAGGAGAAGAACAAAATGGCCTGGGTGCATGTAGAGACACGATAAGAGCTCTTACGAACGTAACAGAGTGGACGGAGAGGTTCCACTGGGGAAGGCCAGGGGAAGAAGATGCCGGTCATGTGCGTGGCAAGTTCGAAGTGCTCCGAGACAGGCGAGGGTGAATGGCCACTCGATTTAATGGTTGCAGTCATTCGTCTTCGGAGAAATAATACCTCACCGATGACGTATGAATCCAGAGGTAAAACAGGTTTTAATACTTTACGGTAACCTTTTTAACTTTGCGCCTATGCTTTTCAAGTTCAACAACGCATCCAATGAAATAATACTTTCGATCATAAACGAATCAAGATTTAAAATATTTCTTAGTTTTAATGTGACGGCAGGTCGGGGCAGAGATGTCAGTGTTTACACCGAAACCAAATTATGACCACACCAACCATATGTGATGAAAAGGTCAAAGAGAAATGTCATATGTCGTTGGTTAAGCCTCATTTAGAATATGCTGCAAGTATATGGGATCCTCACGAAGTTGAATTAATTGCTGAATTGGATAGCGTCCGGCGTAGAGGAACTATATTTGTAAAACGTTTAATGATAAACTTAGTAGCGTATCCAAAATATTAGAACAGCTAACCTGGGAATCACTCACGGAGCGAAGGTAATATTACCGATTAAATCTCTTGCACAAATTGGAAGGAGGTCTCTGTAACAGTGATGTTGAAAATGCATTATTAGCCCCATCGTGCTACGGTAGGAGAGATCGTGCCAATACAATTCGAGAGATTAAGTGTAGAAAAGATATATTTACGATGTCATTTTTACCACGAACTTTATGGGATCAGAATAACATTTTCCGATCGTGCTAGTGGGGGGAAAGGAATATTTACTTTTTCATTTTAAGCAGTCTAGTATTTTTTATTCAATTCCTTTAACATTAGTTTTACACCTTTTTATTAACAGCTCTTCTCATATGCGTAGAGAAATGTACATCATTCAGATACCGTAGTTCATGTACCTGTAGTTATCATGATCTTCCGTATTTGAACTATTTTATAGATATATATTGCGACTAAAAATTAAGGATAACTTCATTTCTGATGTCGCATGTCTGGTGTTAAACACCTGACACACACAATACCGGTGGCTTTCATGATACCATTTACAAAACAGTGTATGAAGAACGTTATTTCACGCTTCAATACTGTATTTTTTATGAAAAAGACAGAATTTGGAAACATTCACGGATTTTAAATGCCTTCTTCATTCATTCACATTGTTACAAATGGTATATCTAAGTAGCATTTGCAAACGATATTAGTAACGGAATATCTCGACTCCTTAAATCTATCTCGACTTTGATTTCACATCGATCACTACACATAAATCCTCCAGGACCTGAATCGTACTCGCTGCTATGGCAAATGAGGAGAACCAAGATGATTGGAGACGCTTGGCAACTGAGAGGTAAAAACCACCTCCGAGAGTAGGTTCAAAAGGCCGAGTCACCCGGCAACTCCCAATATGAATATTACACTCCTGATTGAAAAAGACAATGAAAAAAACACCTCTCACGGAGGTATTGACCGTGACCGGGTCTGACGTATGAGATGGCGTATGCTAAACACGCTGCCGAGGGTTGGGGGCGGAGAGAGAGGAGGAGAAAGAGAGGAGAGGGACGGGGGTGTGGGGCCATGGGAACTTCCCAGTCGACGAGCGACGACGCCGTCGACCGGCAAAAGGTTAAAAAACCCGGGTTCGAGACCCAGTGAAAGCGGACGACTTCCCTCCCTTTCTCTCCCGGCCTTCTTTGAGCCCATGTCCGGAGAGCCGGCGGGTGGAAAGGAATTCCCATGATCCCCCGCGATACACTCGGACACCCTCGGCCGGACAAGGGAGACCGGCTCCGTGGGAGCTTCCCCTATGTCAATGGTGGCTCCTCCATAAAAATATCGTATATATATATATATATATGTCTGACCTGAAGAAGGCCTCGGAGTAGGCCGAAAGCTTAAATCATCTACAGTGTGAGTGTCCTTTTACGTGTTATCTGTTTTATTCTGTGTTCTATTGTGCCGTCCAAAAGTTATATATATATATATAATATACATATATATAGTGATATTTCGGGAGTAGGATTAATTTCCACTTCTCCCCCTCTTCGACCACCTCCCACCTCTCCCCCTCCCTGCGCATGCCTCGTGTTCCCCTCTCACCTTTCTCAACTTCAGGTTCGAAGACCGTCACAACAGGCCGACGGGCATCGTGCTCTCTCTTACGGGGAATTTTCCATTATATTTTTATGAATATTCGCCACATAACATCAGTTTTGACTACTTCCGCAAACACACAAAAACACATATACGAGTGTGCGTGTATATGTGTATAAATATAATATATACATATATACGCATGAATATATATTACCTGTACATGGTCTACATAAAAGGCATGGCATACGATGATACCTGTAAATAAATAATTTTTGAAAAAACACAAAAGTCGCGATACTTTTTGAATAGATCCCGTATATAAAAGACTGATAGGGAGCGTAGCGGTAGCGTAGTGTACGGCGCGGAAAAGTGGTCATTGAAACGGAACCATAGATTGAGAGGTATATTGGAGGCTTTTGAAATGTGGGTGTGGAGAAAAATGGAGGAGGTGAAATGGACCGAAAGGAAAACAAATGAGGAAGTACTGGTGATGGTGGGTGAGGAGAGGGGCTTGTTGAGAGAAATCCTATGGAGGCAGGAAAAATGGATGAAAGGCGCATAGATCGGCAGTGGGATGTTGAAGACTGTAATAGAGGGGAGAATGTTAGGCAAAAGAGGAAAGGGCAGGAACAGGATGGGGATGTTGGACGGGATGAAGGGAGGAAGGAAGTACGCAGAGATGAAGAGGGACCTGATGAAGAGTAGGTTGCTAGATTGTGTTTCGTTAGGAGTCACAAAATATTTATTTGGAAGTTGTGTCCATCCATTAACCTAACTTAACTGGTATATTACCTTATAATAATACACATGGTCCTTTATGAAAGAAATGAGCATGATTTTATCTATTACTCTGGGAAAAATAGATTTCTTGATCGCACTTGTACAAATGCTAAAAATTCTTCAAAATACTCTCCCTTTGTATCAATACACGAGGAGACGTGTCTGCCAAAGGAACGAAGTCTGTAAAGCCCGCCGTGTTACAAAGTCGAAAAACACACTTCATGCGTAGACGCGTATTCCCGCTCAGACCGCTCGGAGCAAAATGGCCACCGGCTGCGTTGGACGGGCAGAACCCCAACAAATTTCCCCACGCGGGTGTAATTGTGTGCCATTTGAAAATAAAACGATTTGTACTGATACTTTTTACCGCTGTACTTTTCGGATCGCAAGAGACGGATTCAGATCAGGATGTTTTGGCGTCTGAGTTAAAAGAATTGAAACTACGAGGCCGAACTTCAACTATTTTACATGGCATAAATGCAACTTTGAATCGAGAACGCTTACTGTGGTGTAACGGACAATCTCCCATAGCACTGAATCGCTAAAATATTTTCCAATCACTTCTCGTGGCCTACAAGGAAAGTTAGTGGTCCCCGCCCGGCAGAGACATTTGACGAATAACATAAGGAAAACCAATGTTAATAAAAAGAAATTTAGTTCACGTTATAAAATTATATCTTAGTTATGTATTTTGTAATTATTTATTACTTATTACTCAGTGATCACTTTGTTGATTATCCACTGTTAAGGCCATTTTGGCTGTTTTTGGATTAATTAAAAAAATAAAAAATCGTTCATGAATTTTTAAATTAAAAAAAAATCAAAGACTCATAAAGATGCCCTGAAAATAATTTTTAACGAATTTTGAGTTTTTTCGCTAGTGTATTTTTTTTTAGCGTTTGGCGTTTTGTATTCCTCTTTAGATTTCAGAGTATTACTGTAGCTCTTCTTTAATCTGCAATCGGCGAGAAATATTGGAATTTTTTTTTAGTTTTCACAAGTCACACGTCGAAAACACGCACCCTCACAAACTTTTTTATGATTTCCGAGCGAAACACCTCTTCTAGATAGGCCACCTGCGACCCTTGGTTCATCGGGGTCGTGCGTCAAGTCTTCGTTGATGGTCCGTGACCTTCAGTTCCAGAGATTTCCATCGTGCTCCTCCGGGGCACGATCTAAGGGGAACGCTACACGATGACGGCCTCATGATAGGTTGATCGGGAGTCGATGGGTCCGCCGAGGAGACCTCGCGATCGCCCGATCACCCCCTCCCACTTCCTCTCGGCCCCCTTCGTAGGGGGCGTTTAATATTCCACTCGGCGTATCCCCCGTTGCCATCCGCCGCCGCCGTCCCTTTTTGTCGCCCCGACGGTCGGTGGATCCGCGAGGAATTTTTGCCTCCCCCGCCCTTGCGTCACTCTCCGTTGCTCGTCGATCAGCGCCCGCCATTCCGAAGGTAATTTACAGTTAAAAGTTTCCAAAAAAAGTCCAGTTACGCATGCGTTGCGTTGACTCTGGCTTGCATGGTGTGTCAGGGAGGAGGGTGGATAGCGGTAACTCGATGTTCTCTTCTAGGTTCCATTGTTTTTTGTGTATTGTTCGAGGGAGCAAGGGACAACGTTAGGTGCTGGAGTCGACCATTGAGACGAGGCAAACCTTCATTTCTATCATCCACGTGCATAAATTGTCAGCTCAAGGACCTGAGTGTCCAATGGTAAAAAATTGACATCTGGCATACGAGACCAGGTAACTTTGGGACATTTTCTCGACCGCATATGCCAATTTCAAATACAGGCTCTGTCTCAATATGTAAGACCACTGGAGTGGGACGATTTGTGCCGGGAAAAATGGTGAGAGGTTTTGGGAAAGAAACACGAGCCGCGTCAGTCGTCTGTGGGCTGTTACAGTCTGCGATTCGCTGCTAGACTGAACTCCTGTTCGAGGGTCGCGTAACAAATTCACAATGCCACTTTCCATGGAGCAATGATAGGCGATAAGATTTTCTGTTGAACTCAGGAAATCTGGTTGGAAGACCATGACCATGGTTAGGGATGCTTCTGGAGATTGAGAAATGCTCCAAGTTTTCTGCTTCCGCACAGGATGTTTTGGGAGGGTAGAGAGGAGTTTGACGATGAGGAATGCCCTCAACACATCCATCAACAACACAGTGCGATGAAAACGTGCAAAAAGTGAGTCACATGGTCAACTCTGATTGACCCCCGGCAGTGTCAGGATGTGATAGCAGAAGAGTACAATATTCAGAAAACCACAGTGCATTGTATTTTTACAGAAGATTTAGCCATGAGAAAGGTGTGCCAAGGTGGTCCCCATGGTGCTGCCGGAAGACTGCTTGTGTGACCGCTCTGAAAATGACCCGGATTTTTCGGAATAGGTGGTAACTGGTGACGCGACATGGGCCCCTGAGTACGACCCCAGTAAATTTTCAGTGCCCTTTTGGACCACTGGATTATGTCAAAGAGGCAGTGACGAGGTGCCTGAAAGAGGGTCCTGTTGATGTCTTACAGGAAGCGTACCAGAAGCGTGGTAAAGGAGCTGACATCGGTATGTCGATGCACAAGGGCGTTGTTTTGAAGAGATTTAGTAATTTTTACTTTTATCTGCAATAAAATTTTATTTTCTCCGATTAATTCCACTTATTTTTTGAGCCAGACCACATATATAACCCTATTCTTAACGAATTTTGGCCCAAACAGCCATCTTAGGAAATTGATATCTTCATCTACGATATCGCTTTTACTTCAGTTACAATTTACAATTATTATAACAGAGAGATTGTCAGACTATAATAGGACTCATTCTCATTTTTATCATTAGTAATATTGGACATTCACTTTACAACGGTATAGTGATAAATTCCCTTGCCTCTCCTAACAAAACACAACCCGACATCCTACTCTACAATACGCCCCTCTTCAAATCCGTATCCCTCCTTCCTCCTTTCATTCCTTCCAATATCCCTATCCTATTTCTGTTTCTTCCTCTTTTTCCGATCATTCTCCTGTCTATCACAGTGTTCAACATCCCACTGGAAATTAAAATGCTCTGCAACCATCTTTCCTAGCTCCTTATGAGTTCTCCAAACAATATATCTCCTTCACCACCACAACTAACACGTCCTGGTTTGTTATACCTTCCATTTCCAATCCATTTTTCCTTTTCAATCATTCACTCTTCAAAAGTCTCCAATCTACGCATATCATCTTGCTTCAATTACCATTTTCCCACGACGTATAAAACCAAAATTATCACTTATATTGCATAGAAGAGACTTAGCATTCATTTTCAATCAAATTTGTCTTATTTCAGAGCTAGACTTAGCATACATAAAATTTTCGTTTTCAGATCGTCTTTCTCACTAAGCTTATATCACTTATTTAAATAAAGTCACAAAACATTTCTCTCCAGACATACTTTCGTTGGGTTCCACGTCAGCATCGTACCTTATACATATTCCCATGCCACTTGACGACTGGCGAATTGCACGTTCTGTATCGAAACGCACATTGTGTCGAGCGAACAAAATTCACTCGTTCGGTATTCATCCGCGGGAGGATGGAAAGGCATCGTGACGAGGAGGTCGCGGAAAATTATGTTTCACGAGAGATGTCATGTTTAGCGTTACCGGTAGGTCTGTTGCGTGAATCGGAAAACGTGTTCCATCCGCAGCAGAGGTTGGGCGGTGGTGATTTGAATTTCAAAGCAGAGAAATGCGCGTGGAAGTGTGGTGTTTGGATATTCGCAGGTTGCGCGCCTTAAGTCCCCTCTGGCCTCGACTCATCTCGTCGGGTGTAATGCAAGGAAGTTTGCATGCTCTGCCTCGTGTTTTCCCCGAATCACGATGGTCAAGGAAGACTCCCTAATCACGCGCCGGAATCTCTTACCTTCTGTGTACGTATTCTCCTCGGTCGCTTCACGCCACGGACACGGGCGGCGCCGTGAATTAGGTTGCTCGCTGACTGCACTCGCGATAAGTCGTGTGCTGGCCGCCCCAGTCGGGCGTGTCCGGCTATTTCACGAAAAAAAAGTGTTTTGACTGAACTCGTGTCATATCCTCCAAGCGCAGACAACATGGAAGTTTCTATGAAGGGTAGAGATAGAGGCAATATCCGCGATCAAATTTTTATTCCCTATTCGAAAAAATACGAATTTAAGCTGAAAACTAATGCACACATGCTTGTCGACAACAAACAAAATGACCTTCGGAAGCACTCCTCGTGGCATGTAGAACTAACATTCCCCCTCCACACGCATGCGCAGGTTTGAGGTCGTTACATTCATACAGGGTATTTTGAGAAGCGGAAGTATGGAGACGTGTTCTAGTGCTATGTCAACGCGAGTTAAACAGCGTGCTCTTATCGACAACTGACTTCACCTCGAGGTCGTCCGAGGTGTAATGATTACCCTTGAGGTGTCTCTTGAGTTGAGGAAAAAAATCAAAATAGCAAGGCGCAAGATCATGGGAATAAGGAGGGTTACTCGCACCATTCCAATCGACGCTGTTCGTTCTCGTCTGTGAGACGGCGTGGTACCCATCGTGTACAGATTTTAAGTTATCCCAATTGTTCAATAATGAAGTCGACACATTCCTTGGATATTCCAATATGGTTTGCCATACGCTTTTGAGTGATTCGCCGCCATCCCCATGCTAATAGCGAAGGCGACGTAATCCGCACCCTTATTACAAAATGAATTAATTGCGGGGGAAGGAAAGGAAATTTCATAAAATAAAGGTTCAAGCGTTAAAAAAAAACATGTGCACCTAGCGGCGAAATATGCAATAATCCCTCAAGCATACGCTGAGTGTTAAATTTTGATATTTATCCCTTTATGGAGGGAAATATGTTGAAAATTTATGTTTATTCATCATATATATGCAACTAAATGTGTTATTCATTTTGCCAAATCATAACCATATCACCGGAAAAAAATCAATTAATACTGGTTTGAAATGTGTATGAAGCTCCCGCAGTCATCAGGTCACGATAATTAACTTTTAAATGAACTACTATAGCGAATGATTGTGAGTCCTCCGGATACACCGCTTGAGCAGAAAATTATATTTTTATAATTATTATGCAAACTTTTGCCCTTATTCCACGACAGCGACCTTTTGCCAATTAAGTTTTCACTTTATGCGTGCATAATCACCATGTAAAATTCATGTCGATGATGTCAACATTAAGTTTATATCGCTAAAAATGTATGCGTAGAAAATTCCACTGCTAATGCCTAGCATTGGTAATCGTACTGTGTGTTACGTGATAATGTCCCAGTGGAAGTGCACTAGCTAAATAATTATTGATTCTCGTATCATGCTGTTCTTGAAGCATAATTTTGCTCATTCACTTATAAATAACGTCCTAGAAACACTAAAAAAACCTGATCTCCCTTCAAGTATTAGCCACCCTAGATAACTACGCGTCCAATCACATGCATTGATAGCTTCCGAAGCCATTGAAGTATTTATTTTTATTTAGTAGTTTTATGAGTACCTAATAAATATTTAAATCGACTCTAATAGAATATGACTTACATCGTCTCCGTTGAGCAGAACGCCGGGATTCCATTAATGAGCACAGAAGATTAATTTTTGATCATTTTAGTCGTTAATGTGAGCTTTAAATGTATGTATGTGTTATATAGTGCCGTGTTATGAAGAGCAGATGAGCATAGCAGCGTACATTGTCAGGGTTCATAAAAAATCGACCCTAAGTCGGTGGACAACTAATGATAATTTAATCGTTAGCCTTGTGCGATAATTGCGAACCTAGAATATAAGTTTAATCCTCTCAAATTTTTATTAATTTCAGCTTGATTGAAGTACCCAGACTGGCGGATATAATAATGCAGGTCTGGATTTATGATCGGTCGCCTCTCGTTCGTAATCATCTCGTGGCCTTAGAAGTTGAACCCAACAATGACGACACCATCCAAAGTGCACAAGCCGACCATTATATCACGCATTTCAACCATTGCGATTTCCGCTCACATGCAGCGAAAGGATTCTGTCGCTTCTCGTGAAATCACTGCCAGGCCTCGTCAAACATTCCAATCGGAACCGCTATCCGTAAGCCAGTAAGGCACGCGATCTTGAGAATCATCCTCAAGGACTTCATTCAAACAGTGTCGTCATTACTCTCGACAATTATCGTCCCTTTGAGCGTTCAGTTTGCAAAGCTCCGAGCCTACGTACCAACGTAATCATCACCGGCACTCCCCATTCTCTAAGTAGTCTCGAGCGTAACCATGTTATATTCGCGGGCACAGAATGAAGTAATAGCCTTAGTACTCGTGTACTTCGAACTTCAATTGATAGGACTTCTTTCTTCTATCTCTTTGGGCACCGAGGT
This sequence comes from Hetaerina titia, assembly GCA_037158775.1. Classification (NCBI taxonomy): domain Eukaryota; kingdom Metazoa; phylum Arthropoda; class Insecta; order Odonata; family Calopterygidae; genus Hetaerina; species Hetaerina titia. The sequence goes on along the minus strand of CM073770.1, from coordinate 99,776,683 downwards.
GAAATGCAACTCCTAAGATTTCCGTTTGGATTTCGGTTCGGTTGGATTAATACACATCATGGCAGTTTCATAGTCTACGTGCAGACTTGGGGTGCTATATCGTTAGAAATATCTTTCTCTGTTGAATCTAAAGAATTATATGGAAAATCGCGGCTATACCTTCGACAGCCGATCAAAACGAAGGAAGGACGAGGTTTCTGATGAATGAGAATTTGTTAACTTTACATTGAATTTACACTTATTTAATCCTCGCATTGGCAATACCATTCCTATTGATTTTTTGAAAATAACGCTTAACGCTAAAATCACAGAAAACAATATACAAGCATGGACAAAAAAATTGTACGTCAACCGTTAAAGGAAAAAAAACGAACCGACGAACGAATTAGAAAAAAAAAGATGTATCGACAGTAATACAAAAAGATCGCAACACTTGCCACTGAAAAGTCGTCCCATTGATGAAATCATGTGTTTTGCATCGAATGGACCACTTAAATCCGATTTCAAGTCTATTTTTGACCGCATTTTGAAAATAAAGGTTTTAAACATGTCGTTTAAGAGAGTCCTTCAAGATTTTAAAACTCCAAAGTTCAACGAGCAGTCGAGAGATTAAAGGAAGCGATTCTCATTATAAAAAAAAACTTGGATGCTTACGCACGTAACCAAAATATTCCCGATTCAAGTTCACATCCGACACGGACCATCGAATCCGAGGAGCGTGACCAACATCCTCGAAGTTCGCTCCAGAAAAAATTTGTTTTCCTCCGATTCCCCCGTTTCCCACTAAAGTGTCCCGCCGCAGAATATTCGGGTTCGCTTTTTCCTTCATCAAGGAACAGAAACCGGTTTGCACTTCTTTGCATTGGCCACATGAATTGCGATGGTCAAAGCAATTGTCGCCAATTGAAATTCCTGAGTAAGTCGCTTGTTTCCCAGTTGAGCGTAGAAATAAAACTATGCAATCGACAGTTTGGCCCTTTTTTTCTCGACGTTTCCCGCGGCGTTTTGTGAAAGAAGCGCGCTAAAGCGAATTGGAACATGTTCGATGGAAAGATGGAACCAACGATGGCCACCCGGAAAATCCCCATCGCATGATAACTTACCCACTCATGTGTTGGATTTTTGGTTAACAGGGATTAAATGGCGCTTTGCTTAAAATCTGTCGTCGGACGCGATTGACTCAAGCCTTTGATGACAGGGTCACCAAACTAAGGGTCGTTCTGAAGGATTTACATATTAAAAGGATTCATCACAATGAAACAACATTTCTCTTGACGAATTCTCACAAAGAGTAACCGAGGAGAGAGGATATTCGCTCCAAAATACTCGCAAAATGATTATATTAACCTAAATTAGCCAAAAATGTGCTCCCAAGTAGTCATGCCGGAAACAAGAGGTGGCATTTTAATTCTCCCAAAATTCGCCAGGGGTATGTTCCGCCCTTGTCGTCTTGTTATGTAGCTGGCTGTTCTTGCGCTTTGTTACTTTCATTTAAATAACCCTCGTCAGGAGTCTCGTTATTTTCCCCTGCCTTCATTTTTTGTGCACCTAGTAGATTTCTCCGGCTCGGAGAAATCCCTCATCTTTTTTATAATTTCTTGTGTAAATTGTGGCAAGTGTTTTGCAATTTTCACAGAATAAAATAATAAAATTTTCAATGATAGTTCCGGAGAAATTTGTCGATCATATCCAGAGTAATTTTTCTTCATTTGGTCTAAGGCTTCGAACTCGTTTACATTAAAAAACGATTACTGAGCTGATTGAAGATTTACTGAGTATGACTCTGCCAAATATGCTATTTAACGAATTGAACAGTGGAAAAACAACTTGGCTGATTTTTCGATACTAGCAAGGAAATATTAATGAATTGGTAGACATTTACCATGCCTATGGATAAGCGAAATCTCACTTTAAGGTTTAGCCTTTAAACTATTCCACATTTGTGAGATCATAAGGATTATTTCAACGTCTATAATCCGTCCAAATTACCGTTTAAAATATTGATAAAAAAATTACGAGTTCGCTGCCAACTACTTACATTTTCCTCAAATTAAAAATTATTGTTTCATGGAGCAGACTATCAACACGAATGACGACAATTAGCGTACTGAACTCAAGAAACTTGATGCAAGAGGAAAAATAAACACCAGATGAAAGAAAATCCAACGAGTGACACATTTTTTATCACAACATACAAGAAAGAATGGTCAATATTTTCTCAGCAACTCACACGAGGGCCTGTATTTCATTAATGTTTGCTTTAATTTTCATTTGTACTTCGATATTGACAAGACATCAACTTATATTCCCATAAAGCAAGGTAAATCACTTATGCTGTTTTCGCAAATTTCGCATGCGCTAAAATATAAAAGGAATAAGGGGCTCTTTCTTTTATTCTGCAATAACTATTACGCGCCGAATGAGTGGATTCGGGTTGCTGTGAAAATAGGTCTGTTATGGCCAACCAGCATTTTGTCTGCAAATTGTTAAAATAGACTGACGTCAGCGTCCTCCTTAATATCCATCGAGACAATGCCATTCATTTATCACCGTACCACACCACCCGAAAATGCCAAGCGAAAAATGGACGAGGGTACTTCCGCTGCACGCCTTCATTTATCGAGGCCCCGCATCACGCCACCGGCAGTCATCTAACCGTATACTGGTTCCGCTGTAGTCAACCACTCTCATTACAGCTGAAAATACATTAAAAGTAATTTTTAAACATCAGAGCAGAGATTCCGGAGCGGTCGGGGTGAGATTCCTGGAAGGTTGGTCGTCCAAGGCGTAAATTTACCCGGAAGAATGAACGCGTTCCGCTTCCGAAGCTTGGACCCCCAGCTGTGGGACATAATAAGCGTAAAATTGACTACTCATTCGTGTATAGCGAGGGGCGTGGTAGCGTAGTGGGTAGAGCGCTCGGCTACTGACCCCCGAGGGGTGAGGAAGGGTGCCCGGTTCGAAATACTGGTTATGACTTCTGAAAAACCCCTCTAAAACCTCCATCCATCCACAGAAACAGTCCCTGAAGACAGCTTTTGATATTTGCGAGTGCTAAGATCACGCCGAACAATCCGAAAGACGCTTAAGATCCAAAAAATCTGCAAGGGAAGAATAGTTTTTTCCTGTGCAAATATTCGGGTATAATATGATGGGCAGGAGACGATCTAAAGGGGTGAAAGAAGGGTTGGGGAAGGGGAAAGGGAAAAGGGAGGCAAGAAGAGAGCGGGGAGTGGTGATAGGATAGGAGTGAGAGGGAGGAGGTGGATTTAATGCAAAACCGGAAAAGAAAACAATTCGTTTAACCACACATACCACAACATCCAAGACCCAGGTGTCATTTTACAAAGTCGTCACAGGACTTAGTAAGTCAAAACCCAGGCCACGAACAACAAAATGCATGCGGATGAACAAAGTCCTTTCCGATACGAATCACTTCCAACCCTTTCCACTGCAGCACATTCCTATTAGTGAACGACGTTGAGTCCCGGATGATGATAGGCCTTTCAAAGCCATATAAATACCATTTCCATAAAAGATTTGGTGTTCTCCCGGCGTATCAGCTGCGTAAATTCTTCTCGGGTCCTCCACCGGGTTATATCGTCCATCTCGGCCGACGTTTCGATGTCCGACTCGGTCATCGCCATCAGGGCTTATGTAAAAGGCTGGGCAGAGTTTACAAGCCAGAAGATAGACGACATTTTTGGATCTGCAGGAGGAATGGGGGAAGGGCGGCAGAGAGTTGAAAGGTGGGGAGGTGAGAGGGGTGGAGTGGTGAAAATAGGACAAGTTTTACATCTCCCTCATTGGCAATGAGTGGGTGTGGCTCTGGGGGTAGGAGTGGATTTTGAGAGAGGCTTGGTGGATTTAAGGAGATCTGCTAAGTTGGCGGGCCGTTTGAAGGTGACAGAGGGGCATTTGGGAAGAAGGTATCAGTCCCTCAAATCCATCCTCAAAGACCTGTACCCCATCCTCAAAAGCCACAATGTTTCCTCCAACCTTCTTCTGCCTCTACTCTACCTGGCCTTTTACATAGGCCAATTTAGTACTGTCCTTAGTAAAAATAAAGCTGTCTGCATGAATTTCCTCCAACCTTCTTCTGCCTCAACTCTACCTGGCCTTTTACATAGGCCAATTTAGTAATGTCCTTAGTACAAATAAAGCTGTCCACATGAATTTAACTGTGTAATCATAGGCCACTCGCCAAATCTTTGCCAAAGGAGTCACCGTTTCACTACGTGGGACCACAAAGTAACAAAACCAAAAAAAATGAAAAAGCCCCAACAAAGACTATTTGTAGGATAAATTTTGAATTGATACTAAGCTTAAATTAAAAATATAAAATATTTAGCAAGAAAAGTACGCAAAGATGTAAATGAACTACGAAAGACACAAAGCATACCTTAAAACAATTACGGACAAGAATTAATGACCGAAAAATTATCCTGTAGTAAAATACCATATACATATGATAAAAAGTTTGAAATTATTGAAGTTTAATACTATTTGACCTAATAATTAAAGAAAAATATAAAAAACGGATACTCTATTGAGTTAAATATAGTCCGATAAGAGAAAATGAATCCAGTACCAAAAATGGCCCAAGCTACTAAATTAAAAGGATGAAATGGAAAACTTGTATGAATTTATGAATGAATTGAATTGTAAAGTGAACTTAGTATTACGCAAAAACCAGTACGCGGTTTTGCAACTACATGCAAATGGTTGCAGAAGCTATCTCAAATATCAAAATATTTACATTCAAACATCTACTGTGTTTATTCCTTATTCTTAGTAACACAGATGGCAGTACTCCTCCGTATGGTGTCAAAGCTCAAGCGGCCTTATCTTTGGGCGTTAAACAATTAAGAATTCACCTCAGAGCATTTACGCCCCAATGCCTAACGAGTTCGGACGCAGCTATAGTCACTCCCCGCGATATATCGACACTATCACTAAATTATTTTTCGTATCAAACATATCGATTGAGAACATTCAACCGAATCGATAATATCGTTGGTCGATAATTACCGTTGACGTGAAAAATACCGTCGATAAGGATTTTTGTTTCATGAGAGAACCAAGTTCGATTCAGTGCCCCTTCAGATCTCAACAACATCAAAGGCAACCCTCGGGCTGAATGCCATGGCGATGGACCATGCGCCGCGGTCTGCAATCAACGAAGAGGAGTAGGACCCTCGATCCGCAACACTCGCCGTGCGAAGGGTGGTTCTGCTCAGGGGTAGAGGGGAGAAGGACGCGGAACACCAGGGACCACCTGCGGGAGCAATGCAGGACGTGTTGGAGGGCGAGCGAGGAGCGACCACCTGGCACCGGTCGCTGTTAAACGGACACGGAGAGTGGAACTCGCTGCATCTCCCTCTCCCGGAGACCGTTATCAATAAAAAAAGCACACCATCCGAGGCGGTTTTTTTCTACGACGCGAAGCGCAAGCATTCCGGAGGACTGGAGGTGTACGAGGGAAGGTCTGGCACGTCCCCATGCACTCGGTCCACGGAGTACGTACCGTGCCGGCAGAGATAATTCTCATAATTTTCGTCCGCATTTTTCACTGACTGAACTCCCGGAGAATCCGCCAAAGAACGCAATTACGTCGACTTTGCGTAATGTGTTCATGGAATTAATTAAAATATTTCACAGCGCCCAGGAAGGTGATTCTCTTTCTTTTTTTTTGTCTCGTATGCACACATTTTCGCCACATTTAAAACGTCTTTCCTCATCACTGCAAAATTATTTCGCTCAAACGGTGTGTACTTTGTTAACTTTGAATTCCAAATTGTAGGCCTCATCATCAGTGCGTCGATCCGAAGAATGGTTGACTCTATATTCAGTTTCCCTCTCGACACCAGATAGCTTCACCGTTTTACATCCTTCTAAATTTGTCCTACGCCCGTTTTTCCTCTCGAGATCTTCCCTTCTGTTATATTTCTAACTAATCCATTGCGTCTCAAGTTATGTCCAGCCCATCTACGACTTCTTTGGAGTTATCCATATTGTCCTTTCCTCTTTCGCTCTTCTATGTACATACTAGTTCCTCACTTTATCTCTCCATTTACTATCTCTTTCATCATTATCTTCCAACACTATGTTTCAAAGGATTCATGTGCTCCTGAGTACTGGATAGCATGGTACAAAACATTCTTAAATTACATGGTGTGTCTTACAAAAATTAATTTCTGCATAATTTTTAACTCATGCATTGAAATATTATGTGGATATGTCTGTAACTATTTCTTGTAACAACAGTATGTCTAGCCTTAACCCAACTCGATTAATCAAACGCTCATCCAAGGCCGCAAGATGGTTAATAAGCTGCTACCAAATGCATCGCATTGGTCACATGCATCACATTTTTATTTCATGTCAAAAAAGTTGTTGTTTCGCCCCCAAAAGGGTTTCTTAATCTTTAAAAAAAGTCATAACTTTTTTGTATGTTCACTGTAAAAAAACCGTGAATTCTGGTTAATTCAAAGTTATGCTCTGCTATATTCGTGTTTGTGATACTACTGAAAATGAGTATTCTGTATTTCATTCGTCTCTCTTCTCTGAAATTCCGTCCCATACTTTGTTTCGTTTCTACCAGGGCAATCCCATAAACAACCTTTAAAGGGAATATCACGTTCTTCAAACTTTAAATGTGGGAATTCAGGTTCACCGATCTGTGATACAATTGTTCCAATGAGAAACCCAGGTTGAGGACTTTTGTCCCGGCCAATCGAGGGAGTTAGTTGTTTCACACAAGCAAAAATCGATTGTCTCGGTGCTATGCTATTCCGTATTTCTGTGGAATCAAGTGAATCCTCGGATCAGTGAGGCACATCAGAAACAATGGCCCAAGTGAGATTTCATCAAACGCCATCGCGAAGTCCAGATACTGCCCCTCGCAGACCGGAAGAACGCTGCCGGAGGCCGTGGGATGCAATTCCGGGAATGGTGGCATTTATATGAATTACCAACCAGGAGAAACGTACAGGTTGCCAAAGAAATAAGACTTCAGACGAATCGATGATCAGGTCAATCTAACCTTGCATCTTTAAGCATTTACTCACACTATGATAAACGATAGGCTAAATTCTTACATACTATAGTTATCGTGGACAAGTGGTAAATTCCAAGTTTCTGGGAATTACTATTTGATTGTCTACTCTTTAAGGTAAACTTTGGATGAACATAGATCATGCTTCAGGAAAACAATCCATTTCTTTGCCTCTCTTGACAAAACGCAACCTGACACCCTTTTCTCACTACAATAAGCCCTTCTTCAATTCCGCACTCTTCCTTTCTCCCTTCATCCCATCAAACATACGAACGCTTTCCCATTTACCGAAATCAAATTTCTCTGCATCCATCTTTCATGCATCCTTATAATTTCTCCCAGCAACTCTCTCTTCTCCCGTATAACCATACCTAGTACTTCTTCGCTTGATTTTCTATCCATCCATTTTACCATCTCCATCCTTCTCCACTCCCACATCTGGAAAGCCTCCAAATCTATGCCTATCATCTTTCTCCGACGACCAAGTTTCCGAGCCGTTCAAAACCTCGCCCCTCACATAAGTTTTCATTTCTCTTTTCTTAACCTTTTTACTTAACGTCCTCGTAATTAATTCTCTCCTACTTGTGAAAGCTCCTTTGCCTGACGTAAGTCTTCTTTTCATATCCCTACTACCATGACCATCTTGATCGAATAACCTTACAAAATTATATCGGCTTTAGTTATTGACCTTATATTTAAATGTTTAATTTAGCTTTCCTTTTTGGGAATATATGCATGGGATAACTTCAATTTTGATGCTTAACTTGTAAAATTTTGTGCCAAATAATATTAAGTAACACATCAATCGTGTCATTTACAATATGTTACACGTTGAAATTTTTAAAATTTTCAAAGTTTTGGAGATTCACATCAAATTGAAAGTGGGACCATAAAAGGACGTTTGTTTCATGTTATAACAAGTTTGAAAATAATAAAATGGCAGTACAAGCAGCTAAATTATAAAATTAAACACCAAATTATTGAAAAAAATAGCCTTATTAATTTTCGTCACCTAAGTGAAATGAAGTAAAAAAAAGTAATTGGTTTGGAGTGAAAAATATGATAGCACATATTGTGAACTCTCAAAATGATTACAATTTGAAGAAGCCATCACTTAATTTGCAATGAATTGTGATCATCAGCTGTCTGATGAGACAAGAAATTCTCAAGAGTTTAATTTCATGAGAGACTCAGAATTTGACTCGAGAAATCACTCAAAATTAAACACACTTAATGGGCGATCGTCAAATACAGTACGGTCATTATTTTATTTCACCGTGGAGAACTTGCTGGGATGGCAATTTTTTTTCATTATTGTAACAAATGCAATTAACAAGACCAAGAGTAGCTCTTGATCGAAGATTTTCAATCAAAATTAAGACTTTTCCGCTCTGCATAAAAAATGAGCTCTTTTTGCGGAATCAGAAGCTCCCATTTCCGATAAATAACTAATATAAAATTCCGATAAGCAAGAAAATATTTATTCGAACTGACGAAAAACAGCTTAAAATGAGCACATTTCCGTTACTTTCAATATATATCATTCAAACTAATGTTCTCAACATAATTATAACTGCTAATACGCATAAATATTCAAATTTACCACGAATAATAAATAAGACTTCAGGTAAGCTTACCAAACCCGGGTATAACTTCAACTTCCTACACTTGACAAGGCACGTTAATGTGTTTGCTTTGATCCGTCGCTACGTACACTTGTTGCCTGGTTATAATTACTAATTTTACAAACGATAGCATCGAACTATCGAAAAGCAGTAACAAATCGTAGCATTTTTAAGGCTGTGGAAAAAAATGACGTAACATGTCAAAATACTCCGATTTGTGATCCATTATCCAAGGGGAACGATTCTTCGAAAATTGGAAAAACAGAAAATTAACGGCAACCCTTACGAAATTCCTCTTAAACGGTGGGCGGGAGTTTTAACATCCGAGGGTCCTTCCACCTTCCAAAAACACGAATCGTGAGAAACTTAAGAACCGTCACAGACACTTGAAGCATCACGCAAGCAAGAAGGGTGAGTGGATGGATGCAATTATTACGCCACGCCAATAGACGGGCGAGCTTAGCGATCTGTGACTATGTGGATGGAACGGAGTATTTTCCCGCGAGGCTAACCCCATAAGTTAATAAAGGCTTCGCTAGTTAAGAAAATAAAATGGTTAATTTACTGACCCAATCCAAGTTACGTACCATAATATCAAACTTCCATTTGCGACTCACGCATTGAATGAGGAGATGCGATGCGTATGATAAAATGTTTGAAAAACTTTCATTTCTCCTAAATTAAGATCGAATATTGGAAGATTGTATCTCCATTTATAACTCATAATATTTGACAGATTCTGGCGAGATGTAGTGGGAGTTTATTTTCTCATTATAATATTTAATTTAAACTATGTATTCGAATTTTGGATTTTGGAAATTAAAATTTTAACCTACCAGTATATTAAACAAGGTCACTCGTAAGTGTTGGAATTAAGATTATGATAATTCTTTGCAGATATTTCTCACGCACGAGTTGTGTTCCTCAAGTACGTTACCGCGGTTTTGAAAGATTAACTGTATGATTAAGTACGTTTTTCTCAAATCATTATTGTAATAAACCTTACAGAGAATAGAATAAGGACATAAAAAATATCAACTAAGATGTGCACATTAAATTGACAAAAATAAAACAAAATGAATAATCCACTCATTTTTCTCTTTAAAAAATCATTTTTTCTCTTCTTGGGACGAGAAAACAGCTGCGTTCAAATTGGAGGGAGACTGTATTGGAATGGTTTTTCTTAAATATTATTTCAAATTTCTTCAAATATCCCCATATTTCACCATGGTGCATGGTATTATTGATGCTTTCTGAATAAGTAGGATTTTCATGCATTAAGTGCGAACAGTTTAACTATGATTAAAGTCATAAAATTACAAAGATCAGAGAGGATGAGGGCATTATGCGGTTGGGAAGGAAGTGGTTGCAACTATTGTACTGTCAGATACATCGAGCAGGATAATTTTCACCCACATCCACGTAAATGCAATCTTCAGTGAATTGCATGGATGTTGTCTAAAGAAGGAAAACATTTGATTGCAATTCATTTATAATCGTCATAAATGACCAACTTAAGATAAATTATTTCAACGGTCTTGAATGGAGATAATATTTTGAAAATTTACTTACGGACGTACGTGAACTGAAATTCAGTTTTCAAACAATTATAAGAGAGTTAAGGATTATGATGGCTTGAAACTACGTTAGGATAATAAATAGAATTTTAATCTGAAAACTATAAAAAATTAAATATTATCATATTCTCTAAAAACATAATCGGTTTTTCACTTTATATCCATGCAAAATGTTTGACAAAGAGAGGTAGCTACAGAGACAGAGTTTACGTTTCACTTCTTCATGGCAGGGGATGAATGCATAAATTTCAAATGTGCTCTGGAGTGAACCTCTGGTTAACTCTGGAGTTAACCTAAGTCATTCTCACGAGCATTATGGCGGAAGCACGTCCATCGATAGGAATAACTGGCTCGACGTGACGCAATGCACGAGCCAGCAGGTACAATATGCACTTCAAGCATGACATCACGCGTTGGCCTCACAGGTGATAACGTCACGAGACGATTAAGGAGAAACAATACTCCTTGCATTTCTTCAGGATTCACTTAAGAAAATAATGAGAAATGCATTCTATATGAGAACAAAGCCAAGTCTCAAAAGGTCTGATACTCGTATCAGGGCTGCAATCCTGAAACCAGGTTTATTTTAACCCTTCCGCCGCGAAGTGATTCCCAGACTTTTAGCGCCCAAGATACGCGGATCTCACTCTTACCCACCATAGAATTCCAACGGACGCAGATGACCTTTTGATTTGTTGCTTTTGCACTTCCCACAAAAGCAAAATGTAAATGGTGTGAATTCAATGTTTCTTTGCTTGAAGTCAACCTTGCGAAATTTCTCGTCGGACGCACAAAATCGCGGAGCACATGAAGGTTTGCGGGCTCTTTATACACCCTGCAAATGTGCAAATGTTCCTGCGTCCAGCTGTATTCTCCTCAATTCCCGAAGCTCTTTAGAACCTTGTCGATTCCGAGTGCGGTCCGAATCAGATGAAGTGGGTTAGCAGCGATTGGTCGTCCGGCGACGCAATTACAATTCAATACACAACCCAGTCGCGGAAAATTATTTAAATAAAGGCTAACTGGTTGTGAATCACCACAATTTCGGAAGGTTATATATAATTTCCAACGATTTCTGAAACTACCAAAGAGAAGAACCTGCATGATAGATTTAGCACGCTTTGAAAGATAATGGACTTGTTAGGAGTACAATAGCAGGATAAACGGAAGGGAAGACGCCATGAGGAAGATAAAAGGACGAATGGTATGGCACAAAAAGAGAGGGAGGGGAATTTAGAAGGCCTTCCAGGGCGTAAGAGAGAGAGTTCGCATTAGCAAGGGGCTCAGATATAAATCTTCGGATCGAAATCTTCTTCTTCCTTCTAAGATTAGGTTCCATGCCTGTCACAGTTACACTTTCACATCTGCTCCTTGTTTCCCCGATCCTTCGCTTTACTAATGGATTACATGCTATGGCTTTCTTTGGGATTTTCTCCCTTGGTACCCACACCGGTTGTTCTTTCCATTTCGCTACGTTTAAATCTGTTTTTCGAGCGATGAATTTGACACCTAGCTCTTCGGTATGTATTTCTCGGTGTATCTGTTCCGGTATAGCCTTCCACTGATCGGAGGACTTTAATTTCACATATTTCTATCCCACAGATAAATAACAACACTGCAACTCCACAAATTACCAAGCCTTATCGAACTATATTTCTCTGTTTGATGGAATAAGTCCACCAATCAACGGCTCAAATATTTTCAGATGTTTCCATCTGTTGCTGTGTACCTTGCCAACATTCTGAACCCCGTATAAACCTCCATTATTTTATTTATTATTTATATAGTCTACCGTTTAAGGATCGTTTTGGTTGAACACCAGCTTAAACATCCTTACATTTCTGTCGTTAGGTTATAAAATGTTACTCGAGTTTATCTTCTCATTTTACCTATTATGGATCTTCTTGTCGTTCTACATATCCACTGAAACGCGTCATTTTAATCTATTATCTTCCTCTTTTTCTTCCTAAGCTATGACACCCAACAAATATTTGAAATGGGATACATGTTCTAATTTGCTATCTTCGATGACAATTTTTGTTTCTTGCCGGGCGGTTTCCTAAGAATGCCGCAGCTTTTTGTTTGTGCTATCGAGATTACCGGTTATATGCGTTATTCAGTTGTTGTACATTTTCCAATGCCAATTCCAATTTATCTTCTATGCAAATCTCGTATAATAACCATGCATCCGAAATACAATACTGACGATAATTACTAGGAATATTTACTATCGAACCATTCCAATGCATGCATTCAACATTTTGGCAGATGATTGGTGATCCCAAAGGGGAAAAAATGAAGTGTATGCTCAAGTACACTGTAAAAAAAAAGAATACGCTGACTAATAAGGGGTAACAGATCCTCATGCGAAGGCAGGTGCTCGAACGGGATGATATTCTGCATCTATAGCTCCAACAAAACCAAAGGACTTTTATAGAAGCAAAGGGACGTGAGAAAGAAGGAAAGATTAGAAAAGGAGTAAGACAAGGATGTCCATTTCGTCATCTCTATTTAAATTCTATATTGAAGAGGCTTCAGAGACAATGAAGGAGAAAACAAATGAAATAAAGATGCATGGAAGGAAGATACACTGCCTCAGGTTTACAGATGATATTGTGACCCAGGCAGTATTAGCCGAAGATATGAATACAATGCTCAAAACACTTTCCACACCTCTGAATAAATGGGAACTGAAAATAAATTAGAAGAAAATCAAAGATATGATAGTTTCTAGAAACAGGACAGAACTCCCTGTAAATTTAATGATAGGGGAATCAATGATAAGCCAAGCAGAAGAGTTCTGCTACCTTGGGAGTGTAATTACAAGAGACAACAGATGAACCTCGGCAGTGAAAAGAAGGATAGCCTTGGTGAAGGAGGCATATGGAAATCAAAAGTATCTTTTAGAAAACAAAAACATGAAATTGGAAATTAGAAAACTCTTTGCATAAACGTTAATTTGAAGTACATTATTGCATGGATGCGGAACTTGGGCATTGGGAAAGAGGGAAAGGTTCGGTTGGAAGCAATGGGAATGTGGATTTGGATAGGGATAACAAGAACAAGATGGACGGAGAAGAAAAGCACCATGGAAGTACTGAGAGAAATTGAAGAGGAATTCAATAAAAGAGATGGAGGAAAGGAAAATGAAATTTGTTGGACATATTTTCAGGCAGAACAACTTCCTGGAATATATAATGGAGGGGAAAATAATAGACAAAAGGAAGAGGAAGACGAAGGAAGAAATTTATAGACGATATAAAAAGTACTATGAGATTTACAACGTACAAAGAACTGACAAGAACAGCAATTGAGAGATGCAAATGGCTGCGACGACAAGGCTCCGCCTTTAGAAGATGATGACGCATCTTCGACATAAATTTAACAAACTTCGAGGATATTTCATGGGCGCAGGAAGGACGAAGTTTCTCTCCTTCAAATTCGTCGACTTTTTCCCTTCGATCGAAACCCTGGAGTCTGCATGTGATTGAATTGCAAAAGGAAGAAGGATAATGCACGGTGACCGGGGTGGCAGGAACGCTGACCTAACACAAGAACCGTACCTCGGTCCACGCTTCGTCGGCAGTGGAGTTGGAAACACGCAGGGAACTTTGGCCATTTCAATCAACTTTTAAAACGCCCCACCCGCTGCGTCCTTGAATCAACTTCAGGGTCCGCCTCCTCCGTGACCCTGGAGTTCATTGCAGCAGGATGCTCTCATGTCGGAGACTAATTAGCATTCGGGCATGTTTAAACAAAAGCACGCAACGCGGATGATGGCGACACCAACCGCAATTTGCGATAAATTGCAATTCTTAGCCACGTAATTTACAAACAGAGAAAATAAGCAGAGCTTCCTCGTTTATTCGCCGAAGGAAATGCTGAGTGCCGGATGGCGGTTCGGGCCTTTCCGCCCAGAAGGTAAAGACCGATTCCCTCCGTTTTCCAAGGTGTATTTTTTTAAACCATTCTATTGATTAAATCCAATTGAAAATGCGTCCATCTTCTAAATTTACTGAAATATTCCATCAAGAGTTCGGTCCAAAACGATTGATTTAAATATATGTAAAACAGCAAACCATCAATCTGCGCAAAGGAACTTAGTTACAATACAAATTTGCAGAGTTGATGATGTTACAGTATTTAACTACTGATATTCTTCCTCATGTCTTCAACAGAAGGGTCGTGCTTGGAAAATAATGTTTTCCGATATTAACTTTAAATAAAAACCCTTATTAAAACGTATAGGCGTTACACAAGCATTTAAAAGGTGCTACTTTCCATCTAACACTATAGATATAAACTAAGGTAAAATGTTTCTTCTCGATGTAGGAATAATGTGAAAGGAACCTTTTCGAATACAGGTGAGTCGGAAAGACCAGTGACAGAAACGCATCCAACGTATGGATGTTTGTTTTATGGCAAGCAAGCGACAGAAACCCCACTTTGTGTGGTAATAAAAATATCTGGCTAAAATTGTTTAGCGTAGCACAATCATCTCTTGAGTTTTATTTATGCACGAGAAAAAATATAAATAATATTAGGCGATCTCGAAAACTTTTGCGATTTCCGTGATTAACAGAAAATTTCGGCTATGGACGTTAGAACTTCAGCGTTAAAGCCCTCACAAAACTCGACGAATACTCAAAGCACCGTCGATTCAACCCACCGCCCTGGATTTCTATCTCTTTCCTTCGTCTCGCTGACCGAAATTCAACTGAAAAAATCGACACCATTCGCAAGACCTGTGAGCGAAAGCTTGGGAGTGGTGCTCGACAGAAATCTGTGCCGGGTTAATCTTAAATGCCAAAAGCCTCTTTATTTTTTCATTGTGGCTATTTTCAACCACTTTTTTAATAAATGGTTGACTGGAGGTTTCTCTCTTGCCATCAGTCGACGATACTCTTAAGGCAA
This sequence comes from Hetaerina titia, assembly GCA_037158775.1. Lineage (NCBI taxonomy): Eukaryota > Metazoa > Arthropoda > Insecta > Odonata > Calopterygidae > Hetaerina > Hetaerina titia. The sequence continues at coordinate 99,761,510 of CM073770.1, read as the reverse complement.
AAGACAAGGGAATACTCATAAATACTAACGTTTCCGTAAAAAGGAGACCATCTTTGATGAGAGAAGAACGAGAAAGAAGATAATATAATAATAATAATAATACTATATATAATAATAATCGTATATAAGAAAAAGGAGAAGTCCGAAAAGAGGTATATACCGTAGCAAGACTTGAAGTTAATAAAAGTGAAGACTCAGAGGTACAGTCACGCTCGCCCTTGGCCAAAACGTTTTTTCGAACTTGACAACTCTTCGCCATACACACTTCCATCCCTAAGGATGATCATCTGGTGACCAAAATTCTAGCAGGCATATGAGTACTCTCTTACTTAAACGGGCTTAGTTCTATTTTTAATCAATACATTTATAGCCATGGGCTCCCCATTATCGTCTCTTCGCCCCCTTTCCTTGCGAACATTCTTATAAGGCATGTCTCCCTCTCGAGCCCTCCTTTGTCTTTTCCTATCCGTCTTCGGCATGCCTCCTTACCATATAAAACTGCTGCAAAACCCAGCCGTGAGTCATGCCGTTTCAAATAACCACCGTCTCTTTTCAATGCTCTTCGAGGGACCATTGGAAGTTATCGTCCCATGGACCATTCGAAATGAGGTTCGAATTTTACAAGTCAATTTTAATAAGCACTTCCCAAAGGGAGAAGAATAAAAAGAGGAATGGAAGCGAGATCGAAAAGCACCCGAAACGATAAGCCGAACACGGCACGAGTTCGAATCAAGCATCTTCACGCCCACCTGAGTCCTTTGTATCGGCGCATTTCCGTTCTGGCGGGAAATAATCACGCGGGGAAAGAGAAAAAAACAACCCGTGCCTCGTCAGTTGAAGGTTGACAGATCAACAAAGCGGAATTTATGCATGTATGCGTGTGTGTACGTGTATAAGACAATATACATGCTATACATATTAGCTTAGCCTTTGTCTTTCTGGAAAATCGCATAACCTTTGTGAATGTATTTTTATATACATTTTTAATATTAAATTTTTACATTAAAACACGAAGATCCGCCAAATGGTGAACACATTTTAGAAAAACAAGGAAAAGGGATAGAACCATGTATAAAAGACAAACGCAGGAATGGTATGGAAGGCGGAAAAATGTATACAGGGAGCGGCAACATAACTTCCTTTTTAATGAAGCAAAACCCCTTTCAAAAAGGAAGTTATGTTGCCGCACCCTGCATATATATATGTAGCGTTCGCGACCCCTGGTTACGTGATGCGTGACATCACGCCCGTTCTCGCTTCCCTAGGAAAATAACGCGCGGCCACGACTGAATGGAGGACGGCGAACGCACACACGAGGATGCGATACAAAAGGCAAACACGCGGAGGACAAAGAGTGAGTGAGGTGGAGAAAGAAAGGGGTGTGGGGGGCAAGGGGAGGAGAGGGCGATCGTGATGATGGGTGGGAGGGAGGTAGAGAGGGAGGGGGAAGGGAGGGAGAGGATGTGGGTGGAGGGAAGGGCATGGACGGAATGCCTGCCGCGGGTGGGCGAGGCAGAATTTCACTCGTGACTGGCCCATAGGCGTGGGGATGCTAAGTCATGGCATGAGGAGTGGGGTGGAAGGGAGAAACACTTGGAAACATCATCCACTGATGCACGCGACCACAGACTCACTGCGTATTACACGGAGAAAGCTGACGAAGAGCAAGACGAGGTGGATCCACAGAAGGGCGGACATTGCTATACGTTTGACAGGCAAAAAAAATACCTCAGGGATAGTTTTTCAGGGCATTTCGGTACCCAGCAACTCCCTTCCATCTACATCTACATAAGTACCCTGCGAGCCACCAAAAAGGTGTGTGGCAGGGGGAAGATCTATGAAGATCTTGGTAGGTATGCTGGCGTATATTGGAAGCAATGTAATAGTTAGTTGTGTGTTAAATAAGACGAAGAACACTTACGTAATTCAAAAGGTAGCTATAAATATATCAATACGTCAGTGAGCACCCATTTATTTTCAGAGGCCGACTAAATACGGCCGATTTGGCAAAATCCGTTTAACTGAGGAATCTTCATCATCAGGGTAGGGGGCCAGTTCCGTTCCCTGTGCAGTTATGGTTTCCCAGGAAGACCTTGTACCCGAAAATTCACACAGCTTGGTGGAACTGATGGTGCCCAGATAGGCTAGGCCGGGGACCCGGGCACACCGGTCAGTAGTCCAACGATCTACCCCTGGACTACCGCGACCCACTATAAAGTAGGTTGCGGGAATATATATGTATATATATTATATATTTTATATATATATATATATATATAAATTCATCAACATGCGTTCGGCCATTTGCAGGTTTTTCGTGTTTGAATGTATACATTTACGTGTGTGTATATATTGTGTTCGTCCTTTATGTGTGTTCCTTTCCCATTTTCCTTATCTCTATTTCTATGTGAATGAATATTTGTTCGCCGTATGGCGGGATTTCGTGTTTGAATATACATATATATATATATATATATATATATATATATATATATATATATATATATATATATATTAACGCACGTACACTCTTGCAAACTTAAAATACGTTAAAGAATAATTTAGCACTATCTTCTAGAAATCAGAATCTTCATCATCAGGGTAGGGGGCCAGTTCCGTTCCGTAAAGAAAGCAGAATCACATAGCATTTAATTCACAAATTCACAAGGTATGAGTCCGCTGAATACCGTTCCGAGGATAATTTTCTTTTATCATCTTTTTTTATTGTTATCGATATTCGTTTCAATTTTTTAATGAATATGCCTAATTATGGGGAAAGGCAGACTTACAAAGGATCCAAATCCTACAGTACAAATTTCCAACGTATTATAGCAGATGCTCACAAAATACCACGAACCATGCCTAAACTACTCACACGTGATCTACATTGACAAATGATCAACAAATCAACTCCTGTTAAACATTAAATATCAACGGCCGTTCAAGATGAAGAATATTAGTTCGAGAGTTTGGCAGAGCTCCAATTAACGTCTTAAAACTACGGAGTCTCATCTAACAGCACTGGATTCCAAGTTCGTAAATTCGTCCAATTTCCTGTAAGGTACCACGCCGTTCAAGGAAGACAACGACAGTTTAGCGTTCGGGACGTGGCAACAGGATGCCAGAAGGACTTAACCGCTGGTTTTCAATTAAATGAATGTTAGCGGGCAGGTAAGAAGATGGGTGGCGCAAGAGAGGACGAGAGGCAAGGCTTGGCGATGGCCAACTCGTTCTCCGGGGTCACATCCACCCAGAGGTCCAATTAAAGAGGAGCTCGGGGGAGGGCGGAATGGGAGAAACATCCGCCGGACGAACGATTCCCATTCACCGTTAAATCGCAGCACTATTTCCCGCGCAACTCAAACTGCTTCTCTTTTCCACTCTTCCGCTCAACCCTTGTTGCATTCCTCCAGAATTGACGCGAAATATTGAAGATACATCGGAAGAAACCAGAAACAGCGCATTTTTGGCGAGTCTGGACGTTCCCGTCTAGTCTTTTTGTCTGATTTTGACAGGCCCCGGTGGAGACAGGGCAACGTCCTCGCTTGCCAAATCTCAAGAGGTCGCAAGTTCGACTCCCGGCCAGGTGGATCCTCCTCCACCTAGGCATTGGGCGTCTTCAAGGTAGTGTCAAAGGTGGAAAAAGGGATATAAGTGTCAATCTCGTCCAATTAAATCGACAAATAAATAAAATAAAATCATAATAGGTTTCCCGAAAAAAGAGAGGGAGATTAGCGCCCGAAAGACAAAATTATCCATCCCACGCCTCTGCCTAAGCAACGATTTTTTGAAATGAAGTAAACGGTAATTTCAATGTTTAATAATTGGAAGTGATTACGCCAACAGAGCGAAGACAGAGATGAAACGAAGGGATTACCTGTACGACATTTCAATCAATTTCCGCCACGCACTGTGGTTTTCCGCTGTTTTTTTTGCTGAGAGTGGCATATTTGCAAAAGCAAATACCTCCGTTTTCATAATGTTTTTTCGCCCGCATTTAATATGTTTTGATAAATTCAATCGTTAGCGAACGCGCGTGTTAATTAACAAGGAGATTATGGGAAAGTTTGATTTCATAAATTTACCAGGAGACGACGTCCTCTCGTTAATATACTAAACTCAAAAACTCTGTATTTATTCATTTATCTATTTATCTCTTCTCTGATATGGAGCGTAGCTATGTACGGCGCGGAAACGTGGTCACTGAAGCAGGAGGACGTAAGTTGGAGGCTATTGAAATGTGGCTGTGGAGAAGAATGGAAAAAGTGAAATGGACCGAAAGGAAAACAAATAAGGAAGTACTAGTACACCAATGCACGATATTAGTCGCACGATATTCATTTTCAGAGTGGGTAATTGATTAGATGAACTTCAATTCCTCCAAACAATATCTAAGCGTGAAATACGAAGCATTTCGATCGATTGACATCGCGTGAAATGGCGTTCGTTGTTGTCATGATTCTCGGTAAGTAATCTCCAACTTCTCGAATCGAATATTCACCGTCATTGTTGAAATTCGAAGACTGATTGACTGTAGATGTACGTTGAAACTTCAACTATAACAATGACTTCAATAAGACCTTCAGGGGTTGAAGAATGGTCGAAGAAGAGTTGAAGAATGCTCTTCAACTCTTCTTATGTGGGGACGAGATCCCTTCACACAGTCATATAGTCTTAAGGCGGAGAAAATGCAAAAAGCCTTTTTAGTGGGGATCTAAGATGACTTATTGATTTTTACAACTTTAAAGGGACGGAAAAAATCGGAGGCTACAATTGTTTCCGAAATCTTGATTTTTTTATGCGGTTTGAAAGAAGTGGGAGAGAAATAATCACTGCGATAATATTTTACGCGACATTCTGCAATACGTACGATCGTACTTACGGTGCTGTAATTTGTTAAAATATTCTAAAGCGCTCAGAATAAATTGTTACTTACAATACTAGACTGCCATCTTTCCTGATTATAGAGTACTTTCTCGAAAATAAATTCCTCCGAAACGCTCGTCCTCTGAAAGTTACTAATGATTCCAACCGCAAAACCAACCACAACAATCAACCCGAAGGATTGTTTGATGGGCGAGGGTAGAGCTCACCCTGAGCCCCAAAGCGAGTGAAATGCACTCGCCAAGATGGGAGGTCTCCGTCACTTCCAACACCACACGGACTGCCTGGAGCTAAGGGTGTGTGAAAGCGTCAATAGTAGGTGAACCCAGGTCCCCCTACCAGTAGACCCTCTACCGAGATAACCTGCTAATTACATGAGTTAAGTCCTCGGATCTTAAACATTTTCAAGGTTTTGTGCTGTCTAATTACCATCTCGCCTTGTTGTTGTAACCCTGCGGATAATGTTAAATTTACACACACGATCAAATATTTCACAATTTTCCGCTGTTGCGAAGGCATTCGAGCGAGAATTATGGATTATTAAATATAATTTTTTTCTTAAATTCTATGACTTAACAAAATAAAAACTTTTCACGTACGGTTGAGAGAATATATCGTTTGGTGTTTATGATTTTTTATTTTAACGTTTAGGGGAATGTAAACTATATTTATACGCCACCCAGTGGTATACAATCACTCCGGCAACACAATTACGTAAGTGAATGTCGATGCAAGCCCATTGCGTCTCTGAATAGGACTGAACGCACAAATCACTTGATTGGTCATTCAAATTACATTCAAATGATAAAAATACAAAATGCATTTCTCCTTGTCTACCTCTATATCTTCCGGTGAAAATTGCATAATTTCTCCATAATTTTCAGGTTTAACTGCTCAAAACCAGGGTTTTCCCATATTTTATCAAGGATTCAATGACCGCTGCACATCCTACTCTACCCAACATGCTCTACCAACACTCCATTTACGAATCAGCAACAAGTTTTACTCGCAGGGTAATATTTTTAAGTTAAAAAAGTAAAATGATGAAATGGTGCCGGAATGGTTCCGTTCGGTTTTTTGGTGGATTTTAAGCAGCAATTTGACGAAGACATGCATTAAAGTAACTGCTTATTTTGAGACAGCTGAATTCCCTCTTGAATTCTAAATGTTATCATTCCAGCTATGAAACAAGGGCGAGATTACATCTTCCCAGCATTCCAATATACGAATCTCCGAAGAAACGAGACAGTTCTCATTTCGTTTAAGTTTTTTCATACCTAGTGTCTTTGAATACGTTTATATATAATAATATGGGATCCAAACATGAAATTTTCGTACTACTTGTCAATTATTAATGGGATATGGTAAATTTGATATGTAAAAATGACGATGGTTATTAGACAACCTGGAAATTGAATTTTCCAGTTGTAACATACGCGCCCTTAACGCCTCAAAGCACCAATGTGTTCCAAAAGTTTAAATTTCAGAGAACTTAATCCAATTTTTTTCATTTAAACCCCTGGAGAAAAACAAAGACAATTATTGCAATTACAATAAATCCATTCTATCAGCCAAAATGTAAAATATCACATGTTGGATAGGATTAAAGAAGGCCATAGTCATTCCTATGCAGCAATTACAGAGCGTACAAATTATTCGCCTTGACTGGGATCCGAACCTTGATCCCTCGCTGAACAGCAGGGTGGTGCAACCTGTTTAAGTTACCCAGGTGTCCTCTTATGCTCCGAAATTTTGGGGGCTTTTTTAATGAACAATTTAATTGTTCCCACTGTAATGCACATTTAGCGGATGACTCCGTTAAAAGTGACTGTCTCGTGGCATCTACCATTTACCTCTATCTGGCATTCTTTGTATTCATACCCATTCTTTTAGTAATTTTTTAGGATTCCAATATTTAATCTGGTTACAATTTAAAGAGAAAGAGGGTTTGTAATTATTCGATTTTAACTAAGAACTGATTGGATGTCGGAAGAAGTCGAATTGGCTCGTCGGAAGAAATTATGTACTTCCACCAATTCTCCGAAACAAAAATGAGCTCAGAAAATTTCTAAATTATGAATTATACCAAGAAAACTTAATTTTTGCATAAACCTCATCAAATATGGTAATAACAATAATAGTGAAAATATAATAATAACAGTGCATTACAAAACGAAATATTTTCGCGATAAACATACGCTTAAAAATGGAATAAAATAAGCATTATTCATGGTTTCAATAAAAACCGACATTCTAGCAGATATCATTTGTGTGCTGTGAAGGACGAGCTGTTGGAAACACATAAAGAACCGAAGTTACCATACGTCCTCGCGGTTTTCACGCTTCGCTGACCACTCACGTCTCTCTTAAAAGTTCTGCGGTTTTTTCCTTGATCCACTGCCTTTCCTAACGATGTGTTCGTCATGAACTCTCCCGATCGCATGTAAATTTTTTTTGCCTCCGTAATTGCCTGCTACAAAGAGCGACCGTCCACTGCTTTCCACGTTGTTTGCACATGTTCCGTCCGTTTCGGAATGTAATATCTCTCTTTCTTATGGCTCTTTCTTACGGAAACATTTTGAGTCGAATTTGTAGAGTTCGACACGATTCCGCTTTTTCACCGTGACATGATATATATGCTAAATCAACTCTCTAATATTGAAAAAAAAATAGAAATTCATGTTGGACTAAAATCCGTTGGAATTCCGATTTTGAAAGGCAATGTCGAAGATTGCTCGGCCTACTTCGAGTTGACAGGTCAAAACCAAGCTCTAGTTTATTCCCTTTCGGATTATCGTTTTCCAAAAAAAGAGGTAAGCATGCCTAGCGCTTCCCACTTTTTTGGAAATTGAAGCCGCCCCTCCCCCCTCCTTATTCCTCGCCCCTAATCACTCGTTTTATGGGCTTTGGGCCCTCACATTCACATGCACATTAATCCAGCCCCGCAAAAGGAAACGGAGGCGCCAGAGATCTTGCCTAGCTCTCGAGTGACCACAAACAAATGAAACGTGTCTTAAAGATAATAATGGTCTCTGGAATAGACACTGGATCATGCCAGGATCATTTCATCTATTTCCCCAAATATGGAGAAGGTGAAATGGACCGAAAGGAAAGCAAATGAGGGAGTACTAGGGATGGTGGGCGAGGAGAGGGGTTTGTTGGGAGAAATCCTATGGATGCAGGAAAAATGGATGAAAGGCGTATTGATCGGCAGTGGGATGTTGAAGACTGTAATAGAGGGGGAAATGTTTGGCAAACGAGGAATGGGCAGGAACAAGATAGGCATGTTGGACGGGATGAAGGGAGGAATGAAGTACAAAGAGATGAAGCAGGACTTGATGTAGAGTAGGTTGCTGGATTGTGTTTTGTCAGGAATGACTAAATGTTTATTTGGTAGTTGTGTCCATTCATAAAACTACCTTAACCGGCAGATTACTTTATAATAATTACATATATATATGCATACATGTTTGTGTGTGTATATATATACATGTATGTATGTGTGTGTGCATATACACACGCACATTTCGTTTTACCGGGACATTTTGAACCTCCCAACTAGCGCGGAAATATCATTCTCTTCGCCCAAAATGCACCACGAGAACAAATAAGGCCATCCCCGACGAATCGTTTAAGAATTTAGGTCACGAGATGATGCATGGGTGAGCCATGCTCCCTTTTGTTCACGTAAACAACCCTTGTTGATACAATGCATGAACACCCCATCTCCCTTCTTCTCCCCTCTCTCCTTTCTTCCCCGTTCTCCTCGGCAATGTCGCCTCGACGACCCACCCCTTCACAACAAGTGACCCGTCCAGTTCGCCTTTCACCGCCTTCATTACTCCATTTCCCGATTCCCTTTCGCACAGCGTTAAAGATCGGCCTTTCCACTCGACCTGCTCATCTCATCATTTTCTTTTTTTTTCTCTCTCTCTCCGACTTTTTTGAGTTTCTAAACTTTCTAAACATTTCACGCAGGTTTTACTCGCGTACGGACTTTTCGCTACGGGTTTTAAGTCTTTTGGAATTTTGAAATTCATCTTTTCCCAGCAAAATTTGAACTTCTGAAAACTTTTATTGAGAATTTTACCTAAAACATGCAAAATGCGTCGATGGTAATATTTGGACCAACTGAGCTGTGAAAAAAGTATGCGCACAGGTGATGAAGATTCGGAAAGAACTGTAGGTATGTAGGAATTAAATCAGGTACAGAGTTCATTAAATCAGAGATGCCTACGAATGATCGCGATTTAGCTAGCCTATCAGTCAAGGAGTAACAATCATTGCTTAACACACTACACAATCAGTTTGATTCGTATGGGATGAGAATCGATGTAAATAAAACAAAGGAGGTGATGTTTTCAAGAAACAGGAAGGGTCAAACAAATATTAAAATTAGAGGGCACGTATTAGCGTAAGTAGAGCAGTTCACCTACCTAGGAGTTGTTTTAAACGAACTAGGTCATACTAGTTCACACATAAAAAGAAAAAAGAGTAGGGCGAAGAAGCTTTCTCAGGGAGGAGGGAATTGATGAGAAGGACCTTGAGTAAGGAAATTAAGAAAACTTGATAAAACTTTCGTATCCCCCATTTTTCATTTCGGATCACCCCTTTCCAGGGCGCGGAAACTTGTTCGTTGGGGCAGGATGATATATTTAAGACGTAATTGAAGGTCTTTAGGAGGTGGGTGTGACGAAGGAAGTAAAAAAGTAAAATATACGGGTGTAAAAAAACAAATGAAGAGGTGCTGGACTGGTGGTTGAGGAGAGAGGGTCGTCGGGAGAAATGCAAGGGAACCGGCAAAAATTGAGTGCAGAGCATTTTGATTGGTTATAAAAGTAAAAAAAGGTGACTGAGGAGAGGTAGGCATAGGAATTAATAGGAAGAATAGAACAGGCATTTTGGACGGAATGAAGGTAGGCAGGTTGAATGCCGCAATGAAGGGTTAATTGCATAGGGTGTCGGGCTGTGTTTTTCTAGGTGAGGCTAAGAAACGTATCAGTGGTGGGTCAGTCAAAACCTGCCTTCAACGTTACACTACCATTCACCATAATAATAACACTGGAGAAAAAAGGGATCAAGTGTTCTTCTGTTCAGCCCCCAAACATCATGTTACAAGCATGTGATGTGCGCCAATGAGATATCCATTCAGTTTCCAGTTGAAAATCAAATTTCCGCCTTAGAGAGAGAACTTTAATGCAAAGCTTGGCTGACCGGCTTATCGCGCTGGACTCCTAGCATGAGGAGGGGGTTTCGGTCCCGCAGTCCAGCTTCAAGCCATTACGTTGGGCTGGTCACTCGTGAGATAGTCAAAACAATTTCATTTGGAGAAAAAATGTATTAGACCTTAAACGCCATTGAACTATTATTTTAACTTTAAAAAATTACAACTTAATCTAAAAATTACAACAATTACAAGTTATATAAGTTCACGTTTATCACGTTCCTTCCCTCAAACATCTCATCGTTTATTTACCTCTTGACTGTGGTGACTTTCCTGATGACCCAGAGTTGATGGGCGACTAGAGATTACGACAGAATGAATCCATAATATTACGCAACGCCTTGAATTTAACAGATCTCATTGGGTTCCGATGCTTAAAACTAGCACGAGCCGTTCAGCCGGGGTTTTGTCGCTTAGACGCCGACGTGGCGAAATCCTCAATGACATTCAGTAAGTCATCTCCTCTTTTTCAACGTTTTCCGCTTCGAACGGAATTGCAGTGGCGTCACGTAATGTTGCGTAAGGGCAAGATCACGGAGTAAGTAAAAATACACCCGGCTGGATGCAAATGGGGGAGTTAAACGAGGTACGTTGACTAGAGCAATTTTTTTAACGGACGGGATGGCACAATTCGTTGTTTGAGGAGACGGGGAATAACAAAAGAGGGTCGAAAGGAAGGTTTCCAACGGGGAACAGAAAAACCCTCTGGGGACAATAAATCTCCAAAAACCCCCGCTCCTCTGTCAGTCGAAAGAAGAACTTCCCCCCATCCCGGGTCCAGGCTTCGCGGAGACGACTCGAGGAGGCTGGATCGTGACTATGCGATTCAAACGGTCCCCTCAACTCGTGCATTAATGAAAAGCATTGTTACGCCCATTGATGCGCACTTGGTCAGCAGAAATGATGTGAAATACAGCTTTTAAGCAATTTTAAGAAGTTATTATTAAGCTTTTAAACCTAATCTAAAACTCATTTAAGATAAAGTTCTCAGGCGCCATTTTTTTAAAAGATACGATTAAAACTGTCTTTTCCACGATCATTAATTGATATAATTCAAACAAAGACGGTGCTCTTTGTTAAAATAACTACATATCCTATTTATTTGAGAGCTTGTTATCGTGAAGACGACATGTGTTTCTGCGTTATCAATCCACAATTATTCCGCTAGTAACCCCCCCCCCCCAATTTATTATAAATAGAATCCTAGATTTTCGTTGCCTCCTTCTAATTAAAGTTTAGAGTTAAAAAACTACGAGTAAAGACCCTATTTTATGATCGCCATTTGATGGAGTGTGCTTAAGATTACAAATCCAGAACGTTTTATGAAAATTACATACGAATTACTAGGTGAACATATCTCGAAGCAACTTGCTGTTTAAACTCAAATGAAGAGCGCATGGAAATGAGTCGGCGGTCGGCAATTATTTCGCCTCATGACAAAAATCTGCCCACGCCCGCTTCGACGGAGCGAAGGAAATACGCACGACGTGGATGCCAAGGGATGGTTCTCTCGGTGCGAGTGGGGCGCGAGGGGGCCAGAGACCTCACATTCGCCCGGTCACGCGTGACCAACGGGGAGACGAGTCGACCCACTTTCCCCCCGCCCCCGAACGGGACGGGGGTGCACTCCATTTCATATTATTCAGGGCGCAAAGGCTAGAGGAAGGAAATGGGGAAGGAGGGGGGGAATGAGACAAAAGCCGATCGCCGAAATGGGAGATAATTACTGCAAACCGCAAGCAAGAGTGAGGAGGAGGGAATAGAAGAACAAAACCCCTCAAGACTCATGAAAGGATTTCCGACTCGTAATGAATCGATTTCTATCGAATCGAATTCTAATTCTACTGAATCTGTAAAAGCCAATCATTTCCACAGGTTCAAAACAATCGTCAGCATAATCGTAACGGCTCTGAAAGTATCCAAACAAATATTTATAACTTAGTAAATCATGCATACATAATTTATTTCAATCTCGAAGCATTTACTTTACAAAAAACACCCGAAAAAAGTCCGTACACAAACACGTGTACACCTAAGTTGATATTAATAAACGATAAGTTATACAATCAAATCAGACATCAAATCGATTCAAATCGAAATGCATATCGCGATGATGATACGTTGTAACCTATCATCGACATTGTTATTAAATGTGTGGCCACGCTGAATCCAGCTCACGAAATCTGCAAGCAAGATATTAATTACCAATATTAATGGTAATAATCACAATTGTAAATGAAATTGTTAGTTATTTTCATAAATGCATGAAACAAAAAACCAATTTTACACTCTGAAATTTATGGATTGTAATGCACACTTTGCGAATGACAAAATTAAAGTTGTTGCGCCATCTCCCGCAGTTTCTTGGAGGCAAATATTGTTGTTTACTCGCCCGATCCGACAGATTTGGTCGAATTAATCGATTTCGCGTGGATGATGACTTTTCCGACTAGTCTACTTAAATTAAGTACGGAGTTCATTCAGTGTTCATTAGTTCTGTGTTCGTATGGGAGAGGGTATGATAATTCACTTAAAAGTCGATCCATCTTCCCAGTGAATTCCAATACGATTCCTCAACTCTGTTAGCGAACGCCGTCGCCTCAAGGAGTCGAAATAGATTTGATCCCTTTTCCTTTGTGTCTCTTGGCGCGCGCGTCTAACGGAGCGGGAAACATTACGAAACTCCCCTTCCGTATGAACGAGAGTCTTTTGTTTTTTTATTCCTTCCTGGCATCCGTGCATTCATTAATCGGCAATACAGCGAGGCATTGTTGCTGCTGTGGGAGTGGGGGGAGGGGAGGAAGATGGGGGTGATGAGGAAATGTGGAGGGAGGGTAGGTGGGAGGAGATGGAACCGGAGGGGGAGGAAGGAAGCAGAAGAGAGGAGGGGTTGGGGGGAATTGAGGAGCGTGAATCCGGTGGATGGGCGAGGGAGAGGGTTTGAGCTGGGGTCAACATTTGACTCTCGAAAACACAAGTGGTGCACGGTCTGCAGAGTGAAAACGCACCGGAGTCGTGCCGTCTTGTAGTTCTGCTTTTGCAATATCTATCACTCCGATGACCAGGCCCGCGCATCGAAATTTAGAGGATTTCAACTAATTATAATCCACCTTGCAAAATTCGAAGAACCACGGGAGATGCTGCGGCAGTGACTTTAAAGGAGTCATTCGCTAACGTGCATTCAAATGCAACGATTTCAAAGCGTAAAATCACAAGAATACCTGTAACATTGTATGCATGACATTTCATCATAACATATCGTTCCTTTAGAGCCCCTAAAAGTCGGTAGCGTTTCTGGCTGAAGCGCTCGGTCGGATATCTAAGGATCTGAGTTCGAATCCCGGTCAGGGAGAATGAGTTTTACACTTTGAAATCGTTGCATTTGAAACTTTCAAAAGAAAAGAAGGCCATTTCAAAGGTGACTCTTATTTCACCTGAGAAAGCGGTTAAACGTGCCACGTACGAATATGTTTTGGAATGTATCACCGATAATCTGACAAATACTTATTTATGATTTGGTATTCTGTTTTAATCCTGAAAGGTATGCAGTCACAGTCTCTTACGATTAAAGAATGATCGGTCAACAGTTCTCACCAATGCAACTGGTGGTGAAAATAGCTGACGGATTAAAAAGAATTTGTTTTGATTAAAATTGCACTCTTTAAGTTTGTCCGCGCTCAAATCTTTGCTTGTGAAATTTCAAGTCGTGAAAGAATTGGAATAATATTTCTGCATCTGATATCATTTGAGTATTAGAATTGGGTATAATCAAACTGTCATATAATATACCTAAATTCACAACAGCAGCCACGAAAACTATAGGATGAAACCGAACGACCTCTTATGGCGGCAAAACAGTTCACCACCACTTTGAGAACAACGAAGGACTCACAATGTATGGGCGTCGTCATTTTGTGCTTTACGCAATAATTTTTTGACTGCCATCAAATTCTAGGAGCTCTTCCACCAACTTAATTCCACACATCGCATTTCTATCGACAGAAGTGCAATCGATAAAGGACTAATTATTGGTATTTGGACGGTCACGATGATGCTATGAAAAGTATGATATTCCCGTTCTATGAAGGTGAACACAGGTGTCAACAAATTCAGACAAGAGTTGGATTCGGACACCCTTCAAGGTAGTATCCATCCTTCAAAGGGAGTATTTACGTCTCTAATTAATAACTTCGGATCCAGCTTGACCGTGACACCATACGTTTAAAATAATTATCATCATATCAACAACCAACGATTTCCATGTCCCCATAAGATGTTCGCCTTAGGCACCTTCCGCAATATCGCATTCTCACGGCTTCGCAATGGACTCTTTAAACTAAGAAAGCCTTCGATATTTCCGCTTTTCAGAAACTCAAAAAATGATATCGATCCGTTGAGGTCAAGTAGATGGAGCGCTGCGAAACAGACAAAAGTTTCCGAGTTCATAACAAGCGTGCTATATTGCGAGCCCAGAGGAGTCACCTTGAAGGAAGTGACATTTTGAGATGTATCGGACAGGGCACCAGGGCCGCATGTATTCGAGGGCCAGAAGTGATCGTAGAGGTTTCTATATCTAGTGATATACGCGATCCTGACACAGATGAAGGAATATCTCGACTTCCTATGGCTTGTCTTGGATGTGATAGTCCTGAATGGATTTATAAATTGAAGATCTCAAGCAGGTGAATACGCTGCTAATAATCAGGTGCTTTGATTTTTCAGAGGCCGGCTGGGTAATCGCAGCGTCCGAAGAAATGACCGTTTCACACGTCAATCTATCTCGTCGAGTTTTTCATTAAATATAGTACACTTACTTCTCTACTCCCTTTTCGCCCTTACTCAAAATTATGTGCATTAAATACGACTCATAATGAATTCAAGTCCCATCTTCCCATTTGTTCCTCACTTATACATGTTTTGCATTAAACGTATCGGGAAAAGTTTCGATAGAAATAGATTTATTTCAGATATAAAAATGCCCTAAAAATCCTTAAAAAGTACATCACTTGAGCGTCGACAAACTTTTTCCCTTTTTTCACGACTCGAAGGCTCCCTGTTAGGCGGATTCCGTTAGGAGGGCCTTAAGGGTACGCGTGCAAGCTACTTCAAATGCACTGAGGGTCCCACAGTGGTGCCCTATGAGGGAGCATTTCACTTCTAGGAATAGGAAATAGTCTGCTAGTTTCAAGGGGGACTTTAATAGGGTTGGGGAATCGTCGCGATGCCGTCTTCGAAAGTAGACACTCGCGACTCTGCTCTCTTTGCCTTCCATCCAAAGACCTTCGGGAGGACGAGTTTAGCGCAGATCTTTCGCATTCAGTGATAAAGGTGTACACTGTCATCTTGTCAAAGCCAATACGATCTGTGATCATGCGCAGACTTAACCGACGGTCATAATTCAGCCCTTCACGCGCACGTCAGAGAAAAAAATGTCATCGATACTATTTATATAAACATTGTATCATGCATAAGCAAGTTACCTATTAGCGAGGATTTAGTAACACACAACTGCTAGGGAACCCCACAGCACTTAGAAGTAGCACGGTAGATTCAATTTCTCTCTTTGAAGGTTGATTTTCAGCCAAAAGATGTCAGTGGTCAGCGACCGACCGGGAGAATAAAGGGAATGCGAGGGATTTCCACATCCATCGAGATGCCTATGCCCCCCGCCGGGGCGTGTCTGCTCCGCGCTGCTCTGAAAATGCATGTTTCGAATTCCACTGTCGGGCGTTGATACGTACTATTTGCGGGCGAATTAAACCAGCTTTAATTTAAAACAGTTGAACCGACTTCAGCGCATATCACCAGAGTTCCATACACACGATACTCACACACGAATGCAAACTCTCCGACCAATTTCTTTCGGAGTAGGCGCTGCTATCGTTTCAGTCCAAGAAATGAAACTCAATTCTTTCATTCGGATCCATTTCTTTCATTCCGCACCGCACTTGCATCGGTACTTCGTTGCCCCCCGTCATATTCATATATTCTTCCATTTAAGTTCCCCAGCACCTGAGACTTCTAATGTCTATCCCTCATTTTGAGAGCATCTTAGAATGCATAACACACCCGTCTTTTGCGGTCAACCTTTTCCACTCAAACCATTTCCTCTCATGATTTTCCTCTTATATATACACATTTCCTATCATGTACCTGTTTGGTCATTGGACTCTCATTCTCTCAACTTGACCAAATCAACGTGGTACATTTCTTTCGTCCTTGTCTCTTAGTGGTACATCTAATCAACATTGTTTCATTACCCACACATTCGTAAATTAGTCTCTCTTATAATCATTTCAAACTCTCCTGAAAATCCCGGCACGAACCACATTTAATCGGCGTTTATGTCTATCCTGGCATGACCAAGTTTCTACAAAAACTGGTCTGTACTTCATCAAAAATGATTGGAAATTATAAACAACGAGAAAGAGGAAACATGATTGTTACCTTTTAAAACCGTGTAATTAAATATGAAAATTACTTTAGAGCAATATTAAATGGATCAAACCTGAAATCTATTCACTGTGAAATTGTTCTCATTATCCACACATTTGCACACGGAAATAATATTTTTTTATGGTAAATAATAAAATAATACATTGACGCGAGGATGCTTAGGTCTACAAAGCCGAAAATCTTTAACAAATCAAATATGAAAAGGAGCTATCCAATTTTTTAGAGAGATATAAATACACAAGTTGGTTGCATTTTAGTTCAAGTTCCTAAAGTTCACCTCAAACGATAGTTATTTAAGAAATCATAAAGTAAATCTCTCCGATTAATTCAAGATTTTCTTATGTAGCTAAAATTTAACCGGTCTATAGTAAAAAAACGACTGCAAATAAACAATCAAACATTTATTTATTTCATTAATTTAATGACTGACTTCAATTGGGGCGAGATTGAGACTTTATTTTCCCTTCCTACACCTAACCCCTACATGTCACATTAAAGACAATTGCAAACACCCAAGCCCTAGGCAGAGCAAATCACATCTCGGCGGGAATCGAATCCTCTTAGTTGGCAGGCGAGGACGTTGTCCCGCCGCCGCCGAGGCCGACGACATTTGCTTTCTTTTACGGTCAGCTTTGGCCAAAGATCTAACTAGGAGCCAAATTTTATTTTTCCGACTCGACTCGAAGCTCGACGATCCGAATCGCAGAATGCATCAGCATCGCATGAAAACTATACCATCACAAAACTATTTTCCATATTCAACGTCACTTGCATTCAAATACACTCCAATGAAGAACATGAATGTTGGTCTAAGTCTCAGATGAAAGCCTTGACCCAGGCGATATTGTTTCAAGGTTAATGTGGTTACTAAGGGATTGACTGACGCTTGACGTCCTAGCGACGGTGTCCCCACAAAACAAGTAGCTGACATTCAACTGAAAAATGTTTGCTTGATTCTCTTAAACAAAAGAACAATACTTTTCGCATGAGTGTGAGAATATTTTAAGCAAATATCAGGAATTTCCACCGAGTGGTCTGTCACGTAAGAAGCACATCACCACTGATAACCACGCGCTGCAATGCCAATGAGGGGCCAGTTGGAATTCACGAGTCATCTGTCGATTCACATGATGCCCAAAACTGTCATTGCCCGGAGACATCAACCGGATATGAAGTCAATACCCTCCGGTTGGGGGGCAGAACATTACCCACTGAACTACCACGCTCGACCTTAATATTTTAAATAACTGTCGTCTGCAACTCAGGCGACATGCGCTTCAAGCCACTTCAGACATTTTTCAATGGAATTGGGTACATCGGCCGCGCATGACATCAACGCCCGAGAATGGAATTTGCAGTGTACAGTTTTCGAAAGGCACGGAGCAGACGAGCTCCTCGGAATTTTTGACGGCGAAAGACATTTTGGTGGATAAAAGGCGGGAAAGCCTTCACAAATTTCTGCCTTTATACTCGTACAGCAGTTTAACGGCTCGTGTTAACGAGTATAACTCGTCTACTATATCCATCACCTCAATACGCCAATCCTCTCTCTCCTAATAATAGACGAATCGACACCAAGAGAATTTCTGGTAAATATTTACTCGTTAATTTGCATAATCAACATCACATTATTCCATATTCCGGTAGCTCCATAAAAGTACAAACAAAGTCAAGAATACATGCATAAGTACACATTCTAACAAGCAACACCGAAAACATATTCGTGTGGTTATGCTTTTGGTTTTTTGTGTTTGTCAGACTACCTTGTGTCCGCCTTTTGTGTGTGCTTCTATCCTTTTTCTTTCTAAATCCGTATTACTGCACACCAGCAAACGCGTATACTTTTTAGTTTTATATATACACGTCTATATACTAAAGCATCGGCCCAGTAAGTCGAAAGATCCGGTGTTTAAGTCCCGGTAAAGGAAATATTTGTACGTTTGTGATCTGCTCGATCTCGCCTTCCCCACCTCTACTGCGTTCGTTCTTTATATGTGTTCCTATCCCTTTCCTTATATATATTTGTAAGGAGAAGGTGTGTATATATATATATATATATATATATATATATATATGTATATATACACACACACATATGTGTATATACATATACACACACACCGACACCTATATAGTCAGTGACTCTTAGTACGCTGATGAAGGTGGCTGGGACCACCCTACTGCCCTTTTCCTCTTGTGTCCTATATTTCTTCATTAGATAGGGAAGAGCTCCCTAACGACATATTCTGACCAAAGAATCGGTGCACTTGGTTGCAAAAACCCACCGCAGATTTCACCCACCCACTTCCCCACCTGTGTTCCTATTTCTTTTCCTAATATCTTTTCCCATGCGAATGAATATATATTATCATTATACCGGTTAAGGTAGGTTTTTGGATGGACACAACTATCAAATTAGTATATTGTGACTCCAAAAAAAACACACTCCAGGAACCTACTCTACATCAGGTCCCTCCCTCTCCATCTCTATGTACTTCCTTCCTTCCTTCATCCCGTCCAACAACCCTATCTTATTCCTTGCTCGCCTAACAGTCCCAGTTTTCAACATCCCATTGTTAATCAAAACGCTCAGTATTCATCTTTCCTTCCCCCTTCTGATTTCTCTCATCAGTCCTCCGTCCTTCCCCAATATGCCTAGTCATTCCTCGTTTGTTTTCCTTTATGTTCACTTCACATCCTTCTCCACACCCACATTTCAAAAGCCTCCAATCTACTCCTAACATCCTGCTTCAGTGACCACGTTTCTCCACCGTACATAACTACGCTCCATATCAAATGTTTGACCAGTCTTTTCTTAACATCCTTACTGAACGTCCCTGTCATTAACTCCATCCTCACTGTGAAAGCTCCTTCGCCTAACTCAATTCTTCTCCGTATGTATATTCTCAGTACAACTTACTCTTTTCCGACTACTTCGACCGTGTCGGTCCAAAACACTTCCGAGATACATGAACTGTTCGCTCTATATTTCCCCTCCTATTTTAATGTTTAGCTTAGCCTTTTTCTTTCTGGAAAATAGGATGACCTTTGTTTTCCTAATATTGATTCTCATCCCGTGATGAAATTTCCAATTCACTCAGCAATACTTCTTCATCAGCAAACCTATCCGATTTTACGATTTCCCCGCCGAATTTCATTCCCACTTCCAGTTCTTCCCATGCCTCTTTAATCATTTCCTCCACACTTGCGTTGAGCAGCACCGGTGACAATGGGCAACCCTGCCTTACACCGCTTCCTAACACTGCCCATCCGGATTCTCCGTTCCCCACTTGCACCTGAGCAGTCTGAGGCATGTACAGGTTGCGGGTCAATCTCCTGTCCCTCAAATCTATTCCTATTTCCTGCGATATACCCATAAGTTTTTGCCAATTCACTCTATTAAACGCTTTTTCGAAATCTACGGAACAGGCAAATACGTCCTGATTGTATTCTATATTCCTCTCAATTAGTGATCTCATTACTACCATGGCATCACCCGTACCTCTCACCTTTCTCAACCCAAACTGATCATCCCCTGAGTAATCATTTGCCATCCCTCCATCCTTTTGGTAATGATCCCGAGAACAAGTTTAGCCATGTGCGAAATCAAACTTATTGCTCTGTATTCCTATACAGTGTTATATCAAATTTTTGCTCGTAAAATTCAAAATTTTATTTCACACAGTATAAAAATAAAGTTCAATATCAATTCAGAAAAATACGAAAATAATTTGAAAACTTCCAAAGCCATTAATATCCTCAAGGCAATTTACCGTGAAGCAAACATTGGATCATAGTGGATCGGAAAAAATCTGCATATAGCCGACAATAGTACGCGCGGGGATTCATGATAGCATCGAAGTTTCAAAACAGCTATTATATTTACTATAAAAAACCAGTACCTCTAGAATAACCGTTAGAAATGAATTATTCGGGAATGATTGGAAAAAAATTTGCGCGACACTCACAAAACACAGCAAATTTCACCGTTGTTATGGTCACCCGAACAAACCCGGGCACAAATAAAATGTTGACCAAGTCGGAGACGATGTAGATTCCCTTAAATTCGCCAGGAATGCACCAAGAAGGGGGGGAGCATAAAAAAAGCCCATTCAGCAAAAAGAAAAGAACTGCAAACCAGATACCTCTAACCGTCTCGCATTTCGTGACCATTGGCAACAACATCCGCCCCTCTCTCTCCCGCCAGTTCCCTCATTCATATCCGATTGTCGAGGAGCGCTCTTCCAGGCTCCTTCCCCCGCCCCCCCCCACCCGACACCAACCTCAGGAAATCCCTCATTCCTTTCAAATTGGCCGATGCCGAATGTCCCCTTCTTCGCAAACACAGAGGGGGGGGGGGGTTGGAGAGCAGTTCAATCTGCGCGTCGCCGCAGATCCACGTCCGAGGTTGGGTGGGGAGTGGGGTGGGGAAAGGGTCCAGGTGGAGGAAGAGAATCGTCTCTTTCCAAGCGGTGGATCCGAAAAAAAGGGGATCGATTATACACGCACGCACGCATACGCTAACACAAACGAAGGCACACTTTTGGAAGTCGTTGCTACTCAGATGGGAAAGGAAAAAGACGGCCAATGAACGAGGGCCCCATTCAACCAACGGCTTTACCCACGTTTATCTCCACGCGGCCACAAATGACGGGAGGAAAGGATGCATTAAGACTGGAAAAAAACTTCAGCATCATGAGACGCAGCCACGACCTACTACTACAACTACTGTTACGAGAACAATGGGTTCGCACGAGACACGTACGCAAGCACAAAGGCGCACTTAAACAGATACATGTACACACTCCCCATATGTATGTATGTATGTATATATATATATATATATATATACACATACATAAAAAACATACATATGGGTTTGTGTACATGTATCTGTTTAAGGGCGCCTTTGTGTTTGTGTATAGGTTATATACATATATATATATACATATATATATATATATATATAATTTATATTTATTTATTTATTCACATGGAAAAAGATATAATCTATTAGAAAGAGGGATAGGAACACATATTAAACACAAACACAGGAGAAGTGGGGAAGGTGGAATCGAGACCAGCATAAAAAAATTTTCTTGACCGGGACTTGAGCACCGAATTTTCTATTTCTCCCTCCATAGGAGAAATGGACGAAACATATGTGGATAGGGTAATACGGAAAGCAATCATACAACGTCGTAAAGGATAGGAGCAGTGCGTTTAGTGGCACGCATAGCCAGAAGAAGGAGCCTAGCCACATTGGCCAAATACACATTCAAACACGAAAACCCACCATATGGCGAACAAATATTCATTCACATGGACATAGATTTATATCTAAAGGAAAAGGGATAGGAACTCATATGAAAGACAAAATAGCTACCCAACGCCATCTTCTGGCCAAAAAATTGGAGCAAATGGTTGCATAAAACCCCCGCAGATTTCAGTGTTAGTTACCTTTCCTCGATGGCTCAAGTGGTTGGAGCATCGACCCGGCAAGTGGAAGGTCCATGTTTCGAGTCCCGTTCAAGGAAACCTGGCGTACTTATTCTCTCCAAGACGAAAGTAGTTTGGCAACCGAAAATGTGGAATACGTGCAAGGGTCCATTTTGTGTGTTTCTGTGTGTTTTTGTTGGCAAGCGTCATCCTGCTCCTTCGTTTTATATATATATATATATATATATATATATATATATATATATATATATATATATATATATATATATATGGCAGGGAAAGAATAGAGCAGGTAGAGCAGTTTACATATCTCGGAAGTGTTTTGGACCAATACGGTCAAAGTGGTAGGGACGTAAGGAGAAGAATTGCGCTAGGCAAGGAGGCTTTCTCAAGGAGGAGGGAGTTGATGACGGGGACGTTGAGTAGGGATGTTAAGAAAAGACTCGTAAAAACTCTGATATGGAGCGTAGCTATGTACGGCGCGGAAACGTGGTCGCTGAAGCAGGAGGATAGACGTAGATTGGAGGCTTTTGAAATGTGGGTGTGGAGAAGAATGGAGAAGGTGAAATGGACCGAAAGGAAAACAAATGAGGAAGTACTGGAAATGGTGGGTGAGGAGAGGGGTTTGTTGAGAGAAATTCTATGGAGGCAGGAAAAATGGATGAAAGGCGTATTGAGCGGTAGTGGAATATTGAAGAGGGTAATAGAGGGGAGAATGTTGGGCAAGCGAGGTAAGGGTAGGAACAGGATAGGGATGTTGGACGGGATGAAGGGAGGAAAGAAGTACACCGAGATGAAGAGGGACCTGATATAGATTAGTTTGCTAGGTGGGGAGTCACAAAATGTTTATTTGATAGTTGTGTCCATCCAAAAACCTACATTAACCGGTAGATTACCTAATAATAATATATATATATATATAAAGTCACTTTCTTGAAAATCCCACGAACGTGCACAATAATGTAAATATATATTTTATATTTTTATATACACACGTGTGTATATATATATACATGTATGTATTTGTACATAAATATGTATATAAAAGGGTCCCGATTCCCACTGAAGAATCCGAACAAGCAAGGTTCTCTCCTCCCCGGCACGAGGAAAGCGCCCGAGGGCTCATC
Organism: Hetaerina titia; assembly: GCA_037158775.1. NCBI lineage: Eukaryota > Metazoa > Arthropoda > Insecta > Odonata > Calopterygidae > Hetaerina > Hetaerina titia. Next base: position 99,738,359 of record CM073770.1, on the reverse strand, counting down.
GTCCATGGATGGCGAGATTTTTCATTTTTTTTCAACTCCCCCACCCTTCACGGCGAAGAATCTTCCCTGCTTTCCAATGGCGAGGAAAGCCTTGGAGAGAGAGAGAGAGAGAGAGAGAGAGAAGGGCAGGAGAGACCTTCAAACCTCATTCCCTCGCGTGGATCCTCCCACACTTCCTCCCTCCGCTCCCGCCGACGGACTCACCAATGTGAGCGCATCCGCCCCCTTCGCACCGTGGGGCGGACACTGAACTCATTTCGCCCTCATCGCAACTTCCCGAGGAGACCTACAATTCTACATGCATCCGATGCAAGCCACTGCCACGGTGGCAAGCGGCAGGGGATGGTTCCGCCCCCTGCAACATGCACATCAAATTTTATTGTCGCTTACGCATCGTAAGACACCATCAAAAATGTTAAAAAATTCAAAGAATTGAAATAATTTTAGCAGCAACTACATGTACTAAGTCTTCTATGCGTAAAATACCTCCCCAACGCAAATGAGACAAGCTGCTGGCAACAAGAAGAGCGATTAAAGGAAGTTAAAATAATGCAAATTGATTAATTGATTACTTTGGATTTTTTCCGACGCAGACGTTTGCCGTAAATCGTCCCTTATCATTCTCGGAAAAATGACATCTAAAATCTGTCGATTCAACAGTTTATCAGCCTAATCTTATTTTCACGATCTCTCCTAAAGTGGGGCTAATAATAATAATACTTTTTCAACGCCATAGCTAAATTAACCTGCTTGCAATTTATACAAGAGATTTAATCTGTAATATAACCTTCGCTCTGTGAGCGATTCCATCCCTAGTTCCTCTGATAATCTAGTTGCGCTAATCAGTTTATCATAACAACGCTTTAGAAATCTACCTCCTCTACGCTGCACGCGATCCAATCCGGCAATCAATCCTCGTCCTAGCAGCATATTCCGAAAGAGGCCTAATTAGCGAAAGATTACATTTCTCTGCAAACTCCTCGTCACATCTCCCCAATACTCTTCTTTTATACATCTTAATATTTCACAAGCTTGCCCACATATTTCCCGTCAATTCATGCCCGATCCGGGGCTTCCCCCCCTCCTCCCCCCCCGTGACCTGCGTCTCGTTCGCCTTCCCAAGGCCGCACGGCGAGGATTCCGACGGCGGCGAGATGGATTCCAATGGCCGAAGAGGATGGCCAACCACTTCCGACGAAAAATATCACTCAAGAGCCCACTCGGACTGTCGTCTCAAGAGGGCAATGAGGTCGCCGAAATGAAGGTCGCGGGCTCAATTTCCTTCTCCGACGTCGGGCAATGCTGTTATGGTCCTCATTGAACTGCCTTTGTGCCACGAAACGACCTCGGCCGTCGGAGAACCCGAAACCCGTTAACTTCTACATTACCCGTTGAAAGAGCCAGGAAACTAAGGGTGCGGTGGGGGGGGGGGGGTAGGTATTGCGCAGGTATTTGACAAAAAATTACAGTAAAAATATATGATTCAGGCCCGATAATTAACTAAAAAAAGCCGGTTAAGATTTCAAAATCCTGTATAAAATAATGTAAGAAATAATTTCGTCGTGAATTTCCGTAGAATAAAATCGTGACCTTAAGAATGCCGTTCTCTATGACATACCGATGGATTCTAAATTATGTGAAAGAGTTGAGAGCGATATCGAATTTAGATCTCGATTCTCAACACAATTCTAAGGAGGATACTTTTCGAATGAAGGCAGACGCCGGTACATTTTCAATGTAATCCTATCAAACTGTCTGTTCACGAAGGGGTGGATAAGGGTTCTCGAAAAATAATCACCTCCTAAGAAGTGCTGAACGCCAACAAACACCTGGAGCACGACCCACAGCAGTACCTATCAATTGAAAAGTTCAATGCAAGCAGTGAAAATAAATTCCATGGAGTGTCAGACATGAGTTTTTATTTCTCACCAGCAATTGCGGGCGAGGGCATAATTTGATTTGAAATAATAATGAAAATTCCCTAATCTCATTCTTGGAAAAGCAAATATCCCTTGGATATTGCAATAAATTGTGATAAACGGGCTTATACCTGGATCTCATTAATGGAAATAAATTTTGTGGACTGCCATTAGGGGTAATGCATTTATTTTCGAAGAAACGGGTAATATTGACTTGGTTTGCTGGAGTGCGATTTTTGTTACAGTCTGTAATTCATTTAATTATCCTCAGCGCCGATGAGATAACTGCTACGACAGCACCGAAATATTTCTTATAACCATTCTAAAACTCCAGTTTTCTATATATTTCTTATCAAAAATTGAGAGAGCACTGATAAAATTTGAGTCATATCATTTTTTTCTGTATTAATCATTATGACCTAATTGCAAAGGAGGATATTCGTATATATTAGAAGAGGTTATGTAAATCAATACTAACATTGCGTAAAAATCATAAGAATGAATTTGATCATTTTCACCGATATATTTCAGGGAATTTTTTGCGTAGTTTATTCTTTTCACGATTTTTATCGGTTGCTTAAATATTTGTACAAAGGGGTGAACAGCATAAATATTATTTAAAACATACATGTGTTAAATATTCTAAATGCTTATTATTTCATTTATACGTACTCACACAAAGGATTTCGCGCGTAACACATGAACAAATAATACAATGCATAAAATTGAATCGCAGGTAGTTAATAATTCATCTCCTCAGCTTTATAGAGTTTCCTCTATCATGGATCACTTTCTGCTCGCTATCACGGTCCATCATGCGATTTTCTCCTAATACACAGTTATATTTTAGTATCCTGCAAGTCACGCTAGGGTATGTGGCCGGGGTGAATACACACCAGACTAACTTTTTTTTACTCGAATATGACCCTACCGCGGTCGGACAACGTTATCCTGATCCCTCATCGTTCTTGGAAAAAATGACAACTTACATCTATCTGTTATACACTTAATCTCTCTAATTTCATTAACATGTTCTCTCCTACCGTAGTACGATGGAGGTAATATTGCATTTTCAACTTCCCTGCTAAAGAGACGTCCTTCCAATTTATGCAAGAGATTTAATCTGTAATTTAACCTTCGCTCCGAGACTGATTTCCAGGCTTGCTGCTCTAATATTTTGGATACGCTACTAAGTTTATCATTTCAACGTTTTAAAAATCTAACTCCTCTACGCCGCATGCTATCCAATTCGGCAATCAAACCAACTTGGTGAGGATCCCATAAACTTGCAGTATATTCTAAATGAGGCCTAACCAGCGAAATATAACCATTTCTCTTAGACCTTTTCATCACAATTACCCAGTACTCTTCAAATAAATCCTATTTTTTGTTAAATTGTCCAAATATTCCCCGTGTATGTTTCACCCAGGAGAGATTGTGAGTGAGGGTAACATCTAGGTATTTAATAGAGTCTACACATTCCATTTCGGTGTTCCCAATGCAGTAGGCTAACGGGAGGGAATGGATCTTTTTCCGGAGTACCATTGCTAGCACTGAATCTCACTTCACCATCCACGACTGTAGTACATTTTATGGATTCCGGAGATTAGCACCTATTTATTAGCTCCAGGAATCGCGTTTAGTTGCTCAGCGAAAAATTGAATAGCAGTGATAGAATATTTGGCATTCGTGATAGTCATCAATAAACAACCATTAAAAACCTTATTTATATATTACAATAATGCATGCACATTTTATGAATATTCACGATCTTGCCCCAGTTCAAATGTCCACTGTTATGTTCAGGAATTTAAGAAAACCCCAATGTACCCACCGGTCTAACGTTGGCGATAGTGAAGGCTTAAATTGGATCAAAATATTCATCACCATACGATCCAGATTAGATTAGGGTATCACCATACTACAGCCAGATTAGATTACGGTATCATCAATAGGGCATGATTAAATAGTAGATGCTTAAATGGCATTCGCTGGAAACGGCAAGGACGTAACTCAAATATAAATGAAATGAAATTGCGAGAGAGGGAAACAAGATGCCTCGGGAGTGGACAGCAAATTGGATCAGCTATCAAAGCAAAAAAATCTGGCTTCGTGTAAACTTGACCCATGAGACGGCATCGGTCCAATAACTGCGACCGCAAAACTCACGCAAGACGGAGGGGGGACGTGAGACAAGTGACTCGGAATTCGACGGAGTCGAAATGACACGTTATCATTTTACGAAATGAATCACATTCCCGTGAGGCAAATTGCTGCGGACGACATACAGATTCAGTTCTATCCAAGTTAGGGAGTAATTTATTCAATGCACACAGGGAAGAGAATTAATGAAGTCGTACTTTGAAAATATGTGCATTAGCTGTCTCGGTATTGAACCCTCGGCAGTGAACTATAAAAATAACACCACTGCGTAATAATTTTAAAAGTAAATATTTCGAACAAAATCGTAGAAGTCATTTCCAGTATGGTCACATATACATATAGTCATTTAGAAGTGCCAATTTCTGGCGTTGACGTGATCACTACACTCACACAATTTGATTTATCAGCAATTATCCTGTCATCGCAGCAGTTGGATTAACGGTTCCAAGTATAGTCTCATCTGAATTAGAACAGACGTACGAATTTCATCTCAAAATCCCAACCCTTCGAATATGAAAGTAATGCTTTCATGATTTACGGAAAGAGCACAGAAAACTAATGGGCATATAAAATGTGTTGATTTTGCATCTGATTTTGTTCCCTTTTCCAGGTAGTGACCTAACACCTGGCGCCACACGGCCCTGCGGCGGCTTGCGAGGGATTATGTAGATGTAGATGTAACCCTTTAAAAATGCACGAATAAAGTTTCTCGACTTCGACTATAGACGCCGGAGTTACTCAAATCAACTCACGTGATCGTCGTATTCCGCCATTTTCACGTTCTTCCCAACCGCAAGAACTTGTAATTTTGTATTCACGCGTACTTCAGGGAGGGTTTTGCGACATTGTCACAATGAGATTGCGGTTGAGATATCTGCGAGATACGGCGATGCCTCGCAAACATCTCAACCGCATTTCCCGATACCAGGAAAATATGAGGCATATCAATCACGTGGATATCATAAAATCCTACATGCACATGTTCAACAACTAGAGGATGGAATATCGACGAAGATTAAAGCATTTCTTCAACGCGTACAGCCTTGAAGGCCTTTTCTTGACGTAATGTGCGATGGGACATAAGATATTACCCATTTATATCATTAGATCGAATCGTTCTTCGTACATCTTTCCGAAAAATCAATTTAAATATCTTTACATCGCGTTTAAATGCGAGGAACTTTTCCCAAATAAAACAGGTCACCATGCATCGTGATTCCATATAAACTACCCACCTACAAACTCAAAACGTTTATTTTAAAAGAAATTTTCAGAAGTAGTCGAAATACGATATTACGGAGTAAGAATGTGATAAAATAGGGAAGAAAGAATGAAGAATGATTGGGTCACGAGAAAATGTGGAAAGGATTGTGATGGTAGCAGACATTAATGAAAGAAGTGGGCGAGGCTTGGTGGACCGTGCTGAGCAAATGGACGAAATTCGAATCGTCAACGAGAGACGAGTGAGCGGCGGATATCCTGGGTAGGAAGAGGATATTATGGGTGAACGTGGTAGAGTAGACTCCCACGACAGGGAATATTAGAAGTCCCGGGAATCGAAGAGCACACATACGAAACAATAAATCAAAAAAATAAAAGTGGAAGAAATATGCAGCGATAGAGCCATACGGACGAAAGTAGTTAAACAGGGCAAATTAGAGTTTCCAATATATTCAACAGATTCGGGCGAGATGTAGTCTAAGTTCGCCATTATGAGAAAAACAGATTTGCACTTTTTCACAGATGTATTTGTAAAGTACAACCTGTTTCAGTTGATCAAACCATCTTCAGGTACAACACAAGATTCAACTTGTGATACATCATATTTATATTTGTCAGGTGAAGGGGGAGGAGAAACGAGTGAGGAGTAAGGTAGGTGGGGACAAAGAGGGGGAATATGGAAACCCAAAGAAAGAGAGACACTAAAGAAATGGAGAGGGGAAAAAAGAGTGGGGGGGAGATAAGCACTTGTGGTCATTATTTGAGAGGACCGTGGCAGGTAGGGGGGTGGCAGGCAGGCGGGAAGGGGGCATGGAAGAGATAGAGGCAAGTTGAGGGATGAGGTCTAAGTAATTCTAAGAAGTAAATTATCATGGAAGGGTTGTTCGACAAATACTGAGAGCGGAGGGTAGGGGGTGGTTGGATGGGAAAATGCGCGAAGGGTGGAGTCAGTAGGAGAGAGGAAGTTTCATTGTTTGCTGTGGAAACGGGATTCTGAGAAGAGAGTGGTTTTAAAAATATTGTTATTTAAAAGAACATTCATATTTATTTTTACAATTTCAAATTGCTCTAAAATATCAAGCCTTTCGCACTTATTTTCATACTGTAGAATCTCCGGATTAAATTTACATGAGTGTGCTGAGTGTAGTAGATACTTAGCTGGGAGTGATGTTTTATCAAAAGAGTTGTATAATTAGGCTTTCTTTTTGTCAGTCCCTATTCTGAAAGAGATCATCGTGAGTCATACGCGTGTGCGTATTTGATATATAACGTATAGTGTGGCAGAGTTGAATCATCAATGGATGCGAGAGACTAAAGGAAATTAATTGAAAAAATATTGTTGTAAAACATTCAGGACTAACTTTATGGAATAAATCTATTAATTATCCCACATTTTTTTTAAATTACTAAGTTTTATTTTTTTGTAAAGAAAAAAGAGTAGGCCTACCATTGGAATATTTTTTAATGTGCCAAGCCAAAGGGGAAATACCGTAAATCTGTTTGAATATGTAACGCAAACTTTATTTTGAGTGTCGGAGATTGCTCATTATGTCTTCTACCCTTCTTCCGCGTTTATCAATGTTTCCGCTCATCGTACAGCAGTTAAGTCAAAGGAAACGCCGAGCACGAAAGCCGGCCACGAGGTATCCGGTTCGAGCAACACTTCCGATCCGCAAATTGAAAAGAGACGAAAACGATGCCTCGACACGAGCGCGGAGCATTTCGCATAACGAAGCTTGCGGATTGCTTTGGATGGGGAGGAGGGGTCTGTTTGCGGGGTGAGGAGGGGTATGACGGTGGGTGAGTGCCAGGACTCTCACGGAGGAAAGGCGAGGCGGGTTTGAATGAGGGGGGAAGGAGGAGGGCAGTGCCAAGCATGAATTCGATGCATGAATTTAGATTCGCCCGAACCGGTCGGAGGGACCCCGCGACGAGGTCGAGCTGCGGGGGGGGGGATAAAAGAAGGTGGTGGAGGGATGAAGAAGAAAGGGGAAGGAGGGCGGCCCCACTGCCGGGAAGAGGCATCGGGCGGATTGAAACTCTCCGCCCGGAGACGCACCTCCTCACGCGACCCCCATCGAAACGAGGATGTGTAAGCTATTGACTCGTAAAATTAAAAGATACGTTTCAGGCGTAATATTGTGGAATACCATGATTAATTAAAAATTTGCAATTTTTCATTCGCGGAAAATTGCGCATTTTTAATTAATAACTATTGACTCGTGGCGCTGAAGGGGATTATCATAGTCAGCGTTAAGAGGAGGCCCTTAACGCTGTCTATGTTAGTTCATTCATAGACACGCGAGTCGTAATGAACCAACGATCCGAAACATATGTAATTCATCAATCAGACGCATCAAAACAAATCACAGTTAAAAAAGAGAACCACATCATCGCTTTTTGGACGAAAAAGGAAGAACCAACTGAGTGACTTGACAGACGGATGATGTCAACAAGGTAATAGCAATATCGGTCGTCAGCGCAGTAGCATTTTTCACTCTCCATCGCCAGCGGACGTCTTTCCGTGGCGGTTGCTCGTACTTGTTGATGGTACTTTAGCCGAGCATAATATCGAAACTGAAGTTTCTTATTTTTTTCTTTGCGTAAAATCCATGGGATTAATGAAGTGTGTTGTCAATGTCCATCCATAAAACCCTCGACAACAGCCCCTTTAGTATATCACATCTCAGTCTCCTTGTGTCATAAGTACAACGGAGGTCCTATTCAAATTTAAAATCCGCAAGATGACGCCCCTCCGAATCTTCTCTGCAGGCACCCCTTGCCGTCGCACCAATCAACACTTCTTAATTCCTCCGCTGCCGAGCCGACCGCACTGCAACAGCGGCGGCGACCGTAAATCACGTCACGCTCATTTCATCGCAACCCCCCTCCCTCTTTCGCCTCCCCGCCCTCCCCCTTTCGCCACCCTCACCCCCCTCTTTCACCCCCCCGACCCTCCCCAACATCCCACGGTGTCATGGACCGTCACGGAATGCCGCATCGCATCTCATGAGCGTGACATCACACGTACAGCGACCCACCAGAGCCGGTTTCCCTTCTTAAAATGCATTGGGGAAGGAGGGAGGGAGAGAGAGATAGAAATGGGAAGGGGGAAAGAAGCAACGCGATTTTTAAAATTGTGGGAAAAAAATATCATATCATATTTTTTTATGTATATATGTATGTATGTATATAAAACTAATGTGAAAGTCTCACGGATGTGAATAATAATGTATATCAACATAGCACTAGCGAACAAAAACACAGAAACACACAAAAAAGAAATTCACATGTATTCCGAATTTTCGGTGGGCGCTACCACCTTTCTCAAGGAAAAGAAGGAAAGAACTGACGGACTGACTGACCGTTCCTTCCTTCTCTCTCTTGAGAAAGGTGGTTTGACCACCGAAAATTCCGAATACGTGTGATTTTCTTTTTTGTATGTTTGTTTGTTCGCTAGTGCTATCTCGATATACACTTTTTATACCTGTGTGTGTAAAAATATATACATGTTCACATATATACAGGCATATATATGTATATACACAGATATATATGTATATACATGTATACAGACAAACATACATATTTTCATAGCGCCTGCTGTGCGCTTCGAGGACTTCGAGGTCATCAGCTTTCAAGTCATTCCTTCTCGAAGAGAGAAAGAAAGTAAGGAAGCTTCTGACGTTTATTGCATCAAGCGCTCAAGTGAATTTCCATTCATAGTCACTTGACAGGAAATAAACCTGTGTAATTCAGCAGCATAAATTTTGCGACCAGGGTGATTATCCGCACTTTAATTCCGGAAAGTATAACTAGATCCTCTGGTTTCTCGCTTCCGCACTATGAAGAAAAACCACAAACCGATCTAAACATTACGAATTTCACACTTCTGATTCGATTCTCCGCTTTCGCAAAGGGAGGTATTGCTAAACGACCAAGTTTCCTGGAAGTACGACCGGTTACGGCTGTACTTCTTTTTCAAATGTAAAATTCGTATTTCATGACATTATTTTCAGCTTAACATTCTTTTTCCAGCAAGGCACATAATAAGGTAGCTCCATTCATTTTAATTAAATACATACGAGTGACTTCAGAACAATTCCCATTATTATGAAATTTGGAATCCATCATAACAAATATATCTCAATTCAAAAGAGTCACAAAGCTAAAGAAGTTAATTCCTGCGAGATACTTTATTAATATCAAAACAACTGTTCTTTCACCATTAACTAAGACAGACATTTTACCTTTCAGTATTAATGCAGTCACCGACAGATTCTAAAGAAAAGACATTCATAAGCTGACAATGGATCAACGGCACATAAGAAAGCGGGAAGTTGACTGCAACAGAATAACGAAATATTAAAATTTTGACATGCCCACCGACAAAACGGTTTTTAAAACTAATTTCCAAACATTAGACCTACAGCAAATACATACAAGATAAAGGACCCTTATGGCAGGCGTCGTTCGCCAGGCTTCTTCATTTGTTTACCGTGGGCTTAATCTGCATAGCATTAGGCGGTAGGTATTCAACATAAGGGCTTCGAGAACTTAACAAGTAATACGAAAATATTTTTTCCCATGCTAACAACGACATAGCTCGAGGAATATGTTATATCATCATTCACGGGGCCTAAAATGCTTATTGCCTTCCACAGCTTCCTTGCATTTTCCTCAACATCCCACCCCTCCTCTCTGTTCGTATTAGCACAACAATTCCCTCTCTGTCAACCGAAATACCTCGATCGATTTCCTCTTTTCTTTACCTAACCCAAAGGTTTCAAATATGTGCTTAGTTTTTCTCTTAATATCGAATTTTCGAAATCTGCCAGCCAAAGTGCCCTGAAAATCTTCTTTTTAAAAGAATCCCACTTTCACTCATCCTCGTACCTTAAAATGCAGGCTACCAGTCAATAAAACCGTGGATTCCTAGTATTATAGATTCCTCTTTTTATAGTTTATGGAGAAAAATGGCATTTGGAAAATTAGGCACCTGCAAAATCCGTATTGTCAGAGGGGGAAAAACCCGCATTCGACTGCAGAAACTCCCGATCAACATCCTAAAGTCACCAAACCAGTGTTGCATGAGATGGGGACGAATAAATTAGAAAAGATGAAACGAGTCGGAGAGAACGGGGGAAACTAGGCATGGAGAGCAAAGCAGCGCCTTCCGACGGAGAGTGAGAGAAGAGCTGCCCGTCCCATTTCTCCCAGGTGGATGATCAACAAGCGAACAACCCCATTAGACCTCTCCCCTCCGACAATGCCAACCTTGAACTTTGAATTTGATTTCTGAATCCTTAAATACAATAAAGACTGAACCCGGCGACAATAATTAAAGAAAAGCAATGGAAAAAATCAAGTAAAGATAGCAAAATCAACCGAAGGTGCGCAAGCAGGAATTAACCGAATGAAATAAAAACTTTGCGTATAAATAATATCAGAAAGTTCGTTTCGTTAAGTGACGTACGAACTTCTTACACAAAATTAAACCAGAAAGTGTACAAAGCAGCAGTAATTAAGTTGAGAATAATGACGGAACAAATCGCTCAAGAATGTTTCATTTCCGTTAATGAAATATTCTTTGAAATATTTAAGTACCGTCGAATTCTTTGGACTTGAAAAACCATACCGTTTTATAGTACTGAAAAATGTTTAATACATTACAAGTGAGACCAAAGTTAGGTTATTATTAGTAAGAAATGTGGATCATTACTCTTGTCCTTCAATAATATCCTTTACAATTTTCTAATCATTCCTAAAGACAGAGGTGTTTCTAAATTCACTTCCCCCATTCTTTGAACAAAAATATATTGCATTGCATTTGCACACAGTTGAATGCGGACGCGGTATTCGAGGGGTTACAACGCTAGACTACCGACCTGAGGTTCCGGGTTCGATTCCGGTGACTCCTCTGGGGACCCGGGAAGCTGACTTCACGGCAGCTGTGTGATTTCGGACCAAATCTCCCTGGGAATTCATATGTGACACAGGGAAACGCACTGGACTCCCCTGCTCGGTTAATACGTGAATCTCTCACGCAATTAAGTACTAGGTGAACTTTTGAATGATATCAAACCAAGGCTGTGGAAACGCATTTCAAACAATATTTTGCAGGAAGAGTAATATTTAAATTTTGGAAGAAAAGGGTCAAAAATGAAAGCAGTTGAGTTCATTTTGACCCATCATAAGTTGAGAAGTTCAAGAATTCATTTTTGAATTTTACTTGAAATAATTTACTGACCTACAAGGGTTAGAACATTAAAATTTCGACCGTAAATAACATTTGTTGATCTCACCACCTATTTGAAAAACCATCCGGCGTCCTTTTTGGCTAGGCACTATCAAGAAAAGCCTCATTTTACAGTTTTATTTCAGGAAATGTATACCTGCTTTCCAATTTCTTCCGTAATATCCTGCCCTTAAGTGTTTGCTTCCTTCGCCTCCGTCAAGTTTAGATATCGTTTCATGGATGCTCTTCCCCTCCTGACACTTCTATTATGTTCCCGGCCCACTTGCTTCTACTTTCGCCCACCCATCTCCATTACTAACAATTTACTCAAGTGCTATTTAGATCATTCGCCCTTATCCACACTCTCAACATGGCCACAACAGCGTTAAGCACACCTCTTTTACCATAAACCATCCAATAACGTGAGTCCATAAACGGTGCATCCAATTCACTTCATTGCAGGACCTATTCATTCCCAGCCTTTTCTTATTTTTGTCACAAATACTTTTTTTTACGTACCCCATAACAGCCGAGCGTTTATTCGACATTTATGCTTCTGCTGGCACGCCCAAATTCGACTCCTCTCCTTTCCTGTGGGAAGTAGTGCGTCACTACTTCTGCTACGTTAGGCAAACACTCATTTGGTATGCATCAACCACACACTTTCAACCACCTTTCCGTCAGAATTCGCAAGCATTTTATTTTCTTAATCTATTCCATCATCGTCCGCTCACAATCCGCCAGAGTATTCGTAATCGCCAATTATTTTGTCGTTAATTTCCCCACGCAGTCCCATTATTCTCATCAAACCCAAATACTTCCATTTCGGAGGTGTTTACCCTCAATTCCATTCTCTATGATACCTCAGTGTAACATACAATTGTCGCGGATAATTTTTTTGTTCCTTGATGTTTACGGTGACACGCCCTCCCTTTTTTTCCCTGAGGATGCGTAGGGGTACGAAAACAGGTACGGGATGGAAAAAGCGGGGATGTGGAAGGGAGAGGTGTGGGCAGTCGTGGTCCTGGGTGCGGGCGGGAGTGGAACGGGTCGAGGGGAATTTCGGGAGGGAGCGTGTGGACGCCGACAGAAACCTGCCTCTTCTTGGCTTGAGACATCGCTTCGTTACTCGGATCCAAGACAGACCTGCAAAAATCATTGACGTCAGTTAGAGTCAATGAATACGGTATTCGGCAGGACGAATGTACATAGGGAATAGTGTAACTATTCGTTACGACTTAAATATGCACTGATGTCTCGATCCGAGGTGGAGCTTGTGCTTATTAGGTGCGCCAATTAACATCCATTCATGTTAAATTGCATCCATCAATTGGTGTTTGCGGCGTTCAGGTTTTATTTTTCGAATATTAAGTTTACTGGTAACACCTTCACTGACTGACTTGGGACCCTCAAGCAAACTATTGGTGATTAATATCCGAGTATATCCGAAGATAAATTATTCAATATAAATCATTCATTTTCAATTAGATTGATTGATTAAAAAGGTGAAGTGGACTCTGATACACTGTACGGGAGCGATTTAAGATGAAGTCAGTTAGAAGGAAAATTACCACCACTTCTGAAATTGGCTTGGTATTTCGGGGAAAACCATCAGTCATGAGAGGAAAATGAACAGGTCGTGTACTGCCTCTCTTAATCTCTCTCTCGGGATCTCGTATTCAGGTCTCAGCGGAAGGGAAACTCTGCAGTTATATATCAAAGCAAACCCCACATGACCCTGATTGGTTACAGTTTTCTTTAACGACGAACTTTTACTTATGTAATTGAGACTGATGTTTTTTTACTTCAACGACCGTTGGAAGAATCATTCGTATGTATTCCTTATTTCCAAAATGCTTATACGGATGATATCAGTGTCTCATCATGGCATCGTTTCGGAGAGCATTATCAGTTTCATCTACACAGATTACCTCACTTCTGAAATTTACCTTTTTCTAGAACAAGCTTAAAGATGAAGTTAACGTAATTAAGGACAAACAGTTAACACTGAATACAAATGTGATTTATTTTACAGGAAGTTTTCATTGAAAAGGAGAGTGCCTTACTTAACGACAGCGAATGCCCTTCCAAAGGAGCGTGGCTACTTTTGGTCTAAGATAGACTGATCAGCTCTCAGATGGTTTACAACAAATTAACATTACTATCCACGGCTACAGACCTCTACAATGACAAACACAAAGAGTTATTTCTGTAAGAAGACCATTATAACATACACTGGAAAAGACTAACAGTAATTTAATCTGTTAAGTCATCGAATTGGTGTCAATATTGTACAGACTGGTAGCCATTGTTCAGGGAATCCGAGCACCTTCGTGTCTACGTCAAAAGGCAATTTCAAAGCAGCAACGCTCCAAGTGGAGACGAAAGTCCCACTCAAGTTTCATGCAATTTCTTTTTTTTTTACGAAACTGTATCTTTGTCTCCTCTTTCCTTCTCCCCTCCCCCCACCAAATAACCAAACTGCACCCAGCGCACCCTCCCTACCGCCCCTGCTGAATCCTTCGCCCACCCTCTGTCGTGCCCACGCGAAATTCCCTACGACTTTCTTTCTCCGTGCAACCCCCCACGTTATCTAACTCAGAATCTCTTCCAAAATAATACGCATGCAACCAATCCTTAATTTCTATATTATTCGAATAGCTCCAGGTCTTTGGTGGAATTCTGGGCCAATGTTTTTTGAAAGAAAAAGCATTTACCAAATCAATTTTAATCCTAAGTTTCGTATTTATTATTCAAATTATAGTCTCCCCATTTGCTTCAATAAAAAATATTAACAATTCTATGTTTGTATACTGTATATTTTACCACGGAAACTAACCCGCCACTGAATAAATACAACAAAAAAGTTTTACAACTGATATTTCCACTTTTATGCATTCATTTCGTGAAGGTTCCAGAGAGGATCTCCAGGATCCTCTAAACTCTTCAACAAATCTGCGGGAATATTATCAATGTTTTGTGCCTCGCTATGCAGTATTCCTGGACTGAGACTATCCTCGTAACGTCGCATTCCCTTTACTTTTCTAAGCTAACTCAGCCAATATCTTCAACATAAGGCTTTTCTAGGTAGATCGAGTTTGAATCTATTCTGTCTCTTTTGATAACTTCCACGCCCTTATCTCTTATGTCATGCACATTTTTTTCATTTGCTACATTACTACAATTTCCGTACCTAATTACAGAGAGCTCTACTTTTAATTGTACATAAAACTGCTCCATACCATCTTACTCATCTTTCCACCTCATTTTAATGGGCTGAATAGTTTCTTCTACTTTGCCAAGGAGAAAAAAAAAACATCAGCGCACTCGTTCGATAAAAAAACGAACGGCTGATAATACTGCTTTTCAAGTCGCCCCGTAGAGTTTATCCCATATTAGCTTGTTTTTGATCCGAAGAAAAACGTGAGCAAGGACAAAGTTAATTGGAAATTCCTCAATTTGGCAATGCGCCCCTAATTAAATCCTGCGGGGGCGTGGGTGAAACCAGATCGCGGCGGGCAAATGAAAGACGCACGAGACGCATGTACACGAGGCACCCGATGGAAAGTGAGAGCGTCAATATCTCTCTAACAATGCCAGTCACGCCTGTTCTGATTTTCACTGACTTACTTTGGGACACTATTTACACATCGCTGGTATATTGGAGGCCAGAATTAAGGTCAGAAAAAAGCGAAACAGGATAACGCTCGTCAATACGAATGCGTGTGTGTGTATATATATATATATATATATATATATATATATACACACTTTTGTGTGATTGAACCGACTCATCGGCGCAATTACGGTGTCTATCACCGGGGTACCACAAATGTGTGGACAAGGTTACCCATGGGTCACGCGCTCGCCCCGGCCATTATGCAGCGGTGGGCGCGGGCGGTGATAGACGAAGTTTATCAGAAGTTTAACATAATCATGATCGCGTATTTGGATGACTGGTTGTTGTTGTTTGATGATAATAACACTCACTTAATTTTAAATGTCGTAGATTTTCTACGTGAGGATTTTCAAATCAAGATAAATTTTAAGAAAAGCCGCTTGACGCCAACAACCAGCATCCTGGGGGTACGAATAGACACTTTGGCAATGACCCTCAGGTTCAGTCAATATTCTTTGCGCCTCGTTCATTGTATAATTTAAGTCGTAAAGCGCATCCGCGCTCGCGATATCCCCAAAGTAGCGGGATTTATATCATGGTGCGTGTATGTGCTTCGCCTACCGTTGTTCCTGATCACTCAGACAGCGCAACGTGACACCACCTGGCTGACCCGCCTATGGGATGACGGAGTCTGGCACCAGCCAAGGAAATTCAACAACTATCACTATGTGTTGGACGTGTATGCGGACGCGACGCCCTGGCAGGTAGCCTGGACCATCCCTATGCTCTCGACGACAGAAATCTGGGCCCTGGAGGCTGAACGACCAATCCTGGAGGCGGAGGCGTTGGCGGCACTCATGGCAGCTCACCACGCCTTAAGAGTGGCGGAGCCAGACCCTTTGATTAAGGTATATTCTGACAACCAAGCAGTGATTGCAAGTTTCATGAAAGGAAGAGGTGTTATGTTTAAGTGTGATGATATTATACAATTGTATGTACTATTAATGAAGAAATTGTCACGAAATGTGACCTGGAGGTACATTCCTTCGGACCAGAATCCGGCCGACCGTCCTTCTCGGACCGTTCTACCTCCCTATGTCCGCTCGGCCTCGGATTCGGGGTCCGGGTTTGAATAGAGGTGGGATGAAGCCTGAGAAAGGTCAGTCGCTCGAGATTCGTGAGCCAAGGAAAGTGTCTCCACATCTCTGGTCTCAGGTCCAGATCTCTGTCCAGGTCTCAGGCTCATCAACAAAAGGATAGAGAGTAAGGCAAATGATTACTTCGGGGATGATCCGTTTGGGTTTAGAAAGGGGAGATGTAGGCGTGATGCCATTGAAATAATGAGATCGCCAATCGAGAGGAATAAAGAATGCAATAAGGACGTGTTTACCTGTTTCGTTTTTTAACTGAGGAGCGATGTTTTTTACCAATTTGCATTCACATAAATGCTATTGCGGGCACAGCTGATTAAAAATAAAGTTGTGCTCCAACGCAGCGATCATTTAAATTAAGGCTTTCGGCAAAGTCTTTGATGGGAATGGACGCGGAGCCGTAAATGGAAACGGTCATTTACGTGACTAGGTTTTTCCTTAAAAAAAATAATAAGCGACGGGGAAATCTCGACATCCAGCGTGTCTCTCCGTCAATTAAATTATTCGAAACCCTTGGGTCATCATCCTTTCTCTCCCACGCGCCTTCCCTCCGGTGACACGGGAGAGTTTGCTCCCGCCGAGTCCGACCCCGCCCTCCCGGTCATATTTCAAGCCTCGCCCGAAGCAAGCGCGCTCTCGCGCGAGGACCCCACCCACGTCCGAAATCCCACGCGCCCTCCCGAATTGCTGGACCGCACGACCGACCCCGCCATTCACGGTGACCACCTAGTCAGCCGTCAGCGGTTGCAACCTCCCTCACCACGGAGAGCTACGTGACATCTCTTGCTCTCCTTCCGGCGTTTGCCTGCACAAATTGTGAGCACGAACGAAAGGGTAGTATCGCATGGGACTCGCAAGTTATTGAATCCAACTTTGTCTTGCAAAACCGATAGCTTTCCGACCGAAAAACGTACAAAATGAGAAAAAACATTTGACTAACAGAGAAAACATTTGACTTTATTGGACTAACAGAGTTTATTTCATGAAGGATTCCGGATTAATTTTACGGCCAAGTTAATACGAGTAGTTAATTGAAACTTACTAAATTGTAACATTAAATACAGAAATAAATGCCATATTTTTCGTGTCACTTGATTCGACAAATGCCATCACTGAAGATAATTCGCAAGCATATTAATGTGTCATTTGAGCTGGCAAATAATGATGATATCAGGAGTGGCTCCAAGATAAAGGAACTTTGTTCCCACGATCTTGTAAGGTCTTTTTTAGAATATGCATGTGGCGTGTGGGATCCAACTCGAAAAGACCTAATTCAGGGAAGTTGAGAAGGTTCAATGCCGTGCAGCCCGTTTCGTTAAAAACTCTTACGATAAAACGAAAAGCGTCACTGCAATGCTTATGAAGTTGGGGTCGCAATTCGCATTCCAACATACATTGGTCGCTTGGATCATGTACACAAAGTTCGGGAAATAGATGCCAGAACTAGCAGACCCAAGGACTCTTTCTTCCCACGGACAATATGGAATAGCAACCGTAGGGTTATACGAGTAGATAGCAAAAATTTCACTTGCCACCCTCAGCGTATAGGGAATTATTAATAGTTCTGCTCAATTGCATGCACTTTCACTGACCTCGTGTGTTTTGTTAACAAAAGCTTTCTTGCATGACCGCATTAGAATGCCATTAAATAATGTAGTGCTCGTTTTAGTATTGATTGCTCTGCCTTTTCTGTTTTGAAGATTCCTCTTCCATTCCTCGTCTCTCTCTGTGGGGAAACCCTCCCGCTACCTGCAGCTTTGGGTCACATTCCCTACCTGTGTCCTTAGGGAGGAGACCGTTGTATGTTGCAAGTTCATGTGGTAGTGGAAGTTCCCCTTCTTACTTTTCAAATTATAACTTGCACGTTATTGGATACATTTTTACAACATTCTAAGGTGAACGTTTTTGTCATTTATACACCACTGTGGGTGTAGGTTTGCAAGAATGTGTTGATTTTGCATGTGGTTTGGTTTTCTTTTACGGATGGTGACCCAACACCCCCCCGCCATACGCTCTTGCGGCGAATTGCGGCGTATTATGAAGGTGTAGACATGGCTCCAAATAAAATAGCTGCTCAACCACAAAAGGCAGTGTTACTACAATAATGGAATATTAGATTTCTCGACAAAACTGGAGCCAAGGTTTCCTAGGAAGACATCTCTTATTATTCCCAGTAAAGAAAAATACTCCGGAAAAGTATCAGAAATCTCTAACAGATTTCTGACCTTTCCCGACGAAAATTTTACATTTTAATGTAATAACGTAAAATTCTCTTCGGGTAAATATGATAGAGCCTCATCAGAGTGAACATGCCACGTCGACGCTCAACCTGATAGTTAATTGACCAAGCTAGAACTTATACCATCGCATAATGGAAAAATTGGAGAAGTTATGTCAATGCATAAGTTAAAATTCTGTTTATGCTCTTTTATTTTTGAGAAAATATTCGATTATCTAGATTAAAGAATAATCACGTTAAAGATTAACCCTTATTAAGATTACCACTTCGTGGCAGAATTGCCAGAGTAACACTAATACTAATAAATTTACCTCGCATCACTCTTTTTCCCGAACAAAAACTATTAAACTGGCTACAAATTTTCCCCTGTTTCGAGACGACAGTTCTGTGGCGCCTGATTTCCTCAGGAAGATCGGGTACCCGAGTAAACAGCTTTTATTTGATTTATATATACGCTGCAAGCCACCGTCAGGGTGTGTGGGAGGAGTGAACACACAAAGAGCTCAAGCTTGGGGGGCAAATTGGCGTCACCGTCATTCTAATACGGATACGAAAGCTTTGACCACGAAGACACCAAGCCATAATTAATTTTGCCCAAAAGAGTGCATAAACTAGTGTCTCGGTGTTCTACGATTCTCTCTTGTCTCGGTGTCTCGTAATTACGCCGCCCTTGCACCCTACGTGGCGGGGCTGCGTTCTCCGTCGTGAATTGGCAAAGATGCTGATCTTGAGAAGTAGAAATATGATCCTAACTGGTCCGCTCAAACTGAAGGAAAAGACACTTAAGGCGCCGCTGTCGATTTCTGCCGATTCGTCGATATTGGACGTCATGGGGTGCGGGCGGGCGACTGTAATTTGCACGCGTGGGCTCAGCGCCGGTGTCGTAGTTCGTCTCCACGGAGGGCGCCTCATCGCCTTCCTAAGGTGAAAATTATACCGGGAGCAGTCACTCGTTCAGCCTCTCCGTCCCATCGCGATTTAAATGCTCGTCCCGTCCGTCCACCCGGCCCCTCCCTAAACCTCAAGGAGGGACGAGGCGGGGCTGCACGCCGTCGACGGCGGCGATTGACCGGAAGGGGACGAAGGGGAGCAAAGGGAGGGAGATGCACGGTTGCCCCTCTCGAGGAGGTGTGGACGTGGTGAAGAGGCACCTCGCTAGGATGACGCGCTCGATCTCCACCTTCATCTGATCATCCTCCCTGCGTCCTACGCCCAGCCCTGCGGTTCAATGACGTTACATCCTCGGATAAAACACCAGAAAGCTTTGACAGAGAGGATGGAGTTAACGACAGTGACTTGGAATATTAATTTATTTTATTTCTTTATCAACATAATTGGACGAGGTTGAAACTTAAGTTTTTTCCCTCATTCCACCTAACCCTCACATTAAAGACATTACATTGAAGACAATCACATAAAACCCAGCCCTAGATGGAGAAAAATCTAGTTAGATGGGAATCGAACCCGCGACCTCCGGCGAGGTAGGCGAGGAAGTTACCCCGCCGTCACCAGAACTCCGTATTAAGGACATAAAGAAAATATTACTGAAGACTACCAGAGATATGAGGCGTATGGCTATGAAACTGGGACGTTGAGACAAATAGGAGAATAACGCTGTAAGAAGGATTTTGAGAAGTCGTTAGGGGGAAGGGTATAGAAAATCAAATACATGGAAATGGACAAAATGAAGAAGTTCTATATGTGCAGAGTGAGGGAGGAGAGAGAGGGATGTTGGGAGAAATGTCAACATGGCAGGACAAATGGATCGAGGACATATTGACTTGCAATGGAATGCTGAAGACTGTCATGAGGGATAGGACATCGTGAAAGCGTAGTTGAGGAAAGGAAATAATGAGAGAGAATCAAGGGAATTTAAAAATAAGTCAAAAATGGTTTATTATAATATTGACAACTACGGGATTAAGTGTCATGTTAAGCGAGACTCAGAAGTATAAGAGTGTCTATTCCCTGGGTTCTATATAAAAATATCTACCTTGACCGATAGGCATACCTATAACAGTTATTGCATCCCAGCACGTATCAAATCCAATATCAAGCAATAGAGTTTATTTTCGACATCGGAAGTGAACTTGACACGGATCCGCTATGGAATAATAAACGAATTAACACACAAATACACACAAATATGACCCCCGCTTTTCCTTTTACCGTTATTTTACGACTCATATCACGACTCACTCACTCTGCCTCTAAGAAAGCACAAAAGCACCTTTCGGCGCCACCGACTCAAGTTTACGTTTTTAGATGGAGGGTCGTTAACATTTTACTACTGTCGCGAGTAGAATTGATGTTTCGGGGTTCTACAAATGCGGTCGGTCAAAGCAATCCCAATTGGGATAACAGAACTTTCCAGAAACATTCGAAGGGTTCTCGGTGAGAATAGCATTCCCATCGTTCGGTATTCGTACACAAGATTTTCGTCCGAGCACACGTGACGTACTTCCGACCAGTCGAGTCACGCTGCGATTTTTCAAAAGCTCCTCCTAACTATTTCATAATCCCACGGAAATTTCGAACAGTTTTCGCATGAACGCGCTAAGGTCACTAACACGGAGACGCTAACGTTAGTGTCGCGTTAATTTCGGCAGTTTTCTTGCACTTCGCAATAGAGCGCGGGGCACTCGAATATCACCATTTGGGTTCTAAATGATTCGCATTAATCCACGGCCTTCGGCGGGTATGTCGGAGATAAAGTTTGGTTCTCGATAAATATCAAACCCCGGCACCCATGATCTGAGCACGAGTCCAAAAATCACGTGACTCGAAATTTTGAATTCTCTTGTCGTCGAGATGAAGGAAGGAACTGAGCCAAGGAACTAAAACAGAGTGGGAGGGTTTTATCGATGAAATTTGATAACTCTAATGATCGAGGAGGCAGCGTATTTCAGAGAACGTTCATATGTTATGGTATCGCATGCCGTATTGTCTCAGCGTCGCTACGAGACGACTTCTCTTGATTTCTGTACGAGTCGTAAAATGACTTCAGTCTTCGAAGAACGTAGTCACGACTACTAAATACGGAATTTAAAGGCTTTCTTTTGAAAATAATTTGACGGTAAAACTTCTAAATGAATATAGATACCAAATCCAAGGGGTGCGAGGGAAGTGATCCAGCCTCTTCTTATTCAGATTATCGATTATAATCGATATAATAATTATTGATGGACTTTTTTCATTATCCCGGAACAAGAGTAACCGAAAAAAAGTCTTCCCAAACGGATGCAAACACTTTGTAACTGAATTATGTCTAAACAAATGAACGGGAATGTGGCCAATTGAAAGTATTCGTTTCAGTATCACTTCCTCTCCTCTGTCGATATCTATCTACTCTGATTTAAATGCAGCAATGCATTCGGAATGGATGTTTTGAGGCAGCTCCATTAAAATAGTGTAGCTAGGTACATGCGTGAAAGAGTTAATGAACAAATTCTTTTCTTTAGTTAGACAAAACTGACGTAGAATATCAGCGCATGCTAATTCCCGAAGATTTATCGCTAACAAAAAGACTGAGGACGGAACCACCTTCGGCTCACTAACGACAACTATAAAATCTGGAGCGAAAATGACGTCAGCATCCAGTGGACACGAATAGCTCTCTCGACAAGGCAGTGAATTATCTCAACGCATGGTACAAGCATTCCGTTTGTTGGCAGTTTTATTGCGATGGCAACCACTTTCGCATCATTTTCCATTTATTAAATGTAAGGTTTCCATTTTTTATTCAATAAACATGAAGGAAATAACATGAATAAATGTCATTTTTTTACTAAACCGGCCCGGCGTGATATCCGCAGCCGGTTGCCACGTCCAGGGCGGGGGGTCTGAATTTCCGAGCTGTCCACTCATAACATCTTTGGGAGGAGGCCGAGAGTTGGAAATAAATGCTAATAGAATGATGAACAAATTTCTTGGACGCATCGCAGTGGAACACGCGCATAACTATGCAAGCAGTCCTTACGACGGTTAAATACTGACTGAGACGAAGCGCCTCTCTAATAAGTAATCTGTTCTGGCTAATGCCATCATTAAGAAAACTACGAGAAATAACAGCTTGATCCAGAGAAGTGAAGTCATGACATTTTATTCACTCAAAGGAAAACCAAGGAGAAACGCCAACGCCCTGCGGAGAACACCTTCCGAAAAGCATCCATCCAGAGTCATCCATCATCGATTCCGGGGTCATGAATGTGGGAATTCTAGCAGACTCACCGCTTAAGTTTACAAACAAGATTCGAAATCATTGGCGAAGTTAGCGAATCGAAGATTTATTTGACACGCATCAGTACCTTGATATTTTTTCCACGCAAAGAGTATAACCCTTAATTATAACGGATTAATGGAAAAAATACAACAGCAATATATCACACCAGCACCGTTTTGATATAAATAAAAATGCTTCGTTGATTAGGACAGCTCGGATCCAGGAGTATAGTATTGGTATCAGTAATGGTTATGAGAGGGGAGGGGCAGGTGAGGTCATTAGGGATGGATGGAATAGGGATGGAGGAGTAATCGAACGTGGCCATTAGCCTACTCTCAGTGACGAAAGGCGTCCATGGGTCAAACATTTTAACGTCCCATCCGAAGGACGGCGTACTCGATCAAAAAGCCCTCCGCAAAGCACCTCAAGTAATGATCGGGGAACCACCGAAGTACAATGTCGAGGTTCTGCCCTATTTAAAACGACTGTACCACTCAAAACACAGGCTTCGACTCATAGCTTCATTAACAAAGGCTTGCTGAATCATTCCAAATATCTCCGTAGCACTTTTGCCACGTTTGAAACAAAAGGTCACGCACACACGCTGTTCCTCTAGCCCCTTCATTACTGCCGTTGCACGCGGCGACGAACAAGTTAAGACACGTACTGCTGCTGCTGCATAACGACTCGACGTAAACAAACGCCTCTCGTTTTAGTCGTCAGATGTGTCGCTAGGTGCTGTGCACTGTCTCGTTTCGATCCGTCGAACGGTTTGCGCAGAATAAAATCAGTCTTTGATCACACCTTGTATATCTGCCGGGTATTAGATAACAAAATAAAAAGAGCACTTTAGGAATAAAAAGCAGAAAACGTTTCTAAAATATATTATATGCACGTTGAGTTACTAAATTGATCACGGCAAATGGAAGGAAGAGCCCTCCAATGGACTCATTAGTATCACTAATAAGGAAATAATTTGGACGGAAGGCGTGGAAAAGTAAAAAATGGATATTCGGTGGCTTGTTAACGAAGCGTCCATAGAATACTAACATATTTTTATCAGCCGAAAAAAATCAATCAACTTCCCCGACCGGACAACCGCATCTCACCCTCCCACATGCGCGCATCGCACGACGCCTTTCCCACTCCTCTTAGGGGAAGGGCGCCTCGAACCCGCATACATGAGCTACGGGTGGAGGAGATGGCGATGCGCATAAACGCGTGAAATTTCTTCGCCCTGGAGGAAGTATTCATCGCGCGGCGAATCAGCGAGCCATGGCAAAAACAAATAATAGAGCAACAATTGAGTTTCTGACGATAAGATCAAGATCATAGGATAGAGATTATTTGTAGCGAGACGCGAATAATTGTTACTACAGCACCAAAACACCTTCAGAGGTAAAACAGATACACAAAAACTTTTTCAGTAGGTACATCTGTCAACCGGATAAAATATAACTCGAATGTGTGATACACAAGATTTGTCCCAAAAATAATTAGAATGATTTATTGTCGCCAATACAGATGACCGGGGTGGGGTCATTTGTGGTGGGAAATGTAATTGGAGATCTTGGCAAAGCAACGCGACCCACGTCAAATAACTGTGGGAGAGCGCGGATTGCAGCTAGACTGGACCCCTGTTCGACATTCACGTCACGAACTCACGATGCCACTTTCCATGGAGCAATTATACGAGTATATGGAAACGATGAAATTTTGTTTTAACCACGGGAAATTGGGTTTGGAGACCATGACCATGGTTAAGGATGCTTATGGAGATGAAGAAATGTTCCAAGTAATGGGTTTCTGCTTTTGTACAGGATGTTATGGGAGGGTAGAGAGGAGGTTGACGATGAGGAATACCCTGGACATCCATCAACAACACAGTGTGATGAAAATGACCATAAAATGAGACACGTGCTCCATTCTGATTAACCCCCGTCAGTGTCAGGGTGTGATAGCAGAAGAGTGAAATATTCAGAAAACCACAGTGCATTACATTCTTACAGAAGGTTTAGTCATGTGAAAGGTGTGCCAAGATGGTCCCCAAGGTGCTGTCGGGAGACTGCTTGAGTGACAATCCTGCCTTGGCCCTCTTGGGCTACAGTGAAAGTGACCCGAATTTTTTAGAATATGTGGTTACTGGTGACGAGACATGGGCCTTTGAGTACGACCCAAGTACAAACCCTTTGAGTACCATTTGGACCACTGGATTATGTAAAAGAGGCCGTGGCGAGGTGCCTGAAGGAGATTCCCGTCGACGCCTTCCAGGAAGCATACCAAAAGCGTGGCAGAGGCGCTTTCATCGGAGTGCCGATGCACAAGGGTGCTATTTTGAAGCATTTTAGCAAATTTTACTTTGGCCTGCAACACATTTTTCCCCCAGATTCATCCTACTTATATTTGGAACAGACTTGGGCAAAGGAAAAATTTTCATTTATTAGCAATAATATTTTGCGCACAAATATACTTCATACTTATATTCAAACTTTTATAAATGTGTTCTGAATATTTGGGGGCGGTAATTTCAGAGTGCGAAAAAATAAATTAGTCCTTAATAATTTTTTTCGGCGAAACACTCAAAATGAAATTAACTACGCTTCTCTTTTTTTGTAGCTTCTATCTTTGGTGTCTTGAAGGATAATAGATTATAATTGTCTTCTCCAAACATAGGCTAGCCTAAAGGCGAAGGAGATATGCCACGCCCACGAACAAATTTACTTTAATCGCATGTTATTGAGGCGCGGCAATTTTTTATGGCCGCAAAACAAAAAGCAGTCCTTCGCTTCGCCCCGATTGCCAATGGCGTGAGAGACATTATGTCCCGAGTGACCATTCATAGTGATTCAATGACCGTTCATAAAAATGCTCCTCCTACCTCTTCGATAGCTCTCGGCATCAAAACATTTGCGTGAAAATTTGGGTGCGTTGACGTCATCTATTGAATCATCTCCTGACAACACCTCCGAAGCGGTGGATGGCCTTTAAGTATTCTTCCTTTTTGGCTGCGGCAGAGTATTCTCCGGCCATGATAATTGCGTGTTGCGCCAAAGCATAAGTATTTAGCGCCTTCCACCTCTAAAGGAAGGCCATTAATGACAAATTTAAATAAAAATAATCCCTCCCTGGATGGGAATTCACAGAGATAGCATTGAAAATAATAGGAAAGGGCTATTAATTTGCAGTTTAAATAGGGTGGACGTGGCCATGTCCACAATTAAGTGTATTTGCACAGACAGGTTCGAAGTTATATTGCTATTAATTTTCTCCAGATATTTTAATGAAAGGAGAGTGCAACGCCTCCATGTACGCAATTCCTGAGCTTCGTAACACAAATAAACAAGATAAAATATCATATAAGGTAGTTATTGTAAAAACATGAATAGACTTCCATACCGATCATGAAAGGACTTCCTTGAAAAATCTCGCCGTCATGAGTACGAATAGATCAATAAATCATGAAATGAAAGTTGGGATCTTACTAAGAGGTCAGAATTAGTAAACTGATGCGATCAACATTTTTATACTTATTACAAAGTCAGTCCTGTCATGTGTATTCCTTGGTGAAAGGACATAAGATGAATGTGGAATAAATCAACATGCTCGGTTTCGCAGATCCCTAAGTTAAGTGAGCAGAGAAATCAAAATACCTGCAAGCATCTATAAAAATGATGGATCAAGTATTAAAAAGTCACAAAATAAAAACCAACATCAACAAAACTAAAACCCTCGCACGTGTGATAGAGAAAATGCAGTTAGATTGTACGTTATGAAGAGTGGAGAAATTAGAACGAGATGAATCGTTCGCCTGCCTTGGGAGCGGCGTAAAATGGGATGAAAGCTGCTCAACGGATTTCATGCGAGGGATTAGCTCAAACTAAGAAGATTTTTTCCACAGGGAGATAACAACTATGTTAAGAAAAGAAGTTTACAGACGTTGCATGAAAGTATTGTCAATAGCAATTTAATTTGTAGGCACCTCGACGACTGAGAGGTCATTTACAGAAAACATTCGCGTGGAGGAGCAAGGCATTCTATGGATCAGAAGCATAATGTGACCACGGAACAGAGAAAAATAGAAGAATCCTTAGAACGGTGTTGGAGTTGAATGGTAAAGTTCAAGTAGATGTAATAAGCAAAGAAAAAGGAAGAGGCAAGGACTATGTGGAACTCGATAAGGAAAAGAGGAACCAGACGGATTTGACAATCTCTGAAACAAAATGAATTTGTTAGGAACACAATAGAAGTGCAAACGGAAAGGATAGCATCACGAGGAAGACCTAGGGATAATACAGGTCGTCGGTGAGTGTCGTTGATGGGCGTCCAGGCCGTGGTTCGTCGTCGACCTCTTCTCTGCCCTCCACGAACATCTTGTGCCACCGAAATATCATGTTTCTGGACATGGCTGAATCCCCGTAAGCCTGGTTAATCATACCGACAGTTTCGGTGGACGATTTCCCAAGCTTTACCGCAAATTTGATGGAATAACGCTGCTCCAAAAACTTCGGCATCGCGTTCCGTGACGTGGGTCGAGAGTGGAGGTTCGCGTTAACAGAGCTCCTCACTACACCACAGCTCAGAGCCGACTGCCTTTTTCAGCGTCGCTTGCCAGCATACCCCCCTCCAATTGCAGCCCGTCAGAGCGGTGCTGGGCGCGCCTGGAGCGGCAGGAAAAAATCAGTATACTTATTTTCCGGACGAACCCTGTACATATATGCATAGAATTTCAAGAGGGACGTCTGTTGTGAGGCCATTATGGAGGCATTATCAGAAAGGATAGATTTGTGGACTGCAGTCAATCTTCGGATTGAAATACTGGTGATGATGATGATGACATCATCAGTAATGACCAAATAATAGCAATTATTCACAGGATAAAAATGCATTACCGACCAGGTTTCGATTTAGAATATAATCTTCAGTTTGACTACCTTATTACCAGAAAATTAGAACTTACTACATTAAAAAAATTAGAAATTTCTACATAAAGACCAGAAAATGATGTATTAAATAAAAAACTCTCCGGTAATAAATTTTTATCAAGTGAAAAAGTGCTATTAGTTGGTCAGCAATGTTTTAATTCCAACACATCACCCCTGAAACTAAAGACTTCTGCATAATCAGTGCTGTACTGTCCATTGACGATGTTGGGAGTTTGATTCACTTCAAAATGACAACTTAAATCGTGCGATGACATCTCGGCAACAATTTCAAATCCAGCAAAGAGCCCCTTGGAAGGTTTCCGCTCCAAATTTCGAGATAACCGCGCAATGCTTTCCTATTCTTTGGCGGCAGCTTTTCGAGAGCCGGGCGGCTCTTGTCTGGCAATTCCAGTCACGACGTTTTGAGATTCATTCCGCAAAAACAACACGCGACGTGATAAATGGTCGATAAAACAGGATGAGACGTGAATTTCCACGTCATAAATGGAAGCGACACGCTGCCTCGGGACAGCTCCTTCGTCCTCCGGCGGCGTCGGCGACACCCACGGGCGAATGCGAATGAACCGCCATGCCCATGTTTAAAAGCCAATGGAAGCCGGGGGCCTACTTTATCAAAAAGGAGAGAAGTCGCTGCACTCCCAACGGGGAAGAAAAAAATCGAACAACTGGCGTTTAAGGGTTTCAAAACTTTCACCGTTAGCCTTGCAGTCCTACTCGACCACGACTACAATTTCCAATAACATGCGAAGAACGGTGGGAACGACGAATAGTGAAAACGTAACCTTCGTAAACGCTTGTTGGCGTTTAATAAGTGATCTGGGTCAGAGTAGAACATACTACGTTATCTTCGTATGCAAAATACGCAAACTTCATTAACTTCCTAGACTCTTTAATTTCATAACAGTTTCAGGTTTAACTTTGTGGAATTCTTTCATGATGAGGATAAAAAAAGAAACCTAGCACTTCCACAATTAAGACAACGTACATGTATGTTTGGACCTAGCATCGTTTCTGTTTGTGGGACTAGAGCCACCATCTTTGGTGTCCTCTCAGTCTACGCTTAGTGCTGTGGTATTTTGTGGACTGTGGTTCTTCTACTTTGCTCACTCTGCAAAATATTATAAAATGAAATGCAATGCAACTTGTAAATCACAACGCGAGATCTGCTGTCTTTATTGTGGAAGTGTAAAGTGTCTTTTTTTACCCTCGTCATTAATTTCACACTTGAAAGAACATTTTAGTGCAGTATTGGACAACAAAACCTATAAATCACCGTTTATCAACCAGAAGTTTGGTTTGATAGGTGAGGGTAGAGCCCACATAGTACTACGATCAGAGGCGTGCGAAATGTACACATCAGGGTAATAGGTATTCCATGTTATTCAAATATGATTTCCCAGGAAGATTTGGTACACGAAAAATCACACAGCCTGGGAGGAACCCAAGAGAACTCTAGAGCAGTGCGTGTCCGGGAATTGAACCCGAGCCCTACGGTCAATAGTCCAACTCTCTATCCCTGGACCGCCATAAGTCAGTGAATTTTGGAACTTCATCACAGAATGTTTAATGCAATAAGGAGTACAAAGAGAAGCGCTTTGAACAATTGCTCAATATCTGATTCAACTAAGTGAAAATTCATGACCACTCAATAAAAAACTATGTATATTTTCAAAGTAAATTAATTCGGTGTAACCAGATTCGACACATTATCATGATACTCTGAATACGTCTAAAACGAAGTACCGAAATAAATTGACTGTGAAATTTGCATAGTTTACTATTCAGTGATCATTTACACAAACCTGGGCCACTCGAATGGATGCTATCGTTTTATTTTTGGCTACCCCATTTCACTAATTCATGAGAAAATGAGTCTGTACATACGGTAATTAAAATCACCGCAGTTACCGATTAGGGCGTTGTGTAAAGCTTAAGAATACAATTTAAATACTACATAAATGGGCCTTTTTAAAGCTATCTTATAGCCTCAAGCCTTACTTAGAAACTTTATAATACAGTATGACAGAAGCACATTGCTTGGGATTGTAAATAACTGATGCAAATTCAACACTAATCCATATGCGTCGCAAAATTAAGGCAAAAATATTGCAAAAAACACTTTGGAATGTATTGAACGTGAAATTATTTTTCTCGCTTCCACAAGTTTGGTGTAAAGAAAGCGGATTCGCGAGAGATCAAATTAAACAAAAGAAAGAGACGCTTGCGAAATCAAAAGTCACGCGGGTAGTCAAAAATCAAGTCGAAAAACTCTTGGGGTCTTCGGTAAACAGTTGAATATTCAGATATGCCAGCTTTTCTTTTCTTTGCGAGAGCAACGCATTCACTCCGTCGCCCTTTTGTCGGACGATGAAAGGATATGGCACCGAAAAGAAACAATTCGTCGTCGGCTTGTGTTTGGATTCCCACAAAGCGATGGTACATCTTGACGCCAATCTGGTTGCCTTGACAGTCATGATAAATGTTCCTCGAAGACGATTCGCGGTGGGCAGCCGGATTTCGCAAGCCATCCATGCAACGCGGCATTTGTCGAACTGGTGTTTGGACCACGTCTCGAAACGCGACCAAGCGAATCGGACGCAGCAGGAGTACGTATCGTATGGAAACGAACGAGGAACGACAACAAGGAAATAACCCGTCTGAATTATCCTTACTGATAATGTTCTCGACTTCTAAGAACGCCCATTCAGTTTCAGATCAATTGGAAGAGGTCCAATGTCTTTCAAACTAAAAAACTATCTCTCCCCTTGATAAACACAACCTCGGAAAGATTTGATTTGTAGGAGATTTTCGCGACTCAACGAGGAGGAGTATGATTACTAAGCAGAAATAAACCTCAGATAAAGAACCACTGTTCCATTTAGATTTTTGATAGAGGTCTTATAAATCCATAATGGACAAATTCCATATTGCGCCACGGCATGCCATCGTTCTGCAATCAGCGACTTCCTGTCAATTAAGTAAGCTGTAAATAAACAGTAAAGATAAAAACTGACATACTTCTATGATGGATCAGCAGTGAAATATGAAGTCATCAGTTCTTAACGCACCGTATAGCATTGAGGGAATAACTATTTAATTGATGAATTGCAATGCCTTATAAATACTTCTCAAAGACAAGTAACAAAATAGCGACAACGAGTGGAATCCTTCATTTGAAAATTATCCAGCGAAGAGACATTCATGTCATTGCGTAATGTCGTAATTTGCCAAAATGTTCGTTTTCTTCTGGCCCATTATTTAGCTATGTGTGTTCAGTTACTGTTGTGAATACGTGCAACCCTGAAAGAATGATGAAATGTTTATTCCAGAAAATAAATTCATTTCTGTCCCATCGTTTTTTTCTTTCCCACCAAAGGAGCATATTGAAGCGAAACATTTTGAAGGGGGGAAAGTCTGGTGTCATATTTCTTGCGAGTAAAATTGTCGAAAGATTTAATTTATTTTTGAGACATAAGGTTTTCTTAAGAAAGTTAATTTAATTCTTACAAAGAAAAATCATTTTCGAGAAATGTTGGTATTTTTACATTATAATCTCATCCCGAATAATTTAATTCAACGGTGTCACTTGGTTATATCAAAATAAACCAATGTCCAATCCAGAATTTCTCAGTTAGGTAGGGCCAATATACCATGTATATGTGGTTACTGTGGGTCGCGGTAGTCCAGGGGTTAGAGCGTTGGACTACTGTCCGGAGGGGCCGCGTTCGATTCCCGGGCAAGCCACTCTGGGCACCTGCAGCTCCACCCAAGCCATGTGATTTTTCGGGTACCAGATCATCCTGAGAAACCATAACCGGCACAGGAAAATGAACTGGCCCCCTACCCGGATGTGTTAATTTCACACACCCTCTAGGGCTTAGGACTGGATGAACTAAATCTACCATCTCCTACCACCGACCTTCGGGTTGATAACTGTGTTTATGGTTTTTTCATGTGGTTACTATGATATGCATCCACGATTCCAGGTGACGTGGCATTTCAGCATATGGAGAGTTCTCTCAATGACCAGGGGGTATTATGGGTCCAGAACCCTGATGACGACATCGTGGATCTAGCATCCAAGAGGACTTTCTGTGCACAAGTCCTTGAAGCACCGCAGGTGGCAAAAGAACTGAGCTCCCAAACCTAAACTTCCCTAAAATGTGTGAATTTCACGCGCCAAAAGGTTTATGTTATCACTACCAACTTCTCAAAAAACCAACCTTCGACTTAATTATCGCGGTTTAGAATCGTACCCGTAAGGACGTGCCGCTACTCAGTGACGCACACCCCAGCTAGTTGTCCTGAATCTTAGACGCACTCTCACTATCGAACCTCCACCAAGGACAATTGAAATTTGAACTTGGCACATATCCACTTTCCATGGAGTAGAGAAAGCTTGCGCGGATTCGAAGAGAATTATTTACCAAAGCCAAAAGCGCAACTATCCAAATCATTCTTCACCCTCTATCAGACTGTTGGGGACGCGAGAATTATCACGAATCGGATGTTCACGGGAATGGTGACTCAAGCAGCAAAGGACGAGAGAGTGGTAGGAAAGATGTCGACGAAATAACTCAAGGATAGGTCGAAAGCTAGATAGAATTCCCAAAACGACTGGTAGTTGCGGGTTGTCGGTGGAGCGGATGGCGTGGGGAGGGCGCGGGTGAATGGGCAGAGAGGAGGAGGGCGCGGTGGAGGAAGAGTGAAAGGAAGGTTGAGGGGAGTTGTGAGCGAGCGGGGTTGACCGCCTTCACCTACTTCGGTGGAGAGCCGGACGGGATGACGCGATCCGTAGCGCCGGCTCCTCGCCATGGCAACGGCCGCCGCACCAACACTGCAAATTCGCTAATAGGCGCCTCGAGAATGAGCATTCCTCCGACCGGCAGTGCACACGCCCGCCATATGTTCATATCCACTCCATCTCCACCCAGGTATTTCGTCCGTTGCACTCACGGAAGAAAAGGAAATAAATGCTCCTCGGTGATAAAGCCGGCGTTCGACTTTTCAAAGTTCCAAAATTTTTCGAGACAGCATCGCGCACGTGTGCTGAAATGATATTCGATGCACTCGAGTCGTTTATTCGAAACGCAAGACAAGTGTTTACTCATCTCGTGGAAGTGAGATAGAGAGGCCCTTCATAAAACGTCGGTTAGGGCGATCAAGAAATAAGTACAAACTTATATTTCGTGAACTAGCAGAGACATGATGCTTAAACTTTTATCTTCATATTTCATATGTGTCGCAAAAAAACATATAACGTCTGATGTTTGCGAAAGTATCCACAAATGCCATTTTATTTACTTGCAAAAAATACTGTGTTGTGTTCGTAACACCCAGCAATAAATCCCCACCCATAGTTTCGTTTTCCAGCTTCCCCCTTTCGCAGACCGGATTGAAGAGCAGCTGACAAGGGCAGTCCATTCGCTCTGGGCAAAACCGTGAATTACGTGGCAGGAGTCTAAAGATTCGTTCAATGGAAAGTCACCCAAGCCCTCAGATTATCGACAGCGAGAGGTGATCCAAGTTTCCCGACTTTCGCGTTTTTTGAGAGAATTTGGACAGAACCGAAAAATGTAGAATGAAGGGACGGCGTGATGCTCCAGAGAGTGAAACGCTCGACTGCTCACTGAAAGGTTTAAATACCCAGCTCTAGGGACAATCGCTTCTAAGGCGATACTCCTGCTGTAAGAACTTCGTGGTAAATCCATTGGTAGTCGAGGAAAACTGACTCTCGTACTCGGTGTCAATGAATTGCATACACCGCAGAGGGTAACTTAGAGACGAGCTATACCCTCAACTATCAAAACCAGCCTTCGGACTGATTGCTGTGGTAGTGATTGGGGTTGCAGAATGTGGATGGGATGTGCGCTGAGAGTAAAGAGAGGAGGCGCACTTAAGGACATGGCGAAGAGGAAATCAAGGAAATGGAGGATGTTGACTAGAAAGAAGGCGTGATAGTAAGAAGAGGGGGACGGGGAGAACCGGATAAGAGGCATCGAGGGTCAGATCTCTAGACGGAAGGCGTGGTAGTCTAATGAGTATTTAACCGTCGGCGAGTGCCCGAATTCCAAACCAAAATGTCTCGGGTTCAAATACGGATGATACCTCTTGGAGAATTGTCATCAAAACCTGCAACGTATTTTTATGACACGTGAGCATTGAATGATATATATGCAAGTCAACCACTGAATTTTTTCATTATTATTGCGTTTAAAATCGTGCCCAGTTTCTGTTCCAGGATTACAAATTTATTTTTTTCGAGAAAACATTCTTTTTGAAAATATTAATGGAGAAAAATGAGAATTTTATTTAATTTTTAATAAAAATAACCTCACCGTAAACAAATCGCGCGAATCAGGTCTCTCTCCCTCTCTCTTGCCAGATGTGATCAGTAGGAGGGAATTTGGACTTTTGCCTGTTGTTTAGTGATTGTCTTAGTGGCCATCTGCATTAGAAAACTTGCATGTTTTACCAAGGTTTATCACGGTCAACTTGTGAGTCACGTACCTAAAGGCGCAACGAACTGAATGATAAGACCGTGGTGTGCCTATTACAACCTAGTTACTTTTTATGGAGGTACGTGACGAAAACTGAATGCGATGGCAAAGCTGCCGTTCCACTTATGACGATAAACTCAATGCATAAGTCTAGAAATTAAGAGTACTATTCATGAAGACATACATACGAAGACATTCGTACAAGCCATACTTTTCTATGGACGCGAGACAAAGTGAGAAGACTTTGCAATGGAAGAATGATGAAGTAACTGGCGGAGGAGGAGTCCCACGTAGAGTGACATAGAAGTCAATGGAAAACAGTGAAGAGGGAAAGGTATATCACCGGAAATACTCGAGAACGAAAAAGATTCCCGGCGGATATTGCGACAGGAAAACTGAGTGGGAAGGAGTGCACTGATCGCCGAATCGGATTGCGTGCAGCTTAGAGGAGCTACGTAGATTTGTAAAACGTTCTTATGATAAATTTAGTAGCGTAGCTAAATTAATAGGGAAACTAGATTGGGAATCGCTCAGAGATCGAAGATTAAATTACAGATTAATTCTCTTGCATTATTTGGAAGGACAGATGATTAGCGATGACATAGAAAATGAATTATTAGCTCCATCGTACCTGTGATTGGAGAGATCATGTCAATAAAATTATTGAAATCAAGAGTAGAACAAATGTATTAAAGATATCGTTTTTCCGCGAGTGAGAAGGGATCAGAATAATCCGACAGCGAAAGGGGAGGGGGGGAGAGTATTTTGTGTCCAAAGTGGTCTGGAGTGTAATCACCTCCTGCCACACACCCTAACGGTGGGTTTCAGGGAATAATGTAGATAGATAGATAGGTGTAAGAATGCCAGAATGAGAACACGAAACATGTAACCAAATTTATGAAGGCGACTAAAAATAAATGCAAGAAGGGATTAGTGGCTCGGAAAGTTGAGTGAACAGCATTATGCAACCAATCATCGAATCCATTGGCACTGATGACAATAAACGAGAAATAAGAAATTGGCATTCAAATCGATCGGCAAGGGCACCGAAAGAGGGGTACACTCACACCCTCCCCACCCCCGTCCCTGGCTTATGAAATAAGTTGGAAAGGGCGAAAAACCACAGGAAAAAGTCCTGATTTATATATATGTATATATATTGAGGAAGTACTAGAAATGGTGGGGGAGGAGAGGGGTTTGTTGAGAGAAATCCTATGGAGGCAGGAAAAATGGATGAAAGGCGTATTGAGCGGTAGTGGAATGTTGAAGAAGGTAATAGAGGGGAGAATGTTGGGTAAGCGAGGAAAGGGCAGGAATAGGATTAGGATGTTGGACGGGATGAAGGGAGGAAAGAAGTACACCGAGATGAAGAGGGACCTGATATAGATTAGTTTGCTAGGTGGGGAGTCACAAAATGTTTATTTGATAGTTGTGTCCATCCAAAAACCTACCTTAACCGGTAGATTACCTAATAATAAAATAATATATATATATACACACACACATTCAAATACGAAATCCCGCCACACGGCGCAAAAATATTCATTCAAACAGAGAAATCGGTATAAGGAAAGGGGATAGGAAAACACATAAAAGGCGAACACAGAACATGTGGGGAAGGCGGTTTTGAGCAGAACACAAATGTAAAAATATTTCCTTAACTGGGATAAGAAGGAAATATTTTTACATTTGTGATCTGCTCAAAACCGCCTTCCCCACATGTCCTGTGTTCGCCTTTTATGTGTTTTCCTATCCCCTTTCCTAAAAACTATTTCTATGTTTGAATGAATATATATATATATATATGTTATAAGGACTCACTTGATTGAACTCCCTTGTTTAAAAAAATCACTGAAGAGCGCGCAGGTGAATTAGCGGAGTGGGAGTAGTGGCATTAGCTGGGCTAAACAACGCCATTTTCATTAGTCACCATAAAGTGGTCTGGTGAGCATCGATGCTTTGCGTATAAATGTTCTTTTATTACACTAATAGTGTGGTGGCGACGACGAGGGGGCTGTGGTCTAGGGATGAAGCGCACCTCACCGGCTCTGTAAATCAGCAAAATTTTGGTTGCTGGGTGATTGACAACACTCGCTAACTTCACCCAAGGCCTCTTCATAGTCCCAAAGTGGCAGTTTGGAGCGCTGTCTCCTCCATTGACATTACTGGGCCTTACTTGTTAGAATCTCGAGGTTCAACTATTAATGTGAACTCTGTGCGCTATTGTGAGATGTTGAAGATATTTTAACTTCCCAAAATATGAGGAATATGACACAGAAGCCTTATGGTTTGAACCGGATGGTGCCACGGCTCATACCATCCGTCGTTCACACCAAATCCTGCAAGAACAATTTTCCGGCCGCCTAATCTCCTAACGAGGGGATGTTCCATGGCCTCTTCGCTCCCCGGATTCGAGCCCATGTTACTTTTTTCTTTGGGGATATCTCAATGCTGAGGTTTACAAAGTTCAATTAAGGACCTTGGAAGCTCTTTAATAATGTACTGAGAAGAGTTTTCGAAAATGTTTTTGAACGATTCAACATGTACATCGTTCACCAAGATCGTCACCTGGATGAAATAATTTTCAAAACCCAATGAAAATAATATGGAATTAAATTTAGTTTTTAGGAATGAAAACCTTTTTAAATTATCTTGGTTGGTATTTTTACAATTGACTCGTCAAATCAGTATAAAGGAATTTTCCCTCCCACAAGTCGTGACCGCAACAGAAAGAAACAATATGTACGAGCATTTGACGAACCCGAAATTAAAATGACGCATGTAAGTCATTACTAGATATCCTCCGAGCATCTGTTGACCTCAGTCTCCAAATTCTCGTGGCGGCTTGCGAGTTGAGACGCAGGTGCATCAGGAAAATCCCGAAATGTTAAGGTCTTCCATCGTTTTTGTTATGGAAATGTAAGTTTATTTTCAATTCTTAAACAATCCTCCATTTTTCCAAATAATTGCCGTTTCGGTCAATTTATTTTTGTGTGCGCTTGGGAAATTTTGGAAGGACCATTTCATATCAGCTCGCCGCCGAGTCGTTTAGGAACCGCTGCATCTCATTCCCACGAAGATACCAAAAGGTCCCAAAAAAAATTACTTAGAAAACCAGACAGGCAGCATTGCAAAAGATCTTCGAAGTTTTCGCTGAGAGACAAAAGGCGATCACATTCCTTCAGATAGATTCGCAGTTAGACGTAAATCACTTTCATTTTCCTTCTCGCTCCTTGACCTATCTCAGCCAGATGTGAAACAAATCAGGACACTCGTGACATTAGAAAACCATCAAAACTGAATGCATTCTTCCCATGGATGAGATTGAATCTGTCCCGACCTCGACATTCCAAATAAGTACATACTTGAAGAGAAGGAAAACTGATAAAATTGGTGCGTGCGCTCCGTAATAGGTCAACGGGACCCCGTGCCCTTGGTCTTGCAACCCGATGAGGCCAACAGCGAGGATCCCTCCCCTCTCCTCCCCGCCCCAACCACAGTTCTGTGTTTACAGGCAGAGCAGAGCATGTGTCTACATACAAGGCGATTGAATCGCTCCTCCGAGCTACTCTCCAGTGGAAATTGAATCTCGCAAATGCCAACCTTTGAAGACTAAGAAATTCCTGCCTCCCCCAAATGACCTCAATCAAAACTCACCAATGGCTTCACTCCAAAACATTAAAGAATATATCTCGATTACCTCTGGGGCGCGAGAAATCGACACTTCTTTTTATTTTCTTGACAACTAATTTAAAAAAACAACCAAATTCAGCTTCACATTGGAATTTTCAAATAAAAAATAACTACGAGGTCAATCTCAAGCAACCACACTCCAGATGGCTGTTTGCCACATAAGGAGGGATCGAACCCGCGACCTCCGGGTTACCCCGCTACCAATGAAAACTACGCAAGTGAGTTATTACCGACATAACAAATTCACTCATGAGACGATTCTCGTAATTCATTCTCGTTTTCGAAATCTTGGAATCATTTTTTTAAGAATGCATTCAAATTTTGGCAAACGATTACCCCCTCCTTTAAGCGCCAAAACTGGCGATGGTGCAAGAACACCTTTGAGCTATGAAAACGAATCATTCTTCCGTGACCTCGGGTTTTAGACAGAACGAAGCGATGGCACAGCTAAATGGGAGAGAAATCTTCATTATCGTTACTCATAATTTTCAACGGATTAAAAATGCAAACTCTCTCATTACACATGATAAGCTTTCCTTTCACTGGCAATTTCATATTTCTCACGTCATAAATCAAAATTTTTCATATCAAGGAGCACGATAAAAATAAACCAACCAACGCGAAAAAACATAAACACACTGACAACGACAAATATAAAAAAGGAATTGAAAGAAAAAGCTTTTGAGCCGAGTGTTAAAAATTATATTTCGCCATGTTTTTTTCGCGTGTGAATAGAAGAGTGTATACATTAATTGAAAGCCTCTGAATAAATACGGTCAGATGACCCAGACAACATATTACCAATTTATCATTATCGAAACGATGATTAAGGGTTTATTAGATTTTGTTGGAATTCAAATTTGAACCTTTGAATCACAAAGCACAATATCGTTCATTTAATAAGTGACTCAAGAGTGACATCCCTTGATTATTTTTAACAAAGAGACGCAAAGATAATTTCAGGGAAATGTGGCAAACCCTTTCGACGAATTTTTTCGAAGTCGACATCTCCCAACCACAAACGGTAGATTCAGCCCATTTCATCAAAACCCTGAGATCCGTTTTCAAGATATTCCATTTATAGTATGGGATACTCAAAAATGAAGACGTGCGTGATCGGCTGACTGATTTCATTCATCTTATAATGAAAAACTATAAATTTGAAATTACACAGTATTTTATTATCACACGACCCGAGTTTCCACGTTCCACGTCATCATTAAGTACCGACACTTACAGATATCACCCCCAACCTTTATATAGTATACTTGCATTGTTACACCCCCTCCCTTGACCTCGAAAATATTTTTTAGGGTGCTGCTGCTCGTATTATTGTCAATAAACATCTTGCCCCCACCCCCGCCTTATTTTACCATTTGACAAGAGTGCTCCCTATAGAGGTGCTCTCCTTCCGCTTTCTACTCTTCATTTTCCTACGCAACCCCTAACCGACCCACCTCAACCTTCCCCCCCCCCGCCCTGCCTTATTGCAACATATGTACTCGTAAAGATGGACGTTTGTAAGAGTCAATGCCTGATGATGACGTTGAACGTCGAAACCATAGTCGTGTCCAAATTTAATACTTGAAACTTTGTCTTCACGTTGATCGAGATCACCCCAGCACCTTGGAACAGCCATCCTTCCAAAGGAACCAGCCGGGCACGGTTACCAAATTAGCAACACCCCTCCCGAGTTACTATGCCGGATGGTCAGGTGTTTGTCGGAAACTCTGTGAAGTGCAATACTTGTGGAATGTTTTGTTTGCGCTTAGGATGGGCACTCATTCAGCGCATTCCTATTCCTTAATTTTTCCCGCTTTTCCCGGCAGATATGCTTTCCTTTAAGCCACCAATACCATTGAAGTCGGTCCGAAACTGTGCATAGACATGGTTTTTTTCCAGGATCTGAACCCGCCATGGCCGAAGTCCAGCTAGGAGTGATTCCACAGGCACGTACGTACGCGTAAGGACCGTCGTCCCAATTCGAAATTCACGATTCTCATTTCGCGTTCCGGTTTGGCATGTAAAATTCCAACCTTAAAATTCTGTCGAACGAAAAGAAATTTCCTAATTTTTCCCCAGAATCTTTTTAAGAAGTAGTGATTCCCGACTTCTATCCAAATTCACCATCCTGGTTACACGAACAAATTTTCCCAAATCTCTAGTCGACCCTGGAAAAAAACTATGAATTCATAATGCCTGTATCGGGCCCATCCCTCATAATTTCCCTTGCGGGAAATGTCTTCCAAAAGAAAAAACTCAATCTCGACTCAACATATTTCGTTCTTTCAACCACGCCCACCATGAATCATCTCTGACCATTGGCATTAGTCACTGACACGAATCAATAATCAAGGCAAGTCTTCCTTCAATCGACGGGTTTCTTTTAATCAATTCATCTAATCGATCTCTTCAGAGGAAGACAAGAGAATACTAAGTACAAATAGAGAATGAACCCCATTCAGCTTTCACAAACTAACTGATGTGATTCCAAAATGAGACGCAACATTACTCGATACAAAACGAATTATATGAGAAAAAACACAAATCTTAATTTTTTGCTGTTGATATTCAATTATTTTTACAAAACTAAAGATTGACCGCTGAATATTGAACGCAGTTATTTGACTAATCTTTTAATCCTTGCGGTTTTACGATTTTTAGTTTGATGCAACATCTTTGCAGTTCTTTAAATACGTATCTAGTAGCCCTTACAATTCGCCCAGGAGTTCGCGGAGGCATGAAGAGCGTTTCGCTGTCGCGTATGAAAATCTGCCATATTTATTAAAAATTGCTAAGAGAAGAGAGTAAGATTGACGAATATGCTGAAGAAGTTATGTTGGGAACCTATTGATTGACGAAGGGAGAAGATTAAGACTTTTAAAAAGGTAGAGGGCACCAAGTTTTTCTTCCGACTCTGCTAATTATAATGGCACCAGATT
Organism: Hetaerina titia; assembly: GCA_037158775.1. Classification (NCBI taxonomy): domain Eukaryota; kingdom Metazoa; phylum Arthropoda; class Insecta; order Odonata; family Calopterygidae; genus Hetaerina; species Hetaerina titia. The sequence continues at coordinate 99,697,509 of CM073770.1, read as the reverse complement.
ACATCGAGCCCAAACATCCGAATATATATATACTTAAAGACAAGCATTTCATAATTTAGTCAAGTATTTCATTATGTATATCGACACGTGTGCATGCATTGGTACGAGCGTCTTTCATATGAGCCGATGTATACTCAAATGCACTCATGAACTAATAGTTGTGCATGTACGGCTGATACCCTATCACCCACCGCCACACGCCCTTGCGGCGGTTGGTGGGTTATCGAGTAGACGTAATGTAACTTAGATGTAGATATCTCCTCCACTTTTTCATCGCATCAGCGTGATCCACTGTCCGGTGGAACGACCCATATTGACACATTATTCCCGAAGGAAAAAAAAGATGTCTTTGGTAATGCGTCGGCGTGAGACTTCGACCGATCGACGTCGAGAGCTCGAATTTCGCGGCGCTCCTCTTCGCAGCGACGACCACGGGCATCACACGCGCGCTCCCCCTCCGAGGAGGAGACGCACGAATCCGACTTGGCTCGGCAAAAAACTAAAAAGCCCGGGTGTGGGTCAAGGGGAAGTCGTGAAACACAATGAAAGCGAGTTGCCGGACGGCGTCCGCAACAGTTAGGACGAAGGGGTGTGGGGAGACCCGATGACTCTCCGACGTGCCCAACGCGACTCATATTTCAGAATACCGATACGCAGTTTCAATCCACGCAATCCCTCACGTGGAAGAAAACAACACAATCCCTCTCTCCGCAGCGGACGAAGTTGACACGTGACCCACATTCCTGCGGCTTTTGGGTCTTTCCGACGGCCCCCACCCCCTCCCCCCTCCTCGTTTCCACCCCAAACGACAACTCACCAACCCGACCAACCAACCAACCCTTCCTCGCCATCGGAACTTGGGAGAAAAAGCAAGAGAAGATAACTTTCCTGATTGTTTACTCTCGGGGCATCTTTAGTAAAAATCGAAGGTGCTCCAATGGAGATTGATGAAGATTGAATGAAAGGATCGAATAAATAATTCTGAGAGATCGTCCTGAGGAGAGCAGGTTGAATGAAATGAAGACTTGTTCAAATTTGGGAAAGAAGAAGGCATGACCTTAATGGGACTCGCTCTCGGACGCGGAGGCATGGTGGGGAGAGTCTTCGAGGGAAGAGAGATGGAAAGGGATGAACGGTAGAAGGAGACACCGCGGGTGAGATGTAGGGAACAAGTGATGGCGGACGCCAAAATGAGAAGAGTTGAGAGACATGAGGATGTTGACCGAGAGAAGAGATGTGTTCCGTCGAACAAATCATAAGATCAGATGACCGCGTATTAACACCATAGGAAGAAAATAGCAGAGCATCAGATGTATGCTGCATATTGGAAGCGGCGCGCGAAGTGTTTTAAGTGCATAGATCCGGCCGCTAGACATCTCAAGTGGGAAACTTAGGTGGGAGGCTTTGGCTCGATGAGAATCGAATGGGAAGGGAAAGGATACAAGGGAGGAAAACGTTGAAAGAAGAAGAGAAATGGAAAAAAATTGAGCGAGTCAATGAAATAAGAAATCTTAGTATACGTAATTGCATGCGTGTAGAATGAAAGGAGGTAAATATGTATTTGCATGCGTGTAAAATGATAGGGTTTTTGCATGAATATATGCACCACTGTGGGTATGGGTTTGCATACATGTGTTGGTTTAGAATGCGGTTGTTTTTCCCTTTTACGGGTGGTGGCCTAACACCCCCCGCCACACGCCCTTGCGACGACTTGCGGGGTATTATGTAGATGCAGATGATGAAATTATGCTAGAGACGAAGCACATAACCTGAGCTAAACAGATCAATTCAAAACCTCAAAACTTTTCTCTCTATTTTGTTAGCAGTGGTCCACCAGGTTTTTTATTTATTTTATTTATCGACTTTGCTGAGGCGAGACTAAGGCTTCATAGTCCTTTCTTTCACCGAACCCCTACATATTTTATTAAAGACAATTACAAATATCCAAGCCCTATGTGGAGAAAAATGCACCTAGACGGGAATTAAACCCGCGAACTCTGGGTTGGCAGGCAAGGGCGTTAACCCACCGTCACCAGGGCCGGCCAAAGGGTTAGGGAAGGTTTCCAGGGAACCTTGGCACTACGATTCCGATCGCCGCCTCCTTTTATAACGGTGAGCTTAAAATCCTAGAGGAACTAAAACATTAATAGAAGAATGGTGCAGGTAGGGGGAAAAACTTTAAAAATAATACACTGGGCCCAGCATGGCCGGACGGTTGGCAATGCTGGTTGAGCTCACGGCCCTACTCTTAAAATCCGGAGCACGCAGGCAGGGGCGGCGAATGGGCAAGGGGAAGAAAGAGCAAGGAGAATCCGGTCTACCGAAGGGCCGAGGGGAGGCGGGGCGAGAGGAACACAATGAAAGGAGGAATGGGGGGGCCGAATTTCCCAGCGACGCAAGGAAGTGGCTCTGAATTGTATGGCGACGGTGGAGGGAGACCGGGAGAGAAGAAACGAGGAATTCCTTTCCTGGCGAGGGAATAAACATACGAAAAGGTCGCGAGGGGAGAGAGAGTGGCTCTGTGACGGACCCAAACATGTATTTTGACCACGGGGAAAGGAGGCATGTCAGGAGAGAGAGATAGAGACAAATGCGGGTGGGCAGTTTCGGAGAGTATCGATGTTGAACGAGTTCGCGCTTTGCACGCTCCCATCTCATGATGTGGTGCGATCGCGCCTCGACAAAGAAATCTGAGATCCACAGCAGCAAAATTTTGTTCAGAATTGAAAATCACTCCCGCGTCCATGGCCATGTCACCCAATACATCGAGAAGTTGAACAGAGAAAGGAGTTGACGGGAAAAGCTGTTCCCGATCGATGAATTTCTGTCTTTTTTCCAGGCATTCATAGCAAAAGTTTAATTTTTTTCAGCCCGAAATTCCGAGGAGATGGGAAATATCATTCAGGGGGATATGGGATATGTTGATACGGGAGATGTTGATGGATATGTTGAAAAGGGGATATGTTGCACCTCAAAGATCACAGCAGTAACACCATTTCCGCTACATTGCATTCTCATCTGCACGCCTCCATTGCATCGCTGGAAACCCATTCTTGAAGACGATGCGTGAATTTTCTTTTTGGATAATACTCCAAAGATTAACAACTTAATCGTATACTAAGGAATTTCACTGATTTGTGGGAAGGTATTTTAGATAGAAGGAGGTTTAGGTAGAAGGAGGACATTTAATTTCAGTCGTATTCCGGTGTATTTGGCTGTGCTGTTCGATAAAACAGAGACAGGAGCGGTAGACCGTAGAACGGTAAACGTAGGGGTGCATACATTTTCAGCGCTGGATCCCTTGACTCCCCCGGGCCTCGGGTACCCTAAAGCATTCTGACCACTTACTATATATCGGCGTGCTCGTTCGCATGTTCTCGCGTCGGGAACCTACAATTCAGAAACCTCCCGCTTTATTGTTCTTTCCCTTGATAACCCTATTCCACTTTGTTCTTTGTCCCTTAGATTTAGTTCCTTGCAGTGCTCCCCATGTAATAACTTTCCTCCGCCTAGTTTAACTTAGTTTCTAAATGAGCCGTTACCTGTCGGCTTCAAACATCATTGTAACCTCTATTATAGCATAGGTTACTCATAATCTTAAGTTCCTCGTTTCTCACAAACAACACGCACACGGATGAGAGATTTTTTGGAATTTCATGGTTTTATCTTAAATGTTAAATGACCGGTTAAGGTGGATTTTCGCCCACCGGGACGGTGTATGTGTGCCCGTATGGGCCGACAATGAACGCTGGACCCCAGCGACGCCCAGCGTTGAAGTCCCCAATTGAGAATTCGCTCACGCACTCCCCGCCATCACCCTCGGATCATTTAAATCCGTTTGACTGACGGAGGAAGTCAAGTCATTGAGAGGTCAACGTCGATGGCACAGTTCCGCGTGAAATGCGTGAGACGGAAGGCGTGGATAACATATCCTTGGGGAAATTATGATCATACATAAAATATCATTAGGCAATAATATAAGTCTTGGAAAATGCCACAGATATGGTAAATTTGCAAACTTAAAAAAAAAATTATCCGTGACACACTCGCGAGCTACTACAATCCGTACTACTACTCGCATCACATTTCGAAATTTCCAATACTCCATTCAAATATAGTATTTCTCATTCAATATTCCCAGACCTGGTATTAAAGAGGAAAGAATCAATACGGTATCATAGAACACATCTTCGTGGATATCTATAAACAGAAATTTTCTTGCCGACGGCGATCGACGGGAATTAAAAAAAACTAACTTGATTGTCGAAATTACTTACTCGGACTGCTTAAAAATCAATAAGCCTAGCTTACATTTTGCAAGAGGTTAAAAAACATTCAATGTTGAATTATTTCGATGCTCTGTGAACAGTTGGCAAAGCCATACGAGGGCATCAAGGGCTTAGGACATTTGGCCTAAAATATACCAAACTTAGTTCTTCTACGAACCAGAAATAGGCCTTAATAGAACGGGATGCACTTATAAAATGTTTTAAAAGACAGGAGAGCATTCCAACCGCATTTTAAATTCAAAATAATGAAATAAATGTTTTTCCAAATAATGGAAAGTGTATGTCCCCAGCTGCATACTTAGGGGCTGTCCTTAAAGTTTTTTGAGGACTTTTGAGGAGTGCCATTTCATTACATTTCCTTACTAGGAGGTGGAATAGTTCAGGAGAAATCTTACATAAGGTCTATTATTGAATTATTTCAGCCATTACATAGGAAGGAATAATTTCAATTTTCCCTGATGACCACAGAACAAACTATGGAAATGGCCACTGATGAAACTGTCCCTTTACGATCATTAAGCTTTAACCAACCTGCTCAAATAAGTTGGAAATGTACATTTCGTTTCACTTTATTGTGTTTTGAAACCATTCATACGTAAAAGCATCTTTTCACTCACGGCAATGTACTTAAATTCAGTCAAAACGCGCGACTGAATTGACGAGAAGAAAATCGTGATGAAAAATGCTTTCATGAAACTCAAATACGCTTTCATTTTAACGTTACGAGAAATAGGTGAGTACTTGCATAAGTAATGATAGCACCAGACAATTACGTAAGATGAAAGAAAGGAGGGTCAGGGCCATTCTGTTGATTTCAGCTTTAGGGGGTCACAGTAAAACTACTCTTCATTCCTTGCCGTTCCCACTAAACCTTAACTCTACTTTCTTATACTTAACTGTTCTGCACATACTTTTCTCTTTGGCGACTCTGGGGTGCGGCAAGTTTGCGGTTAACCGAAGAGGGCACCATTGTACTCATCAATTCAGTAACCAGAATCACTATCGCCCCAATACAGCTCCATCAAAAAGTCTATGCATTAAAATAATTAATTATATATGGAAACGAACTAAGGACTCCTGACACCAAGTTTTGCAACAAATTTTCATCGATCCCATAACCACGAAATTTTATTTTCTTTGGGTTATATTGCGATGTTGGATGATGTTTTCATCCTACGGTATTCACCAGGCATGTGATACTTGTTATCATTGATAACAAATGGGTGCCTTAGGCTTCTGTCACCTTACATAGGCCTTACATTGGTAGAGGCGTATTATGGGCAATCCCAAGCTGCTTAGGAAAAACACAAATGAAAATTTTTCTGTGATTTATTAGAGTAACGACTTCTCAGCGCATATCCCTCGCCACAAAAGCCAAAGTTTACCTCTCTTCATATTATATAACCAATACAAAATTAGCGGATGAGACGGAATTATTTGGATTCACATTACGGGTAATTGTGGTACATTTGGCGTGAATATTGTAAGGCTAAATTTTCCAAATTGTAACACGTGACGACGTTGACGTAGGACTCATCATAAATCTTACCAGTCTGGATTTTATGAGATAAGAAAAATTAGGGGAATGAACATTTTCAAATGAAGAGCCTCCTTATCTTAAGGTCACGAGCTCGAATTCCAGCAACGCAGGTTATTCTTCACGTAGGACATTGATGTGTTGCTGCTCCTTGTTTCTGCTGTTTTTATTTAAAGAAACGAGTGCTTGCAGTGCGCAAGCGGAGTTAACTGGAGCAAAATTTAAATGAATGGGGAGATAAGTATGAAAACCTCTTTAAAATCTTTAATGGTGTAACATCAAAATTATCCATCAATTGATGATTTGATATTATTTGAATCCTATTCAAAGAGTGCTACCACATCCTCCCGCATGCCTGGTCAGTCAGTCAAACAGACGTATTGGATTGAAGGTTATTCGGAAATTTCGTTGTTTATTTCATTTTCATTTCACTTTTTGTTGAATTAAGTTCAAGTTACATTTTTAAGTATTGCGTAGGTGATATAGTTCTAAAATAATAAATTCCTGTCACTTCTCTATAATTTCTAGACAACAAGTACATTTTACGGCAGACATACCCAGAATTGTGAAGTTTCCCCGTTTGTATCACCGTTTTTTTCAAATCCAAAGGCTTTTTTTCAGAACAATTACTTCAAATTGAATCCTGACTTTAATATGTTCTGTTAATTTAGTGTTGCCATGCACCAAGCTGAAATTGCAGTTGCAGTTGAAATTGCAAGTTGTCTCAAACTTTAACACAAATGCTCGCTTGAAATAATCTTTTAAAGTTCGCTTCGTTCTAATTGAATTAAATCACTTAGGCAAAATTACTAGTATAGGGATAGAGAAGTCAATCCCTTTTCCTGAATTCAACGCAGTCTCCCAGAAATCTATGCAAATTTCGTACCCATAAAATCGCACCGCTTGAATTGTTTTGAGGATGACACGAAGCATCAACCGAATTGAGATTCTAAGACCAACCAGTCACTCGACAGAAGTTCTACCCATCAGGTAGATCCACTTGGCTCGTTAAACCACATGGTGGGATTGATAGCTAATGAAAAAATTGGAACCAAGACGTAATCAGAATAATTAAATTCTCTTCCCCGTCCATGAACCATATCACATAAATGCAGCATTTTTATAGAATTTTACTCTCATAATGTTTAAACAAATAAAATTCTCTTAATGAATACGAGTTCATTTCTTCTAACAATTGTTCCAAATATCCATTTTTTCATCAAGCCAATCAATACAAATAATATCCAAAAAAATACACATTCCATTTAATATTCTTAATTAGAAAACAGTCATAACGTACGGAGTGAATTATTTTGCCTTCTGTGCAACACTGCACTGAACCGGATCCATTTAAGCAATCAATTTATAAGTTTAATCATTCAATCATCACCTATCATGATCTATTTTCAACGTAAGGGAAGACGGATGGACTTTCGATTAGGTATTTTTTTTAACGTGACCACATCACACCTAAAATATTGATCTTCAATAAGTGGCAAAGAGCACACTACTATTTTCTAATTACTATATTTTCTATCATCTATAAATAATCTCTACGTGACTCCTGACGTAACCACGAACAAAATTAACGGGAGGTTGCGAAGCAAGTCCCTGGGAACTCATGCACCCGCTGGTGCATCGTCCTTTCGACATTCGACTCCGGTCACGCATTGAGGGGATCATCGAGGGCGACTTATCCACTTGAGCTATCCATTACAGGAAGAGTCTAAAATAGAACGTCTCCATTTTCCCTCATAAAAGTACTATGAGAACGTAAGACGTTGACCACCGAACGCATGCACCGTTGCTCGGCAAGCACACACATTCCTCGTTTGCTCATTCCTCCCACGGTTCAAGCCATCAACAACGTTTCAACTCTATCCAATCGAGAGGATGTTCGCGAGTCTCCACATTCACCACTCCCTCCGCTGCTATTCATCTCTTCCCCTGCGTTACGCCTCCCGAGTAAAGGAGAGGCGACCACACTGTGGCACCACACTGACGGCACCGTGTTCAAATTACCGGACACCATCCGAAGGGATTTGAGGGGGAAGAAACGCTGAACGCTGCGTTCCGAAATTCTCCCTTTTCATCTTCCCGCGGGGGAAGCTGAAAACGGCGAGCGAGCCACGGAGGTTAGAGAGGGCAAAGGGAAGATGGCGAGAGGGAAAAAAGCCGGCTCTCCAACCCTGGAGGACGCATAACTCATCTCGGTCATAACTCGTAAGGGAAAACTTGGCGCCCACCCCTTTCCCTCCCCCGCCCCAACCACGCAATCTTTCGGAGATGTAGCCAAGGGCAGTCATGCCATACTTAAAGAGGACCCAATAAATTTAACCCGAACGGTTTGTCAGGGGTTTGCAATAGTGTTCTTCGACTTCTAACGATAATTTATAGTCCTACGACATAGCAGAATAAAATTACTTAAAAGCAAATCATTTTCAGCAAAACGCCATATTCATAATGCAATGTTAATGTGCTTTCCAGCGACTGGAGGGATGTGTGTACGCCATTCAAGCTCCTCTACCGCAAAGATAAGATAAGGGAGATATACTCTAGCACAGATGGATACAAATACTCGTTCTTTCCCCGGACAATCAGGAACCATGATAGTAAGAAACCAAAGTCACCATAGAAATATTAAAGTCATTCCATTTACGAGAGAGGACAAGATTGAACATTGCGTAGACATAAGGTATTTGGTGTTGGTGCATGTGTGTTTTAGTTTATACTATATGTATTTGCATGCGAGTAAGTTATAAAGGCATTCGCATGAATATATACGTCTTTGTGGGTGTAGATTTCCATGAATTTGTTTGTTTTGCGTGGGGTGTATTCTGTTTTATGGGTGGTGACCTAACACCCTCCGTCACACGCCCTTGGGGGGGTTTGAAGGGTATTGTGTAGCTGCAGATGAAAATGGAGACAGAGAATTAGTGAGAAACATGAAATTCCTGATTTTCGAACGATAATTTTCGCAACCAAATCGCAAAAACAATGACCAAACGTCGACGTAGTTCCTCATTCACTGAGTTGAAACATCAACATGTGTGGAGCGATGGAATAATTTACATTTCTCGATGGAATGACAAATAATAAAAGAACGAATAACAACCGAAAGATTATATTTTTTTTAATTTGTCATCCTAAATCTAAATCGATATTTACGGAAATAAAATGCGCAAAACTATCACAAAGATTGACTTTGTGATAGTTTTGCGGAATAAAATACGCACGACATTAGAAATATATATTTCCACGACAGACAGTTAGAAAGTGATACGTTCGAGTGTAAATATTTTTAAATCAAGTTCACAGTTTCATCGTCCCTTACCTATTTCCCCATTTAATTAACTTTTTATGGTCGATTTCCCCATCGTAGGGCACAGACGTCAATGGGTTAAAAGATGAAAAACACGAAGAAAAAAAGGAGTCAAAGGCTGCTGATGCATTTGTTGCAATCAATAGAAGAAAAAACGGGAAGAAAAGATACGAGAGAAACATAGAATTAAAAAAAAGGAAATCACATCAAATGTAACAGTAATCGGTTGTTTTTTTACTCAGAAAGTAACAGTTACGCTTCCGCAAGGTAGACAGGTATACATTTTTATTAATGAGAATGACACGGAGAAGTCAACCATGCAAATGATCCATGCAGAGTAAAATTCAAGGTCTGTTGTTTTTGTACTGGGCAGTTCGCGGAGAAAATGAAGTCCTAAATCATTACCTTCTTCCGTCAATTTACCCGACACACTGAAGGTCACGCCCGCTACTACGGCACGTGCGCCACGCTCGTCCTTTTGAAACGGAAGTTGAACACGCGACTGGTTTTCTCTGATGATCGCAATAAGCGCCGACGTCACAAACTGACCTCACAAAAATTTTAACGACCCAACGGTAGTTTATTAAAAAAAATAGATGGATAATTTTTAAAGATTCTAAATCAACATTAAGCCATGACAAGGAAGAAATATTTCCAAATTTCTCCAGTCATATTAAAAAACGCAAAATCAAATAAGAATGCACTCATGTACAATGATAATAAGCAAACATTCTTGACAATGGGCTTGGCCTGATAAGATCATTGTGAAGTCAACCTTAAGAATAGCGTCAGAACATAAAGGCACCACTAAGCAATGTCACAAGTGGAACTTGCATTAAGTAAGTACAATATATAAGTGTAGCTCCCTCATGGTCTTTATGAATCCACCTTTATGTTTCTTAGATTTCAAACGCGATCTATGAGAGTCACAACATCTCCCAGATCGAGTTTAAAAGACCATGCATGAATTTCTCTCATTTCTAGTGAAACAGTTCTCGGGATTCCCTCCGGGTGGTTAGTGTTAGTCAGCACCGACGTTTCAAAGGCTTTGTCTGCCATCACCTTGAAGGTGAAGATGATTGTTCATGAGCCCTGACAAAGATATCAGGCTCGGCCTACTCAACGTCGGTGCCATCTGGTGGGAAATCCGAGAACTCTTCCTCCAGTCTAATCCCCAAGGATTAGACTAGAGCATTGGCTCAAAGGAATCCCTTTGATGCCTCATTATTTTTCCTCATTATTTCCCTTCCATATGCGACAATAAGTAATGCTAGTTTTGGGTACTCCTGTTACTTTAAACGTTGCTATATCCGATTCCCGCCTTGGTATTTTTTCCAGACCCTTCTCTCAGCTTGAGCAACTTGTATCCTGACCAGTCACTTTCTTCCGGCCATCTGGTTTCTCACGTGTCGGACAACAAAAGGTTTACCAAACAGCACGCTCATAGGAGGACGAACTCCATCTAGAACCAGAGTCTTCGGGCCAGCAGGCGGGCTACATATCATCAGGCTAATCTGAATATCGAAGGTTGAACTTTAAATGAAAAACATATTGCTTTGAAGACGAGGTAGTCCAGTGGATAGTGTGCTGGACTACTGACAAGAGGGCCTGAGTTCGATTTCCGGACACGACTCTGGACATCCTCTATTTTACCAAATCTTTGTGATCGTTCAGGTTCCAGGTCTTCCTAGTAAACCAGAGGCGGCACAGGGAAAGCAACTGAATTTCACACGCCGTTGAGTTCAGTAGTAGATGAGTTCTACCTAGCAAACCGACCTTAGATTGGATGGTATATGGCTTTAAGAAAAGTTATAACAGGTAATAGCGTGATTTAAAAAAAAGGCATTGACTTAGTTTTACCGTCGTTTCCTCTACAAATGCCTACTACGCATATTAAATTTTCGCTTTTTCCGCGAATTTGAACAAAGGGAAGGAGATTCCCTTCGAATGATTGAATGATGAATTCTGTCGCAGTACTTTACATTAGATTCAACAGGTTAAAGTGTAAAGCTTACCGCGAGCTCATCCCTAAGGAGTGTGAGATTCACGTATTGGCAGGGAAGGAGAGAACACATTTACTATCCCAGTACCACCATTCGGTTTCCAACAAAATCCTGGTAACCAGAAGATCGTACCGCGTTGGATATCAGAAGCGGATTTCCTGAGGGATAAGTAGACGGTAGCCCAACGCTCTAACCACTACGCTACCCAAGTCACCCAAATTAACATGTAGTCAAGTCAATTCATCTCATTTTCCCGAGTGGTCAAACACGGTGAAATTTCATCGCCGTGGGCCTTTATTCCGCTGCTCCAGTGTTTTGAGGAAAGTAAGTGTTTGGGCCGTAATGGCGAGGGTGAAAGTGGATCCATTATCGGTCGCGGCACCGCCATTATCTTCCACTGCCATTGGAAAGCAGAGAGGAAAGGAGGATTGGGCCATGGCGAACAGTCATCGTCAAATTTGTATTTTGTATCCATTTTTTTCGATGTCATTGAGATCTCGTTTCCTAAATGACGAACTCGAAAAACATTACTCCTGAGAATGAATACCAAATAGAAGTTTCGCCCGAGCATAAAGTTTCGATTTCATCATTTCGGTCCTTTAAGCACTTTAACAACTTCGCCTACGAAGAAAAAAACTGTAGTCGCGTGTAAATTTCCTAAACGAAAGTGATGCTTGACAACCGATAACAAGAAAGGTCTTTTGTGAAATGTGAGTTCCAGATGAAGCGGAATATAAGGATTTACTTCCCTCCTTTCCCATGAGGAATTATTGGCTATGTACCTCTTCCTACAATAAAAATAGTCCCCAACATTTTATCTAAATGGTTTCGTAATAAGCACGTTTCACTCACCGGTGGCACCGTCATTTCAGTTGCCGTACACCAACAGTGCATCTTAGGCAAGGGACCACCTCAATACTACGATTCAGCACCTCCCACTTCACCAACAACTTCACCATCTCGTATCATGTCTCCACTTACGTCATTCCTCGAGAAACCTTAACCGCGTTTCATTTTCATACGTGTATGTAACCGGCACGCGGTGGTTAACGGCACGTTTTCATCTGAAACCCCTAAAGGTTAGACTCTCACCTCGGACAGGAAGGATGTTTTTTTTCATGCAATAGTTTCTTTCCGTAGTTGATTTTTTCACGTTACCTCTACCGCTAGATTGGGTAGACAGAAACACGCCTAATGCTACCGCCTGAAGCTGTACCAAATCGTCACCGACTCTTAAAACACATACCGCATTTCCATTCTTCAGAATAGACCACACCCGTGCAATACACAGCTTCCGATTTCCAAAAACTCGAGGTTTTATGTTCACCAACACCGTCGTCGAGATTTACGTGGACATCGGATAGAAAAGGATGGCTATTTTCAGTGGACGGACGAGAAAAATCCAATGAATATGATAAGAATAACACCATAGAAGCAAACTCGACGATTGACGGAATCTTTTCTTTTGACGGCCAAACATCCTTTAAAAATAAAACCCACTCAATTTCCGCATGGATACTTTCTTGAAGAATGTGAAGAACTCCTCGGAAACGTTTCGGAGCCGACGACTGAGGGAAAGAACGCCTCTGGTTCGACCTTCCCTGGGTTCGAAGATGAGCGCCAATTTGGTTTCGGATCCGAGGGGCCATGTTGCGGGAAAGGGGGGCGCGAGCGGTGGGCGACTGGAAAACGGCGGCCGAAATTGGGCATGCTGTGCAGGGGGGGATGAAGGGAGGGAGGCGGTGTACTCGGGCGACCGAGAGACTGGAGCGCGCCGCGGCCATATTAGCCGCCGCAGTCGACTAGACCTGTCCGACCCATACCGGGAGATGAATGACACTGAACTAGGAGAAACGGGTCCCCCCCCCTCACTACATCCCTGCACCAACACCACCACCAACGGAGATCGATTTCTCCGTCGATCATTCCCTTCCTACCTCCCAGCATTCCGCAGGAGTATTCATCACGGGTTATCAATCCGAGGATTGGTTTGTTGGAGCGGTCCTCCGAGCTATCACCCGCCAATCTTTCCATTCCTTTCGTGGTTCCTGACATCTTGCATCACCGACTCCTCGCCCTTCCTCGGCAATTCTTCCCGTCTTTTGTTTCCTTCAATTACCCATCAACAGAGAACTACGTATCGTGCCCCATTACGTGCATCGTTTGTTTTCTGCTTTTTCTTTTAGGCGTCCACCACAGGATTCTCTATTCGCCTGCCCTCGTGTGAATCTTTTCATTTGTTGCACCGTCAATCAATTTTATTTTCATCATTCTTCGGTAGCAACACATGTCTGGTGTGTAATCAACCCTTGCCACACGTCCTAGTGCTTGACACGTATCTAACGAAAAATTCCGTAATATAATCTCATGAAGTCATCTCGCGAAGCCGTTTGCCAAAGCCCACGAAGTTTGCTTTGACAGAAGAAAGTTCTCAAGAGAATGAATACTATATAAAACACGTATCGCTTATGCTCAATTCACAGAATGTTATTTTCAAAGATTTATAATACGTTCGCAATTTATTTTAGATACCCTAGTGGATTTGCAGCTTTGAAAATCGGGTCTGAGGGGTACCATTCCGGAATTGACCACCTACGCTTTATTTTGACCAAACGGAGGGTTACGCCAACTCGGGGGAGCAATTCCGGGCGTTAGGAATGGAGCACGGGGCAGGAAATAATATGAATGGTCCATTTACAGACGGTGTGGGTCGTCCGAATTTTTTAATGCTTGTTTTTCGTATACATCGGCCAAATTCCTGTTGAGCACAATGTCCCCGAAAACTAAACCCCTCGTACGACGATAGCAAAGAAAAATATTAATAGCCGAGGGTGTTTCACGATTCTCCGGAGAGAAATATCCGCGAAAATGACTAAGAATCTATACAAACGGGTTTCTGGGGAATAGCCAACTATAAAAGCATGGCAAAAGGAATGTGGATAAGAGAGACTTGGGGGGTTGGATTCAATGATATGCAAATACGCTTGACAGCAGTGCGTAAAATTAAATGAAAACTCTTGACAATTAAACGAAATGACAAGTCGTTTGGTGATGTAATTGGTGAGCATGAGTCATTGTCAAATAATAAAATCCCGAGATGATATGGATCAGATTATCCTGGAAGACTACTCGAGGTAGTAAGGCCTTCGTAGTCACTATAGTAAGATGACCCACAAGAATATTGATTATATAATTAAGGAGCTACTTCAAACAAAAAAGTGAATTCTTCATAGCTCCCAAGAGTAAACAAAGGTTGGGAACCCTTGAGCAACATGATTTAAATCAACCGTCGGCAATCATTAAGGCCTAATGGACCAATAAACTGACAATTTTGATCGATGAATTCTTTTAAAAAGGATCCGAAATCTAATATGATGACTTTAAAAATTCCATTTTATTAATAATTGAAATGTTAATTACACTTTTTCAATTGAGAACCAATTATTACTGCATTTTTGATTCTAACAAATTTATTAGTTTGATATTTTAAGCAGTTTGTTAGAAAAGTTTCCACAGATGACTAATACCATTTCCCAGGGACCTCCCTCCAGTTGTCCACGACCTTCCGTTTGCCACATCTGCTTTAGTTTGCCTGCATGATCCCGCGCTTCCCTATCCAATAATCTCTGAACTGCATCATTTCTCGAACAAAAGTAGAATTTTCAATTTGTAAATTCCAATCATGGCTATAAAATGAGTCAGTTTTTCAGCCCATTTTTTTCTTTTCTCTAATATGGAAAATATACTTTTCACAATAAATCGGATTGATACTTTGGAAGGTCTGAGGCGTCTGATCGTGAGAATCATTGATATTTTGGAAATGAAAGATACTTTCGTATTCCACAAGAAATCATGTTTTAATGATTATTTTTTATTTATTTTAGGTATTTTGCTTTTATTGTATGTATATGGTTCCTGGATTGTGTTTTGTTAGGAGTCACAAAATATATATTTCGTAGTTGCGTCCATCCAAAACCTACCATAACCGGTAGATTACTTAATAATAATATTGTTTTAATATTTATTATTATTAGGTAATCTACCGGTTAAGGTAGGTTTTTGGACGGACACCACTATCAAATAAATATTTTGTAACTCCAAACAAAACCCAATCCAGCAACCTAAGCTACATCAGGTCCCTTTTCATCTCTGTGTACTTCTTTCCACCCTTCATCCCATCCAAAATCCCTATCCTGTTCCTACCCTTTCCTCGCTTGCCCAACATTCTCCCCTCTATTACCTTCTTCAACATTCCACTACCGCTCAATACGCCTTTCATCCATTTTTCCTGCCTCCATACGATTTCTCTGAACAAACCCCTCTCCTCACCCACCATCTCTAGTACTTCCTCATTTGTTTTCCTTTCGGTCCATTTCACCTTCTCCATTCTTCTTCACACCCACATTTCAAAAGCCTCCAATCTACGTCTATCCTCCTGCTTCAGTGACCACGTTTCCGCGCCGTACATAGCTACGCTCCATATCAGAGTTTTTACGAGTCTTGTCTTAACATCCCTACTCAACGTCCCCGTCATCAACTCCCTCCTCCTTGAGAAAGCCTCCTTGCCTAGCGCAATTCTTCTCCTTACGTCCCTACCACTTTGACCGTATTGGTCCAAAACACTTCCGAGATATGTAAACTGCTCTACCTGCTCTATTTTCCCCCCCTATTTTAATATTTAGCTTAGCTTTTTTCTTTCTGGAAAATCGCATAACCTTTGTTTAATTAATATTGATTCTCATCCCATATTTATCGCACTGAACCTCCAATTCACTCAACAATGCTTGCAACCCCTATTTTTATATTTTTTTACTATATTTATATTTCACATAAAATTTTTATATGGACTGTACACGGTATTTTATTTGGAGTATATCGAGCTACGTACTTACTAAGTAAACGAACACATTTGATTGCGACTACGCCCGCATTTATTTTAATTCCACAAACTTAATTGAACCATACATTTATGCCTTTTCAAGAGCGTCCGGATAAAATTATCAAAACACTTTGTTTATTTGTTACTTATTTTGACTCAGTATCGATTGTCATTCGTCAAAGAAATGAGGCGCACGACGGTTTGCCCTCCGGGAAAACGAAGGGACGTTGAAAAAGTGACCACACAGTCGGAGAGGCAAAGGCAAAATATCAACTGCTGTTGGCAGAGAAGAGCAGGCAGAGAAACGAACTAACTAATCGTCTAATTTTCCAGTTGAGTAACGAAACCTCATGCATTTAATTTCATTTAAAGTGAATTTATGGATGAAAGCACATGAGTCACGCGAATAGAATGATCCTGTAATTGAAATAGTTTTGAAATGATAAACTTGATAAAGAAGTACCTCGACTCCGTTGGACGGAGTGGCAAAAAGGGACCCTTTAACTAACGGGAAATGAGTCTTATTCTAGGGCAAAGTTTTCAGAGCAAAGTTATAGTATATACCTATGTGTGCATACGATATCCTCTTTTCTGGACCAAACTCCTCCCCTTGTCCTACATTTCTATCAAGTTGGTTCATCACTGCCTTAAAAGATCTGTCTCTACAAATCTGTACATTTTCGGCAGCTCATCAAAAGGTTTTAAGCCGACGCTCACAACATCAAGAGATCTGGCCGAAGGATTTTTTTTAAGTATCAATCGATTCCGTAAATGAGTTTCCAAAAAGAGAACATAATGTCTTAATATTTGGCATGGTTTTGCAAGACGGCGTCCAAAAAAAAAACAATTTGCACTTGATCATATTTAATTGGGGTAGCCGCAAAAAAAATCAAAAGACTAAAAGCATCGGAAGAGAATGGACCCGATAAGTAAACGTCAAACCAGGAAGTTATCTCCGTCACAATTGATACGAACGGCGGTTATCTCAGAGCTTGATTATATACCTCGAAGTTCGGAGTGCTTCGCTAACCATTTTTTTTTGACAGATAGGTGTTAAATGAAACGGTGTCAGCAGCTGAGATGTCTTATCTCGACTATTTTGATCAATAATGAAAACCTTGCGAGATGGTCTGCGAGAAAGTTAGACCATAAAATGATCAATACTTTCAAATGGGATGAATGGCATTGTATGTTTATACCATCAATATAGTATGCGCCCTGCCCAAAGGAAAGTTTTCTTCCCGTACTACGCGAAATTAAATTATTTGCCTTTCCTCGTTTATAAATGTGCAAAAAATGCAAACTTTCCCAGCGCACACCAATTGACTTTTCAAAATAATGAATACATTAGCATGACAGCAACCATTACTGATAGTGCGAAAGCAATAACTATTTGAGTCTTAATTACCATTAAGTTCTATTTACGACTGATGGTTGTTGTATATTTTGTAAACTCTCTGGTCGCCAGTATCAAAACATCTGTTTCGCCATATTTTGCCACTTCCTCACACTCCACTAACTGGATCGGAAGAACATTCACGCATATTGGTTTTTTTCTCTGAGGATTTGTTATCGTGATGGGGAGAGCCGAGAAATTCCGCTTTCTCCTTTCAGGCGACCCCAAGCAGCAGCATGTACCAAGAATCCCGTCTCGTGTCTTGAATGCAGCGCGTAAGCAGATGACAGGGCCGAAGCCAGAGAGGGAAACCAAAGAGAGAGACGGAATTATATTAATAATCGTGGATGGTAGTCTAAACCTTTTGATAATGCATCCATTCCATTCGTCACCAAAATCTTCCATTCCCACACCTAGGTGCCCCTGGACACCTTCATCTTCACGCTAGTTGTGATTTTAGATTTTTCGGTTACCAGATCCTCCAGAGAATGCATTGACGATACAGGGAAAGGAACTGCCCCCCCCCCCGTAATTGCACTTACGAGTGAAGAGCACCCCCCTTCGGGTTTAGTAGTAGGTGAGCTCTGCCCTCACCGAGCAAACCGTCCTTCGGTTTGATAACTGAGGTTTTGGTTGCCCGGCCATATTTTTACCATGTCCCCACGTTACGGATCAGCATAGTCAGTATGTTTGAAAAACCATGAGCGACCACGGGAAAACATACGCTAGCTTCCTATGAGATTTATTCGTACAAATAGGGAAACAGTAGGTTTTAAATGGTCCCCCAAAACTATCACATTTCCCTGTAAACACCTGAAATTTGTGTGTGAAATACAAACACACATTTTCCAAAAGTGCCACCCATTTCAGCCCCTCCGGCGCACAATCCCCACAATAAGATAAGGGTTCCCTTTCTTCTCCCTCTCCACTATCCCACCATTTTTCATCCCATCCCAGACATCAGCATCACACGACATCTGAACATATAATTCCATCTATTTTTCTACCTTTTCCGAATTTCCCTCGATAATTTCCTCCTTCACTAACTGCATCTAGCACTTCTACGTTCATCTTCCTTTCCGTCCATCCTTCTTTCCCCATCCCTCCCCCTAATCCCAAGCAAAAAAAATCCTCCAACATCGGCTCAAACCTCAAAAACCATATTTGGGAAACTTTTTACACTCCATCTTCCATTATTTTTATTATCCATCAATGTGACATTTAAAACTGACCTCATTTTCAAGTATTTTCACCGGTGGAGATCCTTGGAGCTTCCTTAAGAGGAGTCAAACCGCTGACATGCACGTAAACAATTCGTACCAGCTATTCTTCGAATGCCGAATCGACTTGATAAAACCATTTTCCTCGAGACCAATCCTAGGGCCAACCAGACAACAGATCCGTGTCTGCTGAAACAATCGGCACGCGGGGGAAACCTTCCATTGACTGCTAAGACATTCCTGGGAAAATTTCGCCAAATATTGAACTCGGAGATAGGGATACTACTAAACGACACTTTAGCGATTAATCCTAAGCTAAATAGTTGATTAAACAACGATTCCATGAAGCTTAATGCTAAGCAATTGACTTAAATGGGCAGTATCTGACGAAAATCTTTGAAAAGCCGGTTCCATATACATCCCCGACGGCTATGCCAACGTTCAAGAGCCATACACGTCGTGCCCGCACCAACATTTTCACTTTCGAGGTGAGGGTTTGATTTCCTCAGGGTGGACTCTCCCTCTCCGCTTAAGTTAAACACCGGACACACACAGTATTAGCGATGACCTCACCAAGAGACGACGAAGATTACCTTTCATTAATTAATCGAGAAACGACAAAGCAGATAGATTCTGTGGCACGTCCACAGTCACCGAGAGGTGAATGTGAAAGCCATGATGATATCAGTCGACTTGTACACACATCAGCGAGAAAAACATGGCACGTCATCACTGGAAATATGAAAGGAGACGCTTTCGTCAGCTTATTTGCTGCAAGGTATTTCGTCCATCGTCCCCAACGATCTTGTTCCGAATAAATACCTTAGATAATGAACGCGATATTAAAAACTCACTCAGATATCGATGACAAAATCAAAAATGACTCAATCTTCAGACTAAAACCGTGAAGATTAAAATAGTTTCTTGATGCGGCCAATTTAGAAGAGTGGAGCTCAAAATATTCAACTTTTGATCCTCGCACTAAACTCTCTATGGAAAATTTGCAAAGGTGTGAGAGACATCAACGCCTTTGAAAGAGGATTACGTCGTCCGGAATAGCGGAACAAAACATATATCAAAACCCTTGCCGGTGAAAAATACCAACCGAATTACATGGGCCCCAATCGAGAGTCTGGCGCGAGTTAATGCCATCACTCAGGAAGTTCGATCACCAGTGAGGACATTAAGGACTCGGTAAGGAAGCGAACGAAATTTTAGCGGTCATCGTCCTTCGAAAACGAACGGAAAAAATAGCGAGATTTCGACAAGGTTGGAGGCACGCGGGGGAGGTAGAAGTTAAAACAGAAGGTAAACAAATTGAGAACGGCGAGGTGAAACACAGCCGCAGCGGCGAACTTCCACTACGCTATCCCACCGACGCTCGAGGTCTCCGTTGTTTGTACACAGAAAGAAATCGTCTCTCCTCACGTGCGCCCAGGAATGCGAAAAACCCTCGCCATCCCGATCGGGGAAACCAGTACTATACTCTTTAATCGGTGTGAGGAGAGAAGAAATAAGTTAGTTCAGCCGGTGCGGACACGTATTAATCTCGTCATTTCTCTTCAAACTGTAGATAATTGAGTAAATGCAACAAGGTTTAACACGGACATCTTGCCGCTCCGTTGCGGCATCAGCGGAGGTTAGACCGAACGGCACGGATCGCTCGCTACCCTATTAATCGGGCGGTCGACTTCGCTCTCCCTTGCGAGTGCCGTGGCAACAGTTGGTCTGCCCCGGTCCTCTCTCCCTCCCCGCCGCAACCTCCCGTCTCCCCGTGGGCCGACGAGAGCTAGTGAAGAGAGGAGGGCGAGAGGGAGTGATGCGGGTGTACGAGGAAAGGAATTTCACACTCACCTGCAACGGCGAACGGACTGGCGGCGGTTGGATGGGCGTCTACTCCTCCACCTGTGCCATTCCGGCCATTGATTCTCATTCCTGGCTCGGGGGAGTGCCGGCCGGAGGGGAGAGCCGACTCGGGCGGATGTCTCCCGATGAGCCTCGGGAGCGACTTAGGGGAGGGATTGGGCGGAGGGCCGTGGGCAAACTCGCTCATCGGCCGGACGCGTGGACAAATCAAGAGGAAAGAAACTCTCTTCCTTTCACGTTACCCCTCTCTCTCCCCAGCACCCAAACACCAGGGTGAGGTGAAACTCGAGAGTGAGATGAATATTTTTTCAAAAAATTGTATCGTAGGTTAACAAAACAACAACACACACACACACAAAACACTCGCACGGCGTTCGAAGCAGGATGTGTCGTCGACTGCAGGCTTGTCCGAGGCACGCACCTTCCTCCTTCTCAGGGAGCACTCGAATCACTAAAGCGGCCGACGCGGTGGGAAAGGCCGCCACCAACCACTTCCCTCCCTCCCTCACACACAAACATACTTTCGCGCCGGCAGCGGGTCTGCCCCCACCCCTTCCTCCTCCCCGCCGCCGCCGCCTCCCCCGCCGCCGACCCCTCATCCCAAACCTTCCCCTCCTCCCGCCTTTCGATTCCACTCTCTCCCACCCCCTCCTCCCTCCCTCCACTCCCCCTCCTCTCACACCCTCCCGTCCACGACACACGGGGCAGACCTGCTCTCTCAAAGCCCCCGTTCCCTCCGCCGACCCTGTGGTTCTCTGTCCCCCTTCTCCCGACGACGAAGACCGCCACGCACCGAAGACCATCCTCCGGCTCGGTCGGCGCTTGGTCGCTGCTCACTCCCTCCCCACTGAGCCGAGGGGCGCTGCTTTGCGGGGTGCGGGTGCTCGCCTGGCGTCGCCCGACGTCTCCCACCGTTCACGGGCGCCGCCGCTCGGTGCACACCCTCCTGACGAGGGTTGAGAGCACCGCTATTTGGAAAAAACCGTACAACAGGTTAATGCTTTACTTCGCGGAAATTGTGTACATATATCCATCAACGGACTTGAGAACACCTCGGTTGTTTCAAAAATTCCCGCCCAACCTACCTCTTTGCTAAGCATTTAAAAGACCACAATCAATCACAAAAGTGACTTCTAGACACGAAAGTGAGCGTCCTCGAACAGATGTTCATGAGATTCATCCAACTCAAGTGTACTCTGCAAGGAACAAGTTTTTCCCCACCATTACTCACTGTACATTTGAGTACGACAAACAACCACGTCCTCCAATCCTTCTCCGTAATCGTCAATCGCCTCATTATCCTATTGCCCCTCATTGGCCATTAGCCTCTTCCCCACATTTTACCACCCCCCTGCTTTCTTGTCATCCCCGTCAGAATCACCACAATTGTATCTCCTACCAGTCACTGGTTCCTATGAAATAACCATTTCCGTTAGAAATCCAACTTACTCCCACTCATCACACTGTGCGTACGAGTATTTCTGCATGTACGCCTCACACGTGTCCTATTACAAATGATGATGCCGTATCACGGTGAAACTCGTCGCGCCAAAACAAATAAATTCTGTGGAAAGCTACGCTCTTCCTTTCATTCGTTGGCATCGGGAAGCTGCACAATTGGGAGGAATGCGTGAAGGAAACGGTGTGCTTCACTGAGGCAGGAGGAGACTCGAGTTTACTGGAGGCGAAGATGAGACTAAATGTAAGCCCACCAATTAACGTCGATCTGGATGACTGACTGAATCTGAATCATTAAAACTGGAATGGGTACCCATCGATCGAAAAGCTTCATCATATTAGGTGCCTCTCTCTTCTCCTTCTTGTACGTTCCTTTGAGGAAACCCATAGGCCTCCGAACTCAGCATCTCCTTCCAACTATTGCTATGAGCCACATCTGGTGCCGAATGTGAAATTGGCGCGTAGGGGCAGGAGGGATCGCGAAGGGAGTTAGTTTCCTTTGCCAGTGCCGCCTCCGACTTTCCCAATAATATTTTTAATCCAAACAATCGCAGAGCTAGGAGGAGACTAAAAGCCGCCCGGATTTGTACCTTGGCGCTATCGGTCTGTTGGCGAACCCTCTACTCTCTTCATTCATTCTATGTATGTAGGCATAAAAAAATGATTGTACACCGCATGCAAATTTGACAAATTTAGATATTTTCCTCTAAAGGGCAGGGAGATCTCATCTGTGTTGGCAAATTTGTGGGTTGGTGGGTACAGAGAGAAAAAATGTGCGTTGCTTCCGAATTTCTGCTATGAACATCGCTCTCTCGTCCTCCTCGAATGAATAGAGCAATGAAAAGCGCTCCGGATTCCGTTCACCGTATGTACAGAGACCGTGTGATTTTTTTTGCATTGGTATTAAATATCTTATAGTGCGAAATGGTCCAAGTCGAACACGTAAAACTATGTGAAAATCACAAAAAATAATAACTGACACAGAGCCATTGTTTGAATAATATTATCCCTCTGGTTTTTAGAAAATGTCTTAAATAATTTGTTGAGCCTCGTGCTTGTACCCTTTTCGACACTTTCTGATTACTAGATAATTCATAAATAAAAGTTTTGCTCTTTCTCCATTCATATTTTTGTCTCTTTTAAAATCTCTCATGTAAATCGAATAATTAACTCTGGAACCAAATTCGTGCATGCACATTAACCCCATACATTTTTCTGTTAACGCAAAACGAACCGAAGTAATTATCTTCAAGGATTCAAAATGTGTTTCGTTCAAATTTTAAATACAACCATTCACATTATAAACAATGTTATTTCATTCCCATTTCTTTTCCCATCCTTTCCTTCACTCTTTCCCTTCACACGACGGATTTCAAGAGTCGAAAATCATTCCATCAGAAGCTGTTTACATATGCCGTCGTATATTTTCCCAATGTCCGCTAAGCCTTTCCACACAATATTGACAGTTTTTACAAACATTTTATGCTTCCGATTTGATAAATAATTGATTTGCTTAACTAAATTTACAAGTATTAGAAAATCAGAAGATGAAAAAGTAAAAGCATGGAGTATCACACAGGATAAAGTACAAATAACAAGTAAATAGCTTAGTAAAAAATACAGCAATGACGAGCTAAGCTAAAAGGATGTTTTAAGGGAAGATAACCATTAACCAAAATAAATGAAGGATCTGTTTTTGTCAGCCATATTCGTGATACCATATTATTAAATATAAAAATTAGTGAAATAGTAATATATAGAAAATAATTAGTGGTGTTAGTAATATATAGTAAACAATCAATCCAAAAGTATGCATGTATCATATTATTTTGACAAAGAAAATTTTCATTACTCAACAACTATTTTTTCCGCTAATGTGCTGCCGAATAAATGCTACCAATACTTTGAAAAAATCACCGAGTTAATATCATCCCTCTCCCCTGACTAACCACAAATGTTGTTACCTCCGCAAAAGATTCTCTTCTCTTAATGCCACCCTACAATCATAAATAAGTACCTTCGTAAATGGCTTATAATTATATATTATCTTTACTTTCACTTAGAATTTTGACGAACTTGAGTTCGGGAAACCGAGACTAGGCAAGTAATCATGGGTGGAAGTGACAAGGTTTTAGTGTAATCCACAAAAAGTTTCATCTTTAATAACTATTTTTTTAAACATCTTAAACAAATTTTGAAACATTAAGTGATTGGAAAAACAGAACAAACAAAAACACCTAAAATTGATAAGTTTTATAGTGCATTGTGAAATATTTATTTTAAATTATACATGCCAAAATATACGTAATTAATGAGAATCACGTTAGAATGATTTGTCCTTTATCATTCCTACTTTACGTTAGTGACATTGACTCCGCAGTCACTAGTAAGATACGTTTATTTGCCGACGATGCAGGAGTTTACCGCGATAACCGTGATCCTGAGGACAAGTAGCTTTGCCAGATGACCTTAATGCTATACAACGCTGATGCGACACTTGGCAATTAGAATTAAACTTAAAAAAGTGCGTAATCATGCATTTTTGGAAAGACAGTCATTCCCACCCGAACGCCTACTGCATTGGGAGCACCGAAATGGAACGTGTAGACTCATTCGAATATCTAGGCGTTACCCTCACTCACGATCTCTCCTGGGTGAAACACATACCGGGAATATGTGGACAAGCTAACAAAAAATTAGGATTTTTTAGAAGAGTACTAGGTTAATATGATGAAAAGGTCGAAGAGAAATGTTATATGCCGTTGGTTAGGCCTCATTTAGAATATGCTGCAAGTACATGGGATCCTCACGAAGTTGGATTAATTGCCGAATCGGATCAGGTGCAGCGTAGAGGAGCTAGACATGTAAAACGTTGCTATGATGAACTTAGTAGCTTATCAAAAATATTAGAGGAGTTAGCCTGGGAATCATTAAATGGAGCGAAGGTTAAATTACAAATTGCAGATCTCTTGCATATGAATTGGGAGTCTCTTTAGCAGTGATGTTGGAAATGCATTATTACCCCCGTCGTAATACGGTAGGCGAGATCACGTCAATACAAATCGAGAGATTAAGTGCAGAACAGATTTTCCCACGAACGATAAGGAACCAGACAGAATAACATTGTCCGGCCGCGGTAGGGTCATTTTCGGGTCAAGGTTAGACTAGTGTGTGTGTTCACCCACTGCCGCACACCCTAGCGGTGGTTTACAGGGTACTGAAATAAAAATTTAAAAAATTGTTTTCAAGTGCGGAAAAAGGTCTTTTTAATACGCATTCATCAATATAGTTAGATTAAGTGAATACATCAACAGGCTGATAATTGGTTTTTAAGAACATTATGTCTGTTGTTTGGGGCAATGGAAGCTGCGATCACCCCAGTTTCATATGCTTCATGATACTGGGCTCACGCCAACGCTCCTGGGATTGTAGAGGAAGTATATTTGCATGTACATACTACAAGTGCATATTACATGCTTGTGAATAACGGTTTCAGTAACTCTGAAACAAAATGGCCCCCATTCTGAAGGTGCTCCTTAGCATGCATTTGACGTAGGAAATTCACTCGTTTGTAAAGGATTCTGTAATATTCTTCAACATGCATAGCCTTCGACTTCAAAAATCCATTTCTTGGGTTACGAAATTTTGAGATCATCTTGCAAAAGTGTACAGTCATTTTGAAGGCGGGTTATTGCCGTAAGATCTCTTTATTCAGTATGATTTAACTGTCAACGAGAGAGACCGGATGTGTTCTCCGAGGTCCTGATGAAATCAGAATGCATGATCAGGGCTTTCCATCTGCATATATTACGAAATGGCAATGAAAAATCACCCTTCTGCTTTTCCCCAAGATAATGAGTATAGTGTGTCCCGTTGTATTTCTTTCTTGCACAAGTTTGCTCGAAAACTTTTATCCTAAAACGTTATTTAATTAAACGATGGAATTGATACATGATAAAGGGGAAAATAATTCAGGTACTTATTCAGGCAATGTTAGTTTTATGTAAATACGAGTTATTCAGTAAGAACAGAAAAGCATTATACATGCACAAGAAATATTTTAGATTTTATGTTACCTGTGTTTGTCACTGATAAAATGGCGAAAGCATTGCACATCCCTAGTACATAACGTTAGACTGAATGCTACTAGTAGTTTTTAAAACCGATAAAATGGCGAAGTGACTCATAGTAAAGAACTACGTGGTGCAGTGTAGAATATGTGGCGAAGTGTAATCCAGACTTAGATGTTAAGAGTCGCTTCTTCGAAGGACCATATCCACCAAAATTCAATCTGTTCTCTTTATCCGAATGCGAATGATAATTTCACGTCCTTGAGATATTTTTTGAACGCATGCCCAAGGCAATAAATACAATCACACACGCACGCACAGGAGGATAGAATTGATGGAGGAGGCGGTCCAAAGGTGTCCACTAAAATGTATATTTCTGAAGTAATCCCGGCAACGTTTTTTTTTCACAGATAGCTAATACTTTTCCCATCATTATTTGTGGAAAAATTATGTAAGAAATAGCTCAATTGGAAAGCATACTCAAGGCAAAAGTACACTGATTTTCTAAACTTTGAGCGAGATCAGGTATGTGATTTTCCACAGTTTTCTCTTTTAGCCTTCTATTCATTCTGGAAGTATTTCCTCGCACAGTCTACCGATTCATATTTCGTATGAGTCGCACTCTTACCTTCTCACCAACACGCTCCTCGTGAACTTGTTGATTTAGCACAACCGATTTAGAAATTCACCCCGGCGTGTACCGACAAGGCAGAGAGGTTTCAAACAGTATCTGAAAACTCTTAGACAAATCTGTGAATTCTAAGCACTTCCTGCCAACAAATTTACTTTGCCCTGCATCACAGTGAATGCGAGTGCACGTTAAAGCAAATCCTGCACTTAAACCTCAAAGAAGACGGAATTCAGTGACGACGTGCAAGATACCTCCTTTTCTTACAAGGACCTACACAACATACAAGGGTAAAGTCATTGAAATCTTCCTATTTACTGCACTAGAAATATTATAGGTGAAATTAGTTGTCCCAAATGACAACACTTTTCTTCTCGATAGTGAAGATAGGCATTTCCACTAGATATGTTTTAATCCCAAAAACTCACGACTAAACTGCGCAAAATTAGTAGCGGCTGTGGGCTTCACGATTACAGATGTTGACGAGAATTATTACTTATGTTGATGATATTCAATACAGTATAAATTGTTCTGTGAAAGAGATGAGATTAAAAAGAACGACGCCGATAGGAGCCCCTTAGGCAAAAATAAAACTATAAAGTTGACCGTCATTTCATACTTCCCCAATCAATAGACTTTAAATTGAATGCCATTAACTGCTTGAAATTTTTAAAAAGAGCCCGCAGATGAATGGTAGAACTAAATACCCACAATATATTAGCTTTGATAACATCATTAATAATTTTGTCTGCGCCATAATTATGAGTAGACATATAATCAAATATTCCACAATTTAGACAATTTAATGAAGGCCACACATAGGCAATGTTAATACTAACGCCCCATCTCAAGAAACTATAAATTTAAGATACTTTCAACAAGTTGTCTGTTTGAGGATTCCAAAAAATCAATGTTGGGTGTAAACAAGCTCTTTCCTGAGCTACGTTACACACGTTCCAATTAATGCAACCCACTTCTCATATTACAAACAGTGCCGCTAGTGGGCGAGGCTATAGTCCGCGTCATGGCCTCCAGATTGCATCAGTTCGCGAATTTATTGCATAGACCACGTATTTAGGCAGTTTAACCTTTTACCTCTTCCGTGTATTTATTATTTGTTGCAATAGCATACACAAGAATGGACCTAAAGACTTTCCCTAATACTGCTGACGTTCACAATCACAGTACCCATAATATAAACACATCAATTTTGTGCGCACAAAATGCACCTACCAAGTGCTCAAGAACATAGAAGTTATATTATGTCCAATAAACTTCCTTCCTTCCTTGAAATCTAATGTGTTTAGTGACCTTTAAGAGTAAATGAAGATATTTTTTTATTCGAAAGAATCTTTTATAGTGTAGATCAATGCGTCTTATAGCAATCAATGAATGTGTATGTATTCAACTTGAATTGTATCCTCATGTTTCCATTGTTTTACATACATATATGTATATTCTGCTTTGACGAAACCAATACCACACGGTCTACTGGTATATAAATGATAATGATGATGATTTACATCGGAATAATCAAAACGCAATTGGTCACCCGAAAATAAATGATTCCTTCGACTAAGAAATGTGCGCTATCTAATGTTCGAGGCCGTGTGAGAGTACGTACTCCGATGATGTAAAACACCAATGTAAAAACGCCTCGCGTAAAATATTTGTAATACATGTGAAACTTGTTCCCGTAATACTAACAACACTTGCCCAGCACGAAATGACTGGCATGTCTGACGGATTTGGGTGTTTTTCATATGGCCTGTGGGTGGTCTACAAATGTGTGATCAGGTTTCGATTATTTTTCAACTAGCACCTATCCTTCCACTTTTGAGACGAGAGTCATAATTGATTTAATTCCTGTTGGATAGCTAAAGAATAACATCAGATCCGGTGATAAACATTGTGCGAGGGATTGAAGCACCATAATAGGTAGCTTCATTCTGTGATAGCGCTTCCGTTGGCAGTTATCGCGGAACGGTAAATTGCGGTGAAAAAATTCCCAAATATGGCTTTGGTTTCAAAATAGCTTGTGAAAAACTTCTAAATTACGTACTGTTGCGTTGGTGAAATGAAACCTAATGCAAATGTCATTACCGAAAAAATGGAGATCTCTCCGCATTGAAGCCATCAACAATATTACAGCCATCTTGGTCGGAATAATTCGACTTCGGAAGTCTTTTCGTGGATTTATGGAGGAAACTGTTAGCTCATGATTTTTCAGCAGAACTACGATGAAACGCCACACGGCAGGTTTTTTGATAAAAAAAAGAAGACCGAAGTACGAAAAGCTCAATATGCCACTTTTAATTAAATTGTAATTCAAGGAAATTCCAAATTAAGTTCGAGATAAAAGTTTATGCGACAACAGGGGAAAATTTTTAGAAGAGCCAAATAGCAAGAGTCACCAAAATCCAAATAATAGGATATAAAAAATACCGCTGTGGACAGGATTCGAACCTGTGCGGGCAAAGCCCATTGGATTTCGAGTCCAACTCCTTAACCACTCGGACACCACAGCTCCGTAGAAGATCTTCGATTTTTGGTGATTTATTTTCATTGCTACGAAATGGTGTTTTTTTTTACATCGTACTGTTTTTGTGCCAAACGTTTTTGCTACTACCCCTTACACATTAGGGGAATACATTTAGTTCGTCTAAAAAGTATATCACCACCATTATTTATCGATGGTGGTGATATTTAATACATCGCAGGGAACTAGCGGCCCGGCTGGTATCTTGTTTTTGCGGGCTTAAGTAGTACTAGTCAATCTTACGTGGTTATTTGGCTTCAGTTTTCGGAGTCTTTTCCACTGAGTTCAGGTTTTTATTATATTTATTTACGGAAATATTCAATCCAGAAAGCATGACTGACTGCCCAAAACGCGATGCTAACTTATCCGAGGTACGCGTGCATTTACATAGAGCAACTAAATCGTCCACACCGTACACCGATATTGTGTAAATTCGTTGGGCATGTTTATCAGAATACATATTTACTGATTTTGGTTGCAGGAACATCCTAGAAATCTGATTCCCCAGCTATGTCACCAGTTCTATCATTTAGGTTGGGTTACTGGGACCGGAGGTGGAATAAGCATAAGAGAAGGGTACGTAGAGACTAATTTCTGAAGTAATACTACGTTTTCAGTTCTAGGTGGATGCAATTGTTAATTGTGATAGGGTGTTCATCTTAGCCAAAGTTTTATAATTTTGTTGATTTTATCCTAAGGGATCACATTTACATCGCACCTTCTGGAGTTCAAAAGGAGCGTCTTGCCCCCGATGATCTTTTTGTACAAGATATTAAGGGATGTGATTTAGAACTACCTCCACCACACAAAAAACTTAAAAAGAGCCAATGCACGCCTCTTTTCATGTGTGCATTTACTGGTAAGTCACTTTCAAGCCTAAAGCCACCAAGGTCTGTCCAAGAGAGACTGAACTTGTTAATCAGATTGATCAGAGTACCGATTATTTTACAGCCAGGAATGCTGGAGCTGTTATCCATTCACATTCTAAATCCGCTGTGATGGCAACGATGCTGTACCCTGGGAAGGAGTTTAAAGTATCGCACTTAGAGATGATCAAAGTAAGTTGTGCCTGATAGTCCAACAGGTGGAAGTTGAATTGATATTATTTTTTCATAAGGTAATGGCTTAGACTACGAGGATGGACTTGCATTAGTGTTATATTTTCATGCTTTTACGTTATTGCAAAATAGCCCAACCCACTAAACAAGTGGATGTGTTGTACTTGAATGAATGAGGTATTTATCTATAATAAAGCTACTGATTTTCATTATGAGGGCAGTGTTTGTTTTTAAAAATTTTATAGGGGGAACGAATTTTTTGGAATTATTACATGCGTAACGTTTATTCCGTTTGCTCTTCTGAAAGACTTCGTTAAGTTTACGCTGATTCACATTCTAAAATATATTCCCCTATTTGTTATGAAATGGGTCTTCTCTTCGGGTGAAACTAAATAAAATAAGATGGTTCAGGAAATGTAATAATGAAGAACCACAAAATTATATGTGCTTCAAAGAATTCCTTGGAAAGGGTGGAAAAACTACTGCTCAACTTCTGCCAATATAAAAGGAATAATCTATGCAAAGGTTGGTTTAATAGGTAAGGGTACACTGAGCTTGTGGAATCACACATCAGAATGGGGATGATTTGGTACCTATATGAATAAAGAACCTTGTGGAGTTTAGAAAGTATTACTTAAGATTTTATTAGGTCACCATTAAGCTAAAGATACATGGTCAAATAAGATAAGCTGTTATTTGAATCATGCAAAGACTTAAATAGTCATTGCTGATGGATAGTTGTTTGTGAGCAATTTATGCATTTGCTTAACACTCAGCAGGTCCAGTAACCATATTTATTGTCTCATTGTAGTTCATGTGGGCCATTTTGTTAACTACTTTATGATCAAGATGATGTCAGCAATAAATTCATGTACATCAATCTGACACCATACCTTTCAACCAGACTATTAGTGCTAGCACAGTGCAGGGTGGAGTGTTCCATTACTGCCCTGATTCCATGTGAATTCTGAGAACATTCCCCAAATGTTCCAAGAATGTTCACTGAATGTTTATTCAGTAGGAGCTTATAATGCCTACACAATGATTTTATTCCTAATAGAACACATCCTTGAAATTTTATACAAATTTTGTCTGCTCCCTGGGATTGAATGTAATGAGGAGAGGTGAGTGGTATAAAATGAAAAAGTTTTAAATAGGATATTAGATGGGACAACATAGTAAAAAATATACTAGATGATGAACAATCTACTAGATGGTCGTATATGGGTATTTCATATGGATATTGAAGTAAACACTGGAAATTTTCGCCTTCAGAGACAGCCATTGATTACCTTAATTGTCATTGATTGGCTTTAGATTGTAGCTTCTTAATGTTTCAAAATCAATGTTCTTAATACCCATAATTTTAAATCATATGAATATATTTCTTTATACTTTGCACTAACAAGCAAGCACAGTTAGTCTTAGAAAATGTTTGGCGATATTTGGAGGCCTTCAATACACATTCACTTAATTACCTTTGTGATCTGAATATAGCATAGTTGGGTCAAAGGAAAATAAATGTTTAATATAAAGATATATTTTGACAAATTAAAATGTATGTTCTCCTAGAGGTTGAAAATAGCTGATATTATTTTGTTGAAAAACTCATCAATGTACCTATGTAGTTTTAAAAAGATTATTCCCAAAAACATACTTCCAAAATACTTTTAAAAAATTGTATTTCCCTAAGTCTCTTACAAGGTAGAGCAATGCAAGAATGAAGAGTCTTTGTTTATGAATGGGCAATAACTGTTCTACGGTGGTTGTATTTAAGTCACTGAGACCTAACTGAAACCTTTCATATACACTATCTCTTCAGGTTATCTGCAGAGACACAATCCTTTGCTGACTGGCCTAATTACATCGTATACCACTTATAGATAAAGAATTAATGCACTTTTAAAGTTAGTAAAATCATTTAATTTCTGTCTTTTGTATTGAAGTAAAATCCCTTGCTATCTATGAACCTCTCTCCAAGTAATAACTACCCTACTCAGTGCATATTAGTATCTCAATTAGAAATTAAAGAGTTGGGACCAATTAAGATTCCCAACAAAATTAAGTAATGATATTCCACTTGTTTAATTTATCATCTCTTTGAATTCAACACTTTCGAAGTAAAAATCATTCACCTTCACCAGGATTCTAACCTGGATCCCTCGATATCTGGCCGACTGCTGTAGCCAGTTTAGCTACCTGCACTGTTACTGCACTCTGAACTCTTTTTCTTGCCCATCATTCTAATGTATACCACATGGGCCTAAGTCATGAAAAATGTGGAATAATGTTTTATCGTGCTAAAAACAAACTCTTTTTTGGATTGCAGGGGATAAGGAACCCAAAACTTGGAAGAAATTATAGGTATGATGAAGACTTAGTGGTGCCAATAATTGAAAATACTCCATGGGAAGAGGATTTGAAAGATAGGATGGCAAAAACAATTGAGGAATACCCAGAAACATCTGCCATATTAGTAAGACGCCATGGGGTGTATGTTTGGGGAGATACTTGGCAACAAACCAAAACTATGTAAGCTTCTGGTTATTAATGACTTTTTTGATTCTTTTAAATAATTTCTTGTTTGACTTTTCTGAAGCTTTAAAACTAATTTTTCATGTGAAACTTTTTTTTCCAAGGGCCGAATGCTATGATTACCTTTTTGACTTGGCAGTACAGTTCAAGAGCCATGGACTGGATCCTTGCTGTTGCCCAGAAGATTATGAGCTGAAGATACAAAAAAAGGAAGGATTGTAATGTAACCAAACTAATGTGTTCGCATGTGATACCACAGTGGCACTTCACTCTTTTACGAAATTCATTTGTTATGATCAATTAATTTTATACGAAAAATTTTATCCTCATTATTGTCATGTCTGAACAGATTCTAAGCAGCAAATAAATATAATGACATATTAAAACATACGGATATTTTCAATGGTAGATCCTTATAAAAATTGAACTGCCTTATGTAAAAATATGCACCATTCAATTTAATATGTAATATCGATACATAAGTGTGGTTTACCATACAACATTAGGTGGTATGAAGGGTATTCGTGGGGATAGAAAATAAAGATGCTGATTAATAAAAAATAATTACCGTGAAGATGGGAGTGCTATCATTACAACATCCAGGTGTTTCCAATTTTACTAGAATGTTCTTCTAATCCAAGAATCAATTTCTTTTTCAATATTTACTCCCGTATTTGATTTTTAAAACATGTTATAACAGTATCGATAGCCATCCTTGTATTTATAAATACCTGTAATTTGTATGATGTCAGCTTCAAAATTCGCGGCGTTAGTTAAAATATAACTAACTGGTTGCTCAATTCTCCCACTTAAATCCATATATATAAGTCAACCTACTTAGTATGATACATATTACTTCACCTAAGTTTTAAACAGAAACACTTAAAGCGTACTTTACTCCATAAATTCAATATTTTTTAAAAGCTAAACTTTCATAACGGGCGCAAGTGTGAGATTGCTGTTTCCAAAGACCGCCAAACGCATTCACTGTAAAGATGGGTTTTATTTTAAGCCAAAACGCATTCACTGTAAAGACGGGTGTTATTTTAAGCTGTCTATATTTATTTCAAAGCCGAAATTTCATTCATTCACACTTTATCAATCACTTTTAAATCTAACCAGTTTTATATATTTTGGAACTAAAGAAGTCGAGGAGAGCTCAATTGTTTTTCGGAGAAGTAACATTCTTTCATAGTTGGGCTATGGCAAACGATGATATAAGGTTACTAACGTTTCAACGATGTAAATAAACTTTTCTAAATGAAAATTATGTTTAGTAAATCATCATTACAACTCCGTAACATAAATAAGGCTCTGCAATTTTCTTATGGTGTGCATTCCCTATTAGATATCGGTTACTATCAACATTTGAACAGAGTTTTCTCAAGAAGTATTATATTTGAGTCCCAAAAACATAGTTTAACAATTTCCAGGTTCAAAAATATCTGTTCATTTGATGATCATGGACTCAAGGTTGCAAACTTCTTGGGAGCCAATTTTCATTCAACAAGACCTTGTAAATCTGTTGGACCTTTTGTATACGCTTTATTTAAACCATTGCTTAATATTTTTGGGATCATCGTTGGACGCAGATTTAAATCATGGTGGAACTCTTTACCACCTAATAGGAAAAAAGAAATTACAAATAACATGAAATCTCATTCTCAAGTTCTTCTCGGTTGGTGACCCATAGCTAGGTGTACCTATGTGATAGTGAAGAATCAGTAGTGATTACATCTTCTGTAGAAGCAACTGATTGTTCAAATGACCATGAATTCTATTCTTTTGTCTCAGTTGGATCCACTGCTTTGGCTGTTGGATGCTATGGTTTCTACTTGATCCATGTCACTGAAGCTCCAATAACTAAAAGGAAAAGATTCATTGTGTTTTCAAAGAAAAAGCTACTTCAAATCTCTGAGATGCAAAACAATCTTGTGAGTGAGTGTAAGCTACACCTATTTGTGAGAAAATATCAACTGTATTTTGAAGAATATCATCTGGAGTATAGGTACCCATAAAATCTTCATTCTATTGCCAAAATAAACCAAAGTTTTTCAATCTTGAGGCGAGTTTCAAAAGACCCATATGAAATTGTAGGTAAAAGTTATGAGTTTTATTGATAGTTAAAAGAACATTGGCACCCTACCACCCAAATTTACATCTGAATGAAGATCATCATTTATGGTTCTAATCATGCCATTTATTGGAAAAATCTCCCTTTCAGTAATTCAGCACAGATTATTGTTTGCTCTTTAAATAGAAAAATTCAAATCTATTGAAATCATTCATTCACATTTTTCCAGTGATATTCAAAAGCATTCATTTGAAAATGCAAGAGATCTACAATAATATTATAAATTAATTAACTTGTGAAATCAACCAAACACTATCTATATGAATGCTTCCACTTGAGGATATTCTTGTGGAGGAATTTTCCAGAATCCATTCCAATATTTAATGAATACCTTCTTGGTGAGATGGGCATGAGAGGTGAAAGCATAAATATCCCAGAAGATAAGTAATATTTTTTACAAAGGTAGCAGAAGGTATTCAAAAGGAAGGAAAGAGACTGTCAGAGTATAACTTGGAAGAATATTTCATGCTAGGAAAAGATAGAGAAATAGCACTGCAATTTTATCTTCTAACACCATCGTTTTGCATCAATATAAAATCATCAGCATGCAACTGATGATGTTGCATCATAAGAAAACCATGGTCATGAAAATGAAATTACTTGAGGAAATTGAGTGTTGTTAGGCATTTTATTTCACCATTGCGTGAAAGAAATGTAACACATACCATAATTCCCATATTCTTATGAAAGTCATCCATTTAATTACTACAGATTTACCATAATTTTTATTGCACCATCTAGGGCTGTAACTGTGAGCAAGATGAAGGGTTAGTACAAATTTGAGAAAGGGAACAGAAAATATATTGTCAAATTTGCAACATCCCATCAAAAAACAGCTTTCTGGATAGAAACAAAATTATGAAACAAGAAGTAAATTAAGCTAAATAGGTCCATCACATTCTCCATTGGTTTAGACTCGAGACAGTGAAATGCATAATGATTAAATTATTTGATGAACTACTAGCTTCCGCATTTAGCATAAACATTGACAAAAAAATGTGTTATTGCCAATAAACCAAGCTGTTTTACCCCATCAGTGAATTTCTTGATGTTGAAAATGGGGATTTAGTAGCACCTATTCAATTGAAATGTTTATGTATAATATAAATATTTTAAATTGAATTTTCACATTATTGATGGATACATGAATTAGACAAATTTTTCTGGTAAATAGGTTGCAACAAACAATAGTGGCATTTCTCCATTACATAAAATGTTCACATTTTTAAAAGTATAATTATTTCTCACTCCCTTTTCTAAAGAGATATATATTTCAGCATATCTTTTAATTTTAACTATTCTATTTTTACAGCTACATAAAGTACACGACAAGAATATTCTTCCTGCCTCCAGTCTTCTGCACAAGAGAATAGTTAAAATAGTTACACAAATTTTAGATAAAAACCAGGACATACCAGAAATCAAAAATGTTCCCTGGTCTGTATATGTGATCAATGACTCATTTCAAAAAAATATTTTTGTCCTTCCAGTAAGTATACTTGAAGCAAAATGGTTTCATGTGCTTCACACATTTCAAACAATTTAATAACACGTGAAAATGTAAATTGTGATTACTTAAAAGCAACTAAGGAGAGAGGCATGAACTTATTATGTTGACTACATTTTTTGGATTAGATTTTCCAGGTCTTGGTTCATGCATGAAACTAGTATTCCAGGACATGCATAATCAGATATTCTGAGGAAACAAACTCACAATTAGAGTTTATCATGGAGGCATTGTTTTCTTATTATTATTAATTGCTTGTAGCATTAAAAACTTTTCGGTTTTTTCCAGCACCTTCTAAGTTAATGCAAACTGTGTTTCCATGTCAACTCATCTATTCCGCCCATGTACATGTTTATCATGAAGGTAACCTCATAGACAAAAATCATAAGTTTAAACTTACTTTTTTCCCTGATAAATTGGATAATTCCCAACTAGAATCATTTAGCACATTTATAAATTTTTTTGGATCAGCTATTCAAAAACTAAGGTTTTCACAAAGCCCTTGTGTAGTATATGCACAGCCTTCACACACATATCAAATGATAAGTTTAATGAATACATTCCCTATCCACATATTGCTTAATCTTATAAACATCTTATATTGAATGTTAAAAAAACATGTAGGCAGACCTATATTACACCAATTGAGAAAACTAAACTTGGATTTATGAATCCAACTCGGTTGTTATTGGATTGGGACCATGTGCAATGATTCGGCTGCAGCAATCACTTTTGGGACAAAGGATAGGTTTGGCACTATTGAGCTAATTGGTAAGGGTTTAACCTTCAGGCTGTATCTTCTAAAATTAGATGACCTTTGGGATTTTATGTTTCATGATGTTGGACAAGATTTTCACTCCCCCCCTCAAATTATTCATTGACAGTAAGGGTGATATAACTGCTGCTTATTGGTGGAAAATGGTTAATAATACATTGGTGGAAAGGCTAATAATACATTTTCAACATTCAAGAGACATCCTTCCAATTTATTTGCCTTTGATCCAAGCGATTCCCAACATGGACCCTCTAATAATTTTTATATGCTATTCAGTTTGTCGTGACATTTCACAAATCTAGCTCCTAAATGCTGCGTGCAATCCAATCTAGCAATTAATCCAACTTACATGAGGATCCCATATACTCCAGCATATTCTAAATTTCAGTACATATCTATGCTCGAAGCACATTTAAATATTTCTTTGCTGGGTTCACCTATGTTCTAAAAAACACATTGTTTATTTATTCAGGGGCAGTAAGTTAAATGCGAGTATAGTGCTACTACAAAGTAATTCACAATTAATCCCCACTTTTTTCAAAGACCCAAGGATTTGCTGTGTTCAGATACATTAGCCGCAATTTTTGCAGAGAATCTCTAGATATACTGAGGATATGTTGCACAGTGCACTGGGTGAGGAAGGCCGACGTGGAAACTTATAGAAAAGAGAGCAGTAAAAATTGCCAACTTCTACCTACCATCTGCTATTTGGTCTTAAAAATATTAATTCTTTGTAATTTCCTGTTTTTACATTCAATCCATACCAGTTTCAAATTGCAAAGATATTTTAAGAAAAGGAGATGTCATTTAATGAAAATTGATTAGAATAAAATGGTGTAATTTGTTTCATTTTTAAATTTACAGGATGGAAGCATCTATGTTTTCACAGGCCTCTCCGACATTTGCAAAAATGATGACCAACTGGCCTTCGTTCTGGCCCATGAAATAGCACATGTTATAATGTCACATGTGGTAAGTTTTTTATTTCTTTATTGACATTTTATGATGGTTTTATCTGAAAATCATGAAGTATCACTAAAGTTAACACACGTAGAGTAAGAGTAAACCACCAGCAGCCATATATGTATTTTCTTTTACTCCTTAAAAAATAAAATATTTGTATAATAGACTTTCTAAGAAAAAGGAAAAAGTATTACTCACTTCATTTCATTCTTACTCCAAATGTTATAAGGACTGTACATTATGAAATGTTGAAAAATTTTCGTATGTCCATCTGATTTCATGTTACTATTTTGAGGTATATAATCAGTAGGCTTCAGAAGAAAAGTTATTCAGGCCAATATTCAACTGTATTGCCACACTCGATGATTTAGCATTACTGAAGAACAGAATTACCTTTTGATACTTAGATGATTCTTTTACATTTGCAAAAAATTATTATCGCTAGAAAAGAATCACTGAACATACATGAGCAAAAATCATGTAAAAATAGAAAGAAATATACAACCACCTTCAGAGGTGAATTTGAGGTCATCAAAATAACTTTTGAAGGGCAAAAATTGATACTTCTGTCAAAAGCAATGTTACCTTGGTAAATTATTTCATTAATCCCAGGCTCTTCATTAAGTGATTCAACCCTTCCCACTTAAAGTCCACATTAATTCCACTGTTTAATCACATCCACCACCATCATCCATGAAAAGTCACTTATTGATACCAGATACAGAAAATTAACCTCTTCTTGAATTTTGCTGATACAGGACATTATTTATCCTTCCAAAGAACGAAAATAGTTCCAATTGCATCAATTATGCAGAAGGTGCCTTGAGGTCACAATTAATAAAAATCTAACAGGAAGTTGAAAAGATTGTTGCCATCTTCGCTAACAGTTTGGAAAAACATTTTTTTAACACTATAGGCACTCATTTCAAGACCATTGAGTCAGAATTATTAGTCAAGGATAGTCTATTAAGCTACACTTAC
Organism: Hetaerina titia; assembly: GCA_037158775.1. NCBI lineage: Eukaryota > Metazoa > Arthropoda > Insecta > Odonata > Calopterygidae > Hetaerina > Hetaerina titia. The sequence continues at coordinate 99,658,349 of CM073770.1, read as the reverse complement.
ATATGCATAAAACATAAGCCAAATTCTGTGAAAAGAAAGAAAGCTCACAATTCTCCTAGACTTAAAGAGCAAAAACCCTCCCCCTTCTGCACAATAGGTCTTAAACTAGAGTGACTTTAATGCCATCACATACACAGCAAACCCTAAATACAATAGGGTTTCCTTCAACAAAAACTACTCTCCAGGTTATATGCTTGTAAACTGAACTTATTTCCTGCAAGGAGGAGCACATTTCAAGGAGCTATTTCATGGAGATGCTGGTGCTCATTCCAATTCTGTTGTTCTGGGCTACAATGCCAGGAGAAGTTGCAGTAATATCTCACTGGATAACAAATAGAATGAATCACATCATGATGACATTACCATTTTGCAGAAGTTCTGAAATAGAAGCAGATTATGTTGCATTACAGCTCATAGCTAAGGTTGGTTTGCCTAGATATCTGAACCCAAAGATGATCTTCGCTGTGGATTTTGAATTTCTAAAATTATCAATTCCAATTCTAACAAATTTATGACACAGCATTACATTTCTAAACAGGCTTGCTATGATGTCAGAGAAGCCAGTAAATTTTGGCATGATATGCTTGAACAAAAAACAAAGGACTACTCCACACAGCCAATTGAATGGCTCTCTACCCACCCTAATTACACTACGAGGGAAAAATTTCTAAATAAAATAATGCCCAATGCTATTAAGTTGAGGGAATTTTGTAAGGTAAGATAAATTCTTTTCCAATGCACTAATGTCATTGGTATTACCACAATAATGAAATCATGTTTTTTTCCCAGTGTTCTCCTTTGACGGATGACAAGAATAAAAAGTGACTGTCACCTAGCTCATACGGAGAAAAGTCTTTAATCTTGGTAAAGAATTACAAATAGCAGGCTTTGGAAAAATGCCCTGGTTTATTTACTCAAATCATGAGAAACGAATTTGAATAACTATGTACCATATTTCGAATAAATTAGATAAAACCTTTGTAATAGGACATGCTTACCAAAACTTAAGTTTGATTTCCTTTCACTGAACGAATTACATGATAGAGAAATAAAAAATATTTATTGGGAACAAATACCATCACAAGAGCCGATAAATAAGCTGGTAAGTGTATTAAAACAATTCTCCGGCTTAAATAATGGAGAAGCTGTTTTTACTCAAGAATTATAGTTTCTAGAACCACACATGTACATAAAAATTTTGAATATACACCTGGGCTGCACCCCAGAAAATTTTCATTACAGTTTTTATCAGAATGATTAATTCCTCACATTTTTACGGCACTTTTATCAATTGAAGTAGAAATAATGCAAATTTTTTAACACATATTACATGCTCAAAGTTTTCAGAGGAGAAACGTGCCGTACCAGTTTCTAATCCGACAAAATGAAATAAGTTTTGTAGATTCCACAAAATTTCAATTTGTGTTCAGCAGTAAACAAACATAAAATCTTCATCCATTAGAAAACATCTCAAACTTTTAACATGACAGTTCTTATCATCACAAGACTTCACTAAAACAACTGTGGCATAAGCAGTAGTACTATTACTTGTTTGTTTTAATACAAATATTATATTATTAACTCTCTCATTGGTTGTAACCAACCAGGACTTGGACCACATACCTTGGAACTGGAACATCAGTTTTCCAAATTTTTCCAAAGAATAAATTAAGGTCAATAGCATGAAATCCTTTGCTAAAACATTTAAAGGGATATTAACTTCTGTGTGGTAGATATTATGAAGTTTTATGGGCGATGACAAACTCAGTATATATAGACTTCATCAAACATTGGTGTGTTCTTTCCCCAAGGCTGGCAGTAATTTAAATTTTCCTGCATTGTCATAAAGATTATAATAATTAATTAATATAACAAGGCAATTGCCTAAAAAAATCAAGAAATTATCTACTTCAGGAAAACTTTTTGATCAAGCAATACATAAACAAAACAAATCATTTCTAAAATTAAAACAACTTCCATAAGCATAAAAAGGGATTTCCTGTGGTTGCAAGACAAAATTGAGGATTATTAAGACACATCAGGCCAGGGAGCCTGATTTTACAACATAATTTCAGTCCTTATTTCCACTCCTAGGGAGTTGAATTAAAATAAAGATTTCTTAGTAGGTGTCTAGAACCTAGGCTTAACCTTCACGCCAACTTTTGAAGTGGCAAGTCCAGCGGTCAGGGAGATACTGTGATAAATCAGTGTGGCATTTCATGTTTTCTTGGCTTGGATAGCTTGCTTGCTGCAAGCAGGCCACTACAACTTGTAAACTGACACATTTTAAATGGGTCCTTGGTTGACAAATTATTAAGCCCAAGGTCAGCATCATCTAGGAGAGGCAACTTGGTTAAGCCACAGCTGAGGACGTACCAATGCTTAAAATGATCTGACCTTAAGACAGAGGTGCTAAAATAATGTCTACATGAGTGTAGAAATGCTGATCTCTGCCCCAGGACACACAGGGGGCACAAAAACCATCTTCTACTGGGAGAGTAAGAAAACCTATGTTTTACTGCAACAAAATAATCACCATTGGCTGAACTGAAACAAGATTTATCCATAAAACATGTGAGAGGCTAAAAAACACTACAAAAATTTGGTTGCATAAGAGAACTCATATGAACGTAAAATCTTTATCGAGCAAATGGTGACCATAATACCACATCCTAGTCTTTTCAAGTAACATATGAGATCAATTTTAAGTTATACATTATATTCATCCACTATCTATGAATGAAAGTCACTCTTTAAAGTTGACTCTAGATTTAGTTAGAAGACAACATATTTATTTCATTTAAATATGTACCAATATACCACAGTTCTGTATGCTGACAATAATGTGAGCATCCTAAATATACATTGGATAACACATTCAGAGCTTTTCCTAGTTTTATAAATCATAATACATAGTTTCAGAAATTCAATGATTAAAAGTATAAAATTTGAGTCAAATAACAAAACAAAATTTTCAATAAACATCTGAAAGAGGATTTGTCAAACTGTGCTCCAGACTGATGTGTACACTCAAAATCAAGTTTGCACTATAGCTATGTAGATGACTTATTAAATCAAAAAACGTATTCACTCAAGGATGAAATAAACTAATAGTCACAGGCATAGGGAAAAAGAGAAGACATGATTATTTCACTTTTTTTTAAAGTCAATAAGCATTGAAACAATAAGCTGGCTCATGGATATGGTCTTTTTGGGGCAAATGTTTGTGCAGCCATATCCTCTGGGTCAATGCCAAGCATAGCCAACTCATCTTCTCCCATCTCTATGTATTTCTTCTTCGTCACCTTTTCAGGTGCCACCTCGGGCACTTCCGATTCCTCAGGAGCTTCCTCTAGCTTAGAAACCGACATATCCACATTCTCGTCCTCCTCTTGAACCATAGATACCATTTGCTGTTCCATAGACCCAGCCATCTGCTGCGACATCTGCTGGTCCATGGCCATCATGGGTCCAGTCATCATAACACCAGGCGGTGCGCCCATCTGCATTTGGTGCATCGGTGGGGGGAGGTGCATAGGTGGAGCAGAATACACGTGATGGTGACCGGATGGGTCCATGGCATGCATTCCGTGAGGCATTCCATGGGGCATGGGCATTCCCATGTGCTGCTGCATCATGGCTTGGGATTCCGGGCCTCCCTCCTGGTCGCCCGGATCGCCACCCACGCCAGGTGGCGTGGACACCCCAGGGGGAGCGAGGGGATTCTGGTCACCCATGGCGGATTTCTCAGGGAACAAGATGTTGAGGGCATCCTGAAAATCTTTGGGCAAAGGAATTTCATCGACAACCTTTTTGGGCTTGGTTTCACTCATTTCCACGGCAGAAGGCCCAGCCTCCGCAACAGTACCCGGGGGCATTAGGACAGCACCGGGCTGAACCGCTGAGAGTCTTATCGGATTGCATAACTGTATCTGCACGCCGGTTGGTTGATCAAAACTAGTGATCAATTTTGGTCCAGAACTCATCTCCATTAAAGGCCCAAACCTAGAAACTTTGGTAACAGTGGGGGCACCAGTGGTAGCAACTTCAGGCGCAGCCATGAGTAACTGGGGACTCATTTCGGTGCCAGGTGCAGCCGAGGTCACAATATCTTGTTTCATGCAATCCTTGGAGGGATTCATGTTCTCCTCTTGAGCATATGGACTGTCTTTTTCCTGACTCATGGGTAGCTCTCCATCAGAATTATCATCATCGATATCCATATCCTGAACACCCTCGATTTTCCCCTCCTCCATACATCCATCCTTGCCACCTTCATGGGATGGTGAAGCACCCAATGCACCACCATCTCCATCTCCATCGTCTTTCCCATCCTCACCTTTCGAACCACCTCCAGGCACCTTCTTCTTCGCTATGTGCTTCAAGAGGGGCATCCTGCCAATGAATGGCAACTTTGTCTTGGGACAATTGGGATCTGGTGGTGGTTTTTTGGGTGGCTTCGGAGGTTTGGGTTCGGGTTTCTTCTCTTTCTTACTGAATGGATCAAACTTTTTCTCAATTTCCTCGACTTTAGCTGGATATACCTTCTCCTCCCTCGCATCCCGTTCATTTCTTGAATCTAACCTGAAATCACCCCTATCTCTTCTCCTATCCTTGTAGGAATCATGTTTTTTGTCATGCCAACTTCTTCTCTCAGGAGACCTCCTCCTGGGTGATATCGAGCCGTAACGTTTGGAGCGACCCCTCTTCCACTCACGACTCCTATCTCTGCTCCTGTCCCTTCGCTCTCTGTCTCGATACCATTCCTTTTCAGGACTCCTCTCCCATTCCCAACTTCGTCCCCTATCGTATTTGTCATGTTCTGCCTTGTTCTTTTCATCCACCTTCTTGGGTTCGTATTTCTCACGTTCATTTTTCTTCTCCTTCTCTTCTACCTTCTCTCTTTCCTCATCCCTCTCTTTCTCTGCCTCCTGCTTCTGTTTCAGACGATCTTTGATATTGCTGAGCAACTGTCTATCATCATCCGAAATGGCCGCTGGTGCTTTAGGCATCCATTCCTGGAAGCTCTTCTCCTCACGGCGAGAAGATGCATTTCTCTGCCCCTCGCCATCTTCCTCTGATTCACCAATCCCGCCTTTCACCTTAGTCGCTCCCTTCCCTTCTTTCTCCAGCGTGGTCCAAAAATTGCGACCAGGGTCAGCCGTCGTGCCTTGTGCAGCCGCCTTGGACTTGTTCCACATTGAAACTCGGATGCTCCTGCCTGTCTTCACTTCTCCCTCCTCGCTCTCAGAACTATCATCTCCACCTAACACAGTTCTGGGTTTGGTTCGATGTGCCACACCGCCTAAAGCGGTTGTTGTAGGTATCCTAGTCGTGCGAGCAGGTGCTGCCACTACTTCAGCCCAAGTTCCTCCAGACGACTTGGCCTTCTCTTTGATTGCCATCTTGGGAGCCACCGTGGTTTCCCTTTCGTCCTCAGAATCATTCTCCTCCTTCACTTTAGAATCAAAATCCAAAGGCAAATGACCTTTACTTTGTCCATCTCGTAAGTGCAGCTTCTCTTCATTCTTTCGCTGAAAAGCTTGCTCCCTTTCTGCAAGCCACTCCAGCTCCCATTTTGGATTCTTATTAGTGAACTCCTAAGGAAATGAAAAAAAAGAAAAATTAAAATTTTCAGGAAAAACAAGCCACATAACTAAATATTAATTCTCTAACAATTGACCAGAAAAGGGGTTCCAATTTGGAAAGACTAGTACCTACATCTGTTTCTCAAAATGCAACTGATGAACTTATCATCACCTGTATGAAAAAATTATTTTAATGATTTCACATCCAGGATTCTGAAATTTCATGGATGGATATGAAAAGTGATTAATATTTACTTTCTAGTTAAATAATATTTATCAAAAGTTCCATTAAGCAGAGGAAAAACTGCATTGCAATGATGGCATTGGAAATTATTGGCTTCAGTTTCATTTCCACGCTCATAATGAGTTTAACCCTTGTGTTCATAACCAGGTACCAAAGTACTCAAAACAGTAGATTTGTGATAGTAACATTGAAATATTCCACCTTGAATCTCTGATTCATTGTTATTCAACTCTTTATGAAGAATAAAATACCCAGAATAATTTTTAAATATTTTTTCTTGAAATTATAAATTTGGAAATATTGTAACATCCCAGCCACAGCCGGGTGGGTACCCACCACTCAAAGAATGCAATTTTTGTCATAATTCCTGAAATTGATTGAAATAAGTGGGAGGTGATACTCAACAATGAAGTACACACTAAATTGTTGTTAGTAAACATTTATTAATGAATGCCTAGTGGACATGTGAGAAATTTACTTCGTAATCGCAAACTGGATGCGCACACATTGGTGGAAACTTCTCTTAGTTTTTCTTCTTTTTCTGATTGCCAGGTTGGAACAAATGCAACAGAAGCCAGCAACTTTGATCCTACTGAATGCATCCATGGGATTTGGACAAATTGAATCAGCTAGAGAAATGATCTCTCCCCCAATCACACTTTCTACTGCAATTTTAGCGATGTAATGGCATGCCAATTGCACAATTTGAAATGTTTCCAATGGCTGGCCTTGAAAAATTTCCGCAAAGCTGTTGCATGCAGAAATCTTGCAAGCGGTTGAAAGCGGATGCATACATTTAAGTCACTGGTTGGTTTTTCTAGGCAATATTTTATTACTTTCATAATATATAATTTACGAAGCCAAACATCTAATATCGACCATATTGAAAAACGACTAGCGGCCATCTCAATGAGCGACATTGTGTGGTAATCACCTGGTCCATAGTATCAACACCAGCTTATATTTATTACAATGTTATCTTACGTGGTTTCTTTTGAGCCTCACTGTTAACAGCCATATTTGCATCCATTGTTGATAACACAATTACTGCTTTGTTTTTCTTTGGCACATAAGAGCACAGTGTTACTTTTTCATGATTTTCAAATACAATACAATATAACTCTTGTGACTGGGGTAACATCATCACTTTCAATAATGATGTCATTTGGTTAATCTTTTATTGCCTTTTCAGAGATTCATTTGACCTAGATTAAACATTAAAAGTGGCAATGACTTGTACTAACATAAAGTGATATCTGTAAAAGAAAAGGCTGTAATTATCAAGTTTTTGGCCCTGAACAAAAGCTATTTTAAGAACATTTCTTCCAGAAGAACTTTTTTACCAAAATTCATTTAGGATGGACTTTCCTGATGTACCTCATTTCCCTCTGGTCTCTTAAATTTGTAACAACCACCACAGGTTATATGCCTGCCATTAATTCACACCTACAACAATATCTGTCAAGGTTTAGGAAGTAAAACAGCTAGTTCATTTTTTGTTCTCACTAATATGAATTTATTTTGGCATAAGTTTCGAAAATTGCCATTAGTTTGATGCAATGTTTCCCTTATAAATAAATAATTTTTTAAATAGCCAGTCATTCCTAAATTTGGTTTGGAAAAGAAAATGAATTAAATTGAAAATATTAGTTCTGTACTTGAAAAGATTCTGATGAGACATTAAGCAATATGTTGAAGTCAAAGATAGTAATTCTAAAATGCCATCATTGCATAATAATAGGAAACTAAGGGGATTAAGGAGATGCAAAGGGGAGAAAAACACAATACATGAAATCCCATTCTTAAAACACATTCTAATAAGCAGTTGCCAATTCTGAATGATACCCGAAGACAAACTACAGGATGTATTTCATAGTTAACATGAATAAAGTGCAATCATTAAAATGAATATTCACACTCACTTTGTAGTTCTCCAAATGCAATTTTGATTTCAAATGCAGAGAGACACAATGAAGATCTCCAATCCATGTATCGCACAATTTACAATACCACGATGAAACAGAAATAAGGAACTGGAGACCTGAAATATAATCGTTTATAGATTAATAAGTGCAATAATCCAAGAGGATATTACATAAGACAAAGATGATAGGGCAAGGCTTCACTTCAATAACACCCTTGATATAGAGTTGTCTTAGATGCAAGGGATGTCCACACTAGTGACACAATCAAAGGTGGCATGACATGGAAGGACAAATGCACAATAGACACAATAAAACTTAGCATTGGGCCAATAAGTACTCAATTGTAAATCAGTTTCCCTGAGTTAAGTAAACTCATGAAATGCAAATAAAAAATCATTTACACAGTAATCAACCCGAAGGTCGGTTTGGTAAGTGATGGTAGAGTTCACCCAGTACTGAGCCTAACGGCATGTGAAACCCACACATCAGGGTCCCCGTGCTGGTTATGGTTTCCCAGGAAGATCTAGTACCCGAAAAATCACATAGCTTGGGTGGAGCTGCAGGTGCCCAGAGAGAATTGCCTGGGAATCGAACCCGGGCCCTCCGGTCAGTAATCCAAAGCTCTACCCCTGGACTACTGAGACCCATGAAATGCAAATACTTTCCAATATTTAGTAAACAAGAACCAACATCTCAAGTTTAAAACAAGTTTCAATGTTAGTGACTAAAAATAACAAGCAACAAGTCAAAAATAACAAACAGTTTTTTCGAGACCTCAGTAACATCATGCGACCCAACCTGCACTGGCACAAGTTTGATGTGCAACTACTTGTTATGCACGATCACTTAATCCTTGCCAATTTTATCCCAACATAAAAACTAAAAACATTATGTTAATGCAAGCTTGACACCTGGATTGAGGAAACATTTTTCTCCTAACAATTAACAGAATTATCAAATTTTAAAATACCACCAAAAACATTGACTTGAACAGAAATGAAATGTTTTCATTAGCCAAAGAGAACAAGAAATAACTTGACTTACACTCTACTACACTATAAATAAGAATAATAATAACACTTATTAAAGAGTTACAGGGTTTGTCCAGAAAATAAGTTTATGATGCTCATTGTCTTTTTTGACAAAAGGGGAGTCGTCCACTACGAATTTGTACCTGAACGACAAACTGTAAATGCTGCATTTTACGTCCAAGTGCTCGACAGGCTTCGAAAACGAGTCGCCCGTGCGATCAACGATCAACTGTATGACTGACAACCTGAGCAACAATGCGCCATCTCACACCGCGCTTGTCGTGTCGGACTTCTTGGCCAAGCACGGCGTGGCAACGCTGCCGCACCCACCCTACAGCCCGGACTTGGCACCACCGGACTTCTTTCTGTTCCCGAAGATAAAGGAGTTTGAAAGGAACGCGATACGGGACTTTGGACGCCGTCAAAGAGGCCGTGACGACATGTCTTCGAGAGGTTCCCGATGATGCCTTCGCGGGAGCGTTCCAGGAATGGGAACGCCGCTGGAACAAGTGTATCGACTCACAAGGGTCCTATTTTGAGGAATATTAGCTTAAGATATGTAAAAGTGTAATAATTTTTTTCCCTGAGCTCAGTACACTTATTTTCCTGACGAACCCTGTATGCACATGATAAGATCATTGCTTAATTCAGGTGATAATTCAGTTGTAATTATATTACCATAATTCAATTTATGATTTAATTTTATCTAAATGTATAACAATTTATTGGCACTGACTGCTGATTATTAACTTGGATAATGATTAAAATTTATCAACACCTTATTTGGTTTATCCTTTTTTTTCCAAAATCACTAAAAAACATTGAAGAACAAACAAAGAGTTGAAGCAGAAATACAATTGTGTACATTTTATAATCTTCAAATATATACAAAGTGTAATAAATTTACCTTTAATAGAAGTTCTTTTAGTAGGGGCACCTTTGTAGTAAGGGACCTCTGGTTCAGCCTTGCTTTTATGCCAGGGTTTGTCCACCATTTTCTTTTTCTATAACAGCATAATATTGGAATTAACTACATAATACATTTATTAACAGTTGATTTTTTAGTTTTAGTCACTAGAAAATGTTTTGACTGAATGGTAGTCAAAACGACTACTCAAAACTAGTCAAACTGAAATATCAACATGCACAATAAGCCACACTATTTCAAGAAGGCATTAAAATTCAATTCATACAAAAATATTAAGTAGGCATACATTTTGCTCTTCAAGTGAAGTCAAACATATATATTAATAGAGGAATTATTAATAGAAAATAATGTCCTTCACTGCTTGGAATATTTATGACAGTTTATGTGGATTCAAAGATATTCTCCAGAATTGAAACAATGTTTCTGAGTCAACAAAACATGATTAAAAAACCAAGCCATACCCCTGTGAGTTCTTTGTGCTCTGAGCAATGCAGGTGATGAAGATACTCCTTGGCAGTCTTTGGGAAGACATCACACACCCTGCACCAATGCACTTCAGGATCATAATAGATGTAGTTGTACACTGGCTCCTCGCTTTCCTCTTCGTCATCTTCATGAACAGCTACTTTTAATTTGGATTCTACCGATTTGTGCTGCGGTGATAAAAACAAATTCCAGCAATATAAAAAAATATCATGACATTGAGCTAATTAAATGAATTATTCCCTTGAACTTGTGTTTTTTGAATTACTGCTCCACTTATTCACTAAGGGACGTATCCAACCTTCAATATCATTATATTTAGGATAAGTGGATCACGAGGGTAAGGTGAAAATTTCTCGGCCTGACAAAGAGATGGGTGTTCCAATCAGCGAAAATTCATGATTCCTGCCTTGGTGCACATGTCATTAGTTCATGAGGCAAGTTTCAACTTGCTCTCTCAAGTAGTTTGTTTGGACATATTGTTGGAGTGGACGTCTTTTGTGTTTTTCATTAAAATGGAAAAACTTGAACTTCGTGCAGTCTTAAAATTTTTTGTTTCAGATAGATTAACCCCTCAGGAAATTAATCTGAAGTTGAACATAGTGTACAGGGACTCAGCTCCTTCAGTGTCAACCCACGTGAAGGTTGGCCAAAAAATGCAACCACACTGGAAACCATCAAAAAGGTGCACAATATCGTGTTGGACGATAGTCGAGTGAAAGTGAGTGAGATACCTAAGGCCATGGCGATATTTGAAAAAAGGGTGTGAAACATCTTGCACAAAGAATTAGGGACGTGAAAGCTCTGCACAAGGTGGGTGCTGCATTTGATGAATCAAAAGCATACACGCAAACAATTTTTGCAGTAATGTTTGGACCAATTCAGAGAGGGAGCCGACCAATTTTGGGTGGCGATTTGTCACCATGGATGAGACATGGGTACACCCCTACATGCCAGAAATGAAACAGCAATCGAAGCAGTGGATGGAAGCCAGTGGTTCAGCACTAAATAAAGCAAAGTCAATCGCATCTACCAGAAAGGTCATGGCCAGTGTGTTTTGGGATGCAAAAGGGATCCTGTTGACTGATTACCTTGAAAAAGGCAGAACAATTACATGCGAATATTACTTCAACCATCTTGACCAGCTGGATGCCAAAATCCGTGAGAAGAGGCCTGGCTTGAGGAGGAAAAAAACACCTTTCACCAGGGCAATGCACCTGCTCACAAAGGCACGTTACTATAGGATTTGGGGTATGATTTGGTTGACCATCCCCCCTAGTCTCCTGATTTTGCACCCTCAGACTTCTATCTGTTCCCAAACCTGAAAAATTGGTTTCTGGAAAGCGCTTTGCATCCAATGAAGAAGTTGAGAGGGCCATTGAAGGATATTTTCACAGCCTTCCAGACACACCATCCAGGAAGGAATAGTGACATTGGAGAACCGCTGGACCAAGTGTGTTGAAGTCAAGGGTGATTATGTAGAACAATAGAATATTTTTTGAAGCTGAAAATCAGTCTTTCAATGTCAGGCCGAGAACTTTTCATCTTACCCTCGTATTGCCAAGGTGCAGAACAATGTATCATCTATACAAACCACTATTCCCACTATATATGTAAGACTGTTATCTATTATTACCCATGATGAATTTCCTTTCCATGTGGAATAAATAACATTTTTTAGAATTTTGAAATTGAGGGAAGAGGACTTCAAACAGAGATGAACCAAAGACATCAAAGCATCATTGAACCCTAAGTTTGGATCAAATTCAACACTAGCATTTGAGGATAATTCTACTCATTCTCTCAAAGAGACTTTTCCCTTGCAAATCAAATAAATTTGAGTACATAAATGCCAGAAATTCTGTAAAATTCCAATTGGTACCTCCCCATCTTAACTTATTATCATGAAAATTTATCTTGAATTTACTCTGTGGCAAATGCATAGATAATTTAGCCTTTTCATCAATCACAATTCAAGATAACCAAGTAGGATAAATGAAACAATTCACCCATTGTACCTACTTCGATGTCAAAATTCACATTAGTTTGCGTTAATTTTCATTTTAGACTCAATGTAATAATTATGAGTGTTTGGAATTCAAAATTAAATACGTACATACATGTACACAAAAATGTTATCTGTTGAGATTTTAGGTAAAAAATAAAAACTACCAGATGAAATGTAGTCATAAAATATTAAAGCATTAACATCTCATTTAAGTTTGCCCTCTGATCTTTGGTGCTGTCAAATCTCTGCCCATTACTTTGCTATGCCATGAGTGCGATAATTAATATTTTAAGTGTTAAATGTTTTATCAGCACAGATCTACAATTCCTTTACTTTATTTACAAGGAAATAGAAATAAAACATTTAAAAGAAGGGAATAGGAATTTTGTTATGGTGTAAAGAAGTCGGATATAAACTCATGGACGATGAAACAAACAATTATAAGAAAGGGTGACAGTTCTGAATTCATGACAAAAACTTCCTTCATCAGCCACACCACATTTTGTACCAGGGCAAAAAAAAAAAACAAATTGAACAAGAAATTAATTCGTAGGGTTATTATGCCTCCAAATTAAACTTGGAAAGAAAGAATTTCATTTTAGGTATCAATATTTATGAAACCATGAACTGTACACATTAACCATGTACAGTATAATCCAGGGTGAATAATGAGCCATACTCCTTTTCAAAGGAAATACTACAGATTTCTGATGATTATCTGATTCAACCACTTACTCTGGAAGCTATGATGGGACTTATTCATCAATATAAGTAACTATAATTCATTATTAGCACATCTATATTGTGCACTAAAGAGATCTTACTACACATACTAGTGGTTTCAGATTACCCATGGGCAAACATTTTCAAAACTGACCCTGGAAATCTATATCCATCATAAGTAGCAACAATGGGAAATGGACACATGTCCAGTCTACAACAACCTTGATGTGACAATACCATGCAAGAAAGAGCA